>OX336388.2:2064032727-2065232727 GCA_946902985.2 Meconema thalassinum | reverse complement strand
AAGAATATAAACATCTCCTTTCAAAATTCGAATTGGTGGTTGTTAATCATGCAAGGCTGAGGCGTTTTTTGAGAACTACATTAGGCCTAATATGCAACTTCTTATAGGATATTTTCGTCTTATTTTATTACTGCAAATATTTCCTTCTACAAATTCATGTAATTTCAGCAACATATCTGAAAAATATTACGTTTTGTACTGAATACAAAAAAGAATATTTTTATAATATGTTTACCAGAATGTTTTCCTTTAATAATAAACTATCCAAGTGAGAGACATAACTTTGCATCATTTTGTAGATATAATAAGTCGAAACACACCCTAACATTTTCATCAGTGTATGTCAGTTAGTTTTTGAGTGATCACTAAAATGGATGTCAAAAAATAACTTTTGGAAAACGAGCGATAAACATAAGTGCATAAATATTACAGTACATACCATTCTGACAGATAAGGGGGTCCAAGTCTTTGCCTTTTAAATCGTAACTCAAAAACTGTTGTTCATAATGACATATTTTTTCACCAAAATAAAAAAGTAGTTCCGTGAAGAACTATACAGCCTATTTTCATATATCCTACTCAAGTTAATTGCCTCTATCAACATACAACATTTCAGTTTGAAGGTTGTGATGGATTCGTAGATTTTAGTATTTGAATGGTTCATTATGGTTCCGTATTGATGCAACAATTGGTATTAATATTTTTCCAAATTTCCGCCTAATCAATACCTTTATTGTATTATATATAAATGATCACTTAGTGGTCATTGGTAATGTTTCGGGGCCTAATTGTTTTGGCCCCTTCATCAGCCGATATAGATAAAATGTGGTTGGATAGCTTAACACTAATAAAACCCTATTATGGTGCACCATAATGAAAGGTGAAAGATATTTACCCCAAAGATACATAAGGAAATAATGTACATAAATAAAGAAAGTAAGAAAGTAAGAAAGACAGAAAGAAAGAAAGAAAGAAAGAAAGAAAGAAAGAAAGAAAGTAAGAAGGAAGGAAGGAAAGAAAGGAAGAAAGAAATATTTGAAATTTGAAAAAAAAAAAAAATACAATGTGAACACACTCTAAAATTTCACCCTTTCTTGCTGATCACTGAAATTGTGCACTCATCATGTAGTCCAAAACTTCTGAAATATGTGGCGACAATAATAGGGTGAAATTTTAGAGTGCGTTCACATTGTATTTTTGTTTCTTTCAAATTTCAAATATTTCTTTCTTCCTTCTTTATTTCTTCCTTTCTTACTTTCTTTATTTATTTATTTATGTACATTATTTCCTTATGTATCTTTGGGGTAAACATCTTTCACCTTTCATTATGGTGCACCATAATGGGTTTTTATTAGTGTTAAGCTTTCCAACCACATTTTATCTATATCGGCTGATGAAGGGGCCAAAACAATTAGGCCTCGAAACATGTACCAGTGACCACTACGTGATCATTTATATATAATACAATAAATGTATATATTAGGCGGAATTTTGCAAAAAATTAATACTAAAAGATTCGTAGATATTGAGAACCGTCTAAATGAATTGTTATATGTATAGGCCTTAGAATTATGTACCATTCAAGGACAATTATTGCCTAGGTTCATTATTCAAACATTCACTTCGATCGCATGATTACGGCACAAGAAATAAAAACTTCATTTTAAGATTTCGCACAGCCGCCATCTTGAGGTTATGTAAACTATTTGACTAAATTAGATGCCAGTGCATTACAATAAGTATAATCATTTACTGTACCACATTTCACTGCGCTCAGAGAGTTAAATCACGAGAAAAGTCTATTAAAATGTTTCAAATTCGCTAGGCCGCCATTATCGTTTTGTACTCTACAGGTTTATGAAAGTTACATAGATAAACTCGTATCTGTACCCTTTATCACCGTACAAAATTTCAGGGTGATATCTGTAATAGCTTGGGAGATATAGAATGTCAGCGAAATAATTCGCACATCCACCATTTTGAGGTTATGTAAACAATTGAACTAAATTAGACTCCAGTGCAATACAATGTGTATAAACATTTGCAGTACCAAGTTTCATTACGTTTGGATAGTTAAATCGCGAGGAAAGTCTATTTATAAGTTCGCCATGTTGGTTTGTAGTTACCAGGTTTTTGAAAGTCTCATAGGTGAACTTCTAGTAGTGCCCTTTATCACCGTACACAATTTCAGGGCGATATCGGTAATAGTTTCGGAGATACTGAATGCTGGTGAATTTTTTTTAAGCGTATGGCTTTTAGTGCCGGGAGTGTCCGAGGACTTGTTCGGCTCGCCAGTGTTTGTAGCTGCTTCGAGACGGACACCCAATGGGTGAGCTACAAGTACCGTTGGGGAAGGAAGTGGAAATGTAAGGACTAGGAGTTGGAAGGTAGCGGCTGTGGCCTATAGTTAGGGACTAACCCCGGCATTTGCCTGGAAGGAAGATGGGAAACCACAGAAGACCATCTTCAAGGTTGCCGGCGGGGGGATTCGAACCTCCTCGCCTCCCGGATGTGAGCGACTGCCATCAGTCATGCCGTAACGACCACGGCTAACTCACCCGGTGCTGGTGAAATATTTCGCACAGTCGCGATGTTGGATTGGTGAGACACAACAAAATTTGAAGGGCACGGTCGGGGTCGGCCAGAATGGTGCTATGATCTTACCGAGTATCATTGTAATCGCTCCAGCCGTGTAGAAGTTTTTATGGGACACACACACACACGCACATACACACAGATAAATGGTGATCTCATAAGTCTATTTTTTTTTCATAAAATGAAAATAGGCTAAAACTTTCGAGCCTTACATTAGTCGCGTATGATGTGTAACATGTAACATGTTATCCCTTGCTAACAGTGAACTCTAGGGGCAGATGATTTCGTAGTTCCTCCCCTTAAAACAACAATAACTAAGTAACAGTGAACTCTGTTGGTCATTGAAATAACTACTTGTAAAACTGCAGTGCCAAATCCTGACCGGTTTTCAGCAAATATAATGAATATTTTCACACCAAACACCAACTTGAAGATGATTTATTGTAGGAAGAATATCTTTTGGTCTCCAAACCTTGAAGAAATTGTGTATGCGATATAGATTCCACATAGCTACATGGCCGACAGTACCTCGAGTGTTTACATTAAATAAGAATACAGCAAAAGTATGAAGATTTAATAAATCATAATTATTTTCAGCAAATATGATATAATGAATATTTTCACACCAAAGAACGACAATTTGAAGATGATTTATTGTAGGAGTATCTTTAATGGAGCCTCCAAACCTTGAAGAAATCCGTATGCGATATTTATTACACCTAGCCTTTTGGTCGACAGAACAACGTGGTATCAATCTCCGCCACCGCGCGCGCTCTTTATTTCCGTCCCATCCATTTCCGTTTCATTGTTTCCGTCCCATCCATTTCCGTTTCATTTTTCAAAGTCACCCCCACAAAAAATATATAGATACCGAGTGGAAAGATGTTACACATCAAAAATAAATTTAAGAATTGATTTTTTGAAGGTACCGGACCCTTAAGACTCTTGACCGGTCATGGAAGCCATGAGCGATGATGATGATGATAATTGTTATTCCAAGGGACCTAACATCTGGGTAATTGGCCCCCAATAATGGTGTGGACAGTGATAATATTGTTGTTTAATGGGGCAAATAAAGCTTAACAACGTATTATAACCGTGCAACAATTATTTACATTTCCAAGGAAACACACACATCTTGCTATTAGAAGCAAAATTTAAAATTTTCAAGATTCAAATCGTAACTATTTTTACCCATGTTTTTGAAAATGTGGTTCTTGCTTTGAGCTGATCTTCATCGTATCCCTGATATCTTCTTAGTTTAAAAGAATTTTTGGATTTTACTTTTCTTAAAGTAGGTATTAAATCTTCAGCTACAAGATGAATCTCACATATTACCACATTATTAAATAATTTAGCGTTATTATTTAAATTTTATTATGAGCAACTCAAACAATATTTTAATGTTTTTTTAATACATTAGCGGTAGCTACGGTCACTAACGCGCACTGCTAAACCATGGGGGGGGGGGGGCAAACTATCTGTGGACTCGGTAGACAAGCCCCACTGTCTTCCATCCTTGAAGTAGTTTTCCTTGGTTCCCCAATTTCAACTCATTGTAAATGCTGGGACGGTACCTTCTGGTAGGCCACGGCCGCTTCCTTCCACATCCTTGCCCAGTTTCATTCATATTTATTCACTTCATCTCACATTAACTCCTCTCATGAGACTTGTGACAGGAAGGGCATCCGGCCGTAAAATCACCCGCCATAAAGACTTTCATCGCATCTCCTCTCCGACCCCGTTGAAAACGGTAATAATAAGGGGTTGACACACACACTAATTGAAGTCATACAGGTTTGTTTGGGATTCATTTTGTATCTGAAGCTTTAGCACTCGCATTAGAAAAGGAAAAGTCCAAACATTAATACAAACATGGGGGATATGAGGGAGAAGGTCAGCCAGCACCTATCAAGGACATTTTGAAAAATGCATAATATTAGTTGCGATTTAAATTTTGAAAAATTGAGGCTTTCCTGTTAATACCAACATGTGTGTGTTTCCTGGAAATGTATTTAAAAGATTTTAAGACAGGCACAGTTATAATATCAAAATTGTTATTGTTTTGGGTGCTTTAGCTGTATGTTGCCCCTTAAATAGGAGTGGGGAAGAACATCGAGGTAATTTGTCCCTAATATGGTTCACATTAAAATCACCTCTGACATATTGTGCAGACACTGAACCGATTTTATTTATGCGAGTTCTTCTGAAATTATCCTGAAAAGAAAACAAGCCTCGTGCAGAAAGTGTTAATTTTACTTTACACAAGAATAGAGAAGCTAATGACTGGTCACGGTCATTGGCTTATGATCATGCGATATTTCCACAACCACATAGGTACACGCACGTCCTGAGTAAAGCTCTTTATAATTTCAACGTTTGAGAAGATATCTTCCACCACTTCACTCGGTAGAAGACGCTATAATTGGATGATGACGTACTGTGTTCTGTGGGTGATTTCCTTGAAATTGAAAACGCTGCAACCTTATAATTTAGCATTACTGCTTAACAACTATAAAAGTTAACAATGATTGAGGCCTAGCATAAGTTTATATTACTGTGTTTTTCAAACTCGCATTATATTTCCGGGACGACTTTCGCCCGAGGCTGCAGACGAAGACACTATAATTTAGTGAGACGCCAGGACAAGAGGCAGCGTTTACTGGCGATAATTTTGACTATTTCTCCACTGGTGTCTCGGTGGGGTCTTGTAGTAAATACGGTATTTGTACGACTGTCTCCAGTGCCTGTTGGGAGGCCTACAATTAGGCGCGCCCCCATTGTGCAAACTAATTGTTGCTGTTGAAGTGCTTTGTGGATGATCCCGTGATCATGATGGCTTTGTCGGCAAAATCAAAGACTTCTTACACTGGAAAAGTACCGCTTGGATATAACGTGCCTATTACTACAAAATAGAGCACTGGGTCTCAGGAAGGTCTATAAATTGCAAAATTCATTCAGCCATCAGGATGATCCCGTTGGCTTTCTCTACCCTGGAACTCGAAGACATTTTGGAGAGCGTACCCAGAAAACGGGTGGCTGGGAAGTAGTAGATGTCCAACAAAAGGAGAACTCCATTCGTTTGTAACTATCTATATAAGCCTATGTATGAATGAGGCAGCCAGTCAAATCTGTTATGACTGATCATGCTGTTGAAATATAAAATTACCATCAAATGGTTTTTCCTTAAACCTCTGAAAATGGTATGGAGAAACATAGGTACATGCAATATCATTCAAGGAGCAATAGGAATAGATAAACATCCTAAGAACTTTAATATGGGTGATGGCTGTCCTTTGAGCAAATCATGGCTGCTTTCTAGAGTTACAATGAACTAGCGAATTTTCCTTTGATATTGCCTCTTATGAAATATAATTTACTAGTGGCCTGTCGCAGCAATAGCTACCAACAAACAATAAACATGAAGATCATGATAAAAGAAGCGTGAGAAATATAACAGGGAATAAACTGAACTCCCGAAGACCATTTATTTGACTTTAAACTTACACTTCCGTTGTGACTATACATATGGAGGCAATGGATTTTTTTCACTATTGCGGAAATTATTAACTTAATCCCTAGTTCGAGCTGTGACATCTACAGTGCATATAAAACAGCACGCCTTCTTGGTCCTCTCCTAGAACTCATATCACACTTCACAGAAGAAAATCGAAAACTGCGTGTGAGCAGTTCAGGGCTAAAAATGACAAATAGGGTAATACTTGTGTTTCTGCCAGGTAGCAGGATACTAAGTCAAAGATTAAGTACCGGTAACCTTGTAAAGAAAACGGAGATCGTTTAGGATTGAAGCACAGAATACTCAGTTATCGATAATACGTCCTTCTACCACTGCATTCGGATAGATGGATCTTTACTGGTAAAATGGCGCTGTCTGTGCGTGGAATTAACCCTCCGATTGGCGCAACCTAAATAATAATACCGTCGGGCGCAACTAATCTGTCAGATTAACCATTTAAATACATGTTCATTTTCATTATAGCCTATCGATAGAAACCGTATGCTACTAGAATTTGGAATCTCATTTAACTGTTGTTAAAAAACTTGAAGAGAGAAAAATATCCAGTTGAAAGTATACAAATTATAAAATTCTCAATTTTTGCTAAAATAGTTATTGTTGTTATAAGGGGAAGAGCTACGAGGTCATCTGCCCCCCCTCCTTTTTTTAAAACTAAAATCAAGAAACAAATGACATGAAATGAACAGACACAAATTCTGCATTCGTATTACACTCAAGCTTCTCTCCTGACATTCAAACAAGCCACAGATTGAATTACCTAAAATAGAAAAGCGTTTTCATTGATATTAGAAAAAGAAATAGATACTCATGCGTAGGGCCCGGATGTTGATGACTTGTCATCTTAACTCAGCTGTCTAAAACAATGCTGAAGTACATAGAAACTCCGGACGGGCCACCCCGTCTTCAAATATGTCATTTTTATTTTGCATCTTTTTGCTTTTCATTTTGCTATTTTTCCATTTTAAGAGCATTTTTTACGTTTGGTAGATTTTTTCGGTCATAATTTAGAGAAATCAGCCTTTTCATCATCATGTTTTTCAGTCAAGCGACTGGTCTGCCCCTACAATGAGTCTTCTCCACGTTGTTCGGTCTTGTGCTGTCCTTTTGACCATTTCATAATTTCGTAGGCCAGAGCTATGTAGGAAAGATCTCATGAAAGTGTTCCGTGGCCTCCCGCGAGGGCGTTTTCCGGGTATTTTGCCTTCTAGAATGTCGATCATCAGGCCACCATGTCGTAACCTGTGGCCAAGCCAGGTGGATCTCCTTCTATATATCTGGCGGATCATTTGCCGTTTTTCCTTTATTCGATCCAGCACCGTTATGTTGGTCATTTTCTCTACCCAGCTGATCTTTTCCATTCGGCGCCAACACCACATCTCAAACGCTTCTAGTCGTTTAATGTCACCTCTATTCATTGACCAGGTCTCACTGCAGTACATTGCAACTGGCCATATGTAGGTCTTAACCAGTTGTTTTCTAAGGCTGAGGGACATCGAGCGTTGACAAATTAGAGAATGCTTTTCACGGAATGCCTGCTTGGCCATGGCTATACGGCTCCTGATTTCAACTTCACATCGTAGGTCTTCTGTGAAGATCTGGCCAAGGTATTTAAAACGATTGACCTGTTATACTGGTTCTTTATTTATGGTAATATTTAGTTCGTGTTGATGCTTACTTATCAGCAGAATCTTGGTCTTCGTAAAATTGATTTTCATTCCATATTCTGTAGCTGTATCATTTAAACATTGCAACATGTTTGTTAATGTATGCGGATTTACTGCAAGTAATGCCAGATCATCAGCAAATTTAATATTCTGGATAAGTCTTCCACCAACTTTCACTCCCATATTAGAACCTTTAAAAGCCCACTTAGTTATAGCTTCAGCGAAGGCATTGAACAGTCCAGGGGACAGCAAACACCCTTGTCGCACACCTTTACGGATCTTAGCGGGTTCTGATACGTCATTTCCAAGCCGAACAACAGCAGTTTGATTTATATACAGATCAAATATTAATCTGATTAATCGATGGGGACAACCTATTTGATTCAGAAGAGGAAACAGCTTGTGCCAGCTGACTTTATCAAATGCTTTTTCAAAGTCCACAAAGCACACGTAAAGGTTTCTGTTTACACTTAACATCTTTTCTCCAAGACACCGCAAGGACCCGATAGCATCACGTGTAGACATATTCTTTCGAAAGCCAAATTGAGAGTTGTCTAGATACTGTTCGATGTATATTTCCATTCTTTTCCTTAAAATCTGCAGAAGTATCTTTGATGCATGAGGGATGAGACTAATGGTCCGATAGTCACTACATTCAACTGGTACAGTCTTCTTTGGAATTGGAATGATGATGCTGGTGTAAAACTCCTGAGGCCATTTACCTTCTTCGAAAATTCTTGCTACCAATTTGAATATCCATTCAAGTGTACTATCCCCACTATTCTTGTTTAGTTCGGCAGGAACATTGTCAATACCTGGTGTTTTACTCATGGATATTGATTTTAGAGCTTCATCGAACTCTGATCTAATAATTCTATCTTCTGCAATTGGCCTGTCTTCCTCGCCACGTGTTGGCAAAAGGTATGGAATTGGTTCTGCGTATAGATCTTCAACATACATCCTCCAATGTTCATTCTTGTAATTCAGGTCTGATATAGGATTCCCATGTGTATCACGGAACTGTCTAGTGCGGAATCCTTTTTGTTTCTTAGTAGTTTCCCTGATCTTTTGGTAGGCTAAATCTGTTCTACCTTGTTTTTTCAGAAATTCGATCTCTTCGCATTTTGACTGCCACCACTCCATTTTCTTCTCCCGACAGAGTCGATCAATCTGGTTCTTTAGCATTCGGTAGTTATTTCTGCCTACTTCTGAAGAGTCGTTTTTAAATTTTCTTCTTTCATCCATCTTTAAGAGAATGTCCTGTGTGATCCATGGTTTGCGATTCACTCTTTCCACAAATCCCACATAGTCTTCAGAAGCCTTTTCGATGGAGAAATTGGCTATTGACCATAAATGATCAACAGTTTGTGAGTTGTTTGCATATGATGATATGTTGTCATCAGTGCCTTCCTGATATTGCTTTTTAGTCCGCTCGCTTTTAAATTGAAGGGTGCAGGGAAAGAAAGGGCTAAGTCACATTTTTAAAATTTTGAGTAAATGGCATTTAAACAGTTCAACTCTGTTTACCAACTTTATTTTCTAAAGTGAATATCAGTTACATTTATTTCCTAGTAGCTGTATAATTTTTAAATAATTTTAACTTACATTTGGTGTAAAAACAACATTCTACTATCGGAAAAATAAAATTTGCTCTCCTATCTACACTACATAAGGGGAAAGAACGGGCCTATTCATACAGAGGGTATGTGGTAAAGATGGTGTCCAATCCATTCTTTGACAATTTTTCAGTTTTATTTAAAGTAATTTATATACTGTATCATAATTATAATTATGGAAATGATCATTACTGTGAGCGAACAAACACATCGGAAAATAAACCAAAACATTTTACATTATTTTCATTATTATTTTAACGAGGAAGTAAAAGAAACGTATGCCTGATTTCACCATCATTTATACAGTAGACTAAAGGCACATTAAAATTAAGAGTATTGATTCGTATAGAATCGTAGATGTTGCTGTTTAACTCCAATCCACTCCTCTCCTACTGTCTTGAGAGTGCTTGAAAGAATGCTTGAGCCTATGGTCCACAGAATTTTGCCAGATGTTGCAAGTCGTCGTACTTTGCCTTAGAACCTGAAACAAAAAGTAATTCTACCATAACTCACTTTGCTTCTCACTGTGTAACATTATTTTCCATTGGTGGATACAGGGGTAAATTATGTTAAGGCAAATTTAACTTACCAGTAGAGTAGCTACATCCTGGCAAGAAGAATTGTCCTTCGGGAAGCTGCTTGTGGGTCTTAGACATCATTTCCTGATCAGTCCATTCCCCATTGTATGTGCAGCAGAACTTTATTCCACTGTCATTGTTGTCCAGAATAATCTTGCGAACAGGTCGAGTGGGGAATTTCTTCTTGTAGAACTGAGAGAGGTGCACTGTCCACTTCGCAAAAATGAAATCACTTATGGCAGAAGACGTGGCTAACGATTCTTCCGATGAATGAAGGAGCCGAACTTAAAAGGTGAGGGGTTTTCTCTGGCTGTGCTGAAGACGTATTCCCAGTCTTCAGGGGTTTCAATACGTGCTTTTTGGTTAATTAGGCCCATGTTCCGGTCACTGTGACCACGAAGAGGGAATGTTACTTTTATTGAATCAAATCTCTTCTCAAAATGAACAAGATAGTGAAGAAATCGAAAAAACAGTGTGATTCTTATTTTGGCCTGCGCAAGAGTCACAGAATATTTGAATGTCTCTAATTTTCATGGGCAGATGATTATAAAAATAATCATGCAATAACGAACAAACGTCGTCACTGCCTTTCTTTCCTTCAACTTCTGTATAGAGATAAAACTGACATTCACCACAGGATAGTCTATGAATATTGAATACATAAAGAGACAGCCGTCTCTTGTAATAAGCATCATTAGTTGGTATGTTAGGGATGGGCAGATTTCTACCATAATCAATACAAATTGCTTCTTTTACTCCTGAACGTTTACAACTTAACGGCGCTTTCCGTTTTCTGACATAGAAAGTGTCAGCCCTTGTAAGATGGACCCTATTTCCAACAGAAAGTCTCCTTATTTCATCAGAAATGTGTGCAGCTCGAGTAAAGTCCCCACAGTTTGCCTTTTCTTTCTCTAAAGCGGTGACCTTTGCTTTGTATTCATCGCAGGTAGAACAAGTGTCCGTTCGTGGGTAACCAAAAACTGATATTGAATTCATTGTTGAATACTGAACGGTAAATTTCATACGAAAGCTGGATCGTAGGGTACTTAGTTTTAAACATACCATACATTCTCTTGATATTGAGATCTTCAGCTAAATATGCTTTTTTGGTGTCTCGTATACCATAGTGACTGTTTCTTGAGGGAAATGATTTTATATGTTCACGAACAGCATCTAAACTTTCTTCAGGAATGCTCCACGGCCGATTGGAATGCTTTCCTCTCATGTTCTTTGGACTTACGCCGGTTTTAAGACCTCATACCAGTCGCTCGACCCTCTTTTTACCGATGCCATGAATTGCAAGGAAAGCTTTACGGCATACATCGTAATCATTCGTTACACCGGCAGATCCCCTCACTCTGTACTTGTACCTGGCTTGTCTGTCAGTATTTGCTTGACCCTCCGACTTTCTAGGCCGTCGACGAGCGACTGGTACAACAGAAATGAGACCGCATAGGTAAGAATCTTGGATGTCCCTGCTTAGCATGAGATTAAAAGTCCTTAAAATGGTTTTCCTGTTTTCCTCACCAACAACATCAAAACATTTCATCTTACAATTGCAGTTCTGCCCCATAACATGACTACTGAGGTTAAGTTTCGTCCTGACCCCTGACATTCTTCCATGACGTCTCCTTTTCTTAGTTACCTTGTGCTGATCATCCTTATTAATTGAAGAATCTGATAAAGTCACACATACTGAAGCATTAATGAACACTTTCTTGCTAAATCATTCAGAGAGCACTTCTAGAAAAAACGCTTACACATCAACTAACCTCAAATGGTAAAATGGAGGGAAATAGTAATTAATGTGACAGGGCTGGTAACTTAAAAGTACAAAACTACTGTTTGAGAGCCCGTTTATTCCCTGACTTACTGGACATGACCCCTTCTTTCCCAGTGCACTGTTTCTTCTTTTCCTTGTATTTCTGGACCTAGCTCCTTCTTTCCAAAACCACCTGAGGCATTGTTTAGGACCGGGAATAAACATCTCATCCACATTAAAAAACAAAAAATCAAAAAAATGGACTTAGCCCTTTCTTTCCCTGCACCCTTCAAATGCTTCAAGATTCCACTTCTTTGTTGGTTTTCCCTGAATCCTGCGTTTAAATTTCAGTTCCGTACTCATTACTAGTAGAGAATGATCAGAACAGATGTCAGCGCCCGGATATGCCATGGATTTCTTCACTTGATTTGTGTATCTTTCCTTGACAAGAATATAGTCAATCTGGTAAGGTTGATCATCACCTGGCTTTTTCCAAGTATATCTACGCCTCTTTGGTGAGGTAAACCAAGTGTTACTTATAACGAACCTCTCTTGTTCACAGAATTCGAGAAGACGTTGACCACGTGAATTTCTTCTACCAAGACCATACCCTCCTACTGCAAATCCTTCTTTTCCCTCACCAATCACTGCATTCCAGTCTCCCATTTTTAGCCTACTTTCGATTTTTGCAAAAAATGAAAGTAGACTTATGAGATCACTACAGGGCGAAAAAAAGTGTGTCTGTCTGTGTGTGTGTATGTGTGTGTGTGAGTCTGTGTGTGTGTGTGTGTGTGTGTGTGTGTGAGTGTGTGTACTCTGATTGTCTGTCCCCCCCCGTATCAATTCGAACACGGTGAGCGCAAATTGAACGAAATTTGGTACAAAGGTAGCACTAGCAAAGGACACCTCAGTGTCATGTTCTATATCGCCGCCATCTTGACGGAAACGTAATGGCGGCCACACAAATGTTCAAAGCTTAAATCAAATTACGACTAACCTAATCATCCGATCTCTACCAAATTTTGCAACAACATACCTTTATGGGGGCAGCATCCTTTGACCAAACTAATAGGTCATCAGCCTAATAGTTTGCGGATGGTGGCCATCTTTGTGTCAAATTCGATTACCCCTATTAATTCGAACACGGTGAAACCGAATGGAATGAAATTTGGTACAGAGGTAGCACTAGCAAAGGGCACCCCAGTGTCATGTTTTATATCGCCGCCATCTTGTGTGTTCAAAGCTTAAATCAAATTACGTCTAAACTAATCATCCGATCTCTACCAAATTTTGCAACAACATACCTTTATGAAGGGAGCATCCTTTGACAAATCTAATAGGTCATTAGCCTAATAGTTTGTGGATGGCGGCCATCTTTGTGTCAAAATCGATTACCCCTATTAATTCGAACACGGTGAAACCGAATGGAATGAAATTTGGTACAGAGGTAGCACTAGCAAAGGGCACCTCAGTGTCATGTTTTATATCACCGCCATCTTGACGGAAACGTTCAACACAAATGTTCAAAGCTTAAATCAAATTACGACTAACCTATTCATCCGATCTCTACCAAATTTTGCAACAACATACCTTTATGGAGGAAGCATCCTTTGACAAATCTAATAGGTCATTAGCCTAATAGTTTGCGGATGGCGGCCATCTTTGTGTCAAAATCGATTACCCCTATTAATTCGAACACGGTGAAACCGAATGGAATGAAATTTGGTACAGAGGTAGCACTAGCAAAGGGCACCTCAGTGTCATGTCTTATATCACCGCCATCTTGACGGAAACGTAATGGCGGCCACACAAATATTCAAAGCTTAAATCAAATTACGATTAACCTAATCATCCGATCTCTACCAAATTTTGCATCAACATACCATTATGGAGGGAGCATCCTTTGACCAAACTAATAGGTCATTAGCCTAATATTTTGCGGATGGCGGCCATCTTTGTGTGAAAATCGATTCCCCCTATTAATTCGAACACGGTGAAACCGAATGGAACGAAATTTGGTACAGAGGTAGCACTAGAAAAGGCCACCTCAGTGTCATGTTTTATATCACCGCCATCTTGACGGAAACGTAATCGCGGCCACCCAAATGTTAAAGGCTAAAATGTAATTACGACCAACCTAATAATCTAGTCTCTACCAAATTTTGCAACAACAAATCTTTATGTGGGAAGCATATGCTGACCAAACTGCTAGATCATCAGCCCAATAGTTTGCAGATGGTGGCCAAGTATGTGTGCAAATCGATTCCCCCTATCAATTCAAACACGGTGAAACCGAATTGAACGAAATTTGGTACAGAGGTAGCACTAGCAAAAGGCACCTCAGTGTCATGTTTTATATCGCCGCCATCTTGACGGAAACGGAATGACGGCCACCCAAATGTTAAAAGCTTAAATAAAATTTCGACCATCCTAATAATTTGATCTCTACCGGATTTTGCAACAACATGCCTTTTTGTGGAAAGCATCTGATGACTGACTACAAGGTCATCAGCCCAATAGTTTGCAAATAGCGGCCATGTATGTTTGCAAATCCATTCCCCAGATCAATTCAAACACGGTGAAACCGAATTGAATGACTTTTTTTACAGAGGTAGCACTAGCAAAGGGCACCTCATATTCATGTTTAATATCCCTATAGAACGTTGTATTTCAACAAGCTACTACAACCAACATTCAATTATACTCCTTGAAAAGGACAAAGAGTTATAACAATACCCATGCATTTAGGAGAAAGTAGGCTATATGTTCTTTACTGAACATCTTGTTTCCAATTTAATCATGTCACAGCTTTATATGAGTGATTTACGTCTCTCAGAGTTAAGAAGAAGTTAGTAGCTATGAACTTAACCCGTTTGTTAAGTGCTAGAAATCTATTTTGATTGACTTTTCAGTTTGAGCTTCAGTTGTCATTTTCGAAATGTTGGTGAGTTTATTATTATAAGATAATTTTCTCCATGTTATAGTGTATTTTTCGAATTTTTGAAATATTGGTGAGTTTAGCCTATTATTGTAAGATCATTTTCTCTATTTTATAGTGCATTTTTCGATTTTTAGGTCATTTATTACAGTAATTTTTGAAAATGTTAAGTGCATTTTTTAAACATTTTTTACGGCATCAACATCCGGGCCCTACTCATGCGTAAAGGAAAGCTTAACATACTAAGGGCCGTTTTCACCAACTCTTCACTAACGATTAGTTAGTTAATTCCCATTTAACTTAAATACGAGATTTAATGCGTGATTATCTTCGATGCATTTCACGAGGCCATTTGGGTTCACAATTAGTTAAATAAGCTTTACAGCTCTCGCGCATGCGTGGACTCTGTTTCATCTTAGAGAGCATGGCCGACAGAATACGAAGCGTGTGGCACTGATGGTTGTTCGTGATACTTCATTGAGACTTGCTGGAACATAATTATAATGGAAGGGAAATACAAAAGACCTTATTCGTGGCAAAAGCTTAAAATGATATGAACAAAGTATTTAGGAGAACTGACAGTTGGGAGAATAGATACCTTATTAGGACGCGTTACCCATTTGTCTACGTAGCGTAAGCGGTTGACGTGCAGACTCCCAATTTAATATGCAGCGCTGGAAGCAGATCGAAACCCCCTTCGGATTTCTTTTATTTTTATTTCCGTATTCGTCTTTCTTGGTATTAAACCTTAGTAGTGTGTGTGTGATCTTTTATAGTTTCATTGTCATAAACATATTTTATATTCATGTGGATGAAAATTTGTGTAAAACTCGGAAACAACCTGCCATTGTGGAAAGCGCAAGGCACAGTTCAACTGTTTCCCGCCACTTTAAAGATGCTTTAGAGAGTTGAGTGGCCAGATTTGGCCATTTAACGTAATTCCTTGTTAGTTGTAAGTTAACAAGCGTTTCTGTTTTGTGAAATGCTCGTGCTGAGTTAAATAACCTTTAATGATGCATTAATAGTGTTACGTGCCACCTCCTAGTGGCACTTTTGTTAACTGGATTACGGTGGGGGTACAAAGCACAACACCAATTACTGCTTAAAGAAATAATTAACTTTACTGTGGCCAGAAAATTACACTAATCAGCAAATACAAGCAATTAGGAGCCTTCTCCAGTTTCCTCAAGTCTCTTCCTTATGCGCTCTTGGCCCCTTTCACTTGCAACAGACCACAGAAGTTAATCCGTCCTAATGAGTCCGGTGGCCTTGGCAGAAGCTACCTGCCCCTCTTCCTCAGGTACAACAAATACAGTTACTTACGAGCACTTGATGTACGCTGTTCACAAGCTGGGAGAAACAATGTCACAGGATTTCGTAACTCGCACAGCACTTCGTCACCACACTTCTGTCGCACAAGATAATCGCTCGCACTAGCTCGTAAAACACAACAACAACAACTGCTTCACGGGTCACTCTTATATAGCAGGCCGGTGACTCAATAAATGCTTCCAGATCCATCCAGGGTCCACGGCTTCTCGAGGTTTCCAGCGCTGGTCCAGTCACGAAGATTCTGGACTATCCCTTTGTCCTAGTAGCCCTGTTGCATAAGGCGCGCGCAATACAGGAGGCAGGGCACAGCCCAGCCCTGGGGCAGTTGTGACTCATGCGGCGAGTGATGACACAAACTCACAGCCGTAACAATAGATAATTGACGTTGGTGAAAACGGCACTAACACTTACGCGATCGGGCACCCTTAATCTCCTGAATGAATCGGCTCACCACGGAGTAGCGAAGGGCACTAAAACAAGGACGAGCTCACCGTCACGCAACTGGAAAAAATTCCTAGCCTTGGAGGGGAAAAGTATTTCCTCTTAATCTCACAGATTAGGTGCGCCCGACGAAGGGTTAAATTGCCAGCATTGAGCATGGAGAGAACACTCCCGTAGTACAGCATTGAAATTTCAGCTGATCACCCAGACATCCACAGCCTCACAGAATCATCTAATGGTAAATGCAGTATAGGTACTGTATCTATTGTACTAACATAGGAAGGAAATTATCAATATCCTAGGGTTAATGAAATTTGTTAAGAGTCCTTGACTATCAAGTATGTTTTATGTGGTGAAGAAACCACAAACCAAACGACCATTTGAGAGAAATCCCATATACAGTACTAGTGCACTCCCGCGGCATAGCATTGAAAAATCAACAGATCACACAGAGATGTACTCACAGACTTACAGAGCCATTATAGCCCAGTGCAATTAGACGAAAACAAGGCCAAACCCGGAAATTTAGAATAACAAGTCCGGATATGAAAAAATTGTTGTAAGTACCTTTAAATAAGATAATCCTAAAAGTCCCAAGGCCTCCTTAATGGGACACCTGAAATATCCTGGAAAAAACCTGGAATTTTCCTCGAACGCTTATAAATCACGAACGAGTGGTCAGAATCAGGTTGTTTTTGGCTTATTGATATTTATTTGTATGAAGAATAATATTTTAGGTACCCAGGAAAAGTAAATTGGTACACTGTAAAAAAAAAAAAACTCTTTTCCAGGTAAAAATCCGAATTTTGACAAAAAGATGACCTGTTTCCATGCAAAAATGCAGTCACATACACGCAAAAAATTATCAGCGATGATAAAATTATTTCTTCACTGTATAAAAGCCTAAAAAGTCCGAAAACATGGTGTTCGTTGCCTGGAATAAGGCTACAATGGGCGTTAATCGAAGTCCGAAAAATGCTCAAATTATCGCTCTTTCTCGTGTTTGTTTTAATTGCCGTCTTATATGCTGAAACGTACACTACTTTTGTGGTATATTGCATCTTCTTTACGTCCTTTTACAATCCCCCCCCCCCCCTCCTCCTCCTTTTGCTTCCCAATAACATAATCTACTACACTAGAAACAATATTCCGACGAACACGTTGATTTGCGCGAGTCCCACCAGAAGCGAGATCAGGTAGATGCCCAGAAAATGCTGGATTGTCTGAAGCTTCACAATCCCTTCAACAAGAGCACACCACTCCTATTATCATTGTCCATCGGACAAGTCGCCAGTAAAAATGTCAACTTTGACGACACGTGGGCTGATGGCGCAGCTGCAATGAAGGCCATGATAGGGGTTCCCTTCAGCGATCTTCACTTAAAGAGGAAAGATTTTGTCGTATCACTCGCCGGTGGTGCACGTGGATTGGTCATACTTGACAAAGTTGTCGATGTGAAGCCAGAGCAACTACTGTATATATATTACACCGCATGCTGGTGATCTAGCGAACCGACGAAGAGCTCGCCGACTATCTCACCTACGAGCTGCGCGAGCCACCAGCTGCCCTATTCGACGACTTTTCGTTAAGACAAGGCAACAAATCTTCACTAATGACAGCGCTACCCGTCATAGACGGCAATCGAGCAGAGAATAATCGTACCAAGTACATCTTGGATGGAGGGTTCTTCTTGCACCAAGTTCCATGGTTTCGCTCCGAAACCTACGGCCAGATATGCAACAAGCACGTGGCTTATCTGAAGAAACGGTTCAACGAGCCGACGACCATTGTCTTCGATGGATACGAAACATCTTCAACAAAGGACGCAGCTCATGCTAGACGAGCAACGAATGGTAGGTAACTGTACATACCTCTAAAAAGTTCTGCCTCGAAAATGTATGAAAGAAATAATAATTAAAGGAACTTTCTATTGTTATTAGGGTCAGATGTCGGTCTCATCGTGGACGAGCATGGTCAGCCGGTAGCCGCTCATGACGTCTTCCTCACCAACGGAAGAAATAAAATGCGTCTCGTTCGCCCCCTCTCGAGATACCTTGAAGAAGCTGGAATTGGTGCAGTCCAGGCAGCGGCAGACGCTGAAAGGTCAATAGTTCTAACTGCTATTGACGCAGCTAGAGATTGAGAGAAAGCCTGCGTGATTGGCCAAGATACTGATCTCGCAGTTTTACTCATCGCACTCACTCCTGCAAGTTTGGATATCCATTTCCAGGTATGGCGGAAGGCTATCAAGACTTACAGCAATCAGCAGTGCCAGGAGGAGGTGGGCAACATGAAAAGCAACATTCTTTCCTTACATGCAGCTACGGGTTGTGATACATCAGCCATCTTTAAAATAGGCAAGATAAAACCATTCAGAAAGTTACTCAAGGATGAAAAACTACAGCGCGAAGTGGAAGTCTTTAACGACCGCGATGCATCTCCTGATGCGGTCACAAGAGCTGGCGAAAAGTTCTTACTGTCCGTATATCCTGGAAACAGCAAGGGATCGTTGGATCAAAAGAGATTCAACGATCACACCAGATTAGTACCCAAAACTCCACCGAACAAGAAATTTGAATTGGCCAATCTACCCCCCAACATCTTCGGCTGCCCAACAACACTCATTTCGGGTTTACCATCAGGTAAGTTCACCAGCAACTGTGTTCTATTTCTTGATTCCTTCTATTGCGTGCCCTTTTCTGTAAGCTATTGCTTTATATGTCCAGGTCTAAGCGTGGTTGGGAAATGAGCTGCCCCCAACTCAATGGGGATGGCAGGAAGAAAATGGCAACCTGCTCGCTGAGGCCTCTGGCACCGTCTCAACTAATCAATCTTACATCATGCAACAGTGCGGCCGGTTGCGAAACATTAAACTGCAGCTGCAGAAAGAACCGCATTGACTGCACAAATATGTGTGCATATTGTGCTGGACACGGCTGCAGTAATCGGTGTGAAGACTCCGATGAAGAAGAAGAAGAAGAAGAAGAAGAAGAAGAAGAAGAAGAAGAAACAGAGGACTTTCCAGAAGGTAAACTTTTGCAACTTTAATATGCTTATTGTAGATTTTAGTCTTAAAACATGCTGAGACCTCCCGTTTTGAATTGCAGAGCTCATCGACGATCCTGAGGAGGCCCCACCACGGATGCGTCGACGTCTCCGATAATTATGTACTTATTATTGTCATTTATGGGCATTGGCTATAATACAATTTATTATTTTGTGGTCTACTTGATGAAGAAATTGTTTATTTCTGAATGTATAGAAACATTTTACATTCGTTCCTAGTCTTACCAGTACAGATATGTTTTGTTAATTCCTCTAATTTTTATAAGACATACAATATGTTCGTATATACATAAGTTATTCTTTCCACATGATATAATTATTTAAGCGTTTACCTCATTACGGTAGTACACCTTTGCGCCAATGAAAATGAACCAAAGCTTTGTATTTCTAAATAACGTTAACTTGATTATATTAGCTATCTATTTAAAACAACTCATTGTATTTTTTGCTTCATGAATCCTACAAAAGAAATCAAATCAGTTTTTTTTAAATTTAACATACAATTGTCGTAAGAAGCATACATTGATTGGACTTGAGTGTTGGGAGCAGGGGGGGGGGAGGGGGGAGAGATGGATGAGTTGGGATAGAGTGCCGTACTTATTTGTGAAGAAAACAGAAAAAATCATAGGTCTTACACATGGCTAAGCATCTTTATGAAAAGAAAAAAAACAAGATAAATTCGGCCATTGTAGCCATAGTCCAGGCAACAAACACCATGTTTTCGGATTTTTAGGCCTTTTTAGAGTGAATAATTAATTGTATCATCGCTGATCATTAGCTGCGTGTATGTGACTGCATTTTGGCATGGAAGCTGGTCATATTTTGTCAAAATTCGGATTTTTTATCTAAAAAAGCGCAAGAAAATCATTTTTTTTACAGTGTACCAATTTTTCCCCCCTGGGTACCTAAAATATTATTCTGCATACAAATAACTATTAATAAGCCAAAAACAACCAGATTCTGACCACTGGTTCGCGATTTATAAGCGTTTCAGGAAAATTCCAGGATTCTCCAGGTTTTTCCAGGATATTTCAGGTATCCCATCAAGGAGGCCGTGGGACTTTTAGGATTATCTGATTCAAAGGTACTTACAACTATTTTTTCATATCCGGACTTGTTATTCTAAATTTCCGGGTTAAACTCTAATTGCACTGGGGTATTACCGGCAAATGCAGTAGAGTCATTTATGGGACTTAGAATGAGGCAAACAATTGTATTCACTGAAAAGATTTCGTACGGTGGCTTATTCACATTTGGCTATTCCTTTATCAATTTCACAGTAGCTAACATTATCATAGATACGTTTAGCTATTCTTTCATCAATTTCGCAGTCCGGGAACGCATTTTACGCAAATAAAGGACTTAATGAAATAATATTTATGTTCGACCATGGTGAAAAATAAATACAGTAGATGGTAGAAAACTGCAACATAATAAGGCTCATTATAGTTCAAGTTTTCATTATGATACAGTTTCTCCACCATCAGAGCTCAAGATTTTCATTTCAAAAGAGTTTTTTGACCAATTTACTTCGCACCGGCCCTGAACGCACTCAAAATCCATCATGTCGGACATGAATTACGACATACACAACTCTTTATGTAAGGAGACATGAGTGGAGTTGCGTGCGCTACACTTGATTGTACATCAATTCGATCGTTGTATTTGTTGCAGATAAACACATGACTCCTCTCCAGACCCGCATAGAAGAGTATGAATAATCATTTGAAGTGAACATTTGCCAGTGAGTGTGCTCTACTGCATGGTAGTGACAGATTGGGCTGGGAATGTACTGTACCTGCGATCCCAGAGGCAGGACAGCGCGTTCTAAAAACAACATGTTTATGGTCCCGGCGCGTCCTAACACTAATAAAAGACAAGCTCCGCAGCGGTAATTACTCGTGTCCCTTACAGAGGGCGTCAATGTCATTTTTTATCCTCTCCACCGGGGATCGTGCGACTTCAGACAGAAGCCAGCTATCCTTAATTCAATTAAAAACAATATTTACTTCAATAAATTTTCCCGGTGAAAGAATGCTTTTACTAGAATGTGATTTATAAACCATTGTGGTCAAAGTACCTACTTCACCGAAATTAGTCGGCGTCTTTTATGAAACTGTTGATATATGCGTCTAATATCAGCACAATATTTTAGCATCTGAATTGTTTTAAATGGTGCATTTGTTCTTACCGGATGTAATCTATGGCGTGAGGGATTATAAATCATCACCGAAAGAACATTGCATAAATACACACTCGGACGTTGACTAGGTATATAGGACGACATTTAACATATATTGCATAACCTAAATTATATTTCAACTAATACCAATGAAGTATAGATTTACTACGGTTTGAAGGTAATAAATAGTGACCACTAAAATCAACATAATTATGCTTGCCACGGTGGGTGAGTGGTCAGCGTGTCGGTCTACTAACCCCAAGCTTGCAGGTTCGCTCCTGAAAAATTACACCATGTCATACGATGTTGGCATGTCAAAGAACCAATTTGAATTCAGTAGGCCATGTTCATAATGGCAAAATTAATCTCGGGAGTTTCCACCAACACAAAGTTCCTCATTTCTCTACTAGAAAGCGCTATGGTGTTCAAGGAGCTTAGATATCTGACCTCCTTGACTTTCATAGTGCTTCAAGGAACAACGAAATTCTACATGCAAGCTATCCTTTGGGTGGCAAATAACGAAGCTTTCACGCGGCATCCGAGGCCATACGACATTATTATTAGTCTATTATAACATAATTATTTAATAGTCGTCTTTCCGTAAGCAAACCAATCCACCATAAGTTCTAAATCGAAAGATGTTTTCCATATAGATGATTGGATACACTTTTTTGGTTAATAACTCAAGAAATTTCTCATTTTGATATGGGTTTGCACGTAATTTACAACAGGTTTTGTATATTTTAACTCGATTAAAATTATATTCTTCTATTCATTTTTTATTTTTGTGTAAGGATATTTATTGATTTATTTATTTTCTAATTCTTCTTTTTTTATTTTTGCCTGCTATGAACCAGGTTACTTCAACCGTTTGCATCCTAGAGTTTTAACTCTTCCCCAATATTCCCGCATTCGCGTTCTGTGAGCTCCCTGTCTTTCATTAGTCCACTTCTTGCTGATTTTCAATTTTGGCTTTTCTTGGAAGCTCTTGAAAGCTTGAAGTCTCCTCTGGAGAGGTGCACGTCATGAGCGCCCACAGGATTCTTTCCAGGGGGGTGCCAAGTAATGTTGATCATTTCATTACCTACCTGTCACTAGGTTTTTGGGTCATTTCTTACTTGCTTCGTGGTAATCATTATTTGGCTGGTCTGAAACCGTTGGGTACATTATCTTTATTGCATGAATAGCAGGAATAGTTTCTTTTAGTTCAGAGTTTTTGTCCATAGAAGTTCGCATTCCTTTGTAAATCAATGTCATAATGTTCATTTCTTAAAAACAGGTAAAAAATAGTTGTATCACCATGTATCGAAAAGAATAAAAATAGCAGTTCATTAAAATGGTAATGTTTATCTAGATCGCCGATTCTCTAAATAACCGGAGATATTTTCAAATAATCCCAAATTACTAAGTTGAATAAAACTGTGAAATTATCCCTATATCTAAATTATTTAACTATCAGTAACTTAAATTTATAAAATAAACTGGTGTGACAATGAACAATCAAAATATTCTTGGGATTCCAGCGCGGAGGGGAGGGGACGGGGGTCAGGGGGAGGGGGAGGGGGCCCATCCTTGCCCCCACCCTCCATCCCCCTGTGGGCGCCCATGATGCCAGAGCCCCTTAATGATCCCATCTCTATAAGTATGTTGGTATATCTGGATCTGGATGAGTTATTGTAGCTTCAAATATTGACTGAATTAAATGTCATATCTCGACACTGATTTTTAGGAAGAACATCCCCCATCATTGAATATTGGAACAGTACAGGATTTATCCCAAATATTATAGTGGATGCATCATTAGTTACCCCACGGTATTGTGCACCGCGGTTGCGATGGAGAGCTGCAGCAAGCCCGGAGAGCGAAGGTTCGAATCCTGGCGGTGACAGTGGCAAGAATCCTAGGTAAATACCGGGATAGTACATTAATTCGAGTTCTGGGGCACCTAACCCAATCACGACCCAAAACAATTGCAGCCACACATACTACTATAGTCATTACAGAATTCCAGGTTATCAGACTAATTGAACACATAACCAAATACACAGGGTGATGACCTAGATGTTCCAAGTCCCTAAAATGAATTGACAACAAACAAACTCATTAGTTCTTGCTCGTTAAGTAAAACACTGAGACATGATAACCACCGTGAAGATGGATCCGACAAAACGGGGCAGAATATGTTAAGTCCATGAAAATATCCACTGGATCACTCTGGTGCATTGGCTTGATAGACAAGATTCATTCGCCCTGAATTAACTCACAAAACTGACTACCTCATGGTGCAGTGGACACCTTTCTTGGCTGACATCTCTGAGGTCAAAATTCGATTCTCAGCTCTGCCAAGAAAATTAATTCTAGTTTGAATGTTGAAACTGGATATACTCAGCCTCGTGTTTCCTACCTAAGAAGAGGTGAGATCTATTCCTACTTTAGCCTTTTTTCTGTGTTTTCCCACTTCTAGCCTATTTCGGGCGGAAGATGGAATGATGCCAAACAACATGTTTTCCTTTCTTCATAGAGTAAAAATTGTCGCCTCTTGTTTTGAGAGCCAATATTCAAAACAAACATCGCAACCCTCCCTTCCCTAACCAATTCTACAGGATGGTTCCTCATAGACATCAAGCGATATAACATTGTGATATAAGTTAATACTGATACACATCGACTCGACAAGATCTTAACCTCTGAATCTAAAATAATAGCACTTGTTTATAAAAGTGTTTACATCTTTTTCCAATGGAACAGTGAATTTAAATACTTAAGTGTACTTAGTCTAAAATGACCCTTTCATGGTTGTATCTAATAACTATTCAATACACAACATGTTCAGTAAAGAACATATAGCCTATTTTCTTCTAAATGCATGGGTATTGTTATAACCCTTTTCAAGGAGTATAATTGAATGTTAGTTGTAGTAGCTTGTTGAAATACAACGTGCTATACGGATATTAAACATGAATATGAGGTGCCCTTTGCTAGTGCTATCTCTGAAAAAAAAAAACAATTCGATTTCACCGTGTTTGAATTGATATGGCGAATCAATTTGCACACACACATGGCCGCTATATGCATACTATTGGGCAGATAACCATGTACTCTAGTTCAGTCAAAAGTTTCTTTTTGGTATGTTGTTGCAAAATTTGGTAGAGATCAAATGATTAGGTTGGTCGTAATTTGATTTAAGCTTTTACGATTTGGGTGGCCACCATTCCGTTTCCGTCAAGATGGCGGCAATATAAAACATGACACGGAGGTGCCCTTTGCTAGTGCTACCTCTGTACCAAATTTCGTTCAATTCGGTTTTACCGTGTTGCAATTGATAGGAGGAATCGATTTGCACACATACAGTACATGGCCGCCATATGGAAACTATTGAACTGATGACCTTGTAGCTTGGTCAAAGGACGCTTCTTACATAAAGGTATGTTGTTGCAAAATTTGGTCGAGATAAGATGATTAGGTTGGTCGTAATTTGATTTACGATTTTTACATTTGCGTGGCTACCATTACGTTTCCCTTCAAGATGGCGGCAATATAAAACATGACACTGAGGTGCCCTTTGCTTTTGCTACCTCTGTACTAAATTTCGTTCAATTCTGTTTCACCGTCTTTGAAAAGATAGGGGGAATCGATTTGCACACATACATGGCCGCCATCCGCGAATTACTGGGCTGTTGACCTTGTAGTTTGCTCAAAAGATTCTTTATACATAAAGGTATAACGTTGAAACATTTCGTAGAGGTCAGATGACTAGGTTGGTCGTAATTTGATACAAGCTTTTAACATTTGGGTGGCCGCCATTACGTTTTCGTCAGTATGGCGGCAATATAAAACATGACACTGAGGTGC
This sequence comes from Meconema thalassinum, assembly GCA_946902985.2. Taxonomy (NCBI): domain Eukaryota; kingdom Metazoa; phylum Arthropoda; class Insecta; order Orthoptera; family Tettigoniidae; genus Meconema; species Meconema thalassinum. Next base: position 2,065,207,163 of record OX336388.2, on the reverse strand, counting down.
CCTTTGCTTGTGCTCCCTCAGTACCAAATTTCGTTCAATTCGGTTTCACCGTCTTTGAAAAGATTGGGGGAATCGATTTGCACACATACATGGCCGCCATCTGCAAACTATTGGGTTGATGAACTTGGAGGTTGGTCAAAATATGTTTCCCACATAAAGGTATATTGTTACAAAATTTGGTAGAGATCAGTTCATTAGGTAGGTCGTAACTTGATTTAAGCTTTGAACATTTGGGTGGCTGCCATTACGTTTTCGTCAAGATGGCGGCGATATAAAACATGACACTGAAATTTCCTTTGCTAGTGCTACCTCTGTACCAAATTTCGTTCAATTCGGTTTCACTGTGTTTGAATTGATAGGGGGAATCGATTTGCACACATACATGGCCGCCATCCGCAAAGTATTGGGCTTATGATCTTGTAGTTTGGTTAAAATATGCTTCTCACGTAAAGGTATGTTGTTGCAAAATTTGGCAGAGATCGGATAATTAGGTTAGTCGTAATTTGATTTAAGCTTTGAACATTTGGGTGGCCACCATTACGTATCCGTCAAGGTGGTGGCGATATAAAACATGACACTGAGGTGCCCTTTGCTAGTTCTACCTCTGTACCAAATTTCTTTCAATTCGGTTTCACCGTGTTCGAATTGATAGAGGCGGGGGGGGGGGGGCAGACATTCAGAGTACACACACTCATACACACACACAGACAGACACACAATTTTTGGCCCTGTGTAGATCTCATAAGTGTACATTCATTTCTTGCAAAAATCGAAAGTAGGCTAAAATGATTGAATAAATAAATAAAGAGAATTGAAGGAAACCCTCTTCAAGGTGAATCACGTGCAGTTTATTGTTTTCAGCGCCCAAGTGATGTATGTGTATTAGGTGGATTTCATGAGAAAGCAACCATTTGCAAATGGATATCATGTTGCATCTACCGAAAAATTTTGACATGTCTACGCGTTTCACACCCTCTAGACATCAAAACCATCGTCAGTTCCATGGTATATATATATATATATATAAATATTTGTGGGAACCTGTGTCAAAAACACTCACGTTTGATTTGTTGAAAAATAATATTTTACTCAACAAATGCAAATAAAATAGATTACCGATACATTATCAGTACAGAATACGTTGATGCCTTCCCTGCTCCAAATAACAACAACAATCAAGTACATGGCCACTGTTTTCTCTATGTCCGCGCGCCCTCTATATCACTCGCGGCAAAACCTCGTAATTCCTGCCCATCTTCCCACATTCGGCCGTCCTGATCATCATCGTCCGACCCGGATGATAAGCCTTCCTCAGGCCAGGGCTTCATGTTTTCCGCACAGGTGGTGGTGGTCTTGGGTCCTTCGTTGCTTCCTCGTCTTTTGACATCGTACGTATCATTGGGTTTGACCTTCGTGACTTGATAGGGCCCCAGGTACTTGGCCTTCAATTTCATACCTGGTCCGAATTGAGTCCTCTTGACAGTCACTAAGTCTCCGATGTTGTAAATCGAGGCTTCTTTGCGTTTTTTGTTGAAGTTCTTGCGGTTCTCCTCTTGAGTCTTGAGAATCTGCAGTTTTGCCTCCTGCCTGATCTGGTCGCGTTTATCCTCAAAATTGTTAATGACTTCTTCTTCCAACATCTCCATGATCTGAAGATCTGTTTTGTTTCCTATCTTGACCCCGGTCAAGAGTTCAAACGGTGTTCGACCTGTACTTCTCTGATAAGTCGAGTTCAGTGCCAGTTGAACCGACGGGACGACTTTGTACCATTTGGTTGGATCTTCGGCGGACAGCTTGGCTATGATGTATGTCACAATCGCGTTGATGCGCTCCACCTGGCCGTTGGCTCTGGGTAACCCAGTGGTCACCAAGCAGTGCTTGATCCCTTGGTCCTCACAGTACTCTTCAAATTCTTTTGAGATAAAAGATGGCCCTCGATCCGTGATCATCTGAGCAGGGTTTCTAACGAGGATCCTCTGCAGCTCCAGCTTGCTGATGGTTTCGCTCGACTTGGTGGTCTTGACTGGATACAACCAGGTGTACATGGTAATGCTGCCAATGACCACAAGGATGTGGTTGTAGCCTTTATGCGTTGATTCCAGCGGTCCTACATGATCCAGTTGATAGGTGTGTAAAGGCTGACTTTCCTTGAACAGCGGGTGAAGTAATCCTTCCTGGTTCCCAGACTTTCTGTTTACAATCAGGCATTTCACACAGCTTCCGATCACTTTATTCACCTTCTCTGTCAATCCTGGAACGTAGTACTGCTGTTTTATCTCCTCCTCTGTTCTCTTCACCGCGTAGTGTCCTTTGTCATGAATTGATCTGATGATCTCTTGCTGCACCGACTTTGGAACTACTAGAAAATCTCGGCCGTCTACAAACTTGAATAACATCTGGTCTCTCAACACGTAATCTTCATATGGTCCTTCCTTCAGGATAGTTTTGATAGCAAGTAGTCATTCGTCCTTGTTTTGAATCCTCTTGATTCTAGCAATCAGACTATCAGCGAATCCGAAAAGGGCTGCGGTACACCGACTCAAGGCATCAGCATGTCGCATCTTCGTTCCAGAACAATGTTCGATGGTGTAGGAGAATTCTTCCAACGACAGGGCCCATCGAGCGACTCTGGGTGTTAGATCTTCCTTTTGCATAGTCTTTTGGAACGCCGAGCAACCTGTCACTATTTTAAAATCCACTCCCAAAAGGTAGACTCTGAACTTGTTCAAGGCTCGAACAACGGCGAGGACTTCGAGCTCGTAACTGCAATATTTTTCTTCTTGCGGCGTAGTCTTCTTGCTCATGTATGAGACCGGGTGAAGTAGACCATCCTCGGGTAGCTTCTGCAGGATCACGGCGCCATAACCGAACTTGCTAGCGTCTTTATGAAGCTCAGTCTCATATCGGGGGTTGTAGATTATCAACACAGGACTGGATGACAAGATTCTTTTCAACTCCTCGAATGCCTCTCTCTCCTTGTCTCCAAAGCGGAAGTCATGGCCGGTTCTGAGCATATCGCTCAAAGGTTTGGCGATTGAAGCGTAGCCTGGAATAAATTTCCGGAAGTACCCTGTCAAACCCAAGAAGCTTTGGAGAGCTGTGATCGTCTTCGGCACCGGGAAGTTATGTACAGCTGCTGTCTTCTCATTTGACGGTTGAATCTTTCCTTCCTGGATTTGGTAGCCCAAAAAATGAACCTTCCTTTTCAAGAATTGACACTTCTTGAAATTTATCAGCAATCCGTAGTCCCGTGCAATGTCAAGTACATCAATTAACAATTGAATAGCTTCCAGTACAGTTTTTGCCGGAATTATCAAATCGTCCATGTAGATGAAGAGGAGTCCTCTCTTTATCAGCTCCCAAAACACAGCGTTAATAAATCGTTGAAAGACAGACGTGTTAGTGACACCAAAGGGGACTTTCTTGAACTCGTACTGACCTGAGTGGGTAACAAACGATGTATACTTTCTACTCTCTTCTTCAACGTCTACATGGAAGAAACCATTCTTCAAGTCAACAGTAGAGAATACACGAGCATCTTGGAGTTTGTCAAGCAAGTCTTCGATGAGAGGGAGGGGGTAGTGATCCTTGACGATGATCCTATTTAGTGGTATGTAGTCCACGCAGACACGATGTGAACCGTCCTTCTTTTTCACGACTACAACAGGACTGGCGTACTCGGATGCACTTGGTTGCACAATTCCATCTTTCAGCCATGTCTGAATCTGCTTCTCAACCACCTCTTTTTCTCTCGGTGCCAATCGTCTCGGTCTGCTACATATCGGTTCTTCTGTCTTCACAACTATCTTCATCTTGATATTCGCGGATTTGATTTTCATTGGGGTGTAACTCGCTACGATGTGCTCGACTGTTGCCTTGGACTCGTCAGATACAGTCTTCTCAATGTCCAGCTCGTCTTCATCTGCGTCAATGCACATGACCAACGTCTCTTCTCTCTTCTTCAACTGAACGCCCTCTCTAGAAATCAACACCTCAGCCTGATCCAGTAAGTCGATTCCAATAATCATAGAAACTGGAATAGCTTCGTCGGGAACAAAGTGGACGTCGACACAAAAATCCTGGTCGTCAACGGTGATCGTCGTGTTGAACCATCCCAGCACGGACGCTTTGCTTGCGCCCAAGCCAGTCAGGGTCCGGTTGCTTGGTTGCAGTTCTGGGGTTTTGTTTTCCATGTCCTTGTAAGCGTCCTGCCTCAACAAGTTGAAATGGCAAGCACTATCTACCAGGGCTGATAAATTGTGGTTGCAGATTTTCACGTCCTTGTATTTGTAATTAATGACTGCTTCCTTCGACGTGTTCAAGGCCACCGTCTGTTTCTTTAATTCTTCGTCTTTCTTTGGGTTGGTACAATCTGTGGAGATGAGTTCGAATTTGTTACACTGGAAACACTTCCGTCCCTTGTCCTTATCCTTGCACTCGCTGGATTTGTGACTTGACTTGCCACAGTTGTAACACCTCTGCGCCTTGCCCTTATCCTTGCCTGCATCGTCATCCTTCTGTTTATTTGAATCTGCTCCACCGGATTTCTTCTTGTTGTGCTGCGACGACGTGGAAGACCTCTTCGAAGTTATCCATCCCGCGGCACGTTCATACTGACGTAGTTTCTCTTTGAAGTCTCTAAGCGACTGAGCGCCGTACAATTACAGCTTGGTGCCAGAGTCATCCTCTATTCCGTCTATCACGTACTGTATGAGTGAGTCACTGTCTATATCTCTTCTACTTGCTATCTCCATCATTGTAAGGTAATATTCCTGGAGCGATTCGGCCCTTTTTTCCTTCGTCTAAACAGCGTCGAATGGATCTCCGCTGTACTCGTCTGCACGTCAAATTCCTCTCGAAGAGATTTCTTCAACGCCGTCCAGCTGGTAATTCTCTTCTCACCCTGGATGAAGATTTTTGCCAAGCCGGTTAGAGATTTCTTAGCGAAGATCAACTTCTGCAGTTTGTTCCATCCCATCAACGCAGCTCTTTCCTCAAACTTGGTGATCCATCGGTTGACTGGATATCCACTGCTACCATCAAATGACCTGACGGAACCTTCGATGTCGCGAAACGTCATAGCAAACTTCTGGGAATACCTCGATGCTTCGCTACCGTCACTTGAGTTGTCCCCTGGTTCATTCTCGTCGCCGTCATCGAGTTTCATTCGATTTAGCTTCTTTTTTCTTTTCTCCACTGTCAATTCCCTCTTAATAGTGCCACATAACCTCTTAGTCTCCTCTAGATCCGCTTTGGAGAGCGCTGCAGCTTTAGTTTGTGCTTTCTTTTGCACTTGTTCGTCATCGTGCTCGTCGTCCGAAGATTTCTCAATCATCTCAAAGTACTCTGAAAAATGCGTCAGGTGGTGACAAATCGCCATTGCCATTTCCTCCGGGGTGCCCTTGTCTAAGCACAGGATCACGCCAGATGCTTGCAGTTCCTCTTCCGTCAATTCTTTTGTTATAAACTCGACCTTGGCCACATAATCCTCTGAATCAGGTTCGAAAGTGAACCCTGAAAATTCTCGCAACATCTTTCGATTGTTTCGACCATTTGGTGCGTCTTCAAATATAATCGTATGTAAAGCTTTTACAGCTTCCACTGGAACAGTTGAAATGCTTTTGTTTATGAGATAAATATCTCCTAACGTCATCATTTTGAAATATTAAGCTACGGTAGGCAACACCGATCACAAAGCTCTTTTGTCGTCTTTCTCAAAAAGTCCTCAACTTCTTTACGTCTTTGTCCAGCTGCAAACATTTCACTGATGAGTTAAGCCTTCAGTCTCAAACATCCGTCGTCAATTCGAGCTGAATTCGTCGTTGGCCTTTTGTCGTTTCGCCGTCAGCAAAATTGGCAACTGAACATAACCTCAGAAATGCGTCGTTGATTCAATCCAGGACGTACCCCCAATTTGTGGGAACCGGTGTCAAACACACTCACGTTTGATTTGTTGAAAAAGAATATTTTACTTAACAAATGCAAATAAAATAGATTACCGATACATTATCAGTACAGAATACGTTGATGCCTTCCCAGCTCCAATGAACAACAACAATCAAGTCCATGGCCACTGTTTTCTCTATGTCCGCGCGCCCTCTATATCCCTCGTGGCAGAACCTCATAATTCCTGCCCGTCTTCCCACATATATATAACTTTTTCTAGACATGATAACCACCGTCATTTTGCATCAATCACTTTCAAATTCATACATAAAATACAACCATTCAAAATCTCCGTCACGTTCGTTACTGTGCAAAATTGGACCAAGGGTGTGGAAATGGGGGGCCTTTTTTAGATAAAGTGCAATAATGCTATAACGTTCCTAGTATGTGAAAAATAGGATCTATTCTAAGTTCGTAATTCTTCGGATAAACACCAAAGCCTTATCTCAGAAAGGTTTTTTGATAGCACCAACCATTTACCAAAGAGGTGGAAAAAAATGGAGTTTTCAGTGAAAGAAAATCATACCTCTCTTAATAAACACAATATCAAAACCGTTTTAAATTATTGTCAATACTCTTCTACAAATTACCTAAATCTTTTGTCGTTAAGTGTTTTTGATAAGAGTTCTACCTCAAGTCGCCTGTGTACCTGAATACGGATGGCTATGTTGGAAAGGGCTACGTTTGGGAAGGAATAGTGATAAGATGGCGTGCTTGGTGTCGTTTGAATGGTATTTTTTTCGATCTATCTAATGGCGAGCTTTTTTTAAAATAGATTGAAGTTTTGAAAATGTTGAAAATGGATTTTTTGGTCAAAAACATGTTTTTAGACCTTTTGTTAAAGCGTGCAAACTAATAAAGCTAGAGGCGTGTACGAGGTGTCAAAGGACTCGGGGTGACATCCCGCTTTAGAATGTATTATTTATCCCCCCCCCCCCCAAAATGACAAATTTCAATTTCTTCCAGATCTACTGTATAATTGGCAGTGCTCTACTCCATTTATCATCTACAGTACAGTACATATTTCGCGCCTACCAGAAACCAGACTAATAAAGCAGCTCTTTAGTTATTTCTGGATGAGTAAATCAAAGAACGCCTCAATATAGCGCTGCCTTGGGTTTTTGTGGGTATTGCACCCTTTAATAAAGCAGTGTTTTATCAAGATTCTTTCTACGGGGTCGGGCTCAGTCCTGAATGCTTTTCAAAGCAAAGTTCGCAAAAACAACATGCTCTAATGAATAGAAAGGTCCATAACAGAGGCTATATTAGAAATAATAGAAATAAAATGAATAATAAGTAGAATAAAAAGTTTTTAATGACTAAAAAATATGTGCATAATAATAATAATAATAATAATAATAATAAAAAGGAGTCCTCCCTGACTTTCACTCCCATACGAAATAAATATATTACTGAGTGGTCAGAACTCGCTCCACACAACAAAACAATGTGAATACAGCTTCACTCCAATGATTAATCTCTCTATATATAAAAAAGAAAGTTTGTCTGTTTTTTTTCTGAATTTCCTCGGAAATTTGCGATATTTGCGCGTTTCAGACTGTTTTATGATGGATGCGCGCAAAAATAAAATTTTTGTCTGTCTGTCTGTCTGTTTGTTTGTCTGTGGACAACTTTTTGTGTCCTTATAACTCGAGAACGGCTGAGTGGATCAACGGAAAATTTGATACAGATTTCCTTCAGAGGCACGACACTAATCATTGATGTAACTCTTCTCCGTACCCCTCATAAAAGGGGCCCTACCCCCTTAAAATACATGCTGAAATAGGCGTAGAAGGGTGAAACAAAGCTCATTTTCAGCCCCTCAATGTGAGAAACGAAAGTCGGGGGCCTTAAGGGACCCCGAAAACCACATTTTAAGGCCCAAAAACCAACAGTTTTTGAGATATTCCCAGAAAACTAATTTCACTTAATAAATTAATGAAAGAATGCATGCCGGTAACCATGGCAACTGAATCACAGAGGTCCATCTATTTCTGTAAGACGCAATGCAATTCCATTTATTACATTACTGTGAACATTTGCAAATGGCAATAAGGTTATAACGAATCCAAATTAAGCTGAAATATTCATCAATACATATAATGCGCTTAAAGGGTCAAGGGGTACTCTAGAATTTTTAACGCGATTTACACGTGCATGTATGGTACGGAAGGTCTATTATATCCCTATCCCTATATTGTTATATTATTATTATTATTATTATTATTTTAATTATTAACATTATTATGGCGTACAACGACGAGACAAAGCTCATTTTCAAACCGTTGGTGTCAGAAACAAAACTTGGGGCACTTCAAGAGCCGTAAAGGGTCCCCGAAAACTATATTTTAAGGCTCTGAACCCAACAGTATCTTAGATATTCCCAGAAAACTAATTTAATTTAATAAACTAAAGAAGGAATTCAAGCCACTAACCATGACAACAGTATCTCAAGAGGTGGCATCCAACTTTCCATCTATTTCTGGATTAAGTAATGCCACTCCATTTATTACATTCCTGTGAAAGTTTGCAAATGGCTATAAGGATATCACGGAACCAACTATAACTGTAAAATTCATCAATGCGCTTAAGGGGTTCAAGGAGTACCCTAGATTTTTTCACACTACTTACAAGTGCGATATGTCGTACACAAGGTCTATTATATCGCCAAACAGCAACAATATTTTCAAAAATTCCTGATTTTAAATAGTAGACTGTTTTTTGCTGATTTTAGGAATTTGGGCCATTGGAGGCTAAAAAAACTGAATTTCCATGCACCACAAGCCTTTATAATTTATAAAAGGGGTCTTCCTTTAGTTGGGCACTTGAAACAACGGTTAAGGTCAGTTCGTAAGTGACGTGTGTTGCGATTCGTCTACGAGGTTTTCAATTTTTTTTTTCACGCCAGGAAGAACACGTTAGGTAAATTTAGTTTGAGAGCACATTTTAACTAATAATTTTTCTTTGCCAACAAACAGGTTCCAAGCCCTCAAACATTGCAACAGTAGCTCAATTGATAACATCCGGTTATTAATACCGAAGACCGTTCGAAGAATGGGTACTTCTGCTAGTCATAATATAAAATTGAGCGGTAAGAACTCGCTCCTCACAATTATATGGATACAAATCCATTTATCCTGGTCAAGAAGTTATATAATGCGTGGTGTACTGATCCTTAATAAGAAAATGAGTATTGATGCGAGTCCGTTTACAACTGAAACAGTCATATTGCTCACGGAGTTGCATCTTTTAAATCACACTACGGCTATGGGACCCACCCTTAATTACCACACTATAATTAGGACTGACACACGCAAGATCTAAAATACTGAGATATGATGAATCTCCCCGAGATTCTAATTCGTGCCAGAGCAAACAAACACCAAAGAGCATGCCGGAATAGCCCAAAAGCTCGCATCACAAATGGGAAACAGCTTCGCATACAAATGCCACACGGGATCATAGAACGCGTAAAAATAAACACACTTGAAATCATGCAACAACAACAAAATACAAGCCTACACGGCTGAAAATTATAATTACATGAATAAAAGCCATACAAACAGATGTTTCGGAAGATACCTTAAAACATGGACAACACCCATTTAAATCCATCTAATATTCTTTATAACCGATCAGGGTTTTGTGAAGTTAAATAACATCTTAATTTTATCTACAGAGACCTGGCCCGCTTGCTAATGACCAACAGTCGTTATCTGATTTGAGCGCTCCCCTACTTGGATGATTCATCGCTGCCTTTCACTCTGTCAGTTTCTCAAGCCTGGTGCTAATTATACATGGGACCACACTGATCCTGTCATCCATCTGGAAACGCGAAAAGACATACCTCACTCATCCACTTGGATGGCAAGAAACACAAATATTTACCTGTAGCTCAGTCTCGCAAGGTTATGAACTGGGCTGACGTGCGGCAAGGCGGAACAATCACAATGATATATTTCCCGCAGGCACCGTCATAAAATCACGCCATACACCATAAAGCTTGGACTGACTCCTCATAATCATACCATCTGGGTCGGCTCAAAACAGATTAAACTACTTTGCGTCCAGAGACACTTCAAATAAATAAAACAACAAAAACTCGGGTGCTCGAGTGGCATCCCGTCCAGACTTGCTAGATGAGCAATTATCAAAATAATCCTGATCCATCATAAAATCTGCACAGAAATATTTTTTACCCCCCAAATTCTATTTTTAATCTCAATTAATTCTGTTCCATTGGTGTTATAAGGCATAATTCCGAGTTACATTGCTTGTACGCGACTTACGCGTGTGAATGCGAGCACGGGCTGCGCGCATTGCCCCGTATATTTGAACCAAAACAAAATCACAATATCTACAAAATACAAAGCGCTAAGCTGTCCCCTACTTAATGTGTCAGTAAACAAGAACTAAGAATCTACATTACAAACAAGCAAACAAATATCTACAAAATTACGTCCCATAAAACCATAGCCGATTTAATAAATAAATAAATTCATTTTGTACTCATTCCTTTAGAACAGCGTCAGGGAAACATCTCCGGCCATCACTCCTTTAAATGCTTAGCTCGACATAGACATCTTCTGGCAAATGTCCTGCTGGTTCCAAGATCCACCCTCGTTCCTTGACGTCATCTCGTGCTGAATTTAAATAATGTTTGTCAGATACACACATGATATATTTCCTATTAAATTCACCGATCAAGTACTAAATTCCTTGACTGTCTATTGGTGAATTATTTCTATGAACTGCCCCTATCTGGTAGTACTGGGACTACAAATAAACCACTGAAGTTACACTTATAACTTGTCAAAAATGTTTCATGTCCACACACATGAAAAATATGCAGAGTGTCCACGACACTTAAATTAGAAGTTATGTCTCACGTCCTCAGACGCTCAAATAAAAAGTCTTACGTCCTGAGAGGCTGAAATAAAAGCCTTACGTTCTCAGACGCCCAAATAAAAGTCACCTCTTGAAGCGTCCTGGACCACTTATAAATGAAACTGGTTAGAGTAGGCATGGAAGGGGGTTTATAGAAAAATATTCCATTATAATTATCAGACTAGCATGCGAACGGTAACATTGAGTTCGTAGAGATGTGGAGGTAAAGATTATGCTGTAGCTAGCTTGAGTTAATCGTGGAATTAATCCGTAGATAACTCCTGCCTTAATTAACCAGGATGCGTTATGACGCCGAGTTGCCGCCTAAAAAGGGCGTCTTGATATTATTGGTTCGGACTCTTGTAGTACTTCGCGAGCTCCAACATATTTTCCTCCCACAAGGAGTGGTTATCATGAAGATTGACCATTCACATCGTAGCATTCATTTTCTTCTTGGTGCCAACTCTCATAGTAACAAGCCGCTCTATGCGTACCCAAGCCTTCCTTCGCGCTAAAAGTTGCACCTGTCCTCTGCGTCACGATTCCCAGGCTACTTTCTAAAATACCACAGGAGCTTAAACCATTGTGTTCTCTCTGCCACTGATTTCTCAACATTTTCCCAACTCTGTCAGACTCTCATATCTGCTGTCTGTAGATCTACATCAAATGATGATGAATAATTTATTAGAATCCTTTATACAGCCTGTGGATAAAGGGTTCACAATCCTCCTGCTTGGAAAAAATCGAATTTACCATAAAGTCGATTTATTAATTATACATAACATCTGTAATCCATTTCTGCCAATCATAGACAAATCTCCCTCTCACAAGTCTAGTCTAACCGCCACTGTCTTTGGAGTGTCAACACGCACTCGTGTTTACTTCTTGCTCGTTCATTCATTCAGACCTTCCAAGCTTGCCTTGCTTGTCTGACCGCCTCATGCTAGTAGCTCGTCTGCCAGTATCTTTATCTCTCTCGCTCGCTCGCTGTGTCAACAACGCCACTGCTCATTACTGCTTGACAACAACAGGCTGCCTGCAACTTCCTCGTTTTACTGACGTACCCATTGACTCACGTACACTTGGATGTGCAAAAGTACTTCCGTATATTCAATTTGCAGCATTATTTCCTCGTTCCCAAGATTCGCTAGTAAAATACACCTTTAAATTCGCTGCGTTGTAAGCAGACATTGTACCAGTACTCAATTCTTTTACTCTGTATGCGTTGTTACCAAGATTACGCACAATACAGAAGGGTCCAATAAATTTGGGACTGAACTTGTTGAATACCTTCTTCTCTGGATCAGATGTCGCTGGCTTCCTTACTAACACAAGCTCGTTTACTAATAGTTCTCTGTGATACCTCTTATTTCTGACACGACGTAATCTGCGATCTGCTTGGTTTCTCATATGGACTCTCGTTCTCTCAATTCTCACCTCATGACCAACCATGGGATCTTGTGGGCAATTGATGATGTTGCTCCACGATCCTACTGGATACTCGTTCATGTGCAAAACCATCGGAATCTGGCCTGTCGACTCATGTCTAGTTGTATTCATACAGGTCTCTACGTCCTTGATCCTGTCTACCCACTTGTGATGTTCATTGGTAAAAAAGATTCTTAAATATTCTGTAACGAATTTTATCGCACGTTCGCTAGGATTAGCTGGAGGGTGGCGAACGCTACCAAACATCTGTTTTACACCCAAGTTCTCCATTCCTTTCTTGAATTCGGCGCTCGTAAAATAGCTTCCATGTTCCGACAATATAAACTCTGGTTTTCCAAGCATTGGAATAAATCTATTTCGAATACGACTGAGTACTTGTTTCGATGTAGTTTTCTGAATGGGGCACAACACAACAAACTTAGAAAACACATCAATATAAACTAGTAAGTGACGGCAAACTCGCCTTCCTTTTTGGATCGGACCGAAGCAATCTAGTGCCACAAGCTCGCAGGGTTTCAGAGGTAGCAATGGTTTAGGATACTGCCTCTTCAAGTAATCATTTGGCTTCGTCCTCTGACAAGGATCGCTAGTCTTTATTACGTCACAGATGGTAGTCCTCATTCGCGGCCATGTAAATGTTTCTCCTATGGGCGATTGTGCCTTGTCGATTCCCACGTGGTCGAAACTTTCATGTATGTGCCACGTAAGTCCTCTTTGTAATGATGCAGGTACCATGATACGTAATTTGGTGTGTTCTTCATCTATCGATTTATGCAGTAAATTGTTGAGGTAGACATATCTACCGTCTCTGGCTTTTGCTTCTCTGTACGCTGGGGTTTCTGCTGGTAATTCCTTCTTAAAATACTGGATCATTTGGTACATCCATGGTTCTGCTTCCTGCTCTCGTTGTATCTCCCGTAACTCCTCCAAGAATGCATGGTCCTTTGCTGTTAATTCAATGTGCTGTACTATCGCTGTTTCTTCGGTATCAGGCTCTGGGTTCCTGCTTAATACATCCGGAATTACATTCATTTTTCCTGGGCAATGTTCAATTTCGATGTTAAATTGTTGTATGTAGATGGACCAACGTGTCACATGATCGCTAGCCATAGATGTCTTAAACAAGAACGTTAGTGCTTTGTGGTCTGTTCTAATAACAATGGGGTAACCATACACAATTCGTTTCCATTGTTGTAACGCATGAAGTATTGCCAACAATTCGAGTTCCGTGACCGTATATTTGCGCTCGTGTTTACGCAATCTGCGGCGCACAAATGCTAAATAATCACGACGTTGAAGGTTAGCTGGATCTTTTTGGTATAACATTGCTCCTATCCAACCATGGAAGCATCCGCTTGGATAATAAATTTCCGTTGAAAGTCTGGATAACCTAGTTTGATACAATTTTCCAGTAATAATTTTGTCTCTTGAAATGATTTCTCACACTCAGCGTTCCAAAGCCATTTGTTGTTCTTCTTCAGCATCTCCTGCATATGTGCTGCGGTTTCAATATATCCTGGGCAGTTCTCCTTAAAGAAACCTGTCATGCCTAGGAAAGCTCTGATATGTTTCACTCTCGTTGGTGCAGGAAAATTCATTATTGCCTCTATCTTCGCAGGATTTGGCCTCACTTCTCCTGGTCAATGATGTGCCCTAAGTACAAAATCTCCTTCTTGAAGAAATGGGATTTCTTCAAGTTGACTTTAAAGTTTGCAGTTCTAAGGTTGTCCAAAAGCTTATCCAAATTCTCCATATGTATCTCGATGTTATCTGATGCTAACAGTATGTGGTCAATATATCGTACCATCATTTCCTTCACTTCTTCAGTCAGGTTTCGATCCAAGGCTCAAATTAATGCGAATCCAGCTGTTCTAACGCCAAAGGCCATACGGACGAAGCAATATGTCTGATTATCGAACAAGAAGCCAGTAAGAAGCTGTGACTTCTCATCCAGTTCGATATGGTGAAACGAACTCGTCAGATCTACGGACGTAAAGATACTCTTGTTCTTAAATCCTTTTAAGACGTCTCTGATGTTTGGCGCTCTGTCATACTCGGGAAAAATAAGGCGCATGTTTAGATTTGCGGCGTCTAGACAAAGTCTAATGGATCCATTGTGTTTTGTGACTGCCAAAATCGCATTTAAATAAGGTGTGGGAGTCTTCTTAATTACTCCAGCTTGCAACATATCAACAATAATCCTTTTGATCTGCTCACGATGTTTCTCTGGTATAGGGTATAATATACTTCGAAATGGGGACCAATCCTCAACCCGCATAGAATACTGAAAATATATTATCTTCCCTGGAACTGTGTCAAACACTGCCTTGTGTCTTCGTAGGATCTCCTCAAGTCTCTTCCTATGTTCACCCCCTAGTAGGATGTCATTGAGCCGCTCCTGTAATAGTTCTTCAAACTGAGTATCGCTGTCATCTCCTTCCGCTAGTAAAGCCCATATCTCCTGAGAGTCACTCTCTTCATTTAATTCCACAACAGCCACATCTATAAGGTCATCTTCCGCCTTTGGTACCTCCTCTTCTGTCTCCTCTGCTATTGCCTCCAATGCCCATGAATTCACGTCCCTCCCTGTAGTGATTTCATCCATGTGTAAGCCCACATCCTTCAGCTTATCAAACCTCTTAAAACTGACTGTATTATTGTGCAAATCTATGACTGCCTGGTAGTCACAAATGAAATTTGCACCCAGAATAATGTTAAAATTCATTTTGGCCATTAAGATAAAAGTCTGTCCAAATATATGGTCTAATATATCCAATTCTATAACTGCTTGACGTTTGCAAGTGACGGTGCGTTCGGGAATAACGCCCCTCACCTTGAGTTGCGGTACTGGAATCACAGGAATATTCTGACTCCGTCCCATCTCTCAAACCAAAGCCTCCGATATAAGACTAATTTGTGAACCTGTATCATCTAAGTATCTCACGTTAATACCACCAATCCTGGCATAAATAATAGGTAGTTGTTTGATATCATCGTTCCGTGGTTTTACAATCTCCTCCAGGCAATCTTCCGGCATAGCTATCCACTCCTGTATGTGCGCCACGACCCATCCGTCTTCACACTCCGGCTGTTGCTCTCTCAGGCAGACTCCTTTTGCATTTATTGGGATTTTTTTACAACCCCCGCGACTACCATCATCCTTTTGTCACGTATTTCCCTGACGTTCTTCCTGCTTCCATAAGCTCTCGGCCCCCTCAATGTGAGTGTCTGGATTTGACCTCATATTTATGGCACGTTCCCAATGTCCTTGTTCGTCCCCTTCATTAGCGTGTAATTCTTCCAGGTAACGCTGCGATTCGGGCGTGCCTGTTGTTCCATTCATTCCTATCATTTTGATGGTCCCCCTGGTTATGGTAACTTCTTTAACGCCACTGTCGATTCTCATTATTGTTATTTTCATACCGTCTGTAGGGTCCTTCATTTCTCCTATTATTTCTGCACTGTTGGTACCCTCGCTGCTGATACCTGTTGTTGCCCTGGGTCTGCCTATCATTATTATTATGTCGCTGGTGTGACCTATTTTCTTCGCCCTCCTGACCTCGTCTTGGTGTTGTTGACGCACTTGTATTTGTGGCCTGCGATCTGGTGTGTACTTGGGTGGGTTTAACCACCTCCGTCGTGCTTACAAATTCCAGCTGTCGTCCCCCTCTGTGATGGATGTGAGATGTTGTCTCATCAATCTGACGTAAGAATTGTTCCGCTCGAACCGCTGTGTCCACGTTTGCCGCCACTAACACCTGCTGAACATTTACTGGCAACTGCCGTGCAATCGTCATAACCTGATCCGATTCTTCTAAAGGATGATCCAAGTCTTTAAATTTTAACAATTGTAACGAAACTAAATCTGAATATTTCGTCTGTTGAGTTGGCTGATATTTTCTCGAATAAAGTTCCATTCTAAGGCTTTGTTGGAGAGAAGCCGAATAATATTTCCTTAGGAACGCTTCCTTAAAATCATCCATCCCTCCGAAAGTATACTTGAAGCTCAAGAAACACGTAAGCACATTTCCAGAATGAAATCGTTCCATCAGTCTTAAACGACGCGTGGGCGGTATGTTATTGTCATCAAAATAGTCCTCCATCTCCCTAAGATACGCCTTCGGTGTAACACGAGATTTTTATGTGAATTTATCTGGTTTAAATTCATTTGATCGTATAACTTGTACGACTTGAGTGTGCTGATGGCCATGTTGAGGAGTCGAAGTTCCCCCAATGTTGTTGTGAAATCCCTCTGTGTTAGTGGTTAATGGGCTGCCTACCAGTCCTTGGCTATTCGCTGCGCTAATTGCCCCCGGGCTTACTTAGTCAACTTCCTTATCATTTATGTGCTCTGTCTGAAATAACGTGTTCTGTCCCGTCGAACGCAGTTCTGCCTTTATAATTCTGTCCGTCTGTTCCTTCATTTTATTTTTAATTTCTTCCTCAAGTGCTTTAATGCGCGTATGGTTATCGCCAACGGTCTTTATGATCGTTAACCGTTCTTCTTTAGAGTCCCTGCTCATCTTACGCCAATCCTTTCTGATGCTATCTTTAATCGCACCCAGTTTTTCTTCCATCTGCTGTTTCGAGTCCTCCTGATTCGATTCTATCTTCTCAAGCCTGTCTTCTAGACGTAGATTATTCTCATCTATCGTACTCTTCAAATTATCCTGGTCCGATTCTAGGTTTCACCATCGCTCTGCTGATTGTATTTCTAATTTATCCATATCCTTTATCAGGCCCGTAATACTTTCATTTACTGCTGACAATTGTCCCTGGATAAACGTAGAATCCTCTTCCATCTTATCAAACCGCTTTTCAAGACCATCCTGTGCCGTTTTAACCTGCATTTACCGTGCATCCTAATTCTATCTGAGCTAGTTTTGCCAATACAGTCTCGTCGAAATCATTTAATTTACGGTTGAACGTGTCCTCTATTTTTTTATCTGACCTAGCTGTTTGTCGTTGTTCTTACTTATATCAAGCGCGAATTGAACCATCTGCTGCGTAGTGTACTCTTTCATCACTGCAGATAATGTAGCTAACTGACTCGTATTCCTACTCTCTTGCGCTCCTAACTGTTTAATTATAGTGTCATTCATTTGAGTCTGGAAAGACTCATTCTGTTCCGCTAACTTAATGTCTAATTTCGCACTCCGTTCAGATATTTTAGTGTCTAATTTTTCACTCTGTTCAGATAATTGTTTAGTTATAGTGTCATTCATTTGAGTCTGGAAAGACTCATTCTGTTCGTTTAGTTGTGTTTTAAACTCGTCTGACTGTTCGGATAACTTAATGTATAACTTCACACTCTGTTCCTTTAATAGTTCATGGGTTCGTGCCGTGTCACTTGCAATGATCGCCTGGATCTGCTCTATTGTTGCCATCTCACAGACAAAAATATATATCACTGAGAAACTAGGTGGAAGACATGGAAATGTCCCCCTGACACACACATATATAATTCTTGACATACATTTACTTCATTAGACCATTTTCAGTTCTTTTAATCTTATTCCCTTTACTCCCGCAAATCAATCTGCATCACTGAATGGTTCTAATTTTACTTAATCAATTTTTGAACCCCGCACATATTCAGTCATAAAATTACTACCCAGATCTGATGTTACCACTGACGAATTAACAAAGTATTAATTGTCATTTAAGGCTACCAGCCTCCTAATATATTCATGAGTTCGACTCTCTAAACAAACCTAATTTTACACTTAATCAATGGGCACCCGATTTCACGTACACTACTTTACTAATTACATCAATAAACAAACGTGAATGGTATTTTAACTTGCAAACTCGTGATTCTACTGTATATTCCATTATCTTGGCGGTATTTCTCTTCGCCATATTTACGTTAAAAAAATATCACTTCCGGTGATTTCAAACAGTCCCATATATCAGAGAAACACCAAATTTTCGCGACAGCTTGATCTACTAGATCTATGCTGACTATCCAACGTGTTCCATCAGTAACTAGCAACGAACTAGCCCCACCTTGGCGCACCAGCTTGTCTATGCACCTTTCAATAAAGCAGTGTTTTATCAAGATTCTTTCTACGGGGTCGTGCTCAGTCCTGAATGCTTTTCAAAGCAATGTTCGCAAAAACAACATGCTCTAATGAATAGAAAGGTCCTTAACAGAGGCTAAACTAGAAATAAAATGAATAACAAGTAGAATAAAAAGTATTTAATGACTGAAAAATATGTGCATAATAATAATAATAATAATAATAATAATAATAAAAAGAAGTCCTCCCTGACTTTCACTCCCGTACGAAATAAATATATTACTGAGCGGTCAGAACTCGCACCTCACAACAAAACAATGTGAACACAGCTTCACTCCAATGATTAATCATAATATAAATTTGAGCGGTAAAAACTCGCTCCTCACAATTATATGGATACAAGTCCATTTATCCTGGTCAAGAAGTTATATAATGCGCGGTGTACTGATCCTTAATATGAAAATGAGTACTGATGCGAGTCCGTTTACAACTGAAACAGTCATATTGCTCACGGAGTTGCATATTTTAAATCACACTACGGCTATGGGACCCACCCTTAATTAACACACTATAATTACTACTGACACATGCAAGATCTAAAATACTAAGATATGAAGAATCTCCCCGAGATTCTAATTCGTGCCAGAGCACACAAACACCAACGAGCATGCCGGAATAGGCCAAAAGCTTGCATCACAAGTGGGAAACAGCTTCGCATACAAATGCCACACGGGGTCATAGAACGCGTAAAAATAAACACACAAGAAATCAAGCAACATCAACAAAATACAAGCCTACACGGCTGAAAATTATATTTTCATGAATAAAAGCCAGACAAACAGATGTATCGGAAGATACCTTAAAACATGGACAACACCCATTTAAATCCATCTAATATTCTTTATAACCGATCAGGGTTTTGTGAAGTTAAATAACATCTTAATTTTATCTACAGGGACCTGGCCCGCTAGCTAATGACCAACAGTCGTTATCTGATTTGAGCGCTCCCCTACTTGGATGATTCATCGCTGCCTTTCACTCTGTCAGTTTCTCAAGCCTGGAGCTAATTATACATGGGACCACACTGATCCTGTTATTCATCTGGAAACGCGAAAAGACATATCTCACTCATCCACTTGGATGGCAAGAAACACAAATATTTACCACTAGCTCAGCCTCGCAAGGTTATGAACTGGGCTGACGTGCCGCAAGTCGGGACAATCACAATGATATATTTCCCGCAGGCACCGTCATAAAATCACACCATACACCATAAAGGTTGGACTGACTGACTCATAATCATACCATCTGGGTCGGCTCAAAACAGATTAACTTATTTTGTGTCCAGATACACATCAAACAAATAAAACAACAAAAACTCGGGTGCTCGAGTGGCATCCCGTCCTGACTTGCTAGATGAGCAATTATTAAAATAATCCGGTTCCATCATAAAATCTGCACAGAAATATTTTTACCCCCCCCCCCCCAAATTCTATTTTTAATCTCAATTAATTCTGTTCCATTTTTGTTATTAGACATACTTCCGAGTTACATTGCTTGTACGCGACTTACGCGAGCGAATGCGAGCACGGGCTGCGCGCATTGCCCCGTATATTTGAACCAAAACAAAATCACAATATCTACAAAATACAAAGCGCTAAGCTGTCCCCTACTTAATGAGTCAGTAAACAAGAACTAAGAATCTACATTACAAACAAGCAAACAAATATCTACAAAATTACGTCCCATAAAACCATAGCTGATTTAATAAGTAAATAAATTCATTTTGTACTCATTCCTTTAGAACAGCGTCAGGGAAACATCTCCGGCCATCACTCCTTTAAATCCTTAGCTGGACATAGACATCTTCTGGCAAATGTCCTGCTGGTTCCAAGATCCGCCCTCGTTCCTTGACGTCATCTCGTGCTGAATTAAAATAATGTTTGTCAGATACACACACGATATATTTCCTATTAAATTCACCGATCAAGTACTAAATTCCTTGACTGTCTATTGGTGAATTATTTCGATGAACTGCCCCTATCTGGTAGTACTGGGACTACAAATTTTTTATGTCTACCCCTTATTATTCCCGATTTTCCAACGGGGTCGGGGAAGAGATGCGATGGAAGTCTTTGTGGCGATGGTTTTTACGGCCGGATGCCCTTCCTGACGCCAACCTCATGAGAGGAGTTAATGAGAGATGAAATGAATGATGGCGAATGAAACTGGGCAAGGATGTGGAAGGAAGCGGCCGTGGCCTGTCAGAAGTTACCGTCCCAGCATTTGCCTGGTGTTGAAGATGGGAAACCACGGAAAACCATTTCAAGGACGGCCGATGGTGGGGCTCGAACCCACGCGTCTACCGAGTCAGCAGAGAGCTTGGCCCCATAACCTAATGCTGCGCGTTAGCCAGCGTAGCCACTACCGTCGGTAGTACTGGGACTACAAATAAACCACTGAAATTACACTTATAACTTGTCGAAAATGTTCCATGTCTATGCGAATCTTGGAACCAGCAGGACATTTGCCAGAATATTTCTATGTCGAGCTAAGCATTTAAAGGAGTGATGGCCGGAGATGTTTCCCTGACGCTGTTCTAAAGGAATGAGTACAACATGAATTTATTTATTTATTAAATCAGCTATGGTTTTATGGGACGTAATTTTGTAGATATTTGTTTGCTTGTTTGTAATGTAGATTCTTAGTTCTTGTTTACTGACACATTAAGTAGGGGACAGCTTAGCGCTTTGTATTTTGTAGATATTGTGATTTTGTTTTGGTTCAAATATACGGGGCAATGCTGAGTGTCCACGACACTTAAATTAGAAGTTATGTTTCACGTCCTCAGACGCTCAAATAAAATGTCTTACGTCCTCAGACGCTGAAATAAAAGTCTTACGTACTCAGACGCTCAAATAAAAGTCACCTCTTGAAGCTTCCTGGACCACTTATAAATAAAACTGGCTAGAGTAGGCATGGAAGGGGGTTTATAGAAAAATATTCCATAATAATTATCAGACTAGCATGCGATCGGTATCATTAAGTTCGTAGAGATGTGGAGGTAAAGATTATGCTGTAGCTAGCTTGAATCGATCGTGGAATTAATCCGTAGATAACTCCCGCCTTAATTAACCAGGATGCGTTATGAAGCCGAGTTGCCGCCTAAAAAGGGTGTCTTGATATTATTGGTTCGGACTCTTGTAGATCTTCGCGAGCTCCTACATATTTTCCTCCCACAAGGAGTGGTTATCATGAAGATTGACCATTCACATCGTAGCATTCATTTTCTTTTTGGCGCCTACTCTCATAGTAACAAGCCGCTCTATGCGTACCCAAGCCTTCCTTCACGCTAAAAGTTGCACCTGTCCTCTGCGTCACGATTCCCAGGCTACTTTCTAAAATACGACAGGAGCTTAAACCTTTGTGTTCTCTCTGCCACTGATTTCTCAACATTTTCCCAACTCCGTCAGACTCTCATATCAGCTGTCTGTTGAACTATATCAAATGATGATGAATAATTTATTAGAATCCTTTATACAGGCTGTGGATAAAGGGTTCAGTACTTACCCACATAACCTAACGGCGGTACTTTTTGAGGATCCAACCAGCCTTCGGGCTGACTACCTAACAGACAGACTAATTTAAACGATGTTCAAAATTAAAACTAGAGAAGAGAATAATATTTTAAGGAATAAATACTTGCGATTCACATTAACAACATTTGAACGAAAAAAACGAGGCTGATAGTCAGTCTGAAAGACTGGACTTAATATCATTTTAAATGCTAGCAGCCGAGTACCAATAAGGCAGTGCGAGAACAGAGTTTCAACATTCTATTTTGTTTCTTCACTGCCTACTTGATTGTTCTCGCATTGCCTTCTTGAAACTCTGCTCTCGCACTGCCTTCTTGGTACTCGGCTGCTACATCGTACTATGACGTCACACACTTCAGTGCATTCTCGGTAGGTCTACATTTCTCCCCGTCACCGTAACGTAACGCCAGACCTCAGCGTACCGACGAAGCCGACAAGATCAATTAAAATGATAAAACTTCACTATCACAGATGAACAAAGGGTGGCCAGGTCAGATAGAATGAAGAAATTTTGGGTGCAGAAGAAGCCGTTGTTCGACTTAATTGTATTTGTATTCATTAAAGTGCTGCAATGAGAGCGTAAAATACCAGGGGGGGAAATTTCAAAATAAATATTATACTGTATGTGTGAATTTCCGAGGGGACATTAGTGAACATTTCGGGTGGATACTGCGGATAACGGTTAGTTTTTCTCTAAACTGCACATACGTTACGTATTTTATATTCGGAAGTATGAAAGACGCCATCGAACATTGATTTGAGCCCCAAGGCGACGGGCTGGATGATTGATGGAGCTCATACATCACACAGTCAGCTGCGTGCCACTCGCCAAACATAATTATTTTGAAACCCAACACTTCTCATACTTGTCTTCTCTTCATTATGGGGCTACCAACACATTAGCATCTTCATGTGGTAGCCATGAGGCAGATAGTGGCAAGTTTTGACACGAGGATTGGTTGAACTGAACCCTGGAACCGTACACTCTCGTGTTCCCAGAGGACACTGCTCACTAAATGACTAAAATGCTATTTTTTTTGCGCCACAATCACAACCCGGAGAAGGTACTCTCTTCCACTTGTGCAGAGAATCGGCAGTCAGTGTTCGTTCTTATTCGATTAAGCCGAAGTCGTCGGATTTTTAAGAGCGTTAAATATCCCTCAGTATGCCTTCCTTCGGAGGGGAAGTAAAGCCGGCGGTCCCATGTCATAGATTAATTACACCTGTGTGAAGCTAAATTGGATAGGTTAAGAATGTAAACAACGCTCTTAGGTTTCTACGTTCGTTGCGAAGAGCCGACTGTGGTGGCGTCTAGTAGCTAATTCTGAACTTGGCCTAGTAGTTATTGACGGTGGCGCTTGGTGGCAAAGGTAGGAACTATTTGAAAAATTGTAAGTCACAGTCTGTACTTAAATTAAAAAACAGATAACACACCCTAATAAGTTACAGTCATCACAATTAACACCGGTTATCAGACAGATTCTACACACATCCAAAGTACATGGGGCTACATGACCGCGTTGTCGCAGCCCCTAAACTTAAGACCCAACCAACCAGCCACGAACCTGATCATGGTTGGTTGGTTCATTAGTTGAGAGGCTGCGACATCGTGGTCATGTAGCCCCGTGTACTTTGGAAGTGTGTAGAATCTGTCTGATAACCGGTGTTAATTGTGATGACTGTATTAGTGTGTGCTATCTGTTTTAATTCAAGTAAGGACTGCAGACAATAATTTCAAGTAGTTCCTACTTTCGCTATCAAATGCTACCGTCCACGACACCTAGCTGTGAACTTCGTTACTACTAGATGCCATCGCAACCAGCACCCGGTGACGAACGTTGGAACTACAAATTGTGTACAGTAGTGTACTGTAGTTAGTGGAAGGTTCTTTTTCATGCCATAAATCTATGACATGGGACCGCCGGCTTTACTTCCCCTCAGAAGGAAGGCATACTGAGGGATTTTTAACGCCCTTATAAATCCAGATCTTACGAGGCAAGTCAAACCTAGGTGGTTTGGACTATTCACACGGCATCTGGAGTTGTCGTGTCTTAGCATAGGTCTGCCATGTACAGTACAGTATGTCTCCAGTATTCTCGGTTGATAAATCCGTTGTCAACTAACATCTCGGAGTTTTCAGGTGTTGATGGCGAGAGCAAAGTCTACTTTTACTGATAAACGATAAACCCGTGTCTCCTGTGTGGTGCTAATTGAGCAACGAAATATCGGCTACTAGATAATCCAAGATGCTGGTGATGCTGACGGTGATGATAATGCTAATGAGGATGATGATGATGCGGATGCGGATGATGATGATATTCCAGTGTGGCAGGCCCATCATTGTCCACTCTTGAGGCATGAAGAGCGAGCTTGTTCAGTAATGTTTATTTCCACCTCGTAATGCTCATTATAGACCGCCGTGATGAGCGAGGGTGCAACCCACTGAATAAAGCCAGTGTTTCATGGCAGGCGAGCTGGCTGCGAATATGAAGTAATGGATACTTAACACACCAACAGTAATTTAGTGGGGCATTGACTAATGCGTTAAGAGAATTAGCGGTACCATAAAAAAAAAGAGAAGGCACTCCCTTCAAATTGAGGAGAGTCCTGTGTTGTTTCCTGAAGGAGTTAGCGTATGGGTGGAGATGTTAGCGTCAACCCACTACGTGCAGAATGAGGCTTTTCAACATATTGCTGCTTCTAATTGCTGGAAATAACAAACAATTAGATACACGTCTCTAATACTTCTTCGAAGGTTGCTGAGCTTCCTGCAGAAAGTTCTTTTGGATGGAGCCGAAACAATGGGTTTTTCTAAGAACAGTGGACTTTCAGATACAAGATGACACACATGTCTGGCAACAGAACTACATTTTCTGCGGAGGAACGGGTGCATAGAAATCTATATATTGTGACTTATAGTTAGGTTTTGGATTCCTAGGATTTCAACTACTGTCCTTGGTTTGATTTGTCGTAGTTGAACATGTGTCTGTTCGGTAGTCAGCCCGAAGGCTGGTTGGATCCTCAAAAAGTACCGCCGTGAATTTATGTGGGTGGATACCGACAAAAACCCAAGGCGGCGCTATATTAAGGCGTACTAGGCAAGAAGAGGAATGAGGTAGTTTGCCATGGCTTTCCTCACTGAGTCAGAACAACAGCACTAACCCTATGAGTAGAACCTTTCACAGCATCCACAGACACTGACTGTGCCCTGAATGGCAATACTAAGCTCCACCCATACCTCAGTAGTTTCCATATAATCACAGCCATGAGTGAGTCTGAAAAGCCACATTTTACTTTAGCCTGTGCCAACAGACAAATGCAAATGTAATGCATTCATCAAGAGAGTTGAACATGTTGCTCCGTGAAAATCCATCTTTGCCCGTGTACAGTTACTGCATCAATTTGTATTATGTAAGCAGTCTGGCAGAGCCTCCGTGGCTTACAAAGGCGGCAGCACGCCAGTCTCTCACCGCTGGGTCCGTGGTTCAAATCTCGGTCACTCCATGTGAGATTTGTGATGGACAAAAAGGAGACAGACAGGTTTTTATCCGGGTATTCCGGTTTTCCCTGTCACAATTTCATTCCAGCAATACTCTTCAATTTCATTTCTTCAGTCATTGCCAAGGTGGGTGAGTGGTTATCGATTCGGACTACCAACCCCCAGCTTGGAGTTTCGCTGCTGGCCATGGTAAGTGATTTTTGAAAGGCGGCAAAAATCACGACACGTATGTCATACGATGTTGGCATGTTAAAGAACCCATTTAAATTCAGTTGGCTGTGTTCATAGTGGCAAAATTAATCTCGGGATTTTCCGCCAACACAAAGGTCCTCAATTCTCTACTAGAAAGCGCTATAGTGTGAAGGTGCCTAGATATCTAACGTCGTTGTTTTTCATAGTGCATTAAGGAACAACAAAATTCGACATGCAAGCTGCCCTCTGAGTGTCAAATAACTAAGCTTGCACCCGGCAGGTTTTTCTCAGGGTACTTCGGATTTCCCTGTCACAATTTCATTCCAGCAACACTCTGCACTATCATTTCAT
This sequence comes from Meconema thalassinum, assembly GCA_946902985.2. Classification (NCBI taxonomy): domain Eukaryota; kingdom Metazoa; phylum Arthropoda; class Insecta; order Orthoptera; family Tettigoniidae; genus Meconema; species Meconema thalassinum. The sequence goes on along the minus strand of OX336388.2, from coordinate 2,065,181,220 downwards.
TTCATCTGTCATTGTTTTATTATTATTATTATTATTATTATTATTATTATTATTCATTTAATCATTACCCCAGGGCAGTGCGACAGACTTCGGCAGCCGGCACAGTTCATAAAAATAAGTATAACAGTTAAGATTAAAACATAAGAAATAAATTTTAACTTTTAAACACTCAAAATAAAAATATTAAAATTAAGATTATAAAAATTAACATAATTTTCTTTTTATTTTTATCGAGTTTTCCCTCCAGGGTGGTGGCTCCAACGGACTCAGCGAGGGAATACACCCCTACCGCCATTTTTCAAGCAGTGTCCTAGAGCTGAGAACATCTAATCGGAGTGGAAACAACTGGTGAGATGGGATCAGCACCTCGCCCAGGCGGCCTCACCTGCAAAACGAACAGAGGCCTCATGAGGGAAGGGAGTGGAAGGGAAGGAGACGGCTGTAGCCTTACATGAGGCACCATCCAGGCATATGCCCGAAGACGCAGTGGGAAACCACGAAAAACCATTTCGAGGATGGCTGAGGTGGGGATCGAAACCCCTCTACTCATTTGGACCACCCGAGGCTGAGCAGACCCCGTTCAGGCGGCTTCGGTGGCGTAGTTGGTAGCATGCTGAGCTTCTATGCCCAAGATAGCGGGTTCAAACCCGGCCGAAGCCGTCGGATTTTTTAAGAGCGTTAAAAATCCCTCAGTATGCCTTCCTTCGGAGGGGAAGTAAAGCCGACGGTCCCATGTCATAGATTTATGGCATGTTAAAGATCTTTCCACTAATTACACCTGTGTGAAACTAAATTGGATAGGTTAAGAATGTAAACAACGCTCTTAGGTTGCTACGGTCGTTGCCAAGAGCCGACTGCGGTGGCGTCTAGTAGCTAGTTCTGAACTAGGCCTAGTAGTCGTTGACGGTGGCGTTTGGCGGCAAAAGTAGGAACTATTTGAAAATTCAAAGTTGCAGTCCTTACTTGAATTAAAAAACAGATACACACACTAATACAGTCATCACAATTAACACCGGTTATCAGACAGATTCTACACACACCCAAAGTACACGGGGCTACATGACCGCGTTGTCGCAGCCCCTAAACTAAGGAACCAACCAACCAACCAGACCCCGTTCCAGTCTTCATACCACTTTTCAAATTTCGTGGCAGAGCCGGGAATCGTACCCAGGACCTCCGAGGCGACAACATAATATTAAATTTATAAAAATAAGCTAAGCATTTAAAAGATATTTTAAAATATAATTAGCCTATTAAAATTAAAACTAAAATATTGAAATTAATAGACTAATAATTAAAACGAAAATTAAGAAATAAATATAAATATAAATGAAATATTCTCCCAGAAAATAGTTTTATCGTATAAACCTAAACATTTAATCCGAAGTAGTTCCATGGAGTAACCTAACCCACTTGACCGCACTCCTCTGCTCTTCATTAAGAGCCAATAAGTTAGATCTTAGATCTACATAAATGACAATCGTCATGAATCGAAACCGGGACAACTAGATCAAACAGCTGCAATACTCATCCTGTGCCAAGGACTTACCCACAAAGACTTTTAAAACTTGGAACGCAAGATGAAAAGGAAGCACTTATTGACTTGGTACAGCAATAAAGAGGCAGGTGTTGGTGTGTGGACTTAGTCCGCCCTTTAGACTGGTCGCGCTTCTGTTCTGCGGGCTTGTTTGCTCTTCATGTTTGTCTAGCTAGAGCCCCACTGACTTGCCGCCCGGTTGAGTTGAGTTGAGATATTGGTTTGTTGGTTGAGTATAATTAATCAATGCCACGCCATGACTCCACCCCTCTCTCGAACATATAATAACAGCACGTTATAAATATACAGCCCAACAACCCCCATGATTGATCACTTGACGACAGACGTGCGCTCTCACGTCCTATCGAGTCAACTTCAATGTGAGCTACATCGTTTTTATTAAAAGACTTCTGTTAACCACAGATTATTTTTTGCATCATAAAATTTAACTTTATTCTCTGCTATATTACTACGGTCGGGCGAATTCATATTATATCGCTCAAGTGGAACTTTTTATGACCCAGAACGTCAAATTTATATCGTCGCTTCTATTGATGAAGGTAATTGATCGAGTACGGTACAACTTGAATGACCTGGAAGAGAAATACAAAACTGCAATAAAATATTACTTGGCCAATGTTAAAAACAACACTAAGAGCACTTACTGTAGACTAAAGGGGTCAAATTTAGCAAAAATGGAAAGTTAAGCTAGTTCCACAATTGTGCCAACGTTTGAAACGCTAGGAGACCCGAAAATGTGTCAAAATGCGTGATTTGAAAAGCTTTAACATATTTCTAAAGATAATTTGAAAATTATTTCCGGCTTAAATGATATTTAAAAAAAAAGAACATGCTAAAATCACTTGTTTTTAAAATGGAACTTGTTCTACAGATTTAAATGAAATTAAAGTTTGTTTAATCTGTTCTTTGATTCCTTTTCTTCAATTTGTGAGAATCAAATATTTGAATTTCTCAAAACGGAAGTAGATATTTCGATTTTGATTTGACCCTGCTAGTTTGATTTGATTAGTCTTTATAGTTATAGATTTAGGACACTATGTATGTGGGTTAACTGTTGGTGTGCATGACTTGTCAGTCAAAACGGAAGTTGATATTTGGATTTGGATTTGACCCTGCCTGGGTCAACACTAGTCCTCGTAGTGATTTGGTGAACTACTCGTACAAAGGATGTGGTCTAACTCTTGGTGTCCATGACTTGCAAGTTTAGTGTGTGTCACCATGCCGTCAACACGTAAGAGGCGCTTTGTTAATACGCAATATATTCAAGGGTGGAATAATAAAATTAATAAGCAAAAAGTAGTAAGAATTAGCGACGAACCTGGAACGAGAAGCAACAAGATGAAGACGTTGTATTCATTGAACGATCAACAACTGCAAATTAAATTACTTCACTGGAACGCAAACCTCGCCAACTGAAGACGTAGACAGACGATAATCGTATGGTTTCGTTTAAACAATACATGGACACCAACGCGATATTATATAACCTCGATTCTGAATTCCGCCTGGAGATGTTAGTTCGATGGAACGAAACGTACCCCCGCCCACAATCCTCCCAGCATTCCCTTGAGTGTTAGTAATTGTGTACGAATGCATTTTATTGTCAGTTAACTGTACAGCATTGTTGTGATTTCAAGTGACAAGCATTTACAACAGAATTATCGAACAAGAGTTTTTTTTTTTTGGCTGGAAAAGAAATTTACAAGAAAACAAGAAAGCTAAATTTACACTAATCAAATATTTCTAACAACTATTGCGTTGCTTCATTTCTCTTGCGGATGTATAAATATAACATAATAGACCAATATATACATGGTGAGAAACGGAATGAATGACTAGACCTGAAATATACACCGGAGTCAAAGTAGTCTAGGCCTATATAAAAATACTGTATTTTTGTATTATGCCTGAATTTTCAACAGTTTAAAGATGAAACGTAAGGGTGTGGAGGGGCTTGTTTGCCATCTCTTGATGAATGCCGTACATATTCAATTGTCTATTGGCACAGGCTAGAGTAAAATGTGGCTTTTCACCGATGTCTCAGTCTCACTCATGGCTGTGATTATATTGTTACGTGCCACCCCCCCTAGTGGCACTTTTGTTAACTGGATTACGGTGGGAAGAAGGCACAACACCAATTACTGCTTAAAGAAATAATTAACTTTATTGTGGCCAGAAAGATACACTCCTCAACAGCAAATACTAGCAATTATTACCTTACTCCAGTTTCCTCACGTCTAGAATACTTCTCCTTTCATTTGTCAACAGACCACAGTTAATCCTTTCGCTAATGAGTCCGGTCCCGTACGCTGGCTAGAAATAGCTGCACTAGGTCTGTCACTCACTGTTTTGCAACTCACCACAATGACCTCTCTCGCACTGAGTAAGCACATTCGCTCAAAACACAGGCAGTCCCCTGTAAGCTCCTCACTCCCTTCGCTGTCAAGAGAATCAGCTTCACTAGGGGTTTCTCAAGTCACCACACTTCTGTCGCTCAGGATAAGCGCTCGCACTCGCTCGTAAAACACAACAACCACCACTGCTTGACAGGTCGCACTTATATAGCAGGCCGGTGACTCAATAAATGCTTATAGATCCATCCAGGGTGTCACGGCTTCCCGAGGTTTCCATCGCTGGCTCAGTCACGAATATTCTGGACCATCCCTTTGTCCTAGTAGCCCTGTTGCATAAGGCGTACGCAATACACGAGGCAGGGCACAGCCCAGCCCTGGGGCAGTTGTGACTCATGCGGCGAGCGATGACACAAACTCGCAGCCGTAACACCACCCCCTTCCTAAAAAGGCTGATCGTCCCGATCAATCATTGGTCCGTCTGTGTCCCTCCATAGGCTGCCAGGCGATCTCGATGCACGATCTTCATCTTCGCCCTCGGGCTCCGCTGGATCCTGTAGACGACATCGTTGATCCGTTTCACGACTCGGTACGGGCCCTCCCAGGACTTCTGCAGTTTGGGTGACAGGCCTTTCTTCCGTAATGGGTTGAAGAGCCAGACCAGGTCGCCCTCGTGGAATCCGCCGGCATCCGTCTGCTGGTCGTATCGGGTCTTCATTCGGTCGGTCTCGATCCGCAGTTTCCTCCTCGCGAACGCGTGCACGTCCTCCAGTTGGTCGACCAGTTCTTGACAATACTGGCTTACCGGGATCGGATCATTCCCAGGTCGGCCGAAGGCAAGATCGACAGGTAGACGGAGCTCCCTCCCAAGCATGGCCCGGGCTGGTGTGCACCCGGTGGCTTCATGCACGGCGGTGCGGTAGGCCAGGAGAAATAGTGGAAGATGTTTGTCCCAATCCCTCTGGTGCTCGCTGACGACTATTCGGAGATGGTTCTCGATGGTGCGATTGAATCGCTCTACCATCCCGTCGGACTGAGGGTGTAGCGGCGTTGTCCTAGTCTTCCGGATTCCCAGCAGCTGGCATAGGTTCTGGAACACTTGCAACTCGAAGTTCCTCCCTTGGTCGGAGTGCAGCTCCAGGGGTACTCCGTACCGGCTGACGAATTCCTTCACCAGGGTCTCTGCAATCGTCGCGGCTTCTTGGTTAGGGAGCGCAAACGCCTCCGGCCATTTGGTAAAGTAGTCGCTGACGACTAATATGTAGCGTTTCTCTGCCTCGCTTAACGGGAATGGCCCAGCAACATCGATGGCCACTCTCTCCATGGGGCCGCCCACGTTGTAGGTCTTCAGTGGACCCCGTCGTCTTCGTCCTGGGCCCTTGCTGGCTGCGCAATCGTGGCACCTCGCGCAGTGATTCTCCACGTCTGTTCGGCATCCGATCCAGTAGAACCGCTCTCTCAGCTTCTCCAGGGTCTTCTTTATCCCTAGGTGTCCACCAGATGATCCTCCATGAACTTCCTTCAGGACTTCCTCCGTCATAGCCTTTGGAACGACGACTTGGTCTCGAGATGTCTTCCCGTCGGTGCTCTCCCAGGTACGGCAGATGAGGCCATCCCTTACAATCAGTGAGTCCCACTGTGCCCAGTAGGACTTAAACTTTGGGCTGCAGTCACTCACAATGTTCCACCCGGGTCTGGGGACATAGGCCTTCTTCCATTCGCTATCAGTCGCAGGTCATCATCTTCTGCTTGTGCCCGCGTGAATGATTCCCTTCAAGTTCCACGGTAGTCCTTCGGCACTGTATCCCGGTGTTCTCCTCCCTTCGGGCACAGAAGGTGCAGTCTTCGGGGCACGGTCTTCGTGACAGGGCGTCGGCGTTAGAATGCAGTTGGCCTTTCCTGTGCTGAATCTCAAAGTTGTACTGTTGAAGCCTCTCTAACCACCGCGCGAGTTGGCCCTCGGGCTGCTTGAAGTTCAGGAGCCACCGCAGGGATGCATGGTCGGTCCTGATGAGAAATTCTTGCCCGTACAGGTACTTGTGGAAGTGTTCAATGGTCTTCACGATGGCGAGCAGCTCCTTCCTGGTGACGCAGTAGTTCCTTTCTGGCTTTGACAGGGCCTTGCTGAAGTAGGCCACTACTCTCTCCTCGCCGTCCACTACTTGCGACAGGATCCCCCCTATGCCAAAGTCGCTGGCATCGGTATCGACGATGAACCTTGTTCCAGGTCTGGGGTAGGCCAGAATAGGGGCGGTGCACAGAGCCTGCTTGAGTTGTTCGAAGGCACTGTGGCATTTTGCTGTCCACGTGAAAAGTTGGTCCTTCTCAGTCAGTCGATGTAAAGGTTTGGCGATGTCGGCGAATCCTCTCACGAAGCGACGGTAATAAGTGCAGAGTCCCAGGAAGCTTCGTAGTTGGGACTTGTCCTTTGGAACTGGCCACTCCCTCACAGCTGCGGTCTTCTCTGTGTCGGTGCGCACCCCTTCCTCGGAAACGATATGCCCAAGGTACTGGACCCGCTTCTGGAAGAGCTGACACTTCCTGGGGCTCAACTTCAGCTGGGCAGCCCGTAGCTTCAACAAGAACTCCTTCAGGTAGCTGTAGTGCTCGAAGCTTCTCCCCAGAACGATGACGTCGTCTAGGTAGACCAGGCAGGTCTTCCAGTGTAGTCCCCTCAGAATGGACTCCATTAGCCTTTCGAAGGTCGCAGGGGCGTTGCACAGACCGAATGGCATGACGGTGAACTGCCAGAGCCCGCTGCCCACAGAGAACGCAGTTTTCTCGCGGTCCTTAGGGTGGACCTCCACCTGCCAGTAGCCACTCTTCAAATCCAAGGTGGAGAACCATCTCGACCCTGATATGGTGTCCAGGGTGTCATCGGTCCGGGGTAGAGGGTAGCTGTCCTTCTTCGTGACGTCATTCACCCGCCTGTAATCGACGCAGAACCTGGTGGAACCGTCCTTCTTCTTCACTAGCACGACCGGAGTACTCCAAGAACTATGTGATGGCTCGATCACCCCTTGCTCCTTCATCTCTTCTACCATCCGGTCGACTTCGGCTTGCTTGGCGAGCGGGACACGTCGGGTGGGGCCCTAATCGGTGCGCTGTCCCCAACGTCCATTCTGTGCTGAACCAAGCTTGTCCTGCCGAAGTCTTTGCTCCCCACGGAGAAGACGTCCTGGAATTCGCGTAGCCGGTCCTGAAGTTGGCGTGATTGTTCCTCGTCTAAATGGTCCTGGGATCCTTGGTACAGCTTCTGTAGTTCTTCTGGCAGTGTGCGTCTTCTTCGGTTGTCCGTCTGCAGGTGTCCGTCTGTCGTATCTGTGATGCGGGCAATCCAGGTAACGGGCTCGCAGACTCCTAGGTTGGTGTCCCGGTGAACCGTAATATCGTAGTCGTTCAGGTTGGACAGGCGGACGTACGGCCGAGACGTCGTGTTGATGAGAGTCTTGGCAACTAGCAATCCTTTTGTCTGGATGTCCTCATATTTTGGCTCGATGACGGCCGCCACTCCCTCAGCAGTTCCGTCGACAATTACGGCAGCGCTGACCTCCATCCTGGCGGGAACGATGACGTCTTCTCTCAGCCTTACTCGTCGTGCGGTGATGGACTCGTGCGCAGGTTGCAAAGCAAGTTCCTCACCTCCGAAGTGCAGAGTGTTGGTACTCAGATCCAAGATGATGTTGTTCTGGTCCTGGAAGTCCAGTCCGATGATCACTTCATTTGATACGTCAGCCACAAGCACTGGATGCTTTATCGCCCGTCGACCAATGACGAACTCCAGTGATGCTTCGCCATGTACCGGTGCGGTCTCTCCGGTCGCGGTTATTAGCTGGAGGTTCCTTTGTGTGGGTTGCACTCTCCACTTCGGGATCACGGTGGGACTGACGATGGTCCTCGATGCTCCCGTGTCGATTAGCATGGGCCAGCTCTCTCCGTCCACGACTCCGTCGACCATCAGGCTGCTATTATCCCTCCGTAACTGCGTCACACGAACTTGGACTGCCGGGGCTTGACGACTGTCACAAGCCAACCTTTCCCCCCCTAGGCCGGCTGATACTTGCTTTCCTGGGCCGCGCGGTTTCCCTACGACTGACTCTCCCGACGGAAACCCTTGGCGGCGGCGATCACCGCAGTCCTTGCTCAGGTGGCCACTCTTACGGCAGGTCCAGCAGGTCGGTAGTCCTCTTCCGGGCCGCCTCTCCGGATGTCCTTCGGCTACGTTTTTGTTGGTGGTACTGCGACTCTTGAAGAACCGGCCGAGCGCCTCCATCAGTTCATCGGCCAGGGGCTTGGTCTTGTCGGCTTTGGCTGGTTCGTCGATGTCCACCTGACGCACCCGCGCGCGCATTCTAGATACCTGCTTTGCCGTCTCGAACTCAAGTGCGTGGCTCAGCGCATCTGTCAGGGTCTTATTGCGCGCGAGTCGCAGCGCCTGTTGAGTGTCCGAGTCCCGTAGCCCGTCGGTGAAAGTCTGCGTCGCTATCTGCTCCAGGAAGTCGGCCGGCGCTGTTGGGTAGGCGAGCCTTACGAGGCGTGCGATGTCCATCTCGAACTCCTGCAGGGTTTCCGCGTTCTTCTGTACCCGGGTCCGGAGCTGCATCTGGTAGGCCTGCTGAAGATGGCTATCTCCATATCGGGACTCCATGTGGGCGATCAGTGAAGCTTAGTCCTGGGATCCAGTTGGGATGGCTTGAAGGACGTTAAGAGCGTCACCTCTCAGCGCTACAATGAGAGCTGTAGCCTTTTCTGTGTTGTTCCAGTTATTTATGGAACAGGCCGCCTCGAACTGACGTCAGTAGGTGCTCCACGGGACCTTTCCGTCGAAGGTTGGGGGCGTCACTCTGCTATGTCTCGTTCCTGATGTTCCCGGTGTAACGGTGGGCGGTTGTTGGTGCAGCTCGGCAACTTCCTCTCGTAGAGCGTTGAATTTCTCTTCCACCCCCGTCAGTGGGCGTTGGCGCAGCTCGGCAACTTCCTTTTGTAAGGCGTAGAATTTCTCCTCCACCCCCATCAGCGGGCGTTGGCGCAGCTTGGCAACTTCCACATGTAAGGCGTCGAACTTCTTTTCCACTGCTGCGACTTCCTCACGTAGGCCCTGTTCTAATTTCCTTTGGCTCTCCTCTAATTTCGTCAGCAGACACTCTTCCAGATTTTTCTGGCCATCCAGAAATTTGGCGGTTAGGTCCTCTGCTAACTTATTCTGGCCGTCCTTCAGGTCCTCTGCTAGCTTATTCTGACCTTCTTCTAATTTGGAAGTTAGGTCCTCGGCTAAACTTTTCTGGCTGTCTTCCAATTTGGCAGTTAGCTCCTTGGTTAAATTCTTCTGGCCGTCCTCCATCTTGGTTTCCATGCCATTTAACTTTCCTAGTAATGCTGCCAATTGCGCCTCCATTTTAGTTGTTTGTCTTGTAAAGGGCATGCACTCACAGGAAAATTAGAGAAAATGACCTGCTCTGGTTTTGAAACTAGGACCGTCAGGTGTTGTGCTTGAGTTCGTAATCCGGCTTCTGACACCAGTTGTTACGTGCCACCCCCCTAGTGGCACTTTTGTTAACTGGATTACGGTGGGAAGAAGGCACAACACCAATTACTGCTTAAAAAAATAATTAACTTTATTGTGGCCAGAAAGATACACTCCTCAACAGCAAATACTAGCAATTATTACCTTACTCCAGTTTCCTCACGTCGAGAATACTTCTCCTTTCACTTGTCAACAGACCACAGTTAATCCTTTCGCTAATGAGTCCGGTCCCGTACGCTGGCTAGAAATAGCTGCACTAGGTCTGTCACTCACTGTTTTGCACCTCACCACAATGACCTCTCTCGCACTGAGTAAGCACACTCGCTCAAAACACAGGCAGTCCCCTGTAAGCTCCTCACTCCCTTCGCTGTCAAGAGAATCAGCTTCACTAGGGGTTTCGCAAGTCACCACACTTCTGTCGCTCAGGATAAGCGCTCGCACTCGCTCGTAAAACACAACAACCACCACTGCTTGACAGGTCGCACTTATATAGCAGGCCGGTGACTCAATAAATGCTTCTAGATCCATCCAGGGTGTCACGGCTTCCCGAGGTTTCCATCGCTGGCTCAGTCACGAATATTCTGGACCATCCCTTTGTCCTAGTAGCCCTGTTGCATAAGGCGTACGCAATACACGAGGCAGGGCACAGCCCAGCCCTGGGGCAGTTGTGACTCATGCGGCGAGCGATGCACAAACTCGCAGCCGTAACAATATGGAAGCTACTGAAGTATGAGTAGTAATGACATTCAGGGCACAGTCAGTGCCTGTGGATGCTGTGAAAGGTTCTACTCATAGGGTTAGTACGGCTGTTCCGACTCAGTGAGGAAAGCAATGGCAAACTACCGCACTCCTCATCTTGCCTAGTACGCTTCATTATAGCGCTGCCTTGGGTTCTTGTGGGAGTCTACCCACATAACCTAACGGCGGTACTTTTTGAGGATCGAACCAGCTTTCGGGCTGACTACCTAACAGACAGGCAGACAGACAGACAGACAGACAGACAGACAGACAAAGGTGTGGAAACCAAACTTGCATAAGTACTGAGGAAGTCGTCTACCACAATAACGTATTATGATTACGGGAATTTTATATTTTTCTACATTAAATTGTTTCTCTTCGTCCCTACTTTGCACTCATTGTTCTTCCACACTCTTTTGGCTTTGCTAAATAAAGTTGAAATAGAAAACATTCAATAGCGATATATTACGTTGTCGACAGTTTTTTTTTTTATCCCGAGATCTTGTAAATGAACCATGCATATCCTAGAAAATATAATAACGGGAACGTAGTAATTAGTTTATCGAAGATGGCCAGTTTTAGTATAGCCGATTCATTTCTACCTCCCCAACACAGACGCAATCATGGTAATTGTTACTGTAAATGATGACAGTAAAAAATTGATCACCACAGAATTACTACCAGCAGTTTGCTACCACTTTCACTCAAATAAGCCTACATCGTAAAAAATCTTGTGTTGATTAAATGAACCACAGTCACCATAAAATGAAATAGAAACAAGAGGATCAATCATGAGTAGAACTCTCCTCAAGAGGTTCAAAGAGCGTTTCATTTTTGTGTTTATAACCACAAGTGAAATTATGTGGTTCAATCAACTTTCATTCAAAGAACACTATTGCATACGATCAATTAAAATTCGTTCCCTCTTCATTCGTACAATCTGCTTAAATATAACGTACAAATAATTGATTTTATGTCAAATTCATTGGCCGAAAGATTGCACACACACGCACATACATTTGCATATTGATTTCAATGTATGAAGAGGTCACATGCTCACCACCTTGAATGCATTTGGTGTATGAACTTGTGTTCTGAATAGAGTCAATTTAAATAGACTTTTCTCGCAAATTAACAATCCTAACGAAGTGAAACTTGGTACAGCAAATAACTATACAAATTGAAATGCACTGACATCTAATTTAGTTCAATTGTTTGCATAACCTCAAGATGGCGGCTGTGCAAAATTTCAAATTTAAGTTTCTATTTCTCGTATTTTAAGCATGTGATCGAAATAAACGTTTGAATAATGAATGAACACATTAATCATAATCTAATAGTACATAACTCTATGGCCTAAATATATTTAAATCCAACATGGCGACCATCCGAAATATTTAGATGTTTCTCAATATCTATTAATCTATGACAGCAATCAATCTGTAATTTTGTGCGTGTATGGAGGCTATACCCATAAGCTAACCTATGGCACTTTCAATAACCTAGTGAGCACAAATCCAACATGGTGGCGACGCGAAATTTAAATATTCAAATGGACGTTTTTCGCGATTTAACCATACGAGCGAAGTGAAAATTGGTACGGTATATGCTTATATAAATTTTAAGTCTCTGGCATCTAATTCATTTAAATTATTTTCATAATCACAAGATGGCAGCTGTGCGAAATTTTTAGATCTGATTTTCATGTCTTGCGTCCTAATCATGCGATTGAAGTTTGAATACTGCACCTACACAATAATCTTCATGTAATAGTACATAACTCTCAGGCCTACATAATAGCTTAAAAATCGAGCATACTTCAGTAGCTTCCATATAATCACAGCCATGAGCATCCGAAATATTTAGACGGTTCTCAATATCTACGAATCTATTACAGCAATCAAACTGAAATTTTGTATGTAGATAGAGGCAATTAATATAAGTAAGATAGGCCTATATGAAAATAGGCTGTATAGTTCCTCACGGAACTACTTGTCATATATAGGCCTATAGTAGATCGAATTAATATTTTTATTATTTGACTTTCGGGGGGGGATTTATCCTCCTGATCACCCCCCGCAGTTTCGCCAATGATATGGACCCTATAAATAATACTAGTCTGATATTTGATTGATTTCACAAATAAAACACATGATTTAAATACAACAGTAAATGTTACTATCTTTGTCGTCAAACACCTTATGAAACCTCTCTAAAAGTTGCTACTCTGTTTTTCTTAACATATGTCGTCAAATTACCTCCATATTCTCCATTTATTGACACGTCGCTAATATCTGCAACTCTGCCCATTAGTTCTCAGCTGACTCGACAGCTGGATACCAGTGAAGATGGCTCTTAGGAGGTCTTTAGCAGGGGAGTTTGGGGAGGGCCGGGTTGCTCTCTCGTCACCCCATTATCTGTCATACATCACGCGTGTCTCTCTCATCACCACACATGGCGACCAGGATTCACAAATAGCTCGCTTCTCTTCAGAACAGCATTAAACGTGGTGCAGAAAGAACTTGGTGAAGACAGCTTAGTAGGGCCTACACAGTCTAATTATCTAGGACTGTTTAATAACCATTGGGAGGAAATGGGTTGCAAAATATGTGAAATATCTCCTTGATAAAAATGTTGTAATATGTCGTGGGAAATCGTAACTTACCATTTTCGTAGAATTATAGTCCTGACAGGCGAAATTGTGTGTAAAGACTTCGGTCAATGTTATCAGAAAATTAACAAAACTGAATACACAAATTAATTACCTTCACCGGACTTCAAAATTATATTGATGTATTAAAACTAAATGTTTTTCAATCAGTCAACACGTTGGTATCCAATTTTATTGGGTGTTTCCCTAATCCTGAAAAGAAAATACATGAGATTAATAAACTAAATACACTTGGGTGACCAGTTTCAATCGTCAAGCGATCATCATCAGATCCAATACACTTAACCTATTAAATCTATTTCTACAAGACGTATGGATGATAGTATTTAAAATATGCATACTTATTTGGTTGCAGTAGTAGTTTAACTAACACAGCTAGTCAATATTTATTAGTTATATGTGATTGACTACTTTTGTTAGTTTATCTAATTTATTATTTAGGCTATCATTCGTGATACAAATATGATTATCTTCCAAGGTAATATAAATCTTCGCTGTAAACCAATATAAATAATATTGCATTGAGCTGTGTTAGTTAAACTACTACTGCAACCAAATAAGTGTGCATGGTGACTGCACAGTCCAATCCGAGAACCACAGACTCTTCCAACAATATTGGCACACAAGGTCTTGAGCAACCAATGGATCTTGCGTGTTGATCATTATGCGATTCATGCGTTCTTTCCTGGCATTTATTTTTTCAACCTGAAACCTTCTTATCTCTTGTTCGAAGAACAAGTTGCCTTGATGGACGTTGCGGTGCCATTCTGATCGGTTGGATGCGACTGCCTCCCAGCTTGCTGTATCAATTTGACATTTCTTCGTGTTGGTCTTTAGAACATCTTTATAGCGTTTTTGTCACCCACCCTGCTTTCTCTGACCGACATTCAGCTGGCAATGTAAGATTTGTTTAGGGAGGCGGGACTCAGGCATGCGAACTGCATGTCCTGTCCATCGAAGTTGGTGTTTTATTATGAGAGCCTCAATACTACTGTAGTAGTATTAGCTTCCTCAGTTCATCTATTACTGCAACTACGAAGTGTACAAATTTTAAAATACTGTCACCCATACTTGTTGACATAGATTTAATAGCCTAAGTGTAATGGATCTGATGATGATCGCTTGACGATCAAAATTGGTCATCCAAGTGTATACATGCCTCCCTGTCCTAGGCTAATCGTTTCATCTCCACATAGCTACCACACCTTACATCCGAGACAATCTGTTTGATATATTCTCACCTAGGTCTACCTCTACAGTTCCTGTCCTAGACCCTTCTTTCCATAACTACGTTTGCTATTCTTGGGTGTCTTAATAATTGTCCTACCAACATATCTCTTCTATTATTTAACAGTCGTCAGAAACATCTCTCCTCTCCCACTCGTCTAATACATCTCCATTTGTTACTCTGTCAACCCATCTGATCTTCATAATTCTCCTGTAACACCACATTTCAAATGCTTCTATTCCCCTCTTTTCTGCAGCGCCAACTGTCCAAGTTTCACTTCCATAGAGCGCCACGCATCAGACAAAGGATTTAAAAACTGACTTCCTAATACGTAAATGTAGTCTATGTTTGATGTCAACGGATTCGTTTTCTCTAGAAATGCTTTCCTTGCCTGAGCCATTCTACTTTTTATAGCTTATCCTCTTTGCTTCGTCCTTCACGGGTTTCTTTGCTTCCTAAGTAGCAGAAGTTTCCTACTTCCTTTAACTTTTCATCTGCCAATTGGACGTCAATAAGGGTATCTGATTTATTTCGGCAATACATTCAAAATACATTTAAACTTTTGTACGAGTAATTTAAAGATTGTATAGCCTAGTATTTGTACATACGTGTAATACATAATCATCGTACCTTATTTAAGGCTTAGTAAACATGATCTGATGATGAACGCGTGTCCATATTATGTCCAAAAAGGAATGCTGTATTTTTAGAAAAAAAAAATGAATTACTTGCCATTATTTATCTATTTAGCATCCTATAACGATATTACAGTGTTATACAATAATCCTTAGCGTGTGGACATTTCTCTTAATAACACATTGGTACATATATTCTGTAGTGTCATTTTCGCGGTTGTGTGTTTTTACCGACGTCATTGTTTAATTCAAATATAATGTCATCATATATTTAAGATAACGACACACTATACGTGTATTCGTCAGAAATATGGCCAGCCCAATTTGTGGGGATACCTTCTCGAACACTGGAATATGGACGATAGTCTATTAATTGTGCCTTCCATTTTCACTTGCTAATAATCGTATTGTATCATTAGTATCCGAAAGCGATTGTGTGCACCGCCGACTTGCTAGGGGGGGGAACGTTATAAATCTGCCAACACTCCAATGGTTCTGCTATCACTTAACATACATCATAGCAATTTGGTTAAGTTCAAGGCAATAACAGGCCATGAAACATTGCGATCTATTAATCGACCGAGAAATTGGATACCAGCGTCATACGTGATAAATGTGGAGAATAATTCCACCAAGACATGGCAGTCGTCCCAACTTAACGACTATTAAGGCTTAACGAACTTGGATATAAATGGCATGTTATATATATTTTCATTGTTTGAAAGCCTTGTAACTGATGAAGCCTTTAAAGTGCAATTCCATTTGTGAAATGCTTTGGTGGAATTAACGTCGTTTTAGTGACAAAAAAAAAAGGAGGCTCGCTGGAGATGTAACAATAATTAGAGTAATGAAGCTCGCTCGCTAAGTTGGCAGCATTGACAAATGAGTGTGTGTATCCGGGAACACCTGCTCTCACTGTGACTCACTGACTCACTGACTCGAGAAGGGGAGGGGGTGGGTGAGTCATGGCTGCCCTGAGGCTCCCGCGCTAGAAACAAAAACATCATCGCCTAATGGAATCCACCACATTAATCACTACGGAACGGAGCCACTGCTGCAGTGTTATAAAACGGAAATTATGTCGCCCGCGGGGACAAGGCAATGAGAGCGCAAAAAGAGCGGGACAGCAGGAAACGCCCCTATGTTCATTAAGGCACCTCCCAGTGGACACATGAATAACCTCAATCGGGACTGAGCAGCTAGACACCTAATTAATATTGTACCATCTATAACACTCACTTCTTGCAATAAATGTGTTATTTATCTTCTTCAGACACACCACTGCTCGAATAATTTATCACTGCTAGACAACGTTATTCTTCTCCCGAGCTAATTTGGTGTTAAATAATACTGCACTTATAATATGGCCCCCGCCGTGGCCTGTCACAATGTCTTAGGCTGAAATATTTCACTGTGTCATGATCATGCATTCAGTATCCCCCTGTGATTGAGGTCGTGGCTGGTACATCCATTGTAAGTGCATCCCTCTTGACAGTACGTGTCAGAGCAAGAATAATCACTAGATACATCTCATGAAAATGGAAATCCACAGCCTGCTTCCAGTCTCCGACCGGGTCAGGAATGGAATGAATGAAGCCCCCATCTAGCGGCGAGGATATGAACTGTGCCGGCTGCCGAGGCCTGACGCACTCCTCTGGGGCAATGATTAAATGAATGACAGATGAAATGAAATGATAGTGGAGAGTGTTGCTGGAATGAAATTTTGAAAGGGAAAACCGGAGTACCCGGAGAAAAACCTGTCTGCCTCCGTTTTGTCGAGCACAGATCTCACATGGAGTGACCGGGATTTGAACCATGGACCCAGCGGTGGGAAGCCGGCGTGCTGCCACATAAGCCACCGAGGCTTTTGAACCATCTCTAGTCCGGGTTCGATTCCCGATCAATGCATGTGAGATTTTCGAAGTGAAATGCCATGTCCTGTGGTTCGGATTCCACGTAAAAAGGAGGTCCTGTGGCTCATGATCTCGAGATTAACGGTCACGTTAATTTACAAGCATCCTTCCTTGAACCATCTCTATACCATCTCTACTGTATTTAGCATATGGCCATTAGTGCCGGGAGTGTCCGAGGACATGTTCAGCTCGCCAGACGCTGTAGCTGCTTCAATGCGGACACCCATGGGGTAAGCTACAAGTTCCGTTCAATTTCAAGTACTGTGGTTCCAACTTTCGCTACCAGATATCACTGACACCTAGTGGTGAACGTTGGAACATTGATAGAGCGTTTCAACGAAATCTAACCTGCAAATTTAGCTTCACACAAGTTTAATTAGTGGAAGGTTCTCTTACATGCTATACATCTGTGACATGGGACCACAGGCATTACTTTCCTTCCAATGGAAGGCATACTGAATGATTTTAACGCTCTTAAAAAGTTCCGACGACTTCGGCCGGATTTGAACCCGCGATCTGGGGCACAGCAATTCAGCATTCTACCAACTACGCCACCGAAGCCGTTGATAATAATCGCTTGATACATCCCATTTGGGTCGTAAACCATCGCTATACAGGATGTAATTGATATACGTGAAGTGCGTTTCACTGGTGATTGAAGAGACTATTCTAAGCTTCCGAGGTAAAAACTATGTCACCTATGTTTAAATTGAAAAATAAACATTAAAAAGTCAATGTTTGTAGGTCTTTCAGAAACTGTTCAAGCAGAATGTGCAATCCTAGAATAAGAGGTTTGGAAAAGCGCTTGGTAGGTGAGGCATGGTGAGGGAGGTGCGAGAAGTTGTTGCGCAGTTGTAGCATTGAACTACCTGTGAGGACCGGGTGAGTTAGCCGAGGTCGTTGCGGCATGACTGTTGGCAGTCGCTCACATCCGGGAGGCGAGGAGGTTCGAATCCTCCCGCCGGCAACCTTGAAGATGGTCTTCTGTGGTTTCCCATCTTCCTTCCAGGCAAATGCCGGGGTTGGTCCTTAACTATAGGCCACAGCCGCTACCTTCCAACTCCTCGACCCTCCCTTCCAACTTTCCTCCCCAACGGTACTTGTAGCTCACCCATTGGGTGTCCGTCCCGAAGCAGCTACAAAAACTGGCGAGCCGAACATGTCCTCGGACACTCCCGGCACTAAAAGCCATACGCTAAAAAAAAAAAAAAAAAAAAAAAAACCTGTGAGGAGGAGAGGGTGTCAGCTGGCATTTGTAGCACTACTAACGCACACCTTGCAGTGGCCTTGAACCTTACTAGTCATGCTGGCCACTCCCCCATGGAGGCGTGAATGGGCTGTTGATTGGCTAGGTTTGAGTCATTGGAAAACACAGCGAGGAGGTCACTCAACTGCAGACTCTGGTCAACGAACCACAGCGTTGGAGGGGATGCTGGCGGGGAGAAATCAGCTATGCTGCTGAGGGGAACGCAGTCTATTCCCTTTTCGAAGACAAAGACTGAAATTTTTTGTGATTTAGTTTCACCTACACTAATTAAGATATGACTAAATTTCATGAAGATATTGGCTTAGAATACCATCTTCTATCGCGAGTGTAACTGACTTCACGTATATCAATTACACCCTCTATATACGAGGGAAGTTTCGAAAGTAGGTTTCGTCATCTTTCATCATTCGTGTTACACATTGCCACAGCTGCCAAACATGTCTATTCATGGACAACAGCGAAGATATAGAATACAATGAGGTCCTTCTCTAAACTACGGCACCTCGCAGATGCCGTGTGGCGAGTGGGGGGGATTCTGTGTTGCAACGTGTTGAGGAATGCACTGATGATAGCAGCAACGTAGCGCCCAATTAGTTTAACACATTTACACTTTATAACGTATTTAATAATCATCATAACTCACATGAATTTCAGAGTAGTTTCTGGAAATGCTGTCCTTCATTTTCTAGACACACGTTGCGCCGACGTAGGAAGTTTTGGTGCACTCACTCTAATTCATCCTCACTGACATTTCGTATCAGTGCAGTTATTTCGTTCTCGAGAGCCAACAGAGTTTTCTTGATGTTTGAGTCATCAGTCTTTTGACTTGTTTGATGCAGCCCTCCATGCTTCTCTGTCCTGAGCTAGTCGTTTCATCTCTACATAGCTGCCATATCCTGCATCCGACGCAAACTGTTTAACATATTCTAACCTTGGTCTACCCCTACAGTTCTTATCCTCGACCCTTCATTCCATAATTAACTTTGCTATTCCTGGGTGCCTTATGTGTCCTACCAACCTATATCTTCTCTTCATTAGCAGTCACCAAAACACATTTCTCCTCTCCCAATCGTCCTAATACCTCTTCATTTGTAATCCTATCTACCTATCTGATCTTCATCATTCTCCTGTAACACCACTTTTCAAACGCTTCAATTCTGCTCTTTTCTGCTGCACCAATAGTCCAAGTTTCACTTGTATTCTTATAGTTAAGTTTTATTTACTACATATTTCGCGTAAAAATGTCCAATTTAGTGTATAGTAATAGCCTACAGTGTACGCGGATTGTTTCTGTATACTGTACCTTTTGTTCGGGTTCCCCCACAAGTACAAATCGTGCGGCTCTGAAGCTGACGAATACATTTACTGCAAGACTTCTTCTTCAGAAGATAATTTTCCACTAGGAATATATTAGTTGTTTTGTTTATGGGATACGAGATAGGTTACAGTTATTATTTTATTTTGCGTATAACTTTTAGTGCCGGGAGTGTCCGAGGACATGTTCAGCTCGCCAGAGGCTGTAGCTGCCTCAAGCGGACACCCATGGGGTGAGCTACAAGCTCCGTTCAATTTCAAGTAGTTCCAACTTTCGCTACTAGATATCACTGACACCTAGTGGTGAAAGTTGGAACTTTGATAGAGCGTTTCAACGAAATATAACCTAGAAATTTAGCTTCACACAAGTTTAGTTAGTGGAAGGATCTTTTACATGCCATAAATCTATGACATAGGACCGCCAGCTTTACTTACCCTCCGAATGGAAGGCATACTGAAGGATTTTAACGCTCTTCAAAAATCCGACAACTTTGGCCGGGTTTGAACCCACGATCTTGGGCACAGCAGTTCAGCATGCTACCAACTACGACACCGAAGCCGCTATAGGTTACAATACTTCACCACAAGTCGGGAGCACCAGGTTGAGAACGTCAGGTAAAAAGCGACCTTCCTCTGCCAATTACAATCCGATCGGGGAGTGGACACTACCAGAGTTCCTCTGCAAGTAACTTTTGAAAGTAGCATTCCCAACCCTAGAAAATAACCATGCCAGTCCAAATATTTTGCAATCCCGGGTTCCTATTTGGGATTTGCAACAACGCTATATTTTCCACTCCGAACTATGAGGCTAACGGATGTGGATTTTGCTGATGACATCGTCCTTCTGGCAAAAATACCACAAAGTTTACAATTAATGACAACCAAGCTGGATGGAATGGTCAGTTTTGCTGGACTGCAGATAAATGGTGACAAGAAAAATACATTGTGCACAAAAAGTGGGATAGTATCTACACAAATTATAGTGCAACAGAAGATTCTACAAGATATATCGGCAGCCTTATCTGTAGTAATGGAGACGTAGATGCAGACATCAGCGGCTGAATTGGGAACGCTTCGGCAGTCTTTCAACGAATGTGATCTATATGGCAATTAGACTCTAGGCTATAAGTATGTTCACAAAGATTCGGCTATATTCCTCTATCTTCTTACCAATCGCCATATATGCATGTGAGACCTGGAAAATATCAGTAAAATCAGCACACAACGTTTTTCACCAACGATGCTTGTGGCAAGTTTTGAAAATCAGTTATCGTGACCACATAACAAATGATGAAGTACTGAGAAGAACTGGTCTACGCAGTCTGGACAAAATCGTCCTCAAAGAAGAATGAAGTTCGCGGATCATGTTCTACGTATAAATGATAGAAGGATACCCAAATCAGCACTGTTGAGGAAACGAACGGAAGGATACCGAAGTAGAGGAAGACCTCGTAACACCTGGAAACGAACTTTCGCAAAGGATCTTGAATGCATGGATATGAACTGGGAGGAAGCTGAAAACCTGGCAGCTGATAGAGTTCGCTGGAGGAAACTTGTTACCTGATATGCTACCTAGCGTTGGAGGAACTAAGTCTAAGTCACTATGAGTTGTTCCAATTACAATCCCATAACGGTGCATGCACGTTGGGCTGTGTCCGATGTTGTATGGGAACCAATAGATGATCGCTGATATTATTGCATGTAGCCTATATCATTAATAGCTGTAATCATGGTAGCGCTATTAATTATTTATTGAGCGTGTACATTTCTTGTAGCCGTTGTTTGGTTGAAAGCTTCGTCTCGGGTGAACAGGCTGGCCATTTCATTGTCTTAATGCAGCTACATAAATCTGCAGCACAACACAGGCAACTCTTTAAGACATCCTCGTGGTGTAGGGGTTAGCATTCTTGGCTGTCACCCAGAAGGTCCTGGTTCGATTACCGGCTCTGCTAAGAAATTGAATTCTCGTCTGACGGCTGGAAAATGGCACATTCAGCCTCGCGAAGCAAAACTGACAAGAAATTCCCATCTCAGCCATCTTGGAAGTGGTATTTCGTGGTTCCACACTTCTAATCCATGTGAATGCCAGGATGGTACCTAACTTAAGACCACGGCAGCCTCCTTCCAAATCCACACCTTAATGACAAATTCACACATTAATACAGTCATCACAATAACACAGGTTATGGGACAACTCATTACAGGCCATGGAGACACATGAAGCATGGTTTTTAGACATCGGCAACACATGGTATGGAGTTGTCAGCTCCATTCCTGGTCACTTTTGCTCCTTGCAATGCCTGGGTTAGAATGGACCTCTTTCGGCCTTCTTCAAGCATTGCCAAATTGGTTTATGACTTCATCGTCAGTGTATGTCTCTGAGAATAGATATCAATGCTAGACCGTTGAGTCGAGTTTCGAAGTAGAATTTATTAAGTATGTTGACTGGCTGCGTGGCTTAGCGGTAACGCTCTCGCTTTCTGGGCCCAAGGTTGCAGGTTCGTGTCCTGGTGCAGTCAGTTGGCATTTGAGGGTGCGCAAATGCGAGTGAGCCGTGTCAGTAGATTTACTGACACGTTAAAGATTCCCTCGGGGCAAAATTCCGGCACATCGGCGTCTCTAAAAGCCAGAGTATTTAAAAGGGACGTAAACCCAAAAACATTATAACTCTAAAGTACGTTTTCAACTTGCTCAACATCCGTTTGGTGGTAGCTACTGAGCCCGTATGAGCTCATCCCTGGTGATATTTTCTTTGAAGGAATGTGTAATTGCTTTGCTAATGCACAGAACGCACTCAGTAGCCAGCTTGAGCTTTGTCATGATTTAAGATATTGTCTTGACTTTGGAGTATCATGCTGATATTTTTCCTGAGCATATTTTACCACACATTTTTATTCTACGAGTCTCAGGATTTTCCATTTCATAATTCTGTATGAATTTACCACATTGACGTGGATTTAAATATTTTTGTAAATGTATTTCCATCGCAGGTATGCGAACAGGACATAATTAGTCGCTACATGACTTGAGTACTTCCTTGAACCCGGAACGCTGATCCGGTGACCAACACAACACGTTTCGAGTCTGTCAAAGACGGACGTATTTACGTTTCATTCATTCATTCATTCATTTATTTGCAATGGGGGGGTGTGTCCCCCGGTGGCAAATTGGATATACATAACAAATACATAATTATACATAACAATACATAATTATACATAACAATTCAATAACAATTATACAACAATTAAACTGGAGTATTTACACAAATAGTCAGTCTTTTCTTAAACACACCTATATGTTTGGGAAAAGGCTCTAAGACTGCGGCAGGTAGAGAGTTCCAGTTATCAATGGCACGGTTTACAAAAGAATATTTACCATAATTTGTTCGCTGTGGTCGGCCCTTAACTTTGAAAGGATGATCGCTCCTACCCATGTAAGTGGGCTTTCCCAATCGTTTGCTAAGCTCACCCCATGCTGGTTGATTTGTATACGTGTTGTACATAGCGCAGAGTCTAGATTTCATCCTCCTAGCCTCCAGTGATTCCCACCCAAGTTTCTTTAACATACGGCTCACACTGCTCCTGGGATTAAAGTCACTGAGCACAAATCTAGCGGCCTTTCTTTGTACCATTTCCAACTCATTGATGAGCCCTACTTGATATGGATCCCAAACCGCCGAGGCATATTCCAGAATAGGTCTTACAAGTGACAAATAGCCTAATTCTTTAGCAGAGGTACTACTTCCTTTTAATACCCTCATTACAAAGTGCAGGGATTTGTAAGCTTTTGAAACTACACATCCTACATGACTACTCCATTTCATATCATTCCTTACGTGAACGCCCAAATATTTGCAAGAATCTTCTTCTACAAGTATTTCCGAGCCAACATTATATTGAAAATCCTGCCTTCGCACTTTCCCTATTTTTAAGAGACTACATTTTCTTGTGTTTATTTTCATTTTATTTACAATCGCCCACTTATAGACCAGGTTCAGGTCCTCTTGAAGCACTGCATTGTCTTGTGAGTCATGTATCTTTCGATATATTACACAATCATCCGCAAACAATCGACAGTCACTGCGAATTCCATTTGGTAAGTCATTTATAAACGCCAAAAACAACAAAGTTCCGATTACGCTGCCCTGAGGGATACCCGATGTTACGGTAATTTCATCCGAGAATATGCCTTCGACTTTCACTTTCTGGGAACGACCCGTCAAAAATTCTTGGATCCATAAAATTACTCTTCTATCAATCTTCGTCGAAGCTAATTTATGGAGTAGCATGTCATGCGGCACGACATCAAATGCTTTCGCAAAATCTATAACCACGGCGTCGACTGAAACTCCATGGTCTAACGATTCGCTAATGTCTTGAAAAAGTGATAGCATCTGACTCTCGCATGAGTAACCTTTCCGAAATCCATGCTGCCTATCATTAAACCATGATAATGTTTCCCACTGTTCCCTCAAGTAGTCGCAAATGAGATGCTCCATCTGCTTACAAACGATGGACGTAAGGCTAACCGGCCTGTAGTTGCCCAATTCAAGTCTGCTCCCTCCCTTAAATATTGGGACTACCGTAGCTCTTTTCCAGTCATCTGGGATTTGCGCATTGTTTATGGACACATTAAATATCACCTCCAAGTATCGTGCCACGGCCCTACCTCCTAATTTAAGTACTTCACTAACAATATTATCAGGACCCTTTGATACATTGAAACGCAGTTTTTGTATTAGCTTTACAATTGCTGACTGGTTTATTTGGAACAGAGGGGCCCCTGATTCGTCGTTAAGGTCCAACACACAGCTATTGGATTTATTGAACACACTACCGTAAAAGACATTTAATTCATTAGCAATGGCCTGTTTCTCAGTAATTAATTTACCGTCACCGGACATTATCATCGACAAATTAATTGAATTTCCCTTTCTTCTCCTAACATAACTGTAAAATTTTTTCCACCCACCCCCTCCCGAACCAAGTAAACCTTGCATATAACTGTCATGAGCAGCCCTCTTTTTTAAGACGAGCTCTCTTGATAAGGACTTAAATTTCAACATATACTTGTCACTATCATGTCTTTTATTGTATAATTTCCTAATTTTCCTTTTTAGTCTCCTAATTTCTCGTGTGTAATACTCAGGGTCTGGGTTTTGTTTCAGCAATTTAAATGGGACAAATTTATCAACAGCGCTATTTAAAATTTTCAAAAAGTTAGTCCACAGGATATTAATGTGATTTCCTTCCGATGCCCATCCTACAAATAGCTCATTCAAATACCCCTGAAACTTGCCCTGATCCGCCCTGCGATACTGGAATATGATCTTTTTTGCTACATCAGAGTCTAATTTTGTAACGTCACCATATCTAATATTTAATTCAACCCCAGAATGGTCACTAATTCCTGGTACTTTCAGACAGTTAATATACAGCTCTACAGGCCTTACGAGATAAACATCTAAGGTATTATTGTCTCTAGTTGGGAAGTCAACTACTTGGGAAAATCCCCCCTCCCTTAAGAATTTATTTGCAGCGCTCTGAGCTTGACCACAGCTAGTTGACTCACCAGACCAGTCTACTTTGGGGAGGTTTAAATCTCCAGCAATTATTATGCTCTTTTTCATAGCATTACCCGTACAAGTTTTATCATACAGTGTTTCGAGGAGAGAAAAGTTATCTTTCGGTGCTCTATACGCCCCTATCACCTGAAGAGGGAATTTATTTCCTTTATCTGAAATTTGTACACATAACATTTCATGATCCATATCAGCCCACTTTAAGAAACTAGCTATATTTTTGCGCACACAAATAAATAGCCCACCACCTCGTTTCCCCCGATCCCTTCTGTACATTTCGTAGGTCCCTTGAATTATTTCGCTACTATTTATGTCCTCATATAACCAAGATTCAGTTGCAATGACAATGTCCGGAGAATACGTCTCTACAAGATTCCAAAATTCAATTAATTTATTTCCTAAACTCTGACAATTAACCTGCAGTAATCTTAGAGTCTTACCTCCGGAGCAAATATCTTGAAGTAGCTCCTTCTGTTCCCATCGGCTGGCAACCTCTGGACCTGCTCCTCCTCACAAAAGCCGGCACGAACCGATGACCCTGTCATGTAGGCTCCCTAGGTTGTAAGCGCCCCGTCGATTTAGATGCAGCCCGTCCCGGGCGAAGTCACGGCCACCAATCCAGCAGTCAGCTTCTACGTACACTAATCCCAGTTGTGCACATACCCAGTCCATGCGGTCATTTACAGTCTTAACTCGCCTTAACGGAACATCTCCCCGCCGAACAATGCCACTCATTATAATTTTTGCATTTCTAAACTTGCTTTTAGCTTTTCTGCCTAGTTCGTAGAGCTCCCCCATGATGTAATCAGCTGTAGCCCTCTTCTTCAAATCGTTCGTCCCAACATGGAGCAACAACACTTTAACTTTGTCACAGTCCTCTACATTTGCTTCTTCCACTTGTTGGGCAAGCTGGTCAATTTTAATCCCCGGATAACACCGCACTTTCGCACCTGATTTCCTCGAGATATTCGCACTCCATCGTATCATAGAATCACCCATTATGATAACGTCATCCTCAGTTTGCTCCTGCACGCCCTCTTCCACACTGATCCCAGTAGAAAGCTGTTCAGTCACATCCTTCACCGTTTCTTCTGATTCACGAAGCTTAGCTCTAAGTTCCTGTATTATTTGATCCCTTGCTTTGATTTGCAACCTCAAACAGTCCGGCGTATCACATACTTTACAAAACCAATTTCCGACATCACAATCCTCCTTCTTGACCTTAATACAGCCGAAGTGAAACCATTTCTCACATAGTCCACACTCAACACCATTCTTCAATGTTTTACTGCACGTCGAACACTTTAAAACTGTCACTGGATCATTTGCCTGATTCACATTTGGAGTAACAGGCCCTGGATTCACTTCCACTCCACCAATAACTAGCAATGCAGCTATCACTAGGGCTATGAACCACAAGTTGCTAGGTCCCGTACTCACACACAAACACCGGAAATCCCGACTACCCTTCACATACCACAGTCCGATCCTCGCCCGATAACACTCCAGAGAACAACCCATTCCAGCACACCTGAGAGCTTGGGAAAAACACGACCTTTCACTTTGACTGCCAACTGCCTACGTTTGGGTCTGTCGAGCCCACGTTTTACAAGTCCACCCATTGGAGTGAAGAAGTTTACAATCTATAAGCATCGTGCATCGAGAGCACTTTAGTGTGCTGAGTAATTGTCATATCGCCAAGTTGGGCATTATTAATTCACGCCGGTGAAGAATTTTGATAGAATCTGTGATTTGTGAATAAATAAATTTTTTTGTGAAACAGCACGTGGAACACCTATCTTGGACCACGCTGTCACAATTATCGGAGTCCACGAGGTGGCTAAATGTCTTCAGAGTGAACATTCAGTACTGTTTAAACTACATAAAAGCACGCCACTACTACAAACAAAACTGCGACAACTTGTGCGCGAATTTTTACACCCCGATCGCAGTGATATTAAGTGATTACAGTGCTAGTAAAAGTATTAAAATATGTGAGTAGATACCGCCCGAGTGTCTTAACTTCAGTGGCAGACCTACCATGGCTGTTTCTGATACTGTCTGCAAGAGTGTCTAGACCCAGTGAAAATTTGTAATCGACTGTGTAAAGTTAAATTCTGTGAGAAAATTACGATTAATTGAAACATAAAATCTGTGATAGCACGTGTGTATTTTCTACGAGCCATGTATTATTTTATCAACCACGTGTACGCAATGTTACGATCTTTCATTCGTAATGTGTCAGATGGCTTAAGCTACCTATGTGAAGTAGATGTCCTGAGATTAAGCCACACTATGGATTGGAACCTACAAACGACAAGGAACCTGCAATCCATGAGGAGCCTATAATGGAAACGTCCGTAATGAAGAGGAAACCACTAGGAAGGAGACCACGAGGACGCCGGAAATGGTAAAGAAGAGGAAAGGCCAGGGATTTTCGGTCTAGGATTTATATATTCCCTCCTACCCATGGGGAGTCATATACCCCTCAATTCCTAGACAAGGAACGAGGTGAATTACCAATGGTCCTGTGAGTTTGGTATTTTCTTTCTTGTGCGGGTTTTTTATTATGGTAGACTTAGTGTAGAAATCAGCCGAACTCATTGACAACCAATTAGGTAGGGTTATTAGTTTTGATTCATCATGTGTCTTAATTTTTCATAATGGTTAGGTATTGGTGAGCCACTCTGTTTGTGGATTTACTCCACTGGTGCATTTCTTTTGGGCGTAATAAAACGTCAAAAGCCTGAAACTTATTAATCTTGTCATAACCTGTTGAGCTATTTTTCTATCAGCCTAGACTGATCTTAACTGGATGATTTGATATCCATGTAAATAATTAGGGTACCTTTTGAACACCCTGATCTGTAATTTATTTAGTTTACACCACTTTTATCGTCGTATCATTTAGTGAAATGAGGATTAATCACCTCATTTATAAATGGATTACTTAAAACATTGTGGATCTCTGATGCCACTCAGTTCCAAGTGAGAACAAATTAAGGGATTAAGTTATGTTATCAAACTAGCATCGGACCCTGATATAACGACGTATAATTTTAAAACAACCCAGGAGTAGAAGGGGTTGTGAATTTAATTATTATTTGTGTCCAGGAGTCGACACGCAAACGTTATGAATGAAACTTGTAAATAGATGAAGTGGAATGTATTCCGAGAAAACCAAAGCAGTTGGGAGATGTTGTGATAACTCTCGTTCAAGTTTACTTGATATTTAAAACATGTTGCATCGTTGTACTGCGTAGTACTAGGCAGTATTTAATTTGTTATTCTGTGTATGAAACTTTAATAGTACATTATGCAACGAGCCTATAATGGCAATAATTAAGACACGAGTATGTTTATGAAACGAGCGTATACGAGTTTTATAATTTCTATACGAGGGTCTTAATTACCATTATAGGCGAGTTGCATACGACTGTTTGGGTTCGACGATAATTATTATAACTATTTTATGTTCAAACATAAATATTCTTAAATATCTGTCGAGATTTCGCCAGTTTTATGTACTGAACAGAAGCATGAGACGCAGAGAATGCCTTGTATTTGACCATGGCTTCCTTGATTACCCTATTATGACACTAGGCCAGGCAGTGAAATTTAAATTAGAAGGCCGTGGAACTCAGCGCATCTAATTATCTAATTGGTCAAACAACTGTTTCTTGAGCTCTGATTGGTGGGAGAAACAGTTTCATAATGAAAAATAGTGTTATAATGAGCCGCATTATGGTACATTTCTGACATATAATAGTCAGGGTCGAACATAAATACGTTTATGTTCGACCGTGGCGAAAAGTTAATATTATATGTCAGAAAACTGTACTACAGTATAATGAGGCTCATTATAGTACAAGTTTTCATTATGATACAGTTTCTCCCACCGATCAGAGCTAAAGAAACAGTTGTGTGACCAATTAGATCCCCAGCCCTCACTTCCATGGCCCCCTATTTTAAATTTCACTGCGTGGCGAGTGTCATAGCGAGGTATTCCAGGAGGCCATGGTCAAATACAAGGTATTCTCTGCGTCCCATGCGCTTTGTTCAGTACATAAAACTGGTGAAATCTCGACAGATATTTATGAATATTTATGTTCGAACATAAGATAGTTATAATTATCGATGAACATAAACAGTCGTATGCAACTCGCCTATAATGGTAATTAAGACACTCGTAAGCAAATAATAAAACTCGCTGCGCTCGTTTTATAAACATACTCATGTCTTAATTATTGCCATTATAGGCTCGTTGCACAATGTACTAGTATGGTTCACATACTAGGACTCTATGATGTGAATTCTTGCTATAAATGAGTGTAATATTTGCCTGCCTGACGCAGAGCTCTTTTGAGTACCGTTAGTTGCACGCTAACGCTGTAAGACTTACCCAAGGTCGAGCCAGCGGGACCCATTTATTCTACCCATAGTTCATCGCGCTACCACATGTGAATCATAGACTATGATTATTTTAAGACGTAATCTGACGTCACATAACTGTGTGGAATGTATTTTGACAAGGTCAAGGAACGCTACTCAATGTAGGACAATCAGCTGTTTCGATGTTTCGTAATATCGCTATATGAGGCGACAGTTCTGATAGAAGTACTGTAACTTCATGAATCTTAGGAAATGATTAAATTTTTACCCAAAGTTATAATGACCATGATGACATTTTTGTATAAGGTTAGTTAATTGAGTTATTGTAGTGCCCGAAGAGTGCACTGTTGCCGGATGGATTAATATCTGCAACCATTGATGCCAGAAAGCACTGAGCCATTGTTGCCAGGCTTATTCCGAAGTTTATTATGTGAGCCGTGTGAGCCGCTAGCTAGTGTTATTGTATTGCCGAGCCTATTGTTAGCTCGTGTTATTCTTGTGACTTGAAGTCACCGATCTTGTGAGAATCTCAGAGGAGACTCACTATTATGGTATATTCAGCCTGTGTCATGGTAATAATCTGTATTCATCATAAAAGTAATTAGGGAACCGAAACCTACTGCTATAAATCATGAAGCCTAATTTACCTAAACAAATTGAACTAATTAATGATTGATTGATTGATTGATCTAAGCATGAACCTACATTTTGTTTGCCTACTGATGCCATGAGCTGAAGCATTTCCAGAGGGAAGTGACATTGGATTAAGCTGACACTTAGTTTTGACCAACGGAGTTGCGGACGAACCGAAAGTTCTTAACTGATGAAGCGCATACTCATGCAACATAAGACGTAGTTATCACTACGCTGTTGTCACCATACTTACACACACTCAGACGACAATTGAGGGCAAACAGCGCCTCAATTTGTGTATGCAGGAATTATAATAAGGAAGCTTATGTGTTCAGTGATTTATTTATGTGTTTACCCATCTTGTACCTGTATTGTAGTTGTACATTTGTTGTAATTAGATATTGTTTTGCATACAATTAGACATTGGATGTCATATTAGCTTTTGTTGTAATTGTTCGTTTACGGACGCTTCTCGCCGTAACCTTTCATGATATCAGGGCTTAACTAAATGAAATCAATTTAAATGTAAATGCGAAAGTGTTACCATCGTAACCTAGGCCTTGTTTTGTTGCTTGTTAAATGTAAATTCCGATATTAGTTACTTGTTTATAATTGCGTAGGGATTACCTTACGTGCCACATTCCAAGCTTTGTTGTTGTTTACTTTTCTTGTATCAAAGGACTTTCGAGAGGGTTTAACCTAGCTACAGTTAGGGCCCTGATCTCTTTATTTATTTTATTTCATGCTTGATTGAATGAGACGTAAGTTACATTTGAATTGTACTGGAACATTCACGTCAGCAA
This sequence comes from Meconema thalassinum, assembly GCA_946902985.2. Classification (NCBI taxonomy): domain Eukaryota; kingdom Metazoa; phylum Arthropoda; class Insecta; order Orthoptera; family Tettigoniidae; genus Meconema; species Meconema thalassinum. The sequence continues at coordinate 2,065,150,609 of OX336388.2, read as the reverse complement.
TCCGTTCTCACACATATCCTTGATATCTCATACCATGACTTCATATTGCGGTATTGCTTACCGTAGTTTTGGTTGATGGAGCTACCCTGTATCCACCTAACCCAGGTGTTCTCAACCTTTTTGAGACTGTTAGCACCACCGCATGCTATATCAAGCGCACGAGCACCATTAAATCAAATATAATAATAATAATTGCTATATTTGGACATTTGTACAGGATGGATGACAGTAGGTTAACCAAGCAGATCTTCGCATTCCTGTGGAACAAGATGTCAACAACAACCTGGGTACAAGAAGTCAAAAAGGATTTGGAAAGAAACAATAGCACAGAAGAAAATACACCAAAGAGAGTTATTTTTAGGCAAAAAGTGCTAAAAAAAAATGGAAAGATTCCAAGGGAGGAAGGGAAATAAGTTAGTTAGTTATTGTTGTTTTAAGGGGCGGAACTATGAGGTAATCTGCCCCTGAAGGGAAAGAAAACCGGCTCAATACGGTCTGAGGAAAGGAAGAGGAAACATAGTTAGATGATGAAGGAATATTGGAAGAAGAAGAAGGAACAGCAATGGACAAAGCATTGAAATTGGCTCGTGGTCCCTAGACGATCGAAATGATAATAATAATAATAATAATAATAATAATAATAATAATAATAATAATAATAATAATAATAATAATGATAATAGTTGACAATCAACAATTTTCAGACCAGCCAAGCATTGCATCCAAGAGAACCTGGACGGAGGAGCGCAAAAAGAGCCATAGCGAGAAGCTGAAGAGATTTGGGAAGACAAGAAAGCATGATCAGCTAGATAGGTTCAATCCGCTCCTTAGACAGACATAACGATGTCAAAATCATAATAATAATAATTATTATAATAAGTTATACCCAAAACTCTCCACAGTAGACTATCAATATTGTATCTAAATCTGCAGATATGAACTACAGAAGGATGATCCAGATGGAAATTTAGCTCCTCCTGAAAATGAAGGAGACTCGTGAAGAGTGCGGGCACGACATGAATGTACAGTAATGTGAAGTCTCTGAACAGTGTAATCTACAAACGTACCTCAGTACAGATGGTTCCTTGCTAAGACCGAATCAGGCTGTATCATAAAATATTGCCGGTAATTTCCGTGATAATAATGTCAAACAATGATACAATAATAATAATAATAATAATAATAATAATAATAATAATATTAATATTAATTATAATAATAATGCAACAAACATGCGCCTTTCTGTCAATTCATTCCTTCCACACAGAAACGCCGAAATAACAACGGATTCACCGTTCACCAGGTATGTTGCAATTCCTTACATGCCTCATGCAGATAAGATAGGCTAACATTTACGAGTGGACAATAGAGTCGAATCAGCACCTTTCATGTTACTCATAAAATAGGGATGTTCAATTATTTTTACTGTAGATTAAACATAAGTTTTCACAAAATGATACAATTTCTGACTGTAAAAACTTGTTATTAAAATACCATTATTCCGGTTCTTGAAACAGATTTTGAATTGAAGAATGGATCACTGGGGAACTTGTGCTCGCGAGCACCTTTTGGCTCGTATGATGAGAGCACCAAACTTTATTTAATGAGCACCAGATTCTGAACGCCAGATGTAACCCCTTAATATCTAGGCTAATATGATCAAGCTGAAGAGTTTGTTTGTTTGTATGCTTAAACGCGCTAATCTCTGGAACTAACAGTCGGATTTGAAAACTTCTTTTTGTACTTATCAGTTGGCAGTCAAAGTGAAAGGACGTGTTTTTCCCGAGCTCTCAGGTGTGCTGAAATGGGTTGTTCTCTGGAGTGTTATCGGGCGAGGATCGGACTGTGGTATGTGAAGGGTAGTCGGGATTTCCGGTGTTTGTGTGCGCGTACGGGACCTAGCAACTTGTGGTTCATAGCCCTAGTGATAGCTGCGTTGCTAGTTATTGGTGGAGTGGAAGTGAATCCAGGGCCTGTTACTCCAAATAAGAATCAGGCAAATGATCCAGTGGCAGCTTTAAAGTGTTCGACGTTCAGTAAAACATTGAAGAATGGTGTTCAGTGAGGACTATGTGAGAAATGGTTTCACTTCGACTGTATTAAGGTCAAGAGGGAGGATTGTGATGTCGGAAATTGGTTTTGTAAAGTATGTGATACGCCGGACTGTTTGAGGGTGCAAATCAAAGCAAGGGATCAAATAATACAGGAACTTAGAGAAAAGCTTCTTGAATCAGAAGAAACGGTGAAGGATGTGACTGAACGGCTTTCTACTGGGATCAGTGTGGAAGAGGGCGTGCAGGAGCAAACTGAGGATGACGTTATCATAATGGGTGATTCTATGATACGATGGAGTGCGAATATCTCGAGCAAATCAGGTTCGAAAGTGCGGTGATATCCGGGGATTAAAATTGACCAGCTTGCTCAGCAAGTGGAAGAAGCAAATGTAGAGGACTGTGACAAAGTTAAAGTGTTGTTGCTCCATGTTGGGACGAACGATTTGAAGAAGAGGGCTACAGCTGATTACATCATGGGGGAGCTCTACGAACTAGGCAGAAAAGCTAAAAGCTAGTTTAGAAATGCAAAAATTATAATGAGTGGCATTGTTCGGCGGGGAGATGTTCCGTTAAGGCGAGTTAAGACTGTAAATGACCGCATGGACTGGGTTATGTGCACAACTGGGATTAGTGTACGTAGAAGCTGACTGCTGGATTGGTGGCCGTGACTTCGCCCGAGACGGGCTGCACCTAAATCGACGGGGCGCTTTCAACCTAGGGAGCCTAAATTACAGGGTCATCGGTTCGTGCCGGCTTTTGTGAGGAGGAGCAGGTCCAGAGGTTGCCAGCCGATGGGAACAGAAGGAGCTATTTCGAGATATTTGCTGCGGAGGTAAGACTCTAAGATAACTGCAGGTTAATTGCCAGAGTTTAGGAAATAAATTAATTGAATTTTGGAATCTTGTAGAGACGTATTCTCCGGACATTGTCATTGCAACTGAATCTTGGTTATATGAGGACATAAATAGTAGCGAAATAATTCTATGGACCTACGAAATGTACAGAAGGGATCGTGGGAGGCGAGGTGGTGGGCTATTTATTTGTGTGCGCAAAAATATAGCTAGTTTCTTAAAGTGGGATGATATGGATCATGAAATGTTAAGTGTACAAATTTCGGATAAAGGAAATAAATTCCCCCTTCAGGTGATAGGGGCGTATAGAACACCGAAAGATAACTTTTCTCTCCTCGAAACACGGTATGATAAAACTTGTACGGGTAATGCTATGAAAAAGAGCATAATAATTGCTGGAGAATTAAACCTCCCCAAAGTAGACTGGTCTGGTGAGTCAACTAGCTGTGGTCAAGCTCAGAGAGCTGCAAATAAATTCTTAATGGGAGGGGGGATTTTCCCAAGTAGTTGACTTCCCAACTAGATACAATAATACCTTAGATGTTTATCTCGTAAGGCCTGTAGAGCTGTATATTAACTGTCTGAAAGTACCAGGAATTAGTGACCATTCTGGGGTTGAATTAAATATTAGATATGGTGACATTACAAAATTAGACTCTGTTGTAGCAAATAAGATCATATTCCAGTCTCGCAGGGCGGATCAGGGCAAGTTTCAGGGGTATTTGAATTAGCTATTTGTAGGATGGGCATCGGAAGGAAATCACATTAATATCCTGTGGACTAACTTTTTGAAAATTTTAAATAGCGCTGTTGATAAATTTGTCCCATTTAAATTGCTGAAACAAAACCCAGAAAGATAACTTTTCTCTCCTCGAAACACTGTATGATAAAACTTGTACGGGTAATGCTATGAAAAAGAGCATAATAATTGCTGGAGATTTAAACCTCCCCAAAGTAGACTGGTCTGGTGAGTCAACTAGCTGTGGTCATGCTCAGAGCGCTGCAAATAAATTCTTAATGGGAGGGGGGGAATTTCCCAAGTAGTTGACTTCCCAACTAGAGACAATAATACCTTAGATGTTTATCTCGTAAGGCCTGTAGAGCTGTATATTAACTGTCTGAAAGTACCAGGAATTAGTGACCATTTTGGTGTTGAATTAAATATTAGATATGGTGACATTACAAAATTAGACTCTGATGTAGCAAATAAGATCATATTCCAGTCTCGCAGGGCGGATCAGGGCAAGTTTCAGGGGTATTTGAATTAGCTATTTGTAGGATGGGCATCGGAAGGAAATCACATTAATATCCTGTGGACTTACTTTTTGAAAATTTTAAATAGCGCTGTTGATAAATTTGTCCCATTTAAATTGCTGAAACAAAACCCTGATCCTTAGTATTACACATGAGAAATTAGGAGTCTAAAACGGAAAATTAGGAAATTATACAATAAAAGACATGATAGTGACAAGAGTATGTTGAAATTTAAGTCCTTGTCAAGAGAGCTCGTCTTAAAAAAGAGGGCTGCTCATGACAGTTATATGCAAGGTTTACTTGGTTCGGGAGGTGATAGGTGGAAAAAAAATTACAGTTATGTTAGGAGAAGAAAGGGAAATTCAAATAATTGTCGATGATAATGTCCGGTGACGGTAAATTAATTACTGAGAAACAGGCCATTGCTAATGAATTGGACCTTAACGGTGAATCAGGGGCTCCCCTGTTCCAAATAAAACAGTCAGCAATTGTAAAGCTAATACAAAAACTACGTTTCAATGTATCAAAGGGTCCTGATAATATTGTTAGTGAAGTACTTAAACTAGGAGGTAGGGCCGTGGCACGATACTTGGAGGTGATGTTTAATGTGTCCATAAACAATGCGCAAATCCCAGATGACTGGAAGAGAGCTACGGTAGTCCCAATATTTAAGGGAGGGAGCAGACTTGAATTGGGCAACTTCAGGCCGGTTAGTCTTACGTCCATCGTTTGTAAACAGATGGAGCATCTCATTTGCGACTACTTGAGGGAACAGTGGGAAACATTATCATGGTTTAATGATTGGCAACATGGATTTCGGAAAGGTTACTCATGCGAGAGCCAGATGCTATCACTTTTTCAAGACATTAGCGAATCGTTAGACCCTGGAGTTTCAGTCGACGCCGTGGTTATAGATTTTGCGAAGGCATTTGATGTCGTGCCGCATGACATGCTGCTCCATAAATTAGCTTCGACGAAGATTGATAGAAGAGTAATTTTATGGATCCAAGAATTTTTGACGGGTCGTTCCCAGAAAGTGAAAGTCGAAGGCATATTCTCGGATGAAATTACCGTAACGTCGGGTATCCCTCAGGGCTGCGTAATCGGAACTTTGTTATTTTTGGCGTTTATAAACGACTTACCAAATGGGATTCGCAGTGACTGTCGATTGTTTGCGGATGATTGTGTAATATATCGAAAGGTACATGACTCACAAGACAATGCAGTGCTTCAAGAGGACCTGAACCTGGTCTATAAGTGGGCGATTGTAAATAAAATGAAAATAAACACAAGAAAATGAAGTCTCTTAAAAATAGGGAAAGTGCGAAGGCAGGATTTTCAATATAACATTGGCTCGGAAATACTTGTAGAAGAAGATTCTTGAAAATATTTGGGCGTTCACGTAAGGAATGATATGAAATGGAGTAGTCATGTAGGATGTGCAGTTTCAAAAGCTTACAAATCCATGCACTTTGTAATGAGGGTATTAAAAGGAAGTAGTACCCCTGCTAAAGAATTAGGCTATTTGTCACTTGTAAGACCTATTCTGGAATATGCCTCGGCGGTTTGGGATCCATATCAAGTAGGGCTCATCAATGAGTTGGAAATGGTACAAAGAAAGGCCGCTAGATTTGTGCTCAGTGACTTTAATCCCAGGAGCAGTGTGAGCCGTATGTTAAAGAAACTTGGGTGGGAATCACTGGAGGCTAGGAGGATGAAATCTAGACTTCTCGCTATGTACAACACGTATACAAATCACCCAGCATAGCGTGAGCTTAGCAAACGATTGGGAAAGCCCACTTACATGGGTAGGAGCGATCATCCTTTCAAAGTTAAGGGCCGACCACAGCGAACAAATTATGGTAAATATTCTTTTGTAAACCGTGCCATTGATAACTGGAACTCTCTACCTGCCGCAGTCTTAGAGCCTTTTCCCAAACATATAGGTGTGTTTAAGAAAAGACTGACTATTTGTGTAAATACTCCAGTTTAATTGTTGTATAATTGTTATTGAATTGTTATGTATAATTATTTATTTGTTATGTATATCCAATTTGCCACCGTGGGACACCCCCCCCCCCCAATTGCAAATAAATAAATGAATGAATGAATGAATGAATGAATGAATGAATGAATGAATATGATAGCCAGATTTAAGAGCAATAGTTTAGGCTATGTTGCATTGGGCTATACCTCTCAGGTAACCTTAAAGATTGATTTTTGTTCAGTAAGTCGGAAGAACAAGCGCTCCCGAACAGCTTCAAAAATAACTAAGTCTATTGTTGCATGGCAATGCGGGCTGCATCACGTCGCCCCTACCAGTGCGCTGGTGCAGAATTGCGAGCTGCTTATAAATTGCAGTCACGGGGAGTAATTAGTGCAAAAAGATTTCTTAGGACCCTTAAAACAGTTATCATCATGACAATAGTATGCCTCTGTATAAGGGCGATGGTGTTGGTGCAGTAGACTGAGGTTATCAGCTGCAATAAGCGTTGAGTGCTCCAGTTCTGTAGTAGTAGGCCTATTCATGATCATCCATAAAACAAATAAATCCACCGGGCGAAGCCGGCCACTACTGCTACTTGAAATATATTTTGTAGTTTAGTTTTATTTCCAAGGTACCTTCTACTTAGGCTACACGCGAATTTTCATGCCGATCACTCACAGTAGTTTTGATGCCAACCCATCACGTACAGAAGAACAGACAAACAGACAGGCCTCATCCAGTATTATTGAAAAGTTAGAGACGAAAATTCCAAATGTTCAGACAACGTCCTATATGTATAGAAATTATGCGTGCATGAAGATATATACGCAAGAAAAGCTTTTGATATTTCATTTACTGAATCACCCTTGTAGTTTAAACAAGATGGCAGATATTGGACGAGTGTCTAAAACATCACATCTCAGAGAATATTATTCCAAATACACGTTTATCATGTGTTCTAGCGTGGTATTCCACTGTGTGTGTGTTGATAAATGGTATCAAGATGACATCCAGAAGACGAGTAAGTAATGCAGTGAGATTCCTACCGCTGATTACAAGTTTAATTACATTGTTATTAATTGGTTGTCTGCTCGCTTAATGAGAAACTTAACTCTAATGCGTATCATGCATTCTGTTAATTATTAACTAAATCTACAGCATCAGCAAATAAAGCCCGAAAATAAACAAGTGTGGTTGTATAATTTATGATTGGAAATAGCTGATATTGTGATAATTCCCCGCGTTAATCTGGCGACCAGTTCTATTTTGTAAATAATCAGCTGTGGTAGAGGAACTGTGCCATGGGGAGTGTGGGTTCATACCACGACACATTGCAACAGTAGCTTTGCCGTCTTAAAATATATATCATTATTATGCATAGTGTAAGACACAGGAAAATAACCATGTCTAGAAACTGACCCATATTGACAAAGTGTGAGTGACATCAAAAAATATACCTTCAGTCAATAATATTATTATTATATTTATAAAGTACCGGTTTCGGTCGCATTATGACCTCCATTAGCAATGCACAGTATAATTAATTTTTATAAATACAAAAAATAAGAAGTTACAAGTTGTGAAATAATATGATAGAGGTAAAACAACTATTTTCTAACTGTTGTCGAGAGAAATAGTTCAACAAGTAAAAATTAAATTTATAAAGTGGTGAGATTCAATAATATTTCTAAAATGTTTTCTGTCTAAATTATTTAAAAATACTAAAATTAGATCTGTTACAAATTTTGATTAATATAAAAACTACACTGGTCAAAAACGTTTTGCATATTGCACACTTATGTATTTGTGGACCAAATGTAATACACGTGCTTTACCCGATAACTGTCTTTATTTATTTATGTAGCGTATGACATTACACAAATGAAACACAATAACAATAACACGTACAGACTAGCACAGATATCAACCTTATTACGACCTTATGTCCAGTCTGTTTCTCCAGTCCAGACTCGATGGTGTAGCACTGAAAAAGTCGTTAGGGTTATCTAAGCACGCTCTTAGTTTGCAATCTTCGACAATGTGCCTAACGGTCGGGTTCGATGTACCGCAATCACAGCAGGGATTTGGCCATTTCCCCCATTTGTGCAGGTTATATGCACAAACTCCATGACCGAAAACATGTAGCCTACGGTACAAACAAACAAACAAACAAACAAACAAACAGGGCCATATTTCTAAATAGGCTAAGTAGGCTGCAGCCTAGAGCGGCAAATTTTCAGGGCCGGCAGTTTGGCAATTCATTCAAAAGCTAAAATGAATTATTTCAGATGTTAATAATATTTTTCGTGCGAATTCAAGAATACATGTTACATAAAACTATGTTTTAGTCCTTCTTCAGCTTTTCCTGACTTAGATGAGTTAAGAACTAACTGCGAACTAGTATTTCTGAAATACGATTAACCTAACTTTTATTACTTTGTATTGAGGCAAATAAAACAAAACCACTTTCATATGAGGAGATTATTAACGAGTTTGCCATTACGAAATCTCACAAGAAAGCTATGTAAATTTGAACATCAAGGTTACGTGGGGTGAGTTATTTTAGAGAAGTTTGTATATTTTTCAACAAATAAACCAGTAATGCATTTCACCATGTAGGACAACTTAATTCAAATTGAACACAGTTCTTCAAAATTACACAAAAGATAAAATATAGAAATATGTGTAAAATAGTGATCACTGATCTCCAAGAACAAATTAATTAAGTTCGAAACTCATTTAATGTTTTAACGAATCTTAAAAGAAGTACGTTAAAAAGACAAGTAAATAACTAATTTCAGTATAACTTTTATTATGTAAGTCAATACAATTGTAGTTTCTTCTAAAATAAATGAATTTTATGTTTAAAAAAGATGAAAACGCAAATGAAATATATCCTTTTGTTGTATGAAAAAACTGTATTAAGCAAATAAGAACTATAGTGGGGGCGGCAAATGGACTTAAGCCTAAAGGCGGCATACTCTTAAATCCGGTCCTGCAAACAAACGTGTTATCTTGGAGGTAACACTTGAGCCAATGAGCAAAACTGAAATGTCGTCATACAGCAATGATAATACATCATCATGCAATATGTAAAACTTTTTGTCTAGCGTACTTCTCCAAATGCAGCTCGATGTAGGAGTGCCATCGTTGTGGAACCAATGTGTATATACTGTGTTAGATTATCATTTGAAGTTTGAAAGAACGTATATTTTATTGTCTATGCTTTTGACGTGAAAATATCACTTTGTATATTCACGTTGCTGGGGAATTGCTAATTAAAAATTAAGGTTAATATTTGATCATGGAAGAATGTGTTAAGATGTTACTTGTTCTTTTATAAATTTAATTTTTACTTGTTGGAACTAGTTCTCCCGACAACACTTAGAAAATTACTGCTTTACGTCGAACACATAATTTCACGAACTTGCAACTTCATAGTTGTTTCTACTTATAAATAGTAATATTGCTGACGAAGGTCATAATGTGACCGAAACCAGTAGTTTAGACAATAATAATAATTTTATTGCCTGAAGTTATATTTTCTTCGTCACTCATCAGTACAGTAAAACATAATATGGCAATAACATTTACTAGGAAAGGTAATGCAAGATATTTATCCACATTGACATAGGTTCTTCTTAAAAATATACGCCAGTTGGATGAGAGAAACACAGGAGGACCTAGAACGATTCAAAATCTCTGAAGCAATTTTAAGGACAGAAATCAATTCAGAAATAAAATCAGAAACATGAAATTTGAAAAAGTCTCAAGAAAAGAAACAATGGGGAAAAACTGGACAGAGGAAAGGAAGAAAAAACACAGTAAATTAATAAACAGGTTTTGGGAAGAAAAGAGAAGAGGAAAAGGAAGTGAAGCTGTGATTGGCTCAAGTTTGCTCGCTCTCCCAAAGGGGAAATAATCGATAATAATAATTGTAATAATAATTAAACAAATAAATAAATTAATTAATACGGTAAATAAATAAATTTAAAAAAACGTACAAAAAATAAATAAATACTCAGCTGTGGTAGAAGAGCTGCGCCGTGTAGGGAGCGTGGTTTTATACCACGATACACTACAATAATGTTTTTGTAAGGATATCCACCTCGAGCATCGTTGAACCCGAGATACTACTAACAGTCGAGTAAATTGCAGGGCTAGTTGTTTCTGACTGTAGCCTCTGTGCAATACCAGCCGCTGTAGAAATATGGTCGGTGCTCGACCAGTGGAGTTAACTGATAAGATATGAGTTCCTGGGTCTAGCATCAGTGCCATATCAGCCGCTGTAGAAATATGGTCGGTGGTCGACCAGTGGAGTTAACTGATAAGATATGAGTTAGTGGGACTAGCATCTGAGCAATACCAGCCGCTGTAGTAATCTGGTCGGTGCATGAGTCTTGCTACGATCAGTGGAGTTTACTCCTGAGATATGAGTTCCTGGGTCTAGCATCTGTGCCATATCAGCCACTGTAGAAATATGGTCGGTGGTCGACCAGTGGAGTTAACTGATAAGATATGAGTTAGTGGGACTAGCATCTGAGCAATACCAGCCGCTGTAGTAATCTGGTCGGTGCTTGAGTCTTGCTACGATCAGTGGAGTTTACTCCTGAGATATGAGTTCCGGGGTCTAGTATCTGTGCCATATCAGCCAGTGTAGAAATATGGTCGGTGGTCGACCAGTGGAGTTAACTGATAAGATATGAGTTAGTGGGACTAGCATCTGAGCAATACCAGCCGCTGTAGTAATCTGGTCGGTGCTTGAGTCTTGCTACGATCAGTGGAGTTAACTCCTGAGATATGAGTTCCTGGGTCTAGTATCTGTGCCATATCAGCCACTGTAGAAATATGGTCGGTGGTCGACCAGTGGAGTTAACTGATAAGATATGAGTTAGTGGGACTAGCATCTGAGCAATACCAGCCGCTGTAGTAATCTGGTCGGTGCATGAGTCTTGCTACGATCAGTGGAGTTTACTCCTGAGATATGAGTTCCTGGGTCTAGCATCTGTGCCATATCAGCCACTGTAGAAATATGGTCGGTGGTCGACCAGTGGAGTTAACTGATAAGATATGAGTTAGTGGGACTAGCATCTGAGCAATACCAGCCGCTGTAGTAATCTGGTCGGTGCATGAGTCTTGCTACGATCAGTGGAGTTTACTCCTGAGATATGAGTTCCTGGGTCTAGCATCTGTGCCATATCAGCCACTGTAGAAATATGGTCGGTGGTCGACCAGTGGAGTTAACTGATAAGATATGAGTTAGTGGGACTAGCATCTGAGCAATACCAGCCGCTGTAGTAATCTGGTCGGTGCTTGAGTCTTGCTACGATCAGTGGAGTTAACTCCTGAGATATGAGTTCCTGGCTCTAGCATCTGTGCCATATCAGCCACTGTAAAAATATGGTCGGTGTTTCAACCTTGCTACGGCAAGTGGTGTTAACTGCTGAGATATTAGTTATTGGGTCTAGCATCTCTGATCAGCCACTGTAGAAATATGCTCCATGTTCGAGCCTTGCTAAGACCAGTGGAGTTAACTGCTGAGATATCAGTTACTGGGTCTAGCATCTGTGCCATACCAGCCGATGTAGAAATCTGGTCGGTGCTCGAGCCATGCAACAACCAATTGGGAAGTGCTCCTATATTGCGTTGGCACCCTTGGCTTTTCCAGAGCAGTTCACACACAGTATTGATCAATTTTTTTAGTTATTTAACGGTAAAAAATCAATTCTTATGCACATAACTTAAATTTCCCTGGGAGAAAATTCTTGTTGTTGTGCAACTCTGCAACCTTATCACTTACCTTGGAATTCTGCATTTAGTCTGCGTTTTGGTTTTTAGCTAAAATAATTCATGTGTTGTCATATTATTATAATAAAGAAAAAGATCTTCGGCTTTTCCCAATTAATTGGGGTCGCCGAGCCAACTTGGATTTGGCCGGGGATTTAAGGTCGGATGCCCTTCCTGGCGCCACGTGATTTTTCAGGTGAAAATTCAACCCAGCTGTCACCGAGATTCGAACTCCAGCCGTGAAAGACGAGCAGCTAAGCCACTGCGCCATTACACTCTCCATTAAGTGAATATGCATAGTAAATAATATTAATAGATTCGTCAGTTTCTAGTTTAAATTGGAACAACTCCTAAAATGCAGTCGTAAACTGGTACTTTTCAAATAAAAGCAACCGTCTATGATTAAGTAGAAACTTTCACCACACCATCCCCTGTAAAATAACAACCTTGAGCAATTGCCTAGGCTTCCTTTGCAAAAATAATTTACTCTTCATATGGAAGTGGTTTGGGCTCATCAGTGTAAAAATGAAATTTAGAACAAAATGTTCGGTTAGATATATCTGGACGTACAATGCATGGACCAATCCATACAAAATGTATGTGGCAAACTATAGAATTAATTTAATTCCTGTCATCGTGTCCTTGTGAGCTCTTCTAATCCTGTATAGTGACGGGCGTGATCTGTGGATCTGCTCTATAAATTGCGACCGGACACAAAGCCCCTCTCAATCAGTTATCACCGCATGCTAATCAGAAGCACATAATGTATTAGTGTCGACAGTAATTTGCCAAACTGTCAAGCAAACAGAAGAGCATCGCAGGCAGGCAGAAAACAGCTGCTTTAAGCGCTAGGTGGCCACATGTGGTACTACCATTAGTTTGTGAGTGTGACCGCCAGGTGCGCTCTTGTTGTAAGTTACTGGTTCAGTGAGGAAGGGGAGTGGGGGTATTATCGTCAGAGGCCATCACTTTCCACTACCACCCTCTCTAATGTAGTCCGGGGGTATTTCCTGGCGCATTCAGGTGTCGAGGCGATAAACAATGCGAGATGAATGGTGAGATAAGTCTTGAATACACAGCCCGCCTTTCAGAGGAAATGCAGCTTCCTCCCCCCTCCCTGTGTTTGTAGAACAATCCACATTAATCACTTGGCCGCCAAGTCCTGCCTGCCTGCATGCTCTCTATAGACAGACCCCGAAAATAATGTAATTAGAGTGGGTGGAGAGATTGTGAAAATGAGCTATTTGTGAGTGAGAACCGCGGAATATGCCGTCCATTACAGGCCGCATTACTAATGAGTACAAGCTGAGCAGAAAACATCGGTCAGTTCTTGTAGGTTTAATAGATTAGATCTGCAATGGCCACAAACGGGACGGTAACTGACAAGGTTGGCAAAAGCAATATCATAAGTCAGTGGTTATCGAACGTTCTCAGCTCACGGAAGCCCTGATCTTTTGACACCTACAGATCTGTTCAAATTATTAGACCTTCCTTCGGAGGGGAAGTGAAGCCGGCGGTCCCATGTCATAGATTTATGGCATGTTAAAGAACCTTCCACTAATTTCACCTGTGTGAAGCTAAATTGGATAGGTTTAGAATGTAAACAACGCTCTTAGGTTTCTACGTTCGTTGCCAAGAGCCGACTGCGGTGGGGTCTAGTAGCTTTGTTCTGGACTAGGCCTAGTAGTCGTTAACGGTGGCGTTTGGCGGCAAAAGTAGGAACTATTTGAAAAATTCAAAGTTGCAGTTCTTACTTGAATTAAAAAACAGATACACACACTAATACAGCCATCACAATTAACACCGGTTATCAGACAGATTCTACACACACCCAAAGTACACGGGGCTACATGACCGCGTTGTCTCAGCCCCTAAACTGAGGAACCAACCAACCAACCAAATTATTAGACTCAAGCATTTGTTTTTACTAAAGTTTCCTTCACGCAGCAGAGCATTAACAACTGCAAATTTACTGAAGAAATGTTTTTGCCTTTCCCCATTATCCAAAATCAATCTGATATTACTGTCAACTGCGCTAAACGATGGAATGAAACAAATATTTTAATTATATTGTATAACATCATTTCGAAATTAACGATGAGAAATAGCTACACTTCCCTAGCAACTCCCTATTAACAATTTATATTGCACCAACAATGACCATAACCTCAAATTCATCGTTGTCTTAAGCTGTTACTTTCGGTCACTGAGTAGGGAGTGACTCCCCCTGCAAATCGAAGCAGCTGAAGGTCAAAGCAGAGCTGCCAACATCTTGGATGAATACATGAATCGAATGGGAACTGGTATTGCGCATTACCCCAACAATCTGCCAAGAAAATTCCCTATCATGAACACTATCTTGAAATATGTTAAAAATGGTGGATTTTTTTTTGATGAGTATAATAATTTTAACAGATCTGTAACTACGGCTCAGAGCTGGCAACAGTTGTTAGTACAAAGCCACTAACTCAAGACTGAAATGTTGCTAATAGGTGACAAAATAAATCTCAAATATTAGTTAAACTTCTAGGGAATTTTTTCAACAAGCAGGTAAACAACGTAGTTTATTACTAGGGCTCGGATGTTCAGGATTTTTTTTTGTTTGCCTCTATTTTCATGCCCGATTGGATTCTGATGCAATTCAAGTGATTATCGTCACAATACAGTGGTTTTTATTTGTCATATAAATGCATATTTCGATCATTTTTTACCGTTAGGTCATATTTTGAGCTTTTTTTTTTGTAAGAACGTCATATTTCGGTAGTTTGATGGTAGCTGTAGATGTGCAATCATCCTCAACTTACCGAACGGGAACAGTGTTTACAGAAATACACTGTAAATAAACATGACAATAGGAATAAAGTATTAAGCTGACATCAAATTGGCAGGTGAAAAGCTGGAGGAAGTAGGAGACTTCTGTTACTTGGGGAGCAAAATAACCAGTGATGGACGAAGCAAATAGGATATAAAAACTAGGTTGGCTCAGGCAAGGGAAGCATTTCTACAAAAAAGGAATCTGTTGACATCGAATATGGATTTAGGTATTAGGAAGTCATTTTTAAAAGCCTTTATCTGGAGCGTGGCACTCTATGGAAGTGAATCTTGGACTAATGGTACAAAAGAAAAGAGGAGATTTGAAACGTTTGAAATGTGGTGTTACAGGAGAATGATGAAGATCAGATGGGTAGATAGGGTTACAAACGAAGAGGTATTAAGACGAGTTGGAGAGGAGAGATGTTTGTGGCGACTGCTAATGAAGAGAAGAGATAGGTTGGTAGGACACATAGGCTACTAAGATACCCAGGAATAGCAAGCTTAGTTATCGAAGGAAGGGTCGAGGACAAGAACTGTAGGGGTAGACCAGGTTTGGAATATGTTAAATAGATTGTCTTGGATGTAGGGTGTGGTAGCTATGTAGAGATGAAACGATTGGCTCAGGACAGGGAGGCATGGAGGGCTGCATCAAGACAGTTAAAAGACTGAAGACTCAAACACAGCTTCTCGAAAGGGATTGTTGCTTGGATTTGTAATTTAAAGATACGGCCATGTTTAAATCAGTCATTTTCATGTCATATTTTGTCTTAATTGAGTCATATTTCGTCATTTTTAAGGTCATATTTGGGCTATATTTAGGTCTTAAACATCCGAGCCCTATTTATTACATAATGCAGTTTCGTAAAGAGCTATAAAAGAATCACGGGGTACACTCAGCCTCGAGAGACAATACTGAGAAGAGGCGGACTCGGGTTCCATCACGGACATCCCAGAAGGGATTTACCGTGGTCTCCCCATTCTACAATTGGCAAATACCGGTATGGTTCCTTACGTAAGGCCACGGCCACCTCCTTCACAATCCCCGCCTTAATTAAAAATGTGATGGTAGCATGCTGAGTTTCTATGCCCAAGATCACGGGTTCAAACACAGCCGAAGTCGTCGGATTTATTAAGAGCGTTAAAAAATCCGTCATTGTGCCTTACTTCGGAGGGGAAGTAGAGCCGGTGGGCCCATGTATTAGATTTATGGCATGTAATAGAACCTTCCAGTAACTACAATTGTGTGAAGCTAAATTTGTAGGTTCTATTTGATTAACGCTCTATTAAGTTCCAGCGTTCACTGCCAGGTGCCGGTTGCGCTGGCATCTAGTTGCTAAGTTCTCAGCTGAGTGTCGTTGGTGGTAGTATTTGGTTTAAAAAAAAGGTAGGAACTACTTGAAATTGATCATCTGCAGTCCTTACCTGGATTACAGATAACGCACACTAATACAGCCATCACAATTAACACCGGTTATCAGACAGATTCTACTCACACGGAGCTACATGACTGTCCCTAAACTGAGAAACCAACCACCCAATTACAAATACACACACTAATACAGACACCACACTATTTCTCTATTACTATTTCCCTGTCTACAACTCTATTATTGAAAAACTTCAATTTCTGACATACGGATTCGCAAGTGCGGTGGCCAAAAAGTCCTTGAGTATGCTTGCTTGTTTTATGATAGACTACCTCGTGGTGTAGCGTCTAGCACTGTTGGCTGTTACCCAGAGGTCAGGGTTCAATTCCTGGCTCCTACAATAAACAAAAACGTTATCCGCATCCGCCCCGCATCCGCACGACTATAATCCGAATCCACTGGCATTACAACAATATTTTAGATAAAGCATAAAGTATTAAAGCAACACATTTAGACTTTTGTGGAGAAAATCGCTCCCCTAGGCGATGTGCTATGTTTAAAATGAATGTTATACAGCCAGAATTGCAACCCTTTCCAGTTCGGAGCATTAATTACGCTTATTGACATAATTTGAATGAGATTAGCTTAAATCATCATCTTGCATTTCTAATGAAAATATTTAACGGTAATATACTGTATGACAGGCTATGTCATAAACATCGGGGTCCTAGTAATGATATTCAACAAGTTCGGATTTGATTCTAAAAACTATCCACAAATTTACTCCAAACATTATCCGCAGCTTATCCGCTATCCGCACAGCTATGCAAGCTACAGGGTGTCTCAAAAAATGTACTATTACTTTGAATGACTATAAAATGATTATTTATGAACATAGAGACAAGTTTAAGGGCTTCAAATATAGAAGCGACATGTAATTAAAGACTCATGTTCACAAATGTTCAAATTGATCACCGGCTGTGACCAGGAGTTCGACAAACCGCCACCAACGCACCGGACCATTGCTCGCATCAGAGATAAATTGGAATCAGATGGAACCGTTCACAACGTAACAAGAAACGTTCTGGACGACCACGGACATCCACCAGTCCTACAAAAGAAGAACAGGTGCAGGAAGCCCTCACTCGATCCCCACCGAAATCACTACGACAAACGGCTCGAGAGACACAACTCTCAAAAGATAGCGTCCATCGCATCATGAAGCGTCTGCGCTGGAAATCCTACATTCCAACACGAAATTGGAAATTGACATTGTCACGAAATTCCAGATGAACTTTGTCGTAACGTTTGCGCATCCATTGCTTCGCGTTATCAGCTTTGTCTGGACACTGACGGTCATCAATTTGAACATTTCCGAACATGAGTCTTTAATTACATGTCTCCTCAATAATTGAAGCCCTTAAACTTGCCTCTATGTTCATAAATAATCATTTTATAGTCATTCAAAATGTTAGTACATTTTTGAGACACCCTGTTTATCCGCATGGCGAATAATGTTGGGGATATCCGTGCGATTATCCGCGGATATCCTCATCCACGCAGTGTTTTAACTATGGGCACAACTTCTAATGTTAAGATATACACACCAGCTACCACACTACCTGTATACGTGTTTGCACTCCATGAAAGACGCTAGAAATAAAGAAGACCGCTATATGAGGTTACAAAATAAGAAGAGTGAAATGTCAAAGGCTGCCAGTACTCCTCTCATGAAGCTGTCAAATTGAAAACAGCGATACGGGATAAGAATCATGACTACATGTGTTGAGGTTCGCACCCTGACTTGATAACTTGTACCACATAAATTGCATTGTTCATTGTGAGACAGAATAAAGAACATACCAGACAACCTTCATACTCACTGGGTAATTAAAGTGTGTTTGATGCTAATTAAATACCTCACTCTGCAGCATTAAGTCCAAAGTACCTCATATAGCCAATTAGATATCGTACCCACCGTCAACGGGTTAATTTATGTAACTCCTGTACTGAGTGGGTTGGCTTCTAGGTCTACTTACTACAATTTTTCATTCCCTTTGCTCTAGTAGTTTTGACGCCAACCCATATAGGCGCTACAGAGGCTACCAAAAGCTTAAGACCACTAGCTTATTTTCAACAAAAGCTTCCTGGTCTTTTTCTGTTGAATTCAAATTTTGCCAAATATTTTATGAATAGGCATCCACCTGTACCAAGAATATTGTGATATCGCTTTCAGTTTTTGAGTTTCAACTTTTTAATACAAGTGGAGTATAGAGGAAATAGCCTACGCAATTTTCAACCACAAATTAATTTGTGGACACTAAACCAATGGGGTTAACTTATTATCTATGTTTATAAGTATTGCAGAATGTATAAGAACGTTTTGGTAAAGGAAAAAATATCTCATAAATTTTCTTGCCATTTGGTAGTGACGTTTGTACTTTTTGTAAAAGGTAACGAATTGAAGCTAAGACTGATAGTGATAAGCGTTCACTAGTTAATAATGTTACGGCTGTGAGTTTGTGTCATCACTCGCCGCATGAGTCACAACTGCCCCAGGGCTGGGCTGTGCCCTGCCTCCTGTATTGCGCGCGCCTTATGCAACAGGGCTACTAGGACAAAGAGATAGTCCAGAATATTCGTGACTGGACCAGCGATGGAAACCTCGAGAAGCCGTGGACCCTGGATGGATCTAGAAGTATTTATTGAGTCACCGGCCTGCTATATAAGAGTGACCCGTGAAGCAGTGGTTGTTGTGTTTTACGAGCTAGTGCGAGCGATTATCTTGAGCGACAGAAGTGTGGTGACGAAGTGCTGTGCGAGTTACGAAATCCAGTGACATTGTTTCTCCGGCTTGTGGACAGCGAAATAGCCTGCAGCAAGTGATCGTAAGTAATTGTGGTCGGTGAACATAAAGGAGAGGAGCAGGTAGTTTCTGTCAAGGCCACCGTACTCATTAGGACGGATTAACGTCTGTGGTATGTTGACAAGTGGAAGGGCCAAGAGCGCTCAAGGAAGAGACTTGAGGAAACTGGAGTAAGGCTCCTAATTGCTTGTATTTGCTGATTAGTGTAATTTTCTGGCCACAATAAAGTTAATTATTTCTTTAAGCAGTAATTGGTGTTGTGCTTTGTACCCCACCGTAATCCAGTTAACAAAAGTGCCACTAGGGGGTGGCACGCAACAATAGCATCTGTGAGGGTTGACTTAGCGGACCCAAACTATCACCGGGCACAGCACAGCATGTTGTCAACAGATGTGCCTAAAGATACATTTCCAAGGTCAACACTCTGAGTACCTGGAATCAGTTTCCCTCGTCTATTCTGAGAAGCCAGGTGTACAAAAATCACCACCAAATGGCAAGAGAATTTTCGGATTTATTTTCATTTACCAAAACGTATGTATACATTCTAGAATACTTATAAAAATAATTAATTAGGTAACGCCATTGGTTTAGTGTCCACAAATTAATTTGTGGTTAAAAAATGCGTTTTTCTTCGATACTCCACTTGTATTAAATAAATTGAAACTCAAAAACTGAAGACCATATTACAATGTTCTTGGTACAGATGGATGTCTATTAGATCAAAGTATTTTCATAAAATATTTTGCAAAATTTGAATCAAACAAATAAGACCAGGAAGCTTTTGTTGAAAATTAACTAGTGGTCTTAAACTTTTGGTAGGCACTGTAAAGAAACAAAATAACTAAAACAAAGAGAAAACAGACAAAACATATACAGAGGGTATATTTGGTCACTGTACACCTCATCCGGCATAAATACAACTTTTGATTCGAAAATTCAAAATACAGTAGAGTCTCGCAAACTCCGCCTAATATGGCCGAGTTCGCGAAAATGCCATGTTATCGAGAAATGTGTTGAAAGGAAGAAATAAGCTGTTCGTTTTGGTTTGAAAGTAATGCAATGCAGTACTTTTTTTGTTTTTAACAGAAACTCAAGTTTTAAAACGATTAAGCCACTACAATTACAGTACTTGAATATATAGTTCAGTACTGTACTGCTGTACTGCATAAAAATCAAGGGAAACGATTAAATTATAAAAGAAAACTTAGAAAAACTTGGCCTACAAATTATGTTATAATATGTACACTGTACAGTATATGTACAAAACAATTCCTGTACGCAAATAGTTTTTTCACATAATGAAAATTACCATTTACCTTTTTTGCAAAAAAGTAAGTAATGTTCTTTAGCTTTTCGCTTTGTAACCAGTTTCTTGAAGCCTCGTCACGAACACGGTGAAGAAACAGAATGTCCATAGCGGAGAAGACGAAAGAAAACATAAAAACGCTCTGTGCGGAAACACAAAAACAAACAAAAATCATGATTTTTTTTCTCCTGTCAGGTTGGTCGAGAAATCCGGAGTGCCGGGCTACCGAGTGCCGAGTTTGCGAGACTCTACTGTATTCAGACATAAATCTTACTTTATTTATGGTAATTTATTTAATTACATAGTTTACGCCCACATTGGATCACTTAAATCAAACCAAATACATTTAAGTCCTCTTCGGATTGACAGGGAATTTAGCAGTCATCTTCCTCCTCTCCCAAACCCTCTTCATTCTGGCTGTCCTTTCCTCAACAGTTATGACAAATTGTTTTCGATGATTAAAATGCATACACATTAACCATTATGAAGATGGTATTAAATATTATCCGTGTTGACTGATATTATTCTCAAATTATAATAGCCGTCTTGTCAAAGACTAGAAAGTAGTCGAATAGTTAAATTACACCCACATATTTCGTTATACCAATGATAACTTCGTCAGCGTGAAAAAATCTTAGAAAACTATGCTAACAGAAAACATGGGCATCATTACAAAATGTCATTAATTTAAATAAATGTGAGATCATAAAAAATAATTAATAAATACTGAACCCTTAATAAGCTACGCATATTAATGATTCTAATTATTCATTTCATTATATTCTGATTTTACTGCCAGAATCATACAGGAAGGCCAGACTGGATTGCGAAATGTCAAGCTTATATGGAGACAGTACGTTTGAACGTGCCCAGTCCTGAAACAAAGAAGTGACGAGATCGGAATTGTTTGACAGATACATTATCAGACAAAGGTGTCTTGGGCTCCTGACTCATTTCAGACCGTAATTTCTTTGTCACCCTAGCGTTGAGAGTAAGATAGTTGCTGGATGAGAGAGACGAGAAGAACTTTCAACCAATCATAGGACAGAGGCTTCTGTTCTAAACTGCGATATTGACGTCATGAACTACCAATCAGAGAGGGTCACCATTTTTAGCGCCAAGAGAGCGTCTGACGCCGGCCCGATGATGAAAGCGGGAAAGATTGGATTAAAGAAATCTATGATCGATTCCAGAGCACGATAGCCCCATTGTGACCTGTATAATATTTCAAACTGTTTGATACCTGTTGCATGCCAATAATCGCATTATTATAGAAGTTAGTGATAGATTTCCTCTCCCTCCGTCCTTTTGCTAAATTCACATAAATACTGTCGTCTGAGTGACGACGAGGTTGATTCTTGGTGACACCGTGTGGTGATCACTTATTCTTTTCGATACCGTGAAGGTATACTGTGTTAAATTTATCAGAGTTAGAGTCATTATTGAAAACATTATAATAAAGTTGTGTGCGCACAGCTTAGTGTGAAATTTGTGTATCTGTAAAACTTTAGTAGTCTCCCACGACTACAACTATTAGGGAAAGTCTACGATTAATTTTGCACTAGACAAATGGTGAATGAAGTAGCTATTTGCAAAATTTAGATAGAGAATTACGTGTGACTATAACTAACATTTTTATTTTTTTATATTTATTCAACGTAAAGATGGAACTCCAAACCCAGAGAAAGACATCGAACCAACGTTTCTACGGCTCCACGTGGTCTGAGATGAGCTAAACACTTTAGAGAGAGAATGTCAGGCGATGTTCGATGAGACGACACAGAAAGAGGAATGAGTACTGAAATTATTTATTTATTTGACAAACTGGTTATGGTTTTGTGGGAACATATTATTTTGTGTAAATATTATATTTCAATTTTTGTCTTTGCGTTTTATTGTAGATGCTTTGTGGTACTGACACACTTTAGTTTAGTTCATGAGCATCGTGGCATGTATTCTATTTGTGTGAAGATTTTTTTTGTTGATGTCAAGTACACGGGGCAAGCGTACTCGAGTGCGTGTCGCTACCGTAAAATGCGCGGCTAAGCGACCCAAATTGGGAACCGATATCATAACAGAAGCGAAACTGAATTAACTAGAGTAGATAATAGAATTGGTGGGAAATCTTTTTATTGTATAGATTTTTATTGTTACACAGGCTTGTGTGTTAATTGCCGTTTGTTGCATTTTTTTTGTTAAGTGAGGGGTCATCTGCCCAATTACTTTATTTGTTTGAGAAGTTACTCTTTTAATGTCTTGGGACACAAAATCTATGGATATTTGATTGGAGTGTCGGCCCGTGGTAGATTTGTGTTGTGTTCTGCCCAAAAGCTTTGTTGAGTCTGCAAATATGTGTTTTATGGGATAGGAGTTTTCGGGAACTCTGGTTCTGTCTGAAGCTTTGTCCAGGATAAGCATTTAATCCTTGCGAGGAAAATGTTGGAATCCCCTTCTACGATGTTCTTGCAATTCATTGGAATTGACAAGAAGTGTGTGAATTTATGTGTCGCGATTAACAGGTGGCGTAACGGGACTATCTAGTCTCTTGTTATAAATAGCATGACTCAAAGCTTCGACAAGGAGGGCTGGTTTGAACACAGATGGTAATGAGTGGTAAGGGAGGAATTTCTACCGGGAGGACTCCAATCAGATAAGGAGCAAGCTGTGCTCATTAGTATTCACGGACCAGGTTTCCGTTCTTCGTAAATGTTTATCTTATATATTAAAATAAAGCCTGTATAATGATAAAAGAATTGTAATCGGTAAATGGGTGCTGTTCGCGTTTTGATTGATCGATTCCCAGCGTGTTAGCTTAGCCATTCTTTTATTTCATGTAAATATCAACGGGTTTTAGGCATCTTATTTCTTGTTTGTTTATTGTCATGTGCATTGACCTCGGGTGGTCTCGATGTTGGGTCACGTTGTTGTCATGTATGTGTTGAGCAATATGAGCCATTGGGCAAGCTTCTGTTTTGCTGGGAGTTTCCTGACTCACTGCAATCTCGCTGGAGATCAATTAGTTTATAAATTTTAAAATGGTTGCGTGTGTCAGTAAAATTATAATTTTTGGTATGTTATTCTACGAGTGTGTCCCATAAAGCCATAATAATGGTTTGCAGTATGGGGGTTTGCAAGCATATTGGCTGTTCCATCTGTGAGCAAATCTCCATCAAAAGTACTTATTTCTTCTCTAGCGTAGTTATACGCGTGCATACATATTAATCAGACAAGTGGAATTTTAATCCACAATTTTATTTCTTTGGAGTGGACCTTCCTAGGCCACTCAGATCTGTGTAAATTCTTGTACTGTGGGAGTAAAGTTCAGGGTGGACTTTGTTTATGTTATATTTTTTATGTTTTGTTGTTTTTATTCAGTTATTAAATGGTGGTAATTTTATTTGTTTTTCACTCATTTCTTAGTTTGTAATTTTGCATATGGTCCTTGTATTTGTAAAGCAGCCGTCTGGTATTTGAGCTCTAGTGAAAGCATACCCGGACTGAACGCGCCCCGAAGTTTGATTCTCGTATATACGACGCTGTTATATACAAGGGCACAATACATAGAACCAATTAACTTCGGCCAATATGAGATTTCATTGATTAATTCTTAGTGTAAGCCTTATATGTTTGATCTTCAGAATCATCTTTTCTTCTCTATTTTCAATTTGTTTCATTGTAATATTCAACTCTACATAATTCTGAACATCTTTCTTGCCCAATTATGTTCTGTTTTATTGTTCCACATGTAGTTATATAGTTGTTTTAACAATCTATTGTCATGTAATATCGATAAATGACAGAAAAAAGGCTATTCTCCTTTTTCTCATCGTGTCTATTATTGAAATATTTTGTATTAAGACAATTAATGAAAAACTTTGGGAATATAACAAAAACGTCCATTACCTATTTATTGACTTCAGTCCACAGAGAAACGGTGTGGGAAATTATGGCAGAATACGGAATCCCACAGAAACTCATCAGCCTGGTCAAAATGTGTATGGAGGAGACAGTGAGCAAAGTGACACACTGTGGATCCGTATCGGACGGTTTTGAAAACAGAACAGGACTAAAACAAGGTGATGCGCTCTGCCCACTTCTCTTCAACATCGTTCTGGAAAAAGTAATTCGGGAAACCAAAGAAGCTGCAACTGGACACCTAGTGGATAACAAACACAACATCCTGGCATGTGCTGATGACATTGTATTAATAGGAAATAATGGAGGAGAAATTGAAGTTTTATTCAGGAAATTAAATGGAACTGCTGCTAAAATAGGTCTAAAGATTAATGAAGAGAAGACAGAATACATGATCATGCAGAGAGAAAACATGACTACAGACCAACGCAACAACCTTCATATAGGCAATTTAACCTTTAAGAACACGCCAAACTTCAAATACCTTGGGGTAAATATAAATGACTGCAATAGAAGACAAGTTGAACACCAAATTAGATTACGGAATGCAAACAAAGTTTACTTTTCCCTGCATAAATTACTTTCCTCCAAACTTTTGACCAGGAAAACAAAACTAAAACTATACAACACGATCATCAGGCCAGTACTGCTATACGGAGCCGAAACATGGAGTGTGACCAAAAGGGAGGAACACCAACTTACAGTCTTCGAAAACAAGATATATAGAAAAATTTTCGGCCCCATTTTTGACCAGGAAACACAAAGATGGGTTCTCAGATCAAATCATGAGCTGTACAAGTTAGCCAATCAACCCAGGGTAGTGGACGTCATGAAAGCGAAACGGCTGCAATGGGCAGGGCATGTTATCAGAATGGACGCTGCCAGAATAGTTCGCCAGGTGTATGAGAAGAAGATCGAAGGCTCGAGACCCCCTGGAAGACCTAGGAGTAGATGGCAAGATGAGGTGACCTCTGACTGCAGACAAGGGGCGTGGTGGCGCAGCGGTCAAGCTGTTGGCCTCTCACCACGGCGGACCGGGTTCGAGTCCCGATTAATGCATGGGAGATTTTCAAAGTGAAATGCCACGTCCTGTGGTTCGAATTCCACGTAAAAAGGAGGTCCCGTGGCTCATGATCTCGAGATTAACGGTCATGTTAAACTACAATCTTCCTTTTTTTGACTGCAGACAAATGGGTATTACTGGATGGGAGAACACTGCGCTGGATAGGAGGAAATGGAGGCAGATAGTGAGAGCGGCACGGGATCGTCACGTCCCAGAGAAGTCAACGGAGTGAGTGAGTGAGTGTCTATTATTGAATCACTTTCCCTATTATATAGACAACAGTATTAGGCAACAATCTCCATTGTCCATTCACCATGATTGTTCTGATTATCTTTCTGTCAACCTTCTGCAGTTGATTTGGTGTTAAATTAGAAGATCCCACAGAAAATCAGTAAAATTAGCACTAACACCAGCTAAGCACTGTGGGATACACAAAAAGCCTAATAACACCTATGGCAAAGCCGAAAAAACTTGGAAATGGCCCTCAGCCCTCATGGCGAGCGGACGAACACAGGGCAAAATCGATCTCACTCGTAAATAAGTCGCTAAACCTCAATGAACGTCAAATAAAATAACATAAATACAAACTAAATACCTAACAATTACACCTGACACACCCAGATAATCTCTGGCTGCAAAGGGGAAAATCACAATTAAAAATTAAATACAATGGTCAGGAGAGGAGCCCAGTAGGGCACCGGAACTGGCAGATCAGAGTCACTGGTCGCGCTTCGCGCTCCCAGCAACAGCTGGCCGCGCTTCGCGCGTCCGGTGACCAAGACAGTATTAGAGATCGGTGATAAATTTAAATAGTGTTTCACAAGCATGAGTCGCTTCAGGTTTAATGACGGAATAGTACTGTTGAAATTTAGCATTTATCGAAAGAGATTTCTTCTTGTATGTTGGCCAAGTAATTTGTTAAGCTTCAAAAAATTTAAATGTTCAACTTTCTATTGACGATTTTTCATTGGAGTTCTAAGTGTGAACAAAAGTTCGGTGCTTTTCAGTCGGTCAACACGAATGTACCCAAATAGAGCTGGGTTATGCCCTGATCCTGAAATAAATTACATAAGATTAATAAATACATGTAATATGTAATTTATTTCAGGATCAGGGCATAACCCAGCTCTATTTGGGTACATTCGTGTTGACCGACTGAAAAGCACCAAACTTTTGTTTACTTAGGCAACACTGAAAAATGGCTTCAAACCTCACAATCACAATCTAAGTGTGAATTTTACCAGGATATTTATATTTATTTACGATTTTAATTTGTTTGTGGTTTGTTGGTTCTTAAGTTTAGGGGCTGCGACAACGCGGTCATGTAGCCCCGTGTACTTTGGGTGTGTGTATAATCTGTCTGATAACCGGTGTTAATTGTGATGACTGTATTAGTGTGCGTTATCTGTTTTTTTTTTTAATTTAAGTACTGCAACTTAGAATTTTTCAAATAGTTCCTACTTTTGCCGCCAAGCGCCACCGTCAACGACTACTAGGTCAAGTTCAGAACTTAGCTACTAGACGCCACCGCAGTCGGCTCTTGGCAACGAACGTAGAAACCTAAGAGCGTTGTTTACATTCTTAACCTATCCAATTTAGCTTCACACAGGTGCAAATAGTGGAAGGTTCTTTAACATGCCATAAATCTATGACATGTGACCGCCGGCTTTACTTCCCCTCCGAAGGAAGGCATACTGAGGGATTTTTAACGCTCTTAAAAAATCCGACGGCTTCGGCCGGGTTTTAACCCGCTATCTTAGGCATAGAAGCTCAGCATGCTACCGACTACGCCACCGAAGCCGCTCAAATTTGTTTGTTATTTTATAATAGAATAGCTAGTGCTGAAACTATGAAGGTAATAATAATTTATGGTAATAATAATAATATTAATAATAATAATAATAATAATAATAATAATAATAATAATAATAATAATAATAATAATAATGCCAACAATAATTTTATAATTGAACTTGAAAATTACCTTCAAGAAATCAACGTAACAGACGAAATTTGATGGGACAGATCTAGATTCAGATCGTTGGTGAAGAAATATCATTTTGCTGCAAACCCCCAAATGAGAGCCATCACTGCGTGGAAGATAAAGGAGAAAGGAAGAGAAAGGAAGATAAATCATTGTGAGAGAATGAAGAGGTTTTGGGAAGAGAAGAAAAATAATTTAAATATATTCATTATTCATCTGTGAAATAGGTTCAATTGCGCTCCTTAGTTGGGTATAGTGCCGTAAAAATATATTATCAATAATAATAACGTTCATGACATTTTTTTTTTTAAGATTAAAGATGCGTAGATTCAGGATATCTGATACATAAACTAGAAGCAGGACTGGTTTGAGGGTAGCACGAATGATTTCTGGGACAAACAGATGAGAGTGATGGCAGGAAGGTAAGTTACTCGTAATAAAGAGGTAAAGGCTAAGTTAGAAATGATCACGATAGATGAAGCTGTTCGTATGAGCCGACTTAGGCTTAGATGGTGGGGTCACGCGATGAGAATAAGAGAGGAGAGATTATCTAAGAGGTTAATGAGTTCGGCTGTAGAGGGTAAGAGAAGTAGAGGTAGGCCTAGTAGGTGATGGTTATATTCAATGTGGAACGATTTCTAAGTGAGAGGTGTAGAAGCAGAGGAGGCCACTGTGCTAACTGCTAACAGGGGATCATGGAGGCGACTTGTTCGCAAACAGAGGCTTGCATACTAGACTGGACGCTGAAAGGCAAAACAGTCTCAATTGAAAATGTATGTAGGCCTATAATAATAATAATAATTATTATTATTATTCATCTTCATTTCCCCTTTTCCAGTTGACACTGGGTGGGGGCAAATATGGTTCCTCTCCACTTTGTTCTGTTGTTCCACCATTCCTCTTCCGACACAGTGTTCCAATCCAGGTTCCGTTTTCTAATACTATTCTCCACCGAGTCCATCCAACGCATTCTTGGTCTTCCTCGTCCTCTCTTCCCTGTCATCCGTCGTTCCAATGCTCGTCTTGGTAGCCTTACTTCATTCATCCGTTTGACATGTCCAAACCATCTCAATCTATTTTGCTCCAGTTTGTCATTTAGTTTCTGTACTCCCAGTTCTTTCCGTATATCTTCATTTCTCTCTGTGTCCCTCCTCGTTTTCTGGACCATACTTCTCAGGAATCTCATCTCAGCTACCTGTACTCTGGTCTCATCCCTCTTAGTCATTGTCCAAGTTTCTGCTGCATATGTCATTATAGGAACATAATATGATTTGTACATAACTTCTTTAGCCTTAATTGGTATATCCTTGTTCCATACTAGTCCCCGTACCTGTTGGTAGAAAGCACTCCCGAGTTGTAGGCTATTCTTCTGCAAATTTCCAAATCTAGTCTTCCATCTTCAGTCAGTTCACTTCCCAAGTATTTGAAGTGTTTCACTTCTTCCAATTCCTTATCTCCGACTTTGATTACTCCTTTTCCTTCTTTCTTATCTCTACTCATCACCACTGTTTTACTCGTCTCCACATTTATCTTCAATCCCCATTGCTCAATCTTTTCATTTATTACGTCTAACTGTTCTTGTGCCTCCATCTCCATAATAATAACAATAATCTTCTTCTAACCAAGGAGGACCGGGTTCGATTCCGGTCAATGCATGTGAGATTTTCGAAGTGAAATAGCATGTCCTGTGGTTCGATTTCCACGTAAAATGGAGGTCCCGTGGGTCATGCACGCATGATTAACGGTCACGTAAAACTAAAAGCTTCCTTCCTTCATAATAATATAATCTTCTTCTTCTCCTTCCTCATCTTCAGCGTTTCTCCCGTATCGTGACGGGGTTTGCTTCTCTGACCTTTTGTCGCCACTTACCACACTTTTGGGCCTGGTCAGGATGTAGGCCTGCTATCTTCAGGTCTGAGGCCGATGACCTCACTGTTCCCCATTTTGAAACAACAATAGCACTTTAAATGGTAATACGACAGGAAAAAACATTATGTAAATGGTAATGTTGGATAGAATCCGACCCAGAGAGTGGCAAGGGTAGATAAAAATAAACACAGAATGGGACTGTCGCTTATCTGAACAATCTAATCAATCTGGTCTCTTCTTAATGAATTGGGTGCAGGTTAGCTGAAACTACATCAGTCGGAGATAAGGGAGAGGGGGGAGAGGGGGGAGAGGGGGTTAAAGGGCAACCAACTTCTAATTCGGTCGGAACTGACCTGCACATTACCGTTAGACGGTTGTAAGGCGAAGGCCGATGACTTCTAGGCAATTTTTTCAGGCTTGCACTTGTAAACCTGAAGAACGATCTTATTCGTTGCGACCAAAAGCACATAGTCAGCGTAAAGCAATGTCCAAGGAGCTGGCTTCTGCAATTCTTTGGTAATGGCACCCATTACCAAGATCAAGAGTAGGGCTGAAAGTGCAGACTTCTGAAGTACACCCACTAAAATGAGGAACTATCTAGATAATCCAGCAATTGATTTTACCCGGCTCATAGGGTTAAGATACAGCGGCTTTACCCGTTCAACTTCCGAGGTTTAATGGTGATGCCTCTTTGGCTGGTGGAAGTGAATAAGGACTTGTTCAAGTTTGAAATTTCTAAATCAGGTATCTAGCTCAGAACCCCATTGAAACAAAAACTCCGTCAGGTTCATCAAGTGGAAGTAAAACCCAGTGGTGTATTCTTTGAATACACGGTACGTGAGAATCCAATTTTTAATGCTCTTTGCATGTCCATTTCTTCCTTTCTTATCAAACACCAACAGTGATCTTCTATTTTCTCTGTGGTGATCACTTCGCTTATATCTTTTATGAGTCTGTTCTAGATATATATCTTCCGTGACCCACCTAGCGTCATCTAGCAGCGAATCTCTGAAGCTCCTCAATTCTTCCTGGTGCAAGAGGATTTACTTTTCCATCTGGCCATCAGATCTCGTCACCATCGCCAGCTATCAACTCTTGGAAGACCATTCATCAAGAAAAACATTTATTTTTGTAAAGTTGTTTCATGTTTATGTGCAACCTCTTTGTTCCTCCCCTCTCTCGCCCGCTTCCCCCTCTTCTCCCCTCCCCCTTCTGCTCTTCTCCGCGCGCAGCCTGCTCGCTCAGTCACTTCAGTTCTACACTTCTCTGCGTCGTGAGCAACCGCGCACTCACTCTCTTAAGTGCACTCAACTCCTTGTTGGTCATGAGGTCTAGGCTAGTGCTTTTCTGCGTCTAGCAGCTCTCACTTGTGCTCCGACCGTCGACTCAGTTAAGGCTCAACTCGGGCCAGTCTCCTCAAACCAAGAGGCAAACTCTACTTTCTACGCCATGTTGGCATATTAAATATCGTCAAGGGGAACTTCACCTTCAACATGCAACCAAGATAAGTACAGACTTAAGGTTTTAACCTCATCTTCATCAATTTTATCTACATGCTTTTATTGATTATTTTATAGACAGCGTGAGATTACTTGTGGGGCGGTAATCATTCTTCGCGGGATTTTTCATGTTGGGCTTCTGTCTAATCAAGCCAATCTTGGTGAAAAGCAGCATTTCTTATGCTTGCTAAATGAGAAATCTTCTCACCACGTGGGATATTATCTAATACCCGCTGTCTATAAATTACAAAGCAAGTTCCTCCGCTGGATTATCTTTGGCCCCATTTTTCTATTAAGATCGTTCTGGAACCTTCCAGATCCTGTACTCTATCTGTGAGTCTTGCCGTCAGGTATTTTTCACTCACTTGTGAAAACAGTATTTAAAATGAGGAATCTTCCTTATAAATTACTGCAATAGCAAACTTTCGTCCACCGTTGGAATGTTCTATGGCGCATTTAATTGTAATTCCCAACTTTCTCAAGAAATAGACTCTCGCCTACCTAGTGCAACTAGTTATTTTCATCATTGCAATAACTTTCTTTCCATAAACTTTCGTGTCTCTACAGCGAACTTTTCATCTATTTAAAAGACTATAGTGATAACTAGTGCTTATCCCACTTTTCTACCGCGTCGCGATCGTCCGTTTACATTAAATCAGGCCATGAACATTTATCCTAAATCCCAATGATCTTTCCTCAACCTTCTACTAACAAAACATATTAATAAAATTGTAACTTCTCTATAAGGTGTCACTCTTCGAAGTGCCCTTCCATTTTGCTGTTTGTCATTACTTAATTTCTGTATAATTACGTGTTTTATACACGGTTCGAGCTCACATTGTTTCTCTTTTATAACGAGAGAAAACAATTCTTTTAACTCATTAGTGAGTTGTTTCTAGGTCTCACGAAAGGGTACCTGCCCCATTTATCTAGTGATTCCTATCTAAATACAGGAAGTCTAGAACCTTCCTTGTTAATTTTTTCTTCAGGTTTCACAGTAAGTGACCTGCCCTCCTTTGTATAATTGTAATAGAAGTAATTCCGCATAAACATAAGAAGTAATAGGAACTTCTTCTTCATTTACTCGCTTCCTTTTTTGGTTATTTTCGAAGTTGTAACTTTTTCTAAAATAACTACTTGTAAATTCCTTAAAGTATACTCCTTGTACTCAATTTGATGTTTAAACGTTAAGCATTTCATTTGTCTTTTCTAAATCTTGCAAAGATTTTAGTACATAAACTTATATAAGGTTTAAAACCTCGTAAATTGTTAATTGCCTGGCGCAAATGTTTAATGCTATTTGAGGTCTGTGACCACAAATTTGTTAACAAGATTGAATATATGTTTGTTAAAGTTATAAACTTCTTTTGCCTTTTTAAATAAATTAAATATTTGTTTTTGGATTCATAATTTCGAAAACACTACGGTTAAGCAAGATCCTGTCTTCCCTGACTCTTCCCAAGTTCATGCCATCGTTAATACAGAACAAATCTGCTACTATTTGTATTGCCAGACTATCACCCTTCCCTATAGTAGTCTTATGCGTGCTTAGGAGGAAATACACTAAAGCCTTTCTCTGGCAAACCGCCCAAGTCTTAGCTGTGTTTCCCGTCAGCTTAGACCAAGCCCTTACCCACTTTAGGTATCAGAGAGCGGATTTGCGGTGGCAACCGCCTCTGAGTGTATTTAAAGCTAAATTTATAACTTTTGAGGGACTCCCATCCCATTTCTCTATCCTTTTTCTCCAGTCCGAAACCCATCTCCTTTTTTTAATCATCTTCCCTTGGTGGGTGGGTTATTCCTCAGCCAATAATCTACCCACCCAGCAAGAGATATGTTCACTCGCATGAATGGAAGAAATCCCATTCTGAAAGGATGAAGGCATTGTAGGCTAACAAGAAGAAAATCAGTTGAGATCTCGCGGTCCCTAGTAAAGTTAGTAGTAAATAAATAAATAATATGTTTGCCTAGAATGTTGTAATCCGCTTGAAAATGACTAATCTTCGAGTTCCAAATTTACCCTTGCTACGTAGACTAACTCCACGACGACGGCTATTCTGGTCGGTGACTGAGAACAAGAATATCGCTTCAATTTTAGAAAGCATTCCACAAATATATCCGTAACAGTCTCACTGGCACTTGCAAAATAATCTTCTACGCCTGGTACCTAGTGAGGAATAAAGAGCCATTTGTTCTCGGCCGAGTTCACAGAAAATGAAAGCGGAGACTTGCCACGGCCATAACCATCTCTTTTATATTCCTGTGACTCATGTTTCCGGCAGATTTATAGCAGAAAGAACATTTATTATTGTAAAAATAACTTCACTCCCTTTAAAAGTGAACGTGTAAGAAGTAATTTATCGCTACCATGAAGCTCGCGATATTGTTTTCAGCTTCCTTAAAAGAATCCAAACAGCTGTTTAAGAGCGCTCCAGGGGAAGCAAGAATCGAAACCGCATTGAAAGGTGAATGTGAATGCCATGCGGCAACTGACCTCATCTAGATTATTTGTAATTTACAACAGTCCCCTGTCACAACGTACTGTTAAATCTCGATGCGGATCTGCAATAAGATTGGAGTTTGGAGGTTCGAATAGTGTTTCCTGGGAGTATCCACACTCTCTCTGAGGCAAATGCCAGGACACTACCTTTTTTGGCAGAGTATGTTTAGCCCCACCACTTATGGTGCTCCCTGGATAGCGCTACACCTTCAAGGGCTCACAGCTGGTGAGTTCAGGAGTTGGCGACCCCGAGGCATTCCTGAGCTAGGACGGGCTTTTACCATTTTTCCAGTGACACTGTAGCGGACCCTCTCCTCTTTCCCTTTCCTATCTGCCTTTCATAGCTCTACTTCCTTTCAAGTCCGTCAATCCTCCTTCCTCAAGGGTATTTCTTTTCCCTGTCATTTATTTCCTTTATTATTGGTGGCTTAGGTGGCGTAGTCGGTAGCATGCTGAATTGCTATGCCCAAGATCGCGGATTCAAACCCGACCGATGTCGTCGGATTTTTTAAGAGCGTTAAAATCATTCCTGTCAACGCCGGGATTCAAACCTACGATTGCCACACTTGCTGCAGCTACCCTGTGGTGCACGATTTAACGAGAACGATTAAATGGGGTCAATTAAGAATCACAGCTGGACCTATTATTCGTGTATTTTATCACATGGAAAATGGAAAGAACCTTTTTTTTTTACGTGATCTTTAATCAAATGATCATAGGCCAGGGAGATATCTCTTTTCGTGGTATTTCACTTGGAGAATCTCACATGCATTAACCGGGTCCATAAAGAACAAGTAGTTCCGTGAAGAACTATAATAGCCTATTTTCATACATCCTATTGGTCTTCTCTATTAAATATTCTCCAGTCTATGAAAAGGATCACCATGCTGGATTGTTCTGTATGTAGACAATAGAGGTATGTTCCATTGGAAGAAGATTAGTGCGTAGGTCCATTATTCAAAAGGTCACTTCAATCACATGATTAGGACACAAAAAATGAAAACCCAATTTAAAAATTTCGCACAGCTGCCATTTTTGGGTTATGAATTATCGAATTTAAATATATGCCAGTAGATTACATTTTAAAAGAAAATTTACCGTTTCACTACGCTTGGATGATTAAATTGCGAGTAAATTCCATTGAAACGTTTTAACTTCGCTTGGCCACCATGTTAATTTTGTACTTAACAGGTTTTTGAATGTCACATAGGTAAACTTGTAGTAGTAGACCCTGTATCACTGTACAAAATTTCAGAGTGGCATCTGTTACGGTTGCGGAGATATAAAAAGCCAGTGAAATATTTCGCGTGGTCGCCATGTTGAATTAGTGAAACGTATCAAAATTTGAAAGGCACGGTCGCGATCGGATGAGGTAGGAGTAAGTACTTACCGAGTTTCATTGAAATCGCTTCGGCCGTTTAGATTTTATTAAGGACCACACACAGAGCCTTTTCCCAAACATATTGATGTGTTTAAGAGAAGATTGAAATTTTGTGTAAATACTACGATGTGGGCCTAATTACTATAGTTCTTAAATTGTGAATTGTGTATATTGTGTTTGATGTTATTTTTGGTAATTTTCTGTATTTGTACAATTTGCCATCGGGGAATTACCCCAAATTGCAAATATTATAAAATAATAATAATAATAATAATAATAATAATAATAATAATAATAATAATAATAATGAATGAATGAATGAAAATCCACAGCCTGCTTCCAGTCCCCGACCGGGTCAGGAATGGAATGAATGAAGCCCCCATCTAGCGGCGAGGATATGAACTGTGCCGGCTGCCGAGGCCTGACGCACTCCTCTGGGGGCAATGATTAAATGAATGACAGATGAAATGAAATGATAGTGGAGAGTGTTGCTGGAATGAAATTTTGACAGGGAAAACCGGAGTACCCGGAGAAAAACCTGTCTGCCTCCGTTTTGTCCAGCACAGATCTCACATGGAGTGACCGGGATTTGAACCACGGACCCAGCGGTGAGAGGCCGGCGTGCTGCCGCCTAAGCTACGGAGGCTATAATAATAATAATAATAATAATAATAATAATAATAATAATAATAATAATAATAATAATAATAATAATATAGGGGCATGGTGGCGCAGCGGTCAAGCTGTTGGCCTCTCACCAAGGCGGTCCGGGTTCGATTCCCGGTCAATGCATGTGAGTTTTTCGAAGTGAAATGCCATGTCCTGTGGTTCGGATTCCACGTAAGAAGGAGGTCCCGTGGCTCATGATGGCGAGTTTAACGGTCACGTTAAACTACAAGCATCCTTCCATCCTTTATAATAATAATAATAATAATTTATTTCATATATTTATCGTATGGCTTTTGAAGCCTCCGTGGCTTAGGCGGCAGCACGCCGGCCTCTCACCGCTGGGTCCGTGGTTCAAATCCCGGTCACTCCATGTGAGATCTGTGCTGGACAAAATGGAGGCAGACAGGTTTTTCTCCGGGTACTCCGGTTTTTCCTGTCAAAAATTTTATTCCAGCAACACTCTCTACTATCATTTCATTTCATCTGTCATTCATTTAATCATTGCTCCAGAGGAGTGCGTCAGGACTCGGCAGCCGGCACAGTTCATATCCTCGCCGCTAGATGGGGGCTTCATTTATTCTATTCCTGACCCGGTCAGAGACTGGAAGCAGGCTGTGGATTTTCATTTATCGTATGGCTTTTAGTGCCGGGAGTGTCCGAGGACATGTTCGGCTCGCCAGAGCCTGTAGCTGCTTCAAGCGGACACCACTAGGGTGAGCTACAAGTTCCGTTCAATTTCAAGTAGTTTCAACTTTCGCTACCAGATGTCAATGATACCTAGTGGCGAACGCTGGACGCACACACATAGCCTACACACACACGGACAAAATATGTTCTCCTCAGCCTATTTTTTTGATGAATGAAAATAGACTAAAAATGAGCTTTAAATTCATTGTATTGAAGAAAAGAATATTTCCGTGTAGTTATGCACTCCTACAGTAGGCTACAGTATATTTAAGGTTCATTTTTCTTTATACTTCTACGCAGGAAAATTAACCTACTGTGATTGTTCTGTTGGACACATTCATATACGATTGTCCCCCAGGGGCCCACGGCTAATGGGACGTGGGTTGGCGACCATGGGACCCCAGCTGAGTCCGACATTGCTTCCACTTACTTGTGCCGTGCTCCTCTCTGTCATCTTTCCTATCGACCTCCCTTGGTCAACTCTTGTTCTTTTCTGACCCGACGGTATTAGGGTATCCGAGGCCTAGGGAGTCTTTTACTTTCTCGCTTTAATTGGCCCTTGTCTCATCTTTCCTGATCCCTCATTCATCGAGATGAGAGTGTAATGAAAACTATAACCAATGAAAATGAAAATCCACAGCCCGCTTCCAGTCTCCGACCGGGTCAGGAATGAAATGAATGAAGCCCCCATCTAGCGGCGAGGATATGAAGTGTGCCGGCTGCCGAAGCCTGTCGCACTCCTCTGGGGCATTGATTAAATGAATGACGATGAAATTAAATGATAGTGGAGAGTGTTGCTGGAATGAAATTGTGACAGGGAAAACCGGAGTACCCGGAGAAAACCTGTCTGCCTCCGTTTTGTCCAGCACAGATCTCACATGGAGTGACCGGGATTTGAAGCACGGACCCAGCGGTGAGAGGCCGGCGTGCTGCCGCCTAAGCCACGGAGGCTCAAAACTATAACTAATACTAACTACAATGTTACAAAATAGAAGAAGAAATGGTAAACAAATAAAGAATCTGTTCTCTTCCTATCTCCTGCCTTCTGCTCAAGGCCCTTAAGGAGGCCGGGTGTATGTAGCCCCACCACTTCTGGTGCACCCTAGATAGTGCTACACCCTCAGGGGCTCACCACTGGGGAGTTCGAGAGTTGGCAACCACGAGGGATTCTCGAGCTGGGTCCGGTTTTTTCCGCTTTTTCCATTGCCCTTGGGGCGGACCCTCCCCTCTTTCCCTTTCTTATCTGCCTTTCATGGCTCTCCTTTCTTCCAAGTCCCTCAATCCTCATTCTTCGAGGAGTTGGGGGCATTTCTTTTCTTCCTGTCCATTTTTGACTTAAGCCGCGTTTACACCAAATGTTGCCAACAAATTGTTGCCAATTTTCGTTGACAACATGTTGGCAACAAATGCTGGCAACAATGTTGGCGAATATCGAGAATGGTAAGATTTGTTGACAACAATTTAGCTCATTTTTGGCGCGTTTCGCCAGTTGCATTCTGCATTCCGAGATGTCAACACTAGAGGAACTTGCGGCGATAGCAACGACCACAGTGGTCCTTTTAGGGTATCTGGCCGCGCAAAATACCTTTGCATATAGAAATGGTCTATAAACCTTAAAATAACTGTTGAGAATTATGTAAAACCATTTCCTTACTCTCATTTATAAGAATTTAAGTTTGACTGTCGCCCCGGAGGTTCAGGTTCGATCCCCGGCTATGCCAAGAAATTTTAATTCTGGTGTGAGGGCTGGTACGGGGTAAACTGAGCCTCCTGAGGCAAAACTGCTAAGAGGAGGGTTCGATTCCCACCTTAACCATCCTGGAAGTGGTCCCAGAGGTCCGGGTTCGATTCCCGGCTCTCCCAAGAAATTGTATTCCTGGTGTGAGGACTGGTACAGGGTACACTAAGCTTCCTGAGGCAAAACTGAGAAGAGGAGGATTCGATTCTCACCCAAACCATCCTGGAAGTGGTTTTCCGTGGTTTCCCCCACTTCTGCTCCAGGCAAATGCTGAGATGTTTCCTAACTTACGGTCACGGCCGCCGCCTTCCCAATCATATCCCAAATGTACAAATAGTAGTACAGGCATCACAATAACACAGGTTATCACACAAATTACACAGACACACCCAAAATACATGGGACTATACGACCACGATGTCGCAGCCCCTTAAATAAGCAACAACAACAACAACAACAACAACAACAACAACAACAAGAATTGAGGTTAAACTTGTCTTATTAGAATAATAATAATAATAATAATAATAATAATAATAATAATAATAATAATAATATTTTTAAACTGGATTATGATTTTCCTTAATGCCGGTAAACTGGGAGAAAATTCTGCATTTTTTTCAGTAAGTTCAGTGGTGTCTCTCCTTCCTTCTAGGCGTATACTCAATTGACCGGCAAACGCTAGCTCCTCCCTGCTGAGTTTTTGTATTAAAGGTCGCAATTTCCTTCGTATCGAAAATTCACTCCACTCCACGAGTGATAGAGAAGGACGACCCACATTACCTGTATTCCCTCTCCGTGTTCCCTTCCAGGCTATTCTTATTTTGTGACACACTTTCTTAAGATCCTGCGATTGGCAATCCACGTTTTTTTACTGCGCGGAAAATTGAATAAGATTATTTTCTAACATTATCCTTAACAGACTGTCCAAGGGATTTCAGATCGCTGTTTTCTATTAGATAGGTTCAAATCCTTTCGCTTTTCCACCTACATGGCGCCAAGCATCGTAAAGATTGTTCCACGGAAATCCTTACGACGACTCTAAAACGAGAGCAAAAGCCAAAGTTGCAAAAAGTTGCAGATCATTTTTACACAGAAAATATAATAGGGTGTAGGCTATAGGCTAATGGAAATAAATTCACCAATGGTTGACAATTGTGAATTTCCTGGTCTGAAAACCCATAAAAGATGAATTATTTTATAACAAAAATTCACTATTTTCAAACGTTTATCTCATAAACACAGCGATTTTTATAACATTTTGCAAATTTCATAAAGAAAGATCATATTATAGTTTGTCATATCCACTGGCAAACGATGAAGATAGCTACCTAATAAGTCTTTACAAGCACATGATTCAAACACAAATAATCAGCTTTGCTTCCAGCTGTGGATGCGATAAGAAACGTCCTACTTCAGCAGTCTTTCACATTCCAGGGGGTGAACAAATAAGACATATAAGTACAGTTCTGAGGTCCTCTTACATTGCTGATACTAAAAATGTCATACAACATGAAAATACAAGACATTTATTTTTTACATTTTGAGCGCCCAGATCGTGCAAAAGGACCACTGTGGCGGCGTGCGTCATCATAGGTAAAAAAGAGAATTGGTGATTTTAATTTCCCGCGAAATGTCATTCCTGGCATGGTTCTTCAGGTTTTTGTTTTTAAAGTCTGGGTCCATCGGGTTCCAGAGAACTGGTTGCTCACGCTAGAGCTCGATCAAATTTAGGACATTTTACCGTGACCAATCAAAATCACTTAAAATGTTGTCCATTTTGACTTGCATTTCGACAGTTCGACACCACAAACAGAAGTCCAGTACTACCACCAACTGCCGTAACTGGAGTGAAGCCCCGTCGGCCAACCACGTGCGCTGGACAGTTGAAGGGGTATTGTTGCCAACATTGTTGCGGGTCACGTTAAGTCCCGTCAACATTGCTGCCAACAAATGTTAACAACACTTTTTGATCTTTACCGACTGCTGGTAGGTAATGTTGCCAACACTTTTTCGGTGTTGACAGCATTGTTGGCAGCAATGTTGACAAAAATGTTAGTACGATTTTTGTAAATGTTGTCAACATTTGTTGGCAACACTGTTGTCAACTCCGGTGTAAACGCGGCTTTATTCTTTATTTGTTTAGCATTTCTTCTTCTATTTTGTAAGACTGTAGTTAGTATTAGTTATAGTTTTCACTACATTCTCACCTCATCTTTCACCATCACCCAAACGATTAGGGGCCGATATACTAGATGTTAGGCCCCTTAAAACAACAATGATCATCGTCATCATCATCATCATCATCATCATCATCATCATCATATACGGTTAGGAGGCGTGACCAATCATAGGGAAGATATTGGGAAAGGAGAGCATTGTCCGATACTTGAAATTGCAAGTGAAGCGACAATCTATAAAATGTAGTTGGTTGGTTGGTTCTTAAGTTTAGGGGCTGCGACAACGCGGTCATGTAGCCCCGTGTACTTTGGGTGTGTGTAGAATCTGTCTGATAACCGGTGTTAATTGTGATGACTGTATTAGTGTGTGTCAACTGTTTTGTTTTTAAATTCAAGTAGGGACTGCAGACTTTTTGAATTTTTCAAATAGTTCCTACTTTTGCCGCCAAACGCCACCGTCAACGACTACTAGTTCAGAACTTAGCTACCAGACGCCACCGCAGTCGGCTCTTGACAACGAACGTAGGAACCTAAGAGCGTTGTTTACAATCTTAACCTATACAATTTAGCTTCACACAGGTGAAATTAGTGGAAGGTTCTTTAACATGCCATAAATCTATGACATGGGACCGCCGGCTTTACTTCCCCTCCGAAGGACGGCATACTGAGGGATTTTTAACGCTTTTAAAAATCCGACGACTTCGGCTGGATTTGAACCCGCGATCTTGGGCATAGAAGTTCAGCATGCTACTAACTACGCCACCGAAGCCGCCTATAAAATGTGCATAAGCTTTCTGTCGTTCAATCAAATAACAAGTCTCTTATTGAGTATTGGAGATACAGGAATGTGGTTAAGTAATAGAAACATCGGGGTTGTGGCGGTCTATAAAGGAAGTCGAGCTGGAATCACTTCGCGGCAAATGACTACAGTGACCCTGTGTGCCCGGCCAGCCAGCGGGAATGGATTGGATTGGTCCCGAGGGAGCAGCCGAGAGGTCAGACTGCGAGAACAAAGTGTTGGCTGGGGTGGACAGGGGCGGCTCGTACAACACTACCCGTCACACCACATGCTCCCTTTCACATTAAAATTTGAGACGTTGGCATAGTGTTAAGCATCTGCAATACTAAACGTAAAACTGAAGTATGGAGGTTTTGAGACTCAATTCCAGTCTTCGTCATGACAAGTGTCGCCTTAAGGTTTAGTGCGGTTGCATTCAAAACAAACGGTAAAATAACGATGTCATGTGGCCTCCTGAGAGGCCAAGTGCAGGTTTTTCTTGTTGACGCCGGTAGGTGACTTGCACGTCCTAATAAAAATATAGTGATGATGAAGATGTCAGATAGCTAAAGTTTGATGCTTTTCAGTTGGTCAACACGATTGTACCCAAATGAGATGGGTTATTCCCACATGAGAATAATAAATACACTTGGATGACCAGTTTCGATCGTCAAGCAATCATCATCAGATCCATTACACTTAGACTATAAAATCTACTGTATGTCTGAAAGTATGGGTAGTTGCAGTTTTTTTTTAGCGTATGGCATTTAGTGCCGGGAGTGTCCGAGGGCATGTTCGGCTGCCAGTTTTGTAGCTGCTTCGAGATGGACACCCAATGGGTGAGCTACAAGTACCGTTGGGGAAGAGAGTGTGAATGTAAGGACGAGGAGTTGGAAGGTAGTGGCTGTGGCCTCGAGTTAGGGACCAACCCCGGCATTTGCCTGGAAGGAAGATGGGAAACCACAGAAGAACCATCTTCAAGGTTGCCGGCGGGGGGATTCGAACCTCCTCGCCTCCCGGATGTGAGCGACTGCCAGCAGTCATGCCGTAACGACCACGGCTAACTCACCCGATGGCAGTATTAGTTGAGATAATGCAACTCGTCAGTATTTATTAGTTGTAGTCTATGTGATGTTTAGTTGAGATACTGGAAGTGGTGATTGATCTCCGGAAATAAGTGTAAATATTGTAAATATTTTCACCCATACTTTTAGACATATATTTTATAGCCTACGTGTAATGGAACTGATGATGACCACTTGACGATAGAAACTGGTCATCCAAGTGTATTTTTTAATCTCATGTAGGCCTACTTTTTCAGGATTAAGGAAAAACCCATCTCATTTGGGTACAATCCTGTTGACCGACTGAAAAGCACCAAACATTTGTTTACTAAGGCAACACTGAAGAATGGCTTCAAACACCATAATGACGTCAGATAAGTTACACCCAAACCCCGAGCCACGGGAATTACCCAGATGGTCCAGTCAGTAATCGAACCCGGTAGACTACTCTTCAGGTCGAAACTTAGCACGCCAAATAATATGCCACGGAGGCAGACAACTGTAAAATGAACTGGTGCCATTGAAGTATATTACAGTAGACTATGTTTAGAATCGTTGAGAAAACAAAATCGTTCATTTGCTTTTGCTATTGCAGGCTGAGAGTATTTTACCTTGGACCATCTCGTGGTGTCGGCCTGGAGGTCAAGTTTCGATTCCCGGGTCTGAGAAGATATTTAATTCTGGTCTGAAGGCTTGAACGGTCTTAAATCAGCCTCGTGAGGAAGAACTGAACTGAGAATAGATGAGTTCAACTTCTACCTCAGTCATCTTGTAACTGTTCTTTCATGGTTCACTCACTTCTAATTCAGGCAAATGAATGGATTGTTCCTAAATTAATGTCATGGCCACCTCCTACTCTAATCCTAACCTCGGTTACAAACACACACACTATTACAGTCAACACAATCACACAGACAGATTCCTCAAAAACCCCCAGGTTCACGCAACAGCATGACCACGATATCCTGTTATGACTGAAATACAGATGATCAGAAAAGTTCAAAACACATCCAACAACACGGGGCTGATAACTGAAATGTCCCAAGCCCCTAAACTTATATCTTGCTGCTGATCCAACACACTTCTCATGTCTGCTTGACTTGCTGCAGACAAGCTGCATCTCAGCCACATAAATTATGGCGTATGAGTGAGTAGTCCACCCCGGCACCCATGCAAATAAAGATGTCAGCGCATTCATAAAGCAGGCAGGCAGACAAAGCACATGGAATACATACAAGTGCAGGGCGCGTTGCGTAACCTGTGTCAATATGAATAATTGCATATGCACCGGAAGTTCGTTGTATGGCATTGCATTAGGCGACGAGACAGACATGCGTTCCCAGAAACAACACCCACAAAGACTCTGCCATGTTGGTGTCCTAGGTCAAATTGTTCCATTTGGCAGCCGGCCCGTCGCAGCCTCAGAATTGGCATTGTTGTTGCTGTTGTTGTTGTTGTTGTTGTTGTTGTTGTTGTTGTTGTTGTTGTTGAGGGAATGGGCATCGTCGTCATTTAGTTCCGTGTACCTGAGCAGTGGCGTAACTACGGGGGGTAATCAGGGGTAGTCAATCCTCCCCCAGTGCTAATCATCATATTCTAAGGGCTAAAGCTCCATCCACAATGCGCACTCGGTAGTCGGTAGTTGGTAGTTGGCAGTCCGCAGTAGCGGTCGTCCCCGTGTATACTATCGGAACCATACACAACATGCAGTTGCAGTCGATAACTGGCATTTGGCAGTCGGTAGCCGGTAGTCGGCATTCGAGAATTTTAACTTCGACTGCCAACTACCCGACTGCAGCAAGGTAATAGCCAATCAGAGCAGGCCAGAAATTAACGTCACGCTGTTGTGTCGAAAACCGCCATTCTTGTAAGCCAGCTGTTGGTTGCTTGTGTATATTATCGTTCGTTCTTTTGCTTTTTAAATTATTATTCAACTTATTATTATGTCTGATTCGTCACAAGTTTATCATGTCGAAGATGACATTTTCATCGATCTGGTGTACCTAAAAAATTTGTCGTGACTCGTTGCTTTCTAGTGTTTGTAAAGGGTGTTGAATTCTCCCTCTTCGGCTAAAGCGTAGGATGACGCCAGTACCTTCGCAACCCGTGCCTTTTTAATCTTAAATACGCTAACCAGTTACTAACAACAAAAATAAGTCATACATCTCCAAATCATCCATTGTAAGTTTTGAGGTTATCGACAACGCCTCTGGGCACAAGGAATAAAAGAATATCACTGTATTATTTACTCCTAGCCTTTCAACGACTGCGCATTGTGAATGGGTCAATTGCCAACTACCGACTTCCGACTTCAGCTACCGACTGCCAACTACCAACTACCGACTGCGCATTGTGGATGGAGCTTAAAGCCTTGTCGATGCAACCACTCTCTTCTGTCGTTGGCGGTTCGTTTCAGTTCCATGTAATTGTCAGGTCCCATTCTATTCTTGATGTCTTCCAAATACTTCGTCCTATGCCGTCATCTTCCTTTCTTTCCCAGCATTTTCCCTACGAGGAAGTTAACGATGAAAGTGTTGTGTCTGATGACATGTCCAGTAAATTTTATTTTCCTCTTTCCCATTACCTTCATTAATCTTCTCTCTTCTTTGACTTCCCTTAAGACTTCCAGGTTGGTTTTTCTTTCCATCCAGCTCGTTCTTATCATTTTCCGCCATGTTAACATTTCAGCAGCTCAAGTCAATTCTTTTCGAATTTACCCACAGTCCAACTTTCACTTCCATAGAGCAGTGTATTCCATACAAATGATTTTGCAAAGGATTTGCTTACATTTTGTATTCATATGTTTGCTGGATAAAATGTTTTTCTTAGTCATAAATGCCTGTTTTGCCAATGCAATCCTTCTCTTCACTTCCATTAAGCTAATAATTTATAATAAATAATAATAATAAATTTACATGTTTTATTATTTTTCTTTCACGTTTCGGAGTTAAGAGGAAACGTAGGCTAAAGCAATGCAAGTAGTTAAGCCAAGAATTTTAGGGTTCTTTCACAATGAATTAACTTACCTATGAAAAGAATTACCCGATTTGTCTTTAAACGTCTCCTTACATCCATGCTGGATAAAATGTTTTTCTTAGTCATAAATGCCTGTTTTGCCAATGCAATCCTTCTCTTCACTTCCATTAAGCTAATAATTTTTAATAAATAATAATAATAATA
Source organism: Meconema thalassinum (assembly GCA_946902985.2). NCBI lineage: Eukaryota > Metazoa > Arthropoda > Insecta > Orthoptera > Tettigoniidae > Meconema > Meconema thalassinum. The sequence goes on along the minus strand of OX336388.2, from coordinate 2,065,105,816 downwards.
AATTTACATGTTTTATTATTTTTATTTCATGTTTCGGAGTTAAGAGTAAACATAGGCTAAAGCAATGCAAGTAGTTAAGTCAAGAATTTTAGGGTTCTTTCACAATGAATTAACTTACCTATGAAAAGAATTACCCGATCTGTCTTTAAACGTCTCCTTACATCCATACGCGACACAGTAATAGACTACACCATTCTGGCTTAGTAATGACTATAACTCACTTTAAGTATCCCAATTCTGTCATCACGTGTAGTATTTCAGTGTTCCAAACTACCGCAGTTCCCTTTAGTCAGCTGATCGAGATGTTGCTCTCAACAATGTGACGTTATCAGCCATCTCTTGGATTTATGATCGAAGGTAATGAAACTATAGAGGGCAGCCATGATTTAGGGATAACCATCACCTCTTTTAAAATTTCTGTCGGTTTACTTATTTCAATCGCCTCCCGAATCATAGATTACATGACAGTTCCCCACACTGACACTTCCACACACTGCCCAAAATACTGACAATTCCCCACAGACCATGGACGTGGCTACCTGTTTAATGACTCAGAAATAATCTCGACTGACAGTTCCACACACATCCCCCCCTAAGGCTATAGGCTTCAGCGATCATCGTTACAGCCGCACCAGTGACAATTCACCTTAACAAAATACTCCTTCGGAGTGAAGAAAAGCGCTCGGTCTATGTACTTCATTACTAACACGGTCTCGAAAATATCATTGTGATGTAGTGTAAATTCCAAATTAAAATAAATGCAGAGTCTGATTTCCATCACACTTTATCCAGGCTGTGGACTGGCAACATAATAACAAAACCGGTCATTTTGGTGTTGTTATCATTTTGTCGTGTTAAAAATAGGCTTACTAGGCTTCGTCAGCTGTTTTGTATATATATTTTTTTTGTTCAACAATAATATTAACCTACTCCATTGTCTGTGAATAGGCAACTGCCTTCAGAAAACTTTTTTTTTGTCATTTTCGAATTTTTTCTGAATGTTCTCAATCCGTCCGTCAAGTTAGACATATTTCCGACTTCTTTTTTTTCCCTTCCATGTTGAGCTCGGCCTTTACAAATGCGCAGTCTGTCTTCTCAGCTTCCGTCTTCAACACTTTGACAACCTTTTTTTAATTTGGGGTGAGGTCTCCCGACAAGATTGTTGAGTCGGTTGTTCCAGCCCTCAACAGCATTCGTTGTCCTGTGTCGTGCTTGGTGGCAGTTCCACATCTCGATTGGAATGTCTTGGTTATCTAGCCAGTTGTCAACGAAGTAGTCAAAAAACTGGCTAAGTTTGGGACTTTCTGGAGCTTGAGAGTGTATTTCCACCCATCCATCGAGCACATCTTCAGGCTTTAAAAACGCAAGTGCTGCGCACATACGGACATGAAGGCTGATTTCGTTATACTCTCGGTACTCCACCGACAATCCGAGATCCTGTACTTTTCTCTATAAGCATTTTGTCGTGTGAAAATGACAGCCATGTATTTTTGTAGTTGGAAATACGTCTTTCAGAGAATAAATTACAGCAGCTTCAAAATCCACATTTATGTCCTCAACTTAATCGTTTTTATAGTAGCCTTGGTGGTGGTGGGAAGATGTGTGTGGAAATGTCAGTCGAGATTATTTCTGAGTCATTAAACAGGTAGCCACGTCCAAGGGCTGTAGGGAAGTGTCAGTATTTTTTGCAGTGTGTGGAAGTGTCAGTGTGGGGAAGTGTCCGGACACCGAATCATACGAGTTGTGGCATGATTCTCCATACAGATGACAGAAGTTTCATCAAAAAGCATTCGATGGTCATTCTGTATGGCATATTCAGCAACCGCAGACTTCTCCGTTTGGCAAAGACGTAAATGCCTACGTTGTTCATTGGCTCTTGTTGTGATTCTCCTACATGTCTGTCCAATATATGCGAATCTTTTATAGCCTACTCCAGCACAGTTAATACCAACTGAATCCTTGACTGATCGCAAGGATTTGCCTACGGTGACATTAGGCTGGAATATGGTTTTGATATTGTGTCTTCTTAGAATATTGCTAATCCTGTCCGTGACAGATTGAACGTGTGTCAGATAGGCCAATTTCACAGGAGGAGGATTCTGCGATAATCTGTCTTTCGATTTAGGATGTAACACTTCATTAATCTGTCTCATCGAGTAGCCATTCTTCTGGCTTTTCACACACCGCTCTTGCTCTGTTAACAAAAGTGTTAAGGGCACCCCGTTTCTGACAAGGATGGTGGTGAGAGGACCCATGACGGTAACGATTTGTATGGATGTGTTTACGGTAAACAGTGTGTCCAGGCTGCCGTCAGCATTCTTGGAAACCAAGACATCCAGAAAAGGCAGGCAAATGAGTGGATTATTTTCTTATATTGCTGCTTTAATTTACACTTTAATTTGAAACTGTATTAATATTTAAACAATTTTGGGGAATAGAAGGCGCCAAATGATTTCGCGAAGAAACTTGGACTATATAATTTAATATTAAAAGAAAGGTTAATTTTCGAACATTTGAACATTTTCTTTATAGTGCCATATCCCCTCCAGGGACGTAGGCGACCTAAGGGATCACTAATCAGGCATCCCGAGCCGGAGTTTGCGTGTGGTAGGGTGGCCAGTTCCTTTCCACTCCTCCTTCTGCCATAGAAACCGGGAGGTTCCCATTTTACATCACGAGGCTGGGAGACCCCGTACCAGACCTTTTCAAGGAGTATAATTGAATGTTGGTTGTAATAGCTTGTTGAAATACAACGTCCTATAAGGATATTAAACATGAATATGAGGTGCCCTTTGCTAGTGCTACCTCTGTACAAAATTTCATTCAATTCGGTTTCACCGTGTTTGAATTGATATGGGGAATGGATTTGCACACATACAGTATATGGCCGCTATTTGCAAAGTATTGGGCTGATGACCTTGTAGTCAGTCATAAGATGCTGCCGACAGCATTCTTGGTAACCAAGACACCCACTTCTGCCCGAATGTAATTTTGACTTCGTTCATCCCCCTCCAGAAGCAAACCCTAGTTATTCCACTGTACCTGGGTATATATCCTTTCAAATTCCTCCCCTGACCCGTCCTGAAAGGAAAAGTACATGGCCGTTGGCTGCATTAAAAAAATTATTATAACTTAATACCGTAACAGTAACAGCCCTTAAAGGGTCCATTCGTATTTTGAGAAATTACCTATATTCGTCAATTATGTGTATTTTAAGACTGAATAGCTATTTTAATTATTTATATTTAGTTGCGGCTTGCCCACTCTCAGGTCTTTTATTCTAATTTATATGTGTGTCATACATTTCATAGTTCATTAGTCGTATTTTGTTAACCTTCTAACTTTTCTTCTTTCACCTCATTATGACTTAAGAACTTAAAAGGTTCATTCTGGTTCCGTATTGATAAACTAATTAGTATAAACAGGTTAAAAGTTCCGCTTGATCAATACTTTTATTAATTAAGATCATTGTGTGGTCATTAATGGGACATGTTTCGAGTCCTAATTAATAGTTTTGGCCCCTTGATCAGCCGATATGTCAGAGAACGATACAAGAGTATTTTTGTGCGTAGCACATAAAATTCCCTTAAAATTGAAACTTGTATGGTGCACCATAAGGAGAGGTTGAAACATTTTACGCCTAATATGAAGAGTCTTATGAACTAGGCCTATAAACACTTTCAATGGACGCCTCACGGTGGTCTTTAGATGTTATTGAAGACACAAATGTATGGTTCAGAACACCTTTGTTGGAATCAGCAGTATGAACACTTAATTCCTCAATACTTCACCAGCAATATAAAGATAATAAAAACAATGAAGTCACTGCGCTGAAATCATATCTTGCCAAATATAAAGCTTAACTTCATAACACGGGGGGGCGTGGTGGCGTGGTGGCTCAGCGGTCTAGCTGTATGCCTCTCACCAAGGTGGTCCGGGTTCGATTCCCGGTCAATGCATGTGAGATTTTCGAAGTGAAATGCCATGTCCTGTGGTTCGGATTCCACGTAAAAAGGAGGTCCCGTGGCTTATAATCACAAGATTCACGGTCACGTAAAACTACAATCTTCCTTAACTTCATAACTTCAACAGTTGCAATGGCAGAGATTGGCCTCTAATCCGTCTTGTTAGAGTAACGATTAATAACCAAACTTCTTAAATTGGCAAATAGCTTTGTATATTAGCAGCCTTGTAAGTCGAGGAAGCATAAGAAATAAATACATAATTAAATAAATAAATAAATAAAATCAATGAAAGAAAATCTTGAGGAGAATTCTTGGACCGTAGAAGACCACAGACGTGACATGAAAAAAAAAGGAGAAATGGGGATCTCTACAACTATTCCGAAATGATCACGGACACAATGCGAAAACAAAGCCTGAAATTCTACGGACATCTAGTAAGTGTGGACGACAAACGATTGACTAAATGAATCTTTAAATATATAATTAGATTGAGGAGGTCGACGAAATGGGTGGAGGAGGTTAAGAAGGACACAGAAGAAATTGAAATTATATCTGAATTGATCCTCAACAGAAAGAAGTTCAGAACTCAAGTAGATAACAACAAATTTGACTAAGAGCAACTGAAGAACAGGCCCAAACCCGTAATATCTGAGGAGCGGAGAAAATTAAGGAGTGAACGAATGAAGATGTTCTGGGAAGAGAAATGAAAACTGGCCAGAAAGCATTAAGTTACACGTGGCCCACAGTTGGCCAAATTCGGAAGCAAGAAGATTAAAAATAAATAAAATAAAATAAATAAATACATAAATAAATTGTCTGATAACCTGTGTTATTCCGGTGTTTGTAGTAGTGTGCGTATTTGTAATTTAGGTGAGGATTGGGAAGAATCTGGCCATGTCCGCCTCTTTATGTAGCGGTTAGTATTCTTGGTTGTCACCGCGGAGATCCAGGTTCAATTCCCGGCTTTGGCAAAAACAATAATTCTTGTCTGAGGGCTGGAACTAGGTACCTACTGTAGTCTCGTGAGGCAAAACTGAGAAGTGGCGGGTTCGATTCCTATCTATGCCAACCAGGAAGTGGCTTCTCGTGGTTTCCCTCTTCTACCCCAGGCAAATTCCGCGATAGTACATCACTTAGGCCTTAAACCAACAACAGCTCCCTACCTACGTCTAAAGCCCTTTGGGATAAACAAAACGTTAACGCATCCACACGACTGTCATCCGTATCCGCCCCGCATCCGCCCCGCATCCATCCCGCATCCGCACGTTTGTTTGTTATCCGATTCCGCTGGCATAACATTCTATAACGCTAAGTTCATCCGACAAAAAGCTCAAGCTCCTAAACCAGAGGGAGATAGAAGGTGCGGTTTGTACCAAAATCTTCCAAATCGTCTCAATAGTACAGGAAAAATCATGCATTTCTTGAAAAGTCAACGGAAATATATTTATTTCTTTAAAAAGTGTCTTTAAACAAACAAACAATACGATAGCCCCTGGCAGAACTCTGTCCCGTCCAGCCCACATAGCACTAGAGCAGGGCGGGTAGTCTGTACAAATGGGGCTCACACTCACATTGTGCATTATGCAAACATAATTATTACCCGCAACAGTAACGAATTGCACTCTGATTTCATAAAAATTGGCAATTTGTTTAAACAGTCCGTTTAAACAAATAAACATATTTATAGAAGCCCGCATAACAGTAAAGCCATGCGGGTGGTTAATGTACATGCGATATGTCTCGCACAGGTCCCCTAGTAATGTTTTAAATTATTAGATTAAGCATAAAGTTAGTATTAAAGCAACACATTTAGACATTTGAGGAGAAAGTCGTTCCCCTAACCTATGTATGTCTTGTGCTATGTTTAAAATGAGTGTTACACAGCCAAAATTGTAACCCTTTTCAGTTCGGAGTGTTAATTATGCTTAACATAATTTGAAAGAGATTATCTTAAATCTTCTTAGGATGGCTGCGTGGCTCAGCGGTAACGTTCTCGCTTACTTGGCCCAAGTTTGCAGGTTCGTATCCTGGAGCAGTCAGCTGGCATTTGAGGGTGCGCAAATGCGAGGGAGCCGCGTCAGTAGATTTACTGGCACGTTAAAGATCCCCTTCTGGGCAAAATACCGGCACCCCGGCGTCTCTAAAAGCCCGAGTAGTTAAAAGGGACGTAAAACCAATAACATTATTATTATTATTATTATTATTATTATTATTATTATTATTATTATTATTATTAAATCTCCTTACTTTCGTAATGGAAAGAAACATAACGGAAAAATATGATAACCATATGTTATAAACATCCAGGGTATTAGTAATCTGCATCCGTACTACATCGACGACTACAGTGGAACAGACATCACATTGACATAGGTTATCAGCAAGGCTTCATAACTTAACATAACGAAAATGGTTGTTTGGGTAGATTATGTAACAAAATGGGTCTTGGTCACATTGTGGTCGTTACGTTTCATATCCGGAAGTCATTTGTATCGCATGGTAACGTTATTGGGCCATATAAAGTTATTCTGATATTGGTTATCGTAGAAACGAAATAGTATTGTCTGACAGAAATAACGTTATATGAATAAGTCTCTCGAAAAATATCCCCTAATACCGTTATTCGGACTAATAACGTCCTTCGGATATCGGTTATCGTAGAAACGAAATACTAGTGCCCACCTGAAATAACGTTATCGGAATACATTACTCGAAAAAAATCTCCTAATATCGTTATTTGGACTGATAACGTTATTCGAATATCAGTTAACTAAGGAACGAAATGGTAGTGCCCGCCTGAAATAACGTTATCGGAATACATATCTCGAAAAACATTCCTCCAATACCGTTATTAGGATTAATAACGTTATTCGGATATTGGTTATCTCAGGAACGAAATGGTAGTGCTCACTAGAAATAACGTTATTTGAATAGATCTCTCCAAAAAAATCCCCCAATACCGTTATTCGGACTAATAACGTTATTCGGATATCGGTTATCGCGGGAACGAAATGGTAGTGCTCACTATAAATAACGTTATTTGAATACATCTCTCGAACATTATTCCCCCAATACCGTTATTCGGACTAATAACGTTATTCGGATACCGGTTATCGCAGGAACGAAATGGTAGTGTTCACTAGAAATAACGTTATTTTAATATATCTATCGAAAAATATTCCCTCAATACCGTTATTCGGACTAATAACGTTATTCGCATATCGTTTATATATTACAAACGGCATCATCGATTGAAAATGGCACCATTTTGATACATTTTGCGTTGGAGAACTCCATAGAGTAGAAAGAGTGGAAGTGTCACTTTGCGACCTACGTCGTGTTAGGTTCTGAGTTTAGCCGCGAGGTTAATAAATACTCAGAAGTGCTTACCGTGATAGGGTATTGTATTTTTAGCCTACTTTTCACATTTTGCAAAAATGAAGAAAAAGTAGACTAATGAGACCGATCTGGGCAAATGTCTGTCTGTCTGTCTGTCTGTGCATGTCCCCCCCCCCCCCCCCACTTATCAACTCTTAAACGGCTGAAGCAATCAAAACCAAATTTGGTATGAGTAAAGATCTATATCTGAATATCTCAAGGCCATGAAAATGAAGTCAGTGCTACCAACTGCTGAAAAACCGCAATTGAAATTTGAGCTCCATGTTGGATATCTTGAAGGTATGCATGGGAGCTATTCCAAAATTGGCACATAATTACACTGACCGGCAAATAAAGTGGAACAGTAATTTAAAAAGTATAAAATTGGCCATGAAAAAGATGTAATCACATTTTAAATGCTTTTCACGCATTAGGACACACATCTGAAACATCCGTGAATAGAAATTGACATTTCTTAGGGTGGTTTATTACCACCAATTACCCCCAATCTTCGATGAGCCTAACAAGCTGTCATGGACGCTAAGGGTGGAAACACTCGTTTTTAGTGACCAGTGTTCCGGTACAGTGCAGTGCAAAAATTAACACTGCTTTGTTTGGCATTTAAAAAAAACAGCCCAAAGGAACATTAGTAAAAAATAGAAAACTGTTAGATTTGTGAAATGTAACGAAATTTGTGAGTTAAAGCGTGTTGTAAAACATGTTTCAGTATTTTCTGTAGCCAACCATCGAACATTTACATGAATAATGCAAATATTGGAAAACCGATACATTTTAGTGGAATAAATTAAGAAATTACATAAAAAATTGAAGTGTTCCACTTTTTTTTGCCGGTCAGTGTATATAGACAATAATATTTCAGTTTAATTTCCAGGAGGCCATACATGACAGTGTTGGCAAAATGATTCTAAGCATGCTGATAGGTCAAATTTTTAAATTAATAGAACTTCTACACTATCAATTGGATTTCAACCAAATTTCGTATGTAGTCTACTATGTGTACATAACCAGATATCACTATGCGTATTCCTAAGAGCAACCAGCTGCTGACAACTGTTGATAATTGTTGTCTCTACTTTTTTACCCTTATATTAATATATCAGAATGCATGCAAGCCAACAACTCTAAACTTTGCACACGTATAGTACCTGACATTCTAGATTAATTTGGAGTAACTAATATTATGCCAATGCCGCTAACATGATTCTAAGCCTGATGATAAGTTTAATTCTAAAATGCATGTAACTTCTATACATACAAATGGATTTCGTCCAAAATTGGCACAACAATAGATCATAATATGTCAGATTATTTCTGACCAAGACATGCATGACATTGCTGCCAACATGATTTTACGCGCACTGATAGATACAATATCTAACTGCATGTAACGTCCACGTTATCCATTGAACTTCAATCAAATTTTGTATTCTGTACCTTAAGAGATGGAACTAAGAATATATTAAGTCACCAGGGCTTCCAACTGTAGTGCAGGTATATTTCGAATTAATTAGAAATTTTGATATTACCAACTTAATTTCATCATTAACTTAGATAGTTCCATATAGATTAAACATTGGCTTGAATCTTTAAGTTTAAGAAAAATAGGCTCCTTAGTTTGTCACGGAACTGCTTGTTGAACTTGCGAAAGTGTCGAATGTCCGGAAAACACTCTTAAATGCGCTTTTGAAGAAAGGAACAACAGACCGACACCACTTGAAATACATAGGCCTAGGTGGATAGCAAACGACCTGAAGCTTAATAGAGATCAAGTACTAGCGAATCAACTAGACAACGGGGAAAATTCAGTGTACATTAAATTAGTGTACACCTTACTTTATGAAAACATATTATCTCGACATGAAGGTGTGAAATCCTTCCGGCTAGCTAGCGGTAACACCACAAAGATAACTATCACTGCTTCAGACTCTTTAACAAAACGTGTGCGTGTCTGTTTAATCTCCTCCCGAAGTCAACAATGAAAGGCTCTCCCGCGTGCTTTCTACGCATGGAGTTCTCAAGGACATACGGAACGAGTGCTGTAATGAAGTATACGAATTTTATGCTGTAAGTAATGGCATACGTATTGTAACAATTGAACTTAAATACCCCATTCCATCATATTTGACGGTCAATGATTGTAAAGTTCTGTTAACATATGAAGGACAAGCTAAGTATTGCTTTTATTGTAAAGAAACCTCCCACTTACAAATAGACAGTCCGAACAGAAGGAATCGCCCGGTATTCATGTCAGACAACAAACCTACAGCACGGTGCTGGGCGAGTCAGATGGGAGTAGTAAGCTAAGCAACACTACCGACATGGAAACTGCAGTACCTTCCCCTGAATATCCAGCCATATCAGAGGCCTTTCATAACAGGCCCCATTCTACAAACACATATAGCATTGCGGAAGTAACTCAACCATCAGATAACGTAGCTGAAACATCCCTGACTACTTTACATAGCAATGAAGAGGGAACTGTGACGTCACGATCGGACAGCACGGGGAAGGGTCACACTAGCAGGCAACACAGAAGTCTGTGCAGCAGCCAGATACTATTAAGACTAAATGTCCAGATTTTTAGTTTGTAATTCTGACACCACGTAGCAGCACCAAAGTGAGGCAATTTCTCTTGAATGGAAGCTCGTATTTGCGATGTCAAAACCACTATGTATACTAGAGTGCAATAGAATTGATATCAATCCAATGCATTTTCCAAAATGTGAAAAACAAAGACGTTACTAGCAGTTTTTTATATTTCTGCTTAAAAATGAAAAAAACTGGTAATACGGAAACGGAGATTTATTTCCTGATTCCAATGCATTTTTCATAAATAAAATCGGGTGAATGGAATCGTCGGCATTAGTTTGGGAATTGTTTAGAAAAGGGTGGTAGGAGTAGCGGCGCGGCTATACAAGATCTCTAGCGCAAGGAAAATGATGAACACGCCGAGTTGACGAATATTGTAGTTCGGCGAGTTACATGTACAAGTGCCTAGGCGTGGAACAATATCTGAGCAATAAAATTATAGTAATGTCACGCTTATGTAACGTTGACACAATGTGCTTATACAGATACTTTCTTACTTCCTCAAACATTCTTGTTCTTGTTGATAATAATACATTGTAGGGGCTTGGGACATCTTGGTCATCAGTCCCATGTAGTTGACTATGTGTGTTACTGTATTAGAGCCAGGGATGGGGCAGGTGCCCTGAGTCTTCAAGTAAGGTACTATCTCGGCATTTACCTGGAGGGAGTGTGGAAAACCCTGCGAAACACAAGACACAACTGAACTTCAGGTGCAACCACAATGGTAGGATGATTGACAGGTGAACTAGTCAATGAGAGATGTTGGACTGATGACAGTTTCCTAGGAAAAAAATCATAAAATAAGAAGGCATTTCTGAATGGCAATAAACATCTGCTGTAAGAAACATTGTTTCAGTTCCTTACCTTTTATTTCGTTCAATACGCCAATACACAAGCTCTGCTGGGACTTTCCTTCGTGTTCTGTGAGCGTACAAAGGAAGTGGATATTTATGCAGGACGCTTGCGCCTAGAGAACATGCGCTTGACTGTCGTCAGTATCTATGGAGACCAATTTTCCATTTTCACAATGGCTACGTCTTACTTTTCCACACAACGCATTGTTTCCGTTTGAATACAAACTCTCTTCTCTGAAAAAAGTTGTCACTGAATAGTTCGTGGTCATGTACTCTTACAATTATATATTAGAAGTTCAAAAAAAGACTAAACCCGTGGCGCGACAGCCGTTGAAGGGCCTAGTTCTACCAAGCAACCGCTGTTCAGCCATGTAGCTTGCAGATTGTGGGGTGACGTTTAGTCATCCAACTTGTACAAATAAATTTAAAGTGAAATCAAAACTGCTCAGTACTTTTCACATTCTCTAATGCAAGCGTAATTTCAAATATAAACTAGGGAAAAAATCTTATGTAGGCCTATGTGTAGAGGTTTTTCTTAGGGCCTGGCTTCCTTTTCTTGGTACAGTACTTACTGTCGACCAAAATATTATGTGCACTCGAGTTTGAAGGTTGTTTGTGAAGTAACCAATAGACCTATATAAAATCCACTAACATAATCATTTTCGTCGTTCTATTTTACGTTAGTTCATGTAGGTTTGGAATTTTTTATTTGGCCTATATTTTAATTTTTTATCGCAGTTGAAACACAAAAGGTGACCGTATTTAAGCGTGTTTCAACCATGCGTCACATTTAATAATTATTATCTCACAAACCCGTCATCAGATCGAATCCAAATTTTAGCACAATATACAATGGAATGTTGTATAACAGGTTTATTAATTTCAACATTTTGTGTGTACAAGAACGAATTTTGTTATCATTTTTGTAAGGTAACTATTTCTAGGCTCGGGGTCGTTGTAAAATGTAGTTCTTGGTTGCGTTGTAATCCTTATACATCAAAAAGTTATGTTGTATGACTGTGAAATACGTAAATTAATTCACTTATTTTATATCGGTTTGTATTTATATGGGGAACTAAGACATGGTTCACCAGCTAGACGCTCCGGGATATTCTGTACAGCATTGCTGATATGGAGCCCATTACTTCCGAGCGAAGCGTGCCTAGACGCGTGATGGAGCCCATCTTGGCAACGCTGTACAGCTTTTACAGGAGCGGCCAACTGGTGAACCATGTCTTAATTTCCCATACAAATACAAACCGATATAAAATAAGTGTAGATGGACTCTGTAATGAACATTTGAAGATTTCGCTACACTTCGTGGAAAACGTATGGACAGAGTTAGTGAATAAGTGCTTAGAGATTGGAACCATCCCCAGTACTTGGCGTAAGTCCATAATCAAACTGCTATACAAGGGTAAAGGCGATGTCAGTAAACCTGAATCATATAGGGGTGTGGCATTGGAATCGGTTGCATGCAAATTGCTTACCAAGCTTCTGACTCGGAGAATAGATGCATGTGTAGACCACCTGCTTCCAGAAGAACAATTTGGATTTCGGAAGGGCAGATCTACTCTATTGGCTGCAGAATGTCTCTTAAAGGACATACAGGACACGCTTGAAGCTCACGGGAAGAAATATGTAATTTTTATCGACTACACCAAAGCCTTCGACACAGTCAATAGAAGGAAACTTGTCATAAAATTAGAAAACTTACTAGGACGTTCTGACATGACAAGACTGATATCGAACATTCTGGCGGACAATCAAGTTCAGATCCATGATGGTATCGCACACTCGGACTGGATTGACCAGTCAATCGGAGTACTGCAAGAAGACCCGCTAAGTCCGTTACTCTTCAATATCATGACCCACGATGTTGTCTTCAAATTAAAGGAGGTAACACAGAAAGTAAATATATATATTTATGCAGATGACATGGCCCTGGCCTCCGATAATATAGAGGAACTACAGAAGGGAATAGATCTTGTTGAGAAATGGGCGGAGGAGAATGAACTAAGGATGAATGCTCGGAAGACTGAATTAATGATATTCAGAAATGGAGGAAGGCTGAGGAAGGATGACTACATTGTTTGCGGGGAACACATACTAACACCGAAAAAACAATTTAAGTACCTTGGAATTACTATGCAAGTCACAGGGACTTCCTTTATGGTTCATATAAAGGAGAGACTTGCAGCAGCACTTAGAAATATAAGCGACATTAGACATTTACAAAGAATGTCAGTGAATTCAGCTATGGAACTTTTCAGAGTCAAAGTACTCCCATCACTCACGTACGGGCTAGAGGTCATATGGACTTATCTATCAATCAGACAATTAAAAGACATTGAAAGTTTGAAATCAAGGTATTTGAAAAGGGTATTGGGGGTATCAAAATTCGCTCTTTCACGATATGTGTATGCTTTAGCCAGAGAAACATTTCTGGTAGAAGACCTTCGACTGCTAATGCACCTACCATCCACACACGCATGCGTAGACCTGTTAAGCGAACTTTGCAGGAAGAGAGACTCCATCCCAGAAAGATTCTTCGTAACAGATGCAATGTTATATAAAGAATGGATGCGACCAGAGTATGAGCTGAGGCACCTAGTGACCAGATTTGCGATCCATGGCTTCCACCATCGCATCTGCACTAGGAAGTCCTTCCATCAGCCCAGCCAGGAGTGTGTTTGCCGATTATGCAACAATCAGTGCGATATATATCACGCCATGGAATGCAGTAGAAGACTAGTATCACTCATTCAGTTTCGTTTAGACGAGGACTGATTATGTTGTCTTGATCAAAGTGTAGTGCAGTGGAATGGGTGAACGGACTTGATGAACACAAGTCTCTGGTGTTACCTAGGTATACGATTGATTCATTATTGTTCACAATGTTATAATGTTGTTCCTATCTATGGCCATTGGCCGCAATAAATATTTTATTAATAAGTGAATTAATTTACGTGTTTCACAATCATACAGCATACCTTTTTGATGTATTAGGATTACAACGCGACCAAGAACTACATTTTCAAACCAACCCGAGCCGAGAAAAAGTTACCTTACCAAAATGATAACAACTTTGTTTCTTGGCCATACCAAATTTTAAAATTAATGAACCTGTTATACAACATTCCAATGTATATTGTGTTAAAATTTGGATTCGATCTGTTGACGGGTTTGTGAGATAATAATTCTTAAATGTGACGCATGGTTGAAACACGCTTAAAAACGGGCACTTTTTGTGTTCGAACTGCGATAAGAAATATTAAAATATATTTAAAAAAATCCAAACCAACATGAACTAACGTAAAACAGAACGACGAAAATGATGATGTTATTGGATTTTATGTAGGTCTATTGGTTACTTCACAAACAACCTTCAAACTCGAGTACACATAATATTTTGGTCAATGGTAGTCGCAATTCCCCCTGGGATTTAGTGGTATGCCCTTGAATCAGGGCTGGCATGCGAAACGAAATGTATGGCTGTGGGGGCGAATATATTTGAATTTCGACGTGAGCGCGATACTCGGGAGCGAAATGACAATGATTGTCGGTGGGAAATTAAATCAAAGCGAAACTTAATTAGAAGCGAAATGACATAGCGAAATCAACGCGAAAGTTAATAGCAACGCGATATTACATTGTACAATTGAATAAAATTTCACTCACGGCGCGAAAATAAAATCGTTACAATCTTTTAATTTCGCTCCCGGCGCGAAATACAATTCAATACAGACTTTTAATTTCACTCGCGACGCAAAATAAAATTCGATACAGACTTTTAATTTCGCTTCCGGTGCGAAATAAAATTCGTTGCAGTCTTTTAATTTCACTCCCGGCACGAAATACAATTCATTACAGACTTTTAATTTTACTCGCGGCGCAAAATAAAATTCAATACAGACTTTTAATTTCGCTTCCGGTGCGAAATGAAATTCGTTACAGACTTTTAACTTCGCTCCCGGCGCGAAATAAAACTCGGTTACAGACTTTTAATTTCGCTCCCTGCGCGAAATAAAATTCGTTACAGACTTTTAATTTCGCACCCGGCGTGAAATAAAATTCCCAAATGGTATTTAGTTTCGCCCTCCGATGTGAATTTAAAATGAATGGAACATTTCATTTCGTTGTTGAAATTAAAATGTATTCGTTTCGAGAGTGAAATTATGTTCGGAGCGATGTTCAAAGTCCTGACGTTGGCAGCAGTAGCAGTCTTATTACCGTTCACCGCCTGCCCAATCTGCAGGGCTGCAACAGCAACGTGAGTCATTCAATGGTCATCACTCCAGTAGAGGAGAAAGTCAGTGCTATGGCATCAACATCACCATCGTCGTTGACTGCACCTCGGACTCGTGGCTGGCCCTCCCTGACGTTCATAACGCAATGGGGCAACAAGTACCTTTACTTGTTCTATAGCGAACAAGAAGACGAATGTGCTGTGTGGACAGACATTCAAGATAAGTGACGAACTCCAATTACAATACAAATTGTCAGTTGTAACTCTTCAGTCAGTCAACACTAATTTGCCCAATAACTGGGAGGGGTACAATGAATATACAGTAATATGTAAATAACATTATATGTATTAGTTTATGGTCACGATTATAATGCAGCAATTTTAGTGATCTTAAATCTAATTCATGTATTTTTTTTTCAGGAGTGTTACTTACATCTTATATACGTTGTACCCCACCCAGTTATCGGGTAAATTAATGTTGACTGACTGAAGATTTACAAATAACAGAAAATCGTCTGTGGTAGTACCGCTGCGTATATGGAGTTCTGTTTCGGAGGCGGGTTACTCGAACAACAGGGTTGAGGGGTCATTCCTCTCATTTCTACATTCTTTATTCTTACACTTCCGGAAATTTCGGGGGGGGGGGGGGGGGCTTGGCATTCCTTAGTACTTCCTTCTTACCCTCAGCGCATTTATACTGACCATGGCACGAAAGTCAAACCCCTGTGCCACGTACAGGATTTAGTTTCGCACTGCAATTAGTTTTGCTTCGCCTTTCACTATGTTATTGTGCTTAGAATTACATTGTGCTTCCATTTTAATTTTCGCGCTTACAATCAATATCATTTCGCCCCCGAATATCACGCTCATGGCGAAATTAAAGTGTTAACGCGTCCACAACCATTTTGTTTCGCATGCCAGACCAGATTTAATTTCAGACATGAAATGATATATTCCATGCATTTTAAAATCACGCCGGGGGCGAAACTAAATGCTGTTTGGGAATTGTGTGTCATTAAAATAAATCGTGGCACTACATCCCATGAAAAGCCTAGGCCTACCAAGCGACCGCTGCCCAGGCATCTGCAGATATTGGTCAGCGCATCGGGTTCCCTCGGCCGTTAATCTTGGTTTTCGCGACTTTCAGACAGCTACTCTCGAGGCTGAGTGCACCCCGTTCCAACCCACACGTCCGTTTCTAAAATCACTAACGGAGCCGGGAATCGAACCCGGGGCCTCCAGGTGAGAAGCAGGCACGCTATCCCCAACACCATGGGGCTAGAAATTTTTGTCATACCAGGAGCAAAATTAACAGTCGTTAAAAATATTATTTCGCGCCTTGAGCAAAATTAAGAGACTGAAGCGGTTTTCATTTCGTGCCAGGAGCGAAATGAAAAGTCTTGTATCGAATTTTATTTCAGGCCAGGAGCAAAATTAAAAGTCCGTAATGAATTTTATTTCGAGCCGGGAGCGAAATTGGAAGTCTGTAACGAATTTTATTTCGTGCCCGGAGTGAAATTGAAAGTCTGTATTTTTTTTATTTCGCGCCGGAAGCGAATTTAAAAGACTAACGGTTTTTATTTCACGCCAAGGGCGAAATGAAAAGTCTTTAATGATTTTTATTTCACGTCAGGAGCAATGTTAAAAGTCTGTTAAGAATTCTGTTTGTAGCCGGGAGCGAAATTAAAAGTCAGTAACGGATTTTATTTCACGCTGGGAGCGAAATTTAAAGTCTGGTACGAATTTCATTTCGCACCGGGAGCGAAATTAAAAGTCAGTAATGCACTTTATTTCGCGCCGGAAGCGAAATTAAAAGACTAATGAATTTATTTCGCCTCTGCAGCGAAATTAAAATTCTGTTACCAATTTTATTTTGCGCCAGGAGTGAAATTTTATTCCATTGAACAATTTAATTTCGCGACGCTAATTTAAATTGATGATACATTTCGTTTTGCATGCCAGTCCTGCCTTGAATCGGTTTTGGTGGTGGCTCCATTTTTCACCTAAAATGTCAAACTAACTGCACTTGATGACCTTAATGCTCTCCATCACTCGTACCTGTATGTACATCGTTCATGTATATGATCTACCAGAGATACTGTCCAAAAATAAATTGCCGAAAATAGAACACCTAACGAACACCAAAAATAATGGTGTTTCAGGTGAAATAAACTAAGTAAAAAGTAATTAAAGGGATCGATGAACTAAAAACAGGAAAAACAACATGGAAAATTAGAAGTCGTAAGTACAAACTGGTAAAATTTCAAAGGATCACTCAGAAATATCCAGAACTGAACAATAATTCAGAACTAGCCATCACAGTCACAGTCAATCGCAACATCGGACTAGATGCTCAGGAATCCCATACCGTCAGGTAAGGGGTAAGGTCCTCACTCTCTCACTTTACTTTCGCTCCCCTTTCCTGCTGCTGCGGTGGCCTTGGTCGAGCTTGTGGCGCGCCGTGGCCGCCTGCTTTAAGCGTGTGTACAATCCTGTATGAAATATTACCTTATAAAAGATGCGGGAAGTGTCGTCCTTCCTGGGTTATACAGGCATTGTATCCGGTAACCACATTTTGGCTCACGCGAATGAGTTCTGCCACTGTAATGTTTCTGATTTTGTATTTTATGTTCTTTAATGAGCACTGAGTCAGTAGGCCTAGTGTAAAACTTATTTACAATTACGTGAATCTGTGCTAGTGAAGGTGACACTTCATCAGGAAATTGCTGAACTTACCCACCGGGCCGTCTCGTACTTAAAATAAGTTTTACATGCAAAAATACGATGTTGCAATGATAACTGTCTGAACATGTTACCATCTGAGGTTCAGACTGGCGACTGACAATACCTGCACGCTTATTGCAAGGTCAAGTTTGTACTATGCGCGCGCTTTCAATACTACAGCAGGGGGTCGTGGGGCGCCAGAAACTCGGCCAAGCCCGCTGCAGTAGCGAATAACAAAACCGCCGCTCGTCGTTCTTACTTAATATGAAAGACCCTATATGTAGACCATAGAGTTATGTACTATTAGATGACTATTATTGCGTAGGTTCATTATTCAAACGTTGACTTCTATCGCATGATTGGGACACAAGAAATAAAAAAAAAAAAAAAAAAAATTTTGCACAGCTGCCATCTTTGTATGTAAACAATTTAACAAAATTAGATATCAGTTCATTACACTGTATATAAACAATTGCTGTACCAAATTTCACTGCGTTCGGATGGTTAAATCGCCAGAAAAGTCTATTTAAATGTTCAAATTCACTTGGCCGCCATGTTCGTTTTGTAGTTAACAGGTTTATGAAAGTCACTTAAGTGACTTTTATCACCGTACAAAATTTCAGGGTGATATCGGTGACAGTTTCGGAGATATAGAATGCCAGAGATATTTCGCACAGCCACCATGTTGAATTGGTGAAACATAATAAGCTTTGAAGGGCACGATCGGGGTCGGCCAAAATAGTAGGCCTACTATGACCTTACCGAATTTCATTGAAATCGCTCCAGCCGCTTAGATTTTATTAGGTGGGGTGTGGAGGAAGAGGGGGAGGGGTGGGGATGCACACCAAGGCCTGGCGTAGGTGCGTGACGTCATGTCATGTCATGTCAGTAGGTAATCTGTGTCCTTGACTCTCCCCGCCTGCCGCTAGCTACGTGTGCGAGTGAGCTTTGTATAGTATGTCGTGGTACCCTGCAAGCCAGGCTAGTGCTTTTAGGGCCATATGACCCAGGCGCACACTGTCTACGCTGGAACTCTCAGTTCAGGGGCGCGTGGCCGGCCTGTCGCGGCTGGATTTCTCGAAGTCGTTCTTCTCTTCTCTTCTCTTCATATTATTATTATTATTATTATTATTAGACTATTATTATTGGCAATAAAATGTTATTGGATACCAATAGACTACGTCTCATACTGTTCCCGAGTACATTGTAGATCAATTCTCTATTATTGAATGGATTCATATGATAGCACAATTATGCCATTTACACTTAAGTTAGGCATACCCAAACACGATAAGTTATTAAAAAATGTTGATGTTGTTTCTTTCCCTTATTCGAAACGTACCACAAGCTTTCAATTCTCTTTGAAGCCTATCGTTAGCTCTAAACGACCTGTCTTGTTATGCCGATGGTTACTTCACATCTGATGGTGGGGTCCAGCATAAAATCTTGTATCCTTCTTACGGCCAATAACAATTATTATTCTATTGTACTTTTGCTTTTAACACGAGGAAGACACGAAAACATGGATCGCGTAACATTTCTGAAATGTTACAGATGCATCTTAAATCTATGTCGGTGATTCCCTTCTTAATTTTGGTGTTTGAACGGAGCTAGGTTATCAGACACTCTAGAGTGGTTGCAGCATACAGTCTCACACAAGAGCAACCTTTGACTCCACCTATTTGTGCTTGACTACTCCCTTTCATGTGTACTTCTGGATAAGTTGTTCATAAAATATGGTGATTAGACACTTTCGCAATCAACCAGCAAGTTCATTTTGTTTTTTCCATACATCCGCTTCAGGCTCAATTCTCAAGTATTCCTTTGGTTCCTAACTAGTAAATCACCGTCTTCATCGTTACCACCATCTTCATCATCATCACCGTAATGAAAACCTCATTCGTTGTACAAACACAAATTACGCACCAAGTCACATTGCCTTCAAGCAATCCTTGCACTCTCTGTATATATGTGGCACGGTGTCCCTACATGATGATTACTATACTTTGGATGTTCATTCACTGAAAATTGCGAAATTAGCTTCGAGGTTTTCCTATGCCCAGAACATAGAATGCTCTGAAAATCAAATGTTCTTAAATACGATGTGTGGATTACATATAAATATGCAATTGGATTAACTCACGACAGCTACTTGTAGCATTGGCCTTTGAGAATATTTTACGGAAGCTATTGTAACAACTCTACGAGGTGAGTTTCTCTCCGTGTTCCCATATGAATGATCGAATTGCAGAATAAGAATGTAGAAAAAAAAAGGAAAACTTGTGCTCACTGACCTGGTGCAAGTCCTCAAAATGAACACCCCTTTGATGACTTAGGTATCATCGATATCATTTCAGTACCTCAAACCGAAATTAAATTTCTTGGCAGGCCAGGGAATCAAACCCTGACTTTGTTAGCCGCTACACCACAAGGTGATCTCTTTCATTGTCAGCGCAATCTATTGCACGATGCCATGTAATTTCAGCACGAACTATAATAGTACACCTTTCTTCGTATTTTTGGCATTACAGTGCCCCTGGTAAGTTAGAGAGATGGTTCGCACACCATAACCAAAGAGCCGAATAGTTCCAAAAACCAACAAACAACCGAAAGAAATACCGACAAGCTGGTAGAAAGACAGACAACAGATTTTGTAATTTTCAGAGCAAAATTGTTTTACGATGAAGAGCACTCTTGGTCTCCATACTGTTGAAATAATGAAAATTGTCCTAAAACTTCAAAAGTTAGAAGGATTTCATGTCAACTTGCTTATTTTGCCGTATACCTTATGTGTAGGTAAATTCCATGAGTTATTGTTTCAGGCGATGTTGAAAATACGAATAAAAGACATAAATTACCTCAGATTGCGACGGAATATTGTTCAGTTTAAAAACTTGATAAATTTACTAACGCACGTTTCTCGAATTCACATATCCCTGAACAGCACCAATCTAATCAGTTGGTGAATTCAGAATCTAGTTATTGAAATACTGTAGACCATAGCTTTATAGTCCTAATGTAGTTTTTTGTTCTACCCGTAATTATTTTGGTTGCTATGAGGAAGGGGATATGGTGAGACAGTTTCTTTGTGGGAATGATATTACGGATAGATGCCCTTCTGTAACGATTCGATCCCATAGCTGTTATATTTATAGGGTTATTCATTTATAATTATCATATTTATTATTATTATTAACTAGTACATCCATGAGATGATTTTTATATCAGATAATTGTAAGCGGTTTTGATTATTATATTCAATTAGATTTTTATTAACAATTACTTGTAAAGAGACGAAGTATTATATATTGCAACAAGACTGGCGATATGGACTAACCCTGTGCGTCACAAACTGAACGACGTAGTAAGAATTACACCACGGCTAACTGCGTCATTTTCCTGAGATGTTAAGAAACCCACAATGGTGTAACCAACACGCCATTTTCTACGGTATATACGCGTCAATATATATTGCAAGTTATGAGTCAAGAATGGAGAAGGCTAAGAGAGAGGGAAGCTGTGACACCACGTGACAAGGAAGTCATTAGTATTTGTACCTGCAACATCGGACAAGAATGGCATTAATCTACAGCTCTTAATGAAGGAAGGAAGTTGTAACCTTGCTTTCTGGGTCCTAATGGACTGAGCACCGAGAGTCGACACTGAACGATGTCTTGCCGACATCTATATCAATACATAATGGGTTATATCCCTGATCAAGAGTCTTTCTACAGATGGCAACGTACTTAATGAGGATATTTCATAGTAAATGAGATATCACATCATTTTTTTAAACATAAGCGACGTAACATGGAGATCATCGATCATTTCTTAAATATGACGAATCTTCGACTGGGTGAGCCAACAATTCAATAAAACTATCGTCTCTATTATAATTTAACTTCATTTAACTTTCAATTCATTTTAATATTCATTTTCTTTTAAATAATTAATTGCCGCATTGAGTAATTTTAAATTCAATTGTGTGACTATCACTATTCTGTTTTATTAATATTTTGTTTTTGCATTTAATAAATTCATTCTCTTCAACGTAATGCCTATTTCTTTCATTGTAGTTAGTACTTTAAGGCAATCATACTCCTTGATTAAATACGGATTGGTTAGATGACTTTGTCTCACTACGGCCCGGGTAAGTGGTTCTCGACTCTACTGCTGATAGCCGAGGTTAAATCAATAAATTTCGATTCACTATCTTAAATAGGAATCTGGCGCTCAACAACTTATTATATTACACTATCACAGGTAAGGTCACACCACAGTGTATATTATTTATTCATATCATGTTTGTTTTATTGAACCACAATAGTCATCACCACGTTTAGTTAACTCATTAAAAATGTTACATTTGGCGCCACAAAGTAGGGCACGAAAACCATTCGGTATTTAGTCAGAGGAGTGTATAATTTCAGTGCAAATTGTCAGTGCTTTTGGGGGACAGTGAAGTGAAGTGAAATTTTGGAAGGGCAATTGTTATACGGTGTACTTCGAGATGTCGGAGGAGGAACAGAGGCAGTTGAGAAGTAGGGATGCAGTCAAGAAAGTTAATTATAAGGAGGTTGATAGCGGTAGCGATGTTGAGAGCGTAGAGAATAATACCAAGATGTCGGAGGTAAATCTTGAGAATAATCCTGAGAGTAATCCTGAAAATAATCCTGAGTTTAACCCTGACACGAATTCAGAGGAAAATCTCGATACGAATACAGAGGTACATCCTGAGACTAGTGGTAGTCTAGAGAAAGAAAAGTCTATAGAGATTCCTGAAGATCCATTAACTGCGCTCATAAGGCAGATGAGTCGAGATTTAAGTGCGAAATTTGATGAGAGTAAGAAAGATAATTTAGAAAGTAGGAAGGAATTCAATGATAAATTTGAGAAATTAGATAAAGATATGAATAAAAATAGTGAAGAGAATAAAAGAAATTATTTGGAATTCAATGGTAAATTTGAGAAATTAGATAAAGATATGAATAAAAATAGTGAAGAGAATAAAAGAAATTATTTGGAATTCAATGGTAAATTTGAGAAATTAGATAAAGATATGAATAAAAATAGTAAGGAGATGAGAGAAGAGATGGGTAGGCTAAATCAAGATATGAGTAAAATAAATCAGAAGCTGGAAGAGAATAATGTAAAACTAGACAGTGTGGTTAAAGTCAATGAAGGGTTGAGTAAGAAGTATGAGGTACTACAGGAGAGTATTCAGGGGGTGAAACAGGAAATCAGAGGTGAAATTAAGGAGGAGGTAGAGATGAAGGCTAAAGATATTATTAAGACAGTAGATAAGAAATTAGAAGCAGCAGAAAGTAGGATTCAGGAAAGAATAGTAACTGTGATTGAAGAGAAAATAGCAACTCAAGGTGAAAGTTTTAGCAAATTGGTAGAAGTGGAAACTAGGCAGGTGGTAGAGACTTTAGGGGAAACTGCAGTAGAATCAGTAAAGACAGCCTGTAAGGAGACTATAATTGAAAGTAGAATGGAGTCAGACGAGATTTTAGGTGAAAGCAAATTGGAATTAGCGGAGATTTTAGGTGAAATCAGATTAGAGTCAGACGAGATTTTAGGTGAAAGCAAATTGGAATTAGTGGAGACTGTAATTGAAAGTAGATTAGAGTCATTGGAGATTGTAGGTGAAAGCAGATTGGAATCGGAGGAGATCTTAGGTGAGGAACGGCAAATAGCGGAGATTTTAGGTGAAATCAGATTAGAGTCAGACGAGATTTTAGGTAAAAGCAAATTGGAATTAGCGGAGATTTTAGGTGAAATCAGATTAGAGTCAGATGAAATTTTAGGTGAAAGCAAATTGGAATTAGTGGAGACTGTAATTGAAAATAGATTAGAGTCATTGGAGATTGTAGGTGAAAGCAGATTGGAATCGGAGGAGATCTTAGGTGAGGAACGGCAAATAGCGGAGATTTTAGGTGAAATCAGATTAGAGTCAGACGAGATTTTAGGTGAAAATAGATTAGCGTCAGAGGAGATAGTAGGAGAAAGCATAGTAGAGTTGAAGGAGATTTTAGATGAACGCAGGATAGCTGTAGAAGAGACTATAGAATGTAGCGAAAAAGAAGTGAAGAAGATGAGAGAAAAGATAGGGATAGAAGTAGGTAAGATAAAGAAAGTACTAAGCACCCAAGAGATTAAGATGCAGACAATCATAGATAAATTAGATAGGCAAACTAGGGAAGAATTTAGTCCTGTGATAGAGGAAGTTAATATGAAATTATTAGTGGCAGAGAAGCGTGCGTTAAGTCATAGTCAGAAGAACATAATTAGTAAACAGGTTAAGAGGAGGAGAGAGATAGATAAGAGCAGAAGCAGTAGTCCACGGCTAAAGAGAGCATTAAGTGATAGTAACGGAGAAATGAAAATGAAACCTAAAGGTAGATATTTTAGAAGTAAAATGAAAGAAAAGAGAATTAAGTTGTTAGAGGAAAAAGAAATCAGGATGAGAGAGAGAAAGAAAGCATATGACGTGCAGTGGCGTACTGAATTAGCCAGACTTGGGGATGTGAGAGGGGGAAAGCCGAAGTACTGTGTTACTATGGATGAATGTAGTACAGAGGAAGTAGAAAGTAATGTTATAAGAAAAGAGGAAAATGGAACCCTAGAAAGAGATAGAATTGAAGATGAAGATGGTAAGAACGGTGAAATGCCAGAGAAAGTAGTGATGTAAATTTATATTACCGATAGTTACTCTTCCGTATGACTTAAATATTAAGTAATGAAGTTTAATATGACTTAAAAGAGGTAGATAAGAAACCTGCTGTGTGTAATTTTAATTCAGTCGTGAAGTTAGGATGGTAAGGGGCGCGTAGTGCCTACGCTTATTGATTTAGATTGACTAAAATCATTTAATTTGGAAGACAGAGGTTGTCGTGCTACTGAGCAATTCAGGTAAGTTGAATGTAGGTCCTTAAACTGCAGGTAAGTTGGATGAAGTGAGAATTAAATTTTAAAAATAGGAAGGTTATTACATAGGTAAGTAATCGAAAGAAAGTAATAATTATTATGGCAACCATAATTAAGAATATAATGGTAATAAAGATTTAATTCAAAAGTGAGTGAAGATAAGATGATACAGTGGTAATAAAACTAGTGAGTTGAAGAATTAAGTATTGATTTAATAAAGAAGTTTCAGTTGAGGACAGCGAGGTTATCAGCGGATATATGTTGAGAAATTTAAGTGGTTTAGAATTGTTAATGGTAATGCGTTGTATGAATTAACCAACATCGGGTTGAAATGAGGAAGTAGTAACTAATTAGGACATCTGGTACTTGTTGACAGATATGTGTGTGTGTATGTGTGTATTTTCACGTAAATGGACGTGAGTTTGAAGAAGTAGGCCAACGAAGGTAATGCCGTTGAGCAATGTGGTTTTAAAGTTTTGGTAAGATGCCAAATGAAGTTTTTTAAGGAGGAAGTTTTGGTAAGATACCAAATGAAGTTGTTTTTTGAGGAAGTTTTTGGTAAGATGCCAAATGAAGTTGTTTTTTGAGGAAGTTTTTGGTAAGATGCCAAATGGAGTTTTAAGAAGTTTTTGGAGGATGAAGTAGGTCAGCGAGGTATATTCCGTTGAGTTATGAGTTTTTTATGGTATCTACGGGACTACGTGAAGTTAATAAGGGAGTTTTTTTTTAAGTATATATGGATGTATGCACACAAGGTAATAAGAGATTACAAAGGTAAGATGGTCCAAGTTTTTGTTACAGTTACGCACGTTTTAAAGATATTACAAGGCTTGTTATTGAGCTAAACCACTTTGTAGTAAAAAGTTACTGATGACTAATAACGAATTAATGATGTGGTAGATCGTTGTCCTACACACAGGTTAAAATAAAGATGATAATAATAATAATTATATGGTTGGCATAATATTTTCTAGAAGTGAAAGGAATTTGTTATAATTCGACGTTTTGAGGATTTTAAAAGTAAATCATTTTTTTAGTAGACAGGAAATTAAAGTTTTATTTATGTCATACGGAGTTAGTAAAGATAAGTTAATATTTTGAAGGAAGAATAAGTTGGTAAGATAAGTGTATACCTAAGGGGTAATAATGAAGTTTCAATTAAAGGCAGGTGTAATTTACGCATTTAATTTGATAGAGAAGAAAGTATCTGAACTGTGTTAGAACTCAGAACTTGCTTTATGAAGTGATTATGGGAGAATATTTGCTAATTAGGAGTGTCGGTGTTATTAACTATCAACAGGAACACTGTCATTATTTTAGGAAGACAATAGCTAGGAAAGCATAGTGTGATGTTATTATTCCAAGGAATTAGTCGAAGCATGTACGATTTTTTTTAGCTGAAATTTAATGTGTTATTGGTCAGTAAGAGGTGACCTGTAACAATACGAAGATGTGGGATTATACCACGAATAGGGGAGTTTTTTTTGTATGTGACGTGTGATGTCACGATGAGTTTTGAGAGATTCTGGTATAGCAAGAGTGAGCTATAGTCCAGGCGGTCAGAACAAGTAGGAAGTGGTGTTTGGAGGACACGGTACTTAATTAAGAGTTTTGAGAGAAAACTAAGGGGGGTTTTTAAGCATTCAGCAAAAAGTCAAATCATGAATAGACTAAGTTCAAAGTATAAGAGCATTAATATTTTGTGGAACGAAATATTTATTCCGAGGAGTTTGTCATGTGTTTTTGTGAAATAGTTTAGTGATATACGTAATTCAGGTATTGAGTAGTATTTTGTCCAAGTCTTAATCATTTTGTTATGGTAAGTAAGGAATGACGTTACGGTAAAGTTATATCTTGACGCTAAGTTAAATTTTATAAAGGGAACAAGAAGTCAGATTTTATGTTTATTGGTGATTTTGAAAATTCAAGTTATTGTTTTCGAGAAGTAGTAAAGAGGAATTATGGTTTTATGTGAAGTTAAGAAGTCGTGGAGACTTAGGAAGTATTAATTTGGAAGGAGGCGGCCGTGGCCTAAGAAAGAATTAAGCCACGAAGGCAGGTGAGTAGTAACTTGGATATTTAAATGAACTGTTTAATAACTGCTTTGAGGTATTTCGATGTCATTATGTATTTGGGGAAATATTTACATGTATGACATATGCACTGAAATTGGAATTGCCTTGAATGTCTTGCTAAGTTATTTTTTCTTCAATTATTGAAATTTTACTGCATTTGAGTAATCCCTTTATAAAGACGAAAGGAATATTGTATTGTTTGCATCCTATTATCGTGTGCTGTAATAGTTATTATGGGTTAATCAGCTGGTATTACAACAATGTACTTCTACGCCAGACTGATATACAAAAACTACGTTCAAAAGAGATGAAGCCAAAATTGTATGTCATGCATACGATCACCGAAATATAAACGAGTGCAGCGTTGACATATATGTCAAAAATAAAAGTGAAGGGCATTTTATATGTATATTTTTTACAGCTCGTTTAATACATAAAGAAAAATGAACATTATGAACATTTGGAAGAATGAGATGAATGAAAGTTAAAATATGATTTTTTTGTGAAGAATACATTTATGTATATTTTTTTTACAACATATATAAAGAAGAATGAACATTATGAACATTTGGAAGAATGAGAAATGATAGTACAAATATGTAAAGTGAAAAGAGTATGTTCTTGTATATCTTTATGTATTGTTGAAGGGTATTATTTGTATGTTGTCGTTATGGGGGTATTAATATTTAAATTTGTATTCATTTGTGTAGGATGTGTAGTGATATAAATAATGTTACATTTTATTTTAAATTATTTATATCAGGGGCGATTGTAACGATTCGATCCCATAGCTGTTATATTTATAGGGTTATTCATTTATAATTATCATATTTATTATTATTATTAACTAGTACATCCATGAGATGATTTTTATATCAGATAATTGTAAGCGGTTTTGATTATTATATTCAATTAGATTTTTATTAACAATTACTTGTAAAGAGACGAAGTATTATATATTGCAACAAGACTGGCGATATGGACTAACCCTGTGCGTCACAAACTGAACGACGTAGTAAGAATTACACCACGGCTAACTGCGTCATTTTCCTGAGATGTTAAGAAACCCACAATGGTGTAACCAACACGCCATTTTCTACGGTATATACGCGTCAATATATATTGCAAGTTATGAGTCAAGAATGGAGAAGGCTAAGAGAGAGGGAAGCTGTGACACCACGTGACAAGGAAGTCATTAGTATTTGTACCTGCAACATCGGACAAGAATGGCATTAATCTACAGCTCTTAATGAAGGAAGGAAGTTGTAACCTTGCTTTCTGGGTCCTAATGGACTGAGCACCGAGAGTCGACACTGAACGATGTCTTGCCGACATCTATATCAATACATAATGGGTTATATCCCTGATCAAGAGTCTTTCTACAGATGGCAACGTACTTAATGAGGATATTTCATAGTAAATGAGATATCACATCATTTTTTTAAACATAAGCGACGTAACATGGAGATCATCGATCATTTCTTAAATATGACGAATCTTCGACTGGGTGAGCCAACAATTCAATAAAACTATCGTCTCTATTATAATTTAACTTCATTTAACTTTCAATTCATTTTAATATTCATTTTCTTTTAAATAATTAATTGCCGCATTGAGTAATTTTAAATTCAATTGTGTGACTATCACTATTCTGTTTTATTAATATTTTGTTTTTGCATTTAATAAATTCATTCTCTTCAACGTAATGCCTATTTCTTTCATTGTAGTTAGTACTTTAAGGCAATCATACTCCTTGATTAAATACGGATTGGTTAGATGACTTTGTCTCACTACGGCCCGGGTAAGTGGTTCTCGACTCTACTGCTGATAGCCGAGGTTAAATCAATAAATTTCGATTCACTATCTTAAATAGGAATCTGGCGCTCAACAACTTATTATATTACACTATCACAGGTAAGGTCACACCACAGTGTATATTATTTATTCATATCATGTTTGTTTTATTGAACCACAATAGTCATCACCACGTTTAGTTAACTCATTAAAAATGTTACACTTCATGACATCAATCTAATGAGAGGATTTAATGACAAATGAAATTAATGAGGCAAGGTATGAAATGTTTGTGTGTGGTATTTCGAGTTCGGTGTAGTCTGACCATGCACGTTAGCGTGTGTAGCTACGTCGGCTGGTTTGTGACAGTATGTCAACAAATTTAAAAAAAAATATATTTTAACAGTCCTGATTCCATACCGGCCCCTGTTACTGTCACATGCATGATTACCAATATGCTTGATTCTATTTTTAGGATTATTATATCTCGCTGCACCTGCTACATCACCCAAAAAGTAGGGGCAGATGACCTCGTAGTTCCGCTCCATAAAACAACAATAACTAACCCAACAAGTAATTCCGCGAAGAATTATACAGCCTATTTTCATATATCCTACTTATGTTAATTGCCTCTATCAACATACAAAAGTTCAGTTTGATTGCTGTAATAGATTCGCAGATATTGAGAACCGGCTAAATATTGCGCATGTTCGCCATGTTGGATTTTTTATCTGTAGGTCTTAGAGTTATGTACTGATACGTGAAGTGTATTGTGTACGTGTAATATTCAAACTTCAATCGCATGATTAGGACACAAGAAGTAAAAACGAGATTTTAAAATTTCGCACAGCTGCCATCTTGTGGTTATGGAAACAAATGAAAAAATTAGATGCCAGTGGATCAACATTTGTAGAAGGATTTACTGTACCAAGTGTCACTGCACTCGGATGATCAAATTGCGAGAAACGACCATGTGAATATGTATACTTCGCGTCGCCGCCATGTTGGATTTGTGATCACCAGGTTATTGAAAGTCCTATAGGTGAACGTATGCTCTCAGCCCCAATGAAGATTAAAAAATTTAGTTTGATTGCTGTAATAGATTCGTAGATATTGAGATCCATCTAAATATTTTGGATGGTCGCCATGTTGGATTGTTATATGACAGGCCATAGAGTCACGTACCATTAAAGGAAAATTATTTCAAGGGTTCATTACTCAAACTCTCACTTCGATCGCATGATTACGACACAAGAAATAAAAACTTAATTTTAAAATTCGCACATTCGCCATCTTGAGGTTATGTAAACAATTGAACTAATATAGATACCAGTGCATTACAATGTTTATAAACATTTCCTGTACCAAGTTTCATTGCGTTTGGATAATTAAATCGCGAGAAAGGTCTATTTAAAATTTTCAAATTCGCTTGGCTGCCATATTCGTTTTTTAGTTAACCGGTTTTTTAAAGTCTTATAGATGAAATTCCAGTAGTGCCCTTTATCTCCGTACAAAATTTCAGGGTGATATCGCTAATAGTTTCAGAGATATAGAATGCCGGTGAAATATTTCGCACAGCCGCCTTCTTGAGGTTATGTAAACAATTGAATGAAGTTAGATGTCTGTACATTACAATGTGTATAAACATATACTGTACCAAGTTGCATTGCGTTTGGTTGGTTAAATCGTGAGAAACGTCTATTTAAAAGTCGCAACTTTGCTTGGCCGCCATGTTGGTTCTGTAGTTATCAGGTTTTCAAAAATCACATTGGTGAACTTCTAATAGTTCCCTTTATCACCGTGAAATATTCCAGGGTGATATCGGTAATAGTTTCGTAGATATCGAATGCTGGTAAAATATTTCGCACAGCCGCCATGTTGGATTGGTGGGATGTAACAAAATTTGAAGGGCACGGTCGGGGTGGTGTGGAATAGTGCTATGAACTTACCGAGTTTCATTGCAATCGTTCCAGCGGTTTAGACGTTATTAGGGGGGGGGGCACACACCATATCACACACACGCGCACACACAGACAGACACACTGACCAAAGGTGATCTCATAAGCTTATTTTTTCATAAATGAAAATAGGCTAAAATGTATGCAACTTCTTGTATCCTTGTTGCTGATCTGGTTCATGTACGTCCAAATATCATGTTTTATACGTCTTCGGTGTGTTTCTTTAAGGTGTGACTTTCCCACTATGGTATGTTTGTGCTCCCCAGGCACAAAAGACGTTATGAGCACGGCAGACCACAAGCTTATGACAAAATGTTGGCTCCAGTGCGCCTAGTGTCCAGGCTCTGCGTTCAGGACTAAACGTACTGCAGCACCCCGTCAAATGGACAGTGCTTGTGCGACTAAGCGCTGCAGTGCTAGTGTGATGTCGTGCTGCACTGCTCAGAAAATGAAAATCCACAGCCTGCTTCCAGTCTTCGACCGGGTCAGGAATGGAATGAATGAAGCCCCCATCTAGCGGCGAGGATATGAACTGTGCCGGCTGCCGAGGCCTGACGCACTCCTCTGGGGCAATGGTTAAATGAATGACAGATGAAATGAAATGATAGTGGAGCGTGTTGCTGGAATGAAATTTTGACAGGGAAAACCGGAGTACCCGGAGAAAAACCTGTCTGCCTCCGTTTTGTCCAGCACAGATCTCACATGGAGTGACCGGGATTTGAACCACGGACCCAGTGGTGAGAGGCCGGCGTGCTGCCGCCTAAGCCACGGAGGCTTCCGCCTAAGCCACGGAGGCTTGCACTGCTCAGAAATAGGCAGAATAGGTCTGCGCTTCACCTGCTAGCACTGCTTCACCTTGCCCATTGCATGGCCCTGGTGCACACACACGGACAAAAGGTGATCTCATAAGCCTATTTTTTCATAAATGGAAATAGGCTTAATACGAGATTTTAAAATTTCGCACAGGCGCCATCTTGTGGTTATGAAAACAATTCAGTTTGATTGCTGTCATTGATTAGTTGACATTGAGAATCGTCTAAATATTTCTAAATATGTGTAGACCATTGAGCTATGTACTATTAGATGACGATTATTGCGTACGGTAGGTTCATTTTTCAAACGTTGGCTACGATCGCATGATTAGGACACAAGAAATTAAAACGTAATTTTTAAATTTCACACAGGCACCATCTTGCGATTATGTAAACAATTGAGTTGAATAAGATATCAGTGCTTTACAAGGTGTATAACATTTGCTATACCATTTGACGGCGCTCGAATGGTTTAATCGCGAAAAAAAAGATCTATTTTAATGTATCAACTTCGCTTGGCCCCCATGTTCGTTTGTTACTTAACAGGAATTTTGAGAGTCCCATCTAGTAGTTCATTTTATCACCGTACAAAATGTCAGGGTGATATCTGTAATAGTTTCGGAGATATGGAATGCCAGTGAAATATTTCGCACAGTCGCCATGTTGGATTGGTGAGCTGTAATAAAATTTGAAGATCACGGTCGGGGTCGGACAAAATAGTACTATGACTTTACCGAGTTTCATTGAAATCGCTCCAGCCGTTTATATTTTATTAGGGGACACACACACATACGCACACACACGGACTAAATGTGATGTCATAAGCCTATTTTTTCATAAATTAAAATAATAAAGAAAGCATTTCATTCGGTGGACGCGAATTTCGTGTTGACCGACTGAATAGCTTTCTTCATTAGAAATAACCATCACTGAAAAATGGCTTCTATCACTACTAAATGAAAATAGGATACCAAGTAAACGAAAAGCAAGAACGGGAGGTTTCATTTAGGAAAGAAATACTCTTATTGGTCACAAAGGAGTGAAAGTTTGGTGTGTAGGTTACATTTTGCCTTATATGGCAACACTGCGAGAAGGTGAGTTCGATTCCCATCTTAGCTATCTTAGAGTGTTTCTCTGGGGTTTCCCACTTCCACTCCAGGAAAATGCGTGGATAGTTCCTAAGTCAAGGCCATTGTCAACTCCAAAAATAACAAAGTTTATCAGACTTCAACTACATGGGACTGATGAACAATAGGCTATGTTCCAAACCCCTATATGAAGCAACAAGAAATATTTCGAATCAATGGGATCCATCGTATTGATTTTAGGAAACATGTTTCTAATGTAGGCTACAATATGACCGCGATCGAAACGAGCCAGGTGCCTTGCCCTGTCTGATGGGGCACGCGCTCAGATTGAAATCATTATGTTGGTTATTATTGATATTTCAAGAAGTAATTATACTATGTTTTAATAAATAATTGGCCTGGAATTACATATGGCCCAGCATCGTCAGTTCACGGTCACCTTCCATGCTTGTCCGGGAAGCGGGCAAATAGACACTTCCATAACGTTATTGACGAGATTCTTTTCTGAAATAACGGAATCAATTTCTCCGCTTAGAATAATGTTACTAATAGCGCATAACTGGTAAAAATCGCATGGATACCGTTATTAGACTTATAACGTTGTTGGTGGGTTCGCATTTCAAAATAACTGAATTAATTTTTCTGCCCTGAATAACGTTATTGATAGCGTATGGCTGGTAAAATTCGCTCGTATACCGTTACTATACTTATAACGTTATTGGTGGGTTTGCATTTCTAAATAACGGAATTAATTTCTCCGCTTAGAATAATGTTACTGATAGCGCATAGCTGGTAAAAATCGCCTGTATACCGTTACTAGCCTTATAACGTTATTGGTGGGTTTGCATTTCTAAATCACGGAATTATTTTTCTGCCATGAATAACGTTATTGACAGCGCAAAGCTCGTAAATATCGCTCGTATACCGTTACAAAGCTTATAACGTTATTGGTGGGTTCACATTTCTAAATAACGGAATTAATTTTTCTGCCCTGAATAACGTTATTGATAGCGTATAACAGGTTAAAATCTCTCGTATACCGTTACTGGGCTTATAACGTTATTAGTAGGTTTGCATTTTGAAATAACTGAATCGATCACTCTGCCTGAATAACGTTATTGATGGCGCGCAGCGGGTGAAAATCGCGGTCATACCGTTACTAGACTTATAACGTTAATAACGGGAGCGCATCTTAAAATAACGGAATCTTTTCCTCTGCTGGTTATAACGTTAATAGCACAAACCAGGGAAAATTATAACCCCTTATTTCGTTGCCGCACTAAAAACGTTATTCATATACCATTTGTTTTGGGTACGGAAGCAGTAACGTAACAAAAATTAATTCGTTATTTCTGACAATTCTGTTACGTTATGAAGCCTTGGTTATCAGACAACACGGAGCTACGCGACCACGATGTTGCAAAGCCGCTAAAAGTATCAATAACAACAAGCTGACCGTGGCCGTACGATCCCGGCAATTTCCTGGAGCAGACGTGGGAAACTGCGGAACACAAATTCTAGGGTGGCTAATGTCGTAACCACGTCTGCTCTGTTTTGCTCCAAGAGACTGTGTAGCATATACTCCATTCTAGCCCTCAGACCAGAATAACATTTCTTGGCAGAGCCGTAAATTGAACCTGGACCTATGGGACGGAAACCAAGAATGCTAGCCGCTACACTACTGCAACAACCTAACAGTAGTTCAATCATAGAAGCATTTCAGAACACTTAAATGCATCGATACGGATATGAAAGCATGATCGGGTTGGGAATTTCTTTTATAGGTGAAATAGAATTCAAAGTATTAGCTATTCTATGGAAAAATCCTCGAATAGGTAAATCTGCAAGGATTAATTAACGTTGTCCAGGTCGGTACGAGATGGGCTGGACAGCGCCTTGGCGTGGCTAATTATACTGCCAGAGCGTGAATCCATAAATTATTGGCTGGCGACTGGTCGACACCGGGTAGCGCACGGCACGGTGATTACCTGCTGAGGCTTGTGTTTACCTTGCTAATCAGCACAAGAGTATCTGTGGCCTCTACATCTTCCTCAAGCACTGTAGCCGTCAACACTCCGCAATAACACCTACAGTAACATTACCTGCTGATGCTTGTGTATACTTTGCTAATCAGCACAAGCCTATTATGTGGCCTCTACATCTTCCTCAAGCACTGTAGCCTTCAACATTCCGCAGTAACCCCTACAGTAACATTACCCAATGAGGCGTGTGTTTACCTTGCTAATCAGCACAAGACTATCTGTGGCTTCTACATCTTCCTCAAGCACTGTAGCCGTCAACACTCCGCAATAACACCTACAGTAACATTACCTGAAAATGGTTGTGTTTACCATGCTAATCAACACAAGACTATCTGTGGCCTCTACAACTTCCTCAATCACTGTAGCCGTCAACACTCAGCAATAACACCTACAGTAACATTACCCACTGAGGCGTGTGTTTACCTTGCTAATCAACACAAGACTATCTGTGGCCTCTACATCTTCCTCAAGTACTGTAGCCTTCAACACTCCGCAATAACATCTACAGTAACATTACCTGATAATGCTTGTGTTTACCTTGCTAATCAACACAAGACTATCTGTGGCCTCTACATCTTCCTCAAGTACTGTAGCCTTCAACACTCTGCAATAACCCCTACAGGAACATTACCCACTGAGGCGTGTGTTTACCTTGCTAATCAGCACAAGACTATCTGTGGCTTCTACATCTTCCTCAAGCACTGTAGCCTTCAACATTCCTCAATAACCCCTACAGTAACATTACCCACTGAGGCGTGTGTTTACCTTGTTAATCAGCACAAGAGTATCTGTGGCCTCTACATCTTCCTCAAGCACTGTAGCCGTCAACACTCCGCAATAACACCTACAGTAACATTACCGGCTGATGCTTGTATATACCTTGCTAATCAGCACAAGCCTATTATGTGGCCTCTACATCTTCCTCAAGCACTGTAGCCTTCAACATTCCGCAGTAACCCCTACAGTAACATTACCCACTGAGGCGTGTGTTTACCTTGCTAATCAGCACAAGACTATCTGTGGCTTCTACATCTTCCTCAAGCACTGTAGCCGTCAACACTCCGCAATAACACCTACAGTAACGTTACCTGATAATGCTTGTGTTTACCTTGCTAATCAACACAAGACTATCTGTGGCCTCTACATCTTCCTCAATCACTGTAGCCGTCAACACTCTGCAATAACACCTACAGTAACATTACCCACTGAGGCGTGTGTTTACCTTGCTAATCAACACAAGACTATCTGTGGCCTCTACATCTTCCTCAAGTACTGTAGCCTTCAACACTCTGCAATAACCCCTACAGTAACATTACCCACTGAGGCGTGTGTTTACCTTGCTAATCAGCACAATACTATCTGTGGCTTCTACATCTTCCTCAAGCACTGTAGCCTTCAACATTCCGCAATAACCCCTACAGTAGCATTACCCACTAAGGCGTGTGTTTACCTTGCTAATCAGCACAAGACTATCTGTGGCCTGTACATCTTCCTCAAGTACTGTAGCCTTCTACACTCCGCAATAACACCTACAGTAACATTACCTGATGAGGCTTGTGTTTACCAAGCTAATCAGCACAAGACTATCTGTGGCTTCTACATCTTCTTCAAGCACTGTAGCCTTCAACACTCCGCAATAACCCCTACAGTTCCATAACCTGTAGACACTATTGTTTACCTTGCCCTCGTTATAACTGAGCCGGTGAGCTACGTCATTACTTCCAGGAAAGGTACAATACCGACTGTACTAGCCTCAACAAAGACATTTCTCAAATTGGCACACCAACACTAATGAGTGTGCCGAGTGCATTAGGCTAAGTCAGCCGCCAGAACTCCCGAGCCCCACAATGTGGGGTAATGTCTTATGAATAGTACCTTGCTAATGAAAACAAGACTACTGTATCTGTGGTCTCTACATCTTCTCCAAGCACTGTAGCCGTCAACACTGCGCAATAACCCCTACAGGAACATTACCTGCTGAGGCTTGTGTTTACCTTGCTAATCAGCACAAGACTATCTGTGGCCTCTACATCTTCCTCAAGCACTGTAGCCTTCAACACTCTGCAATGACCCCTACAGTAACATAACCTATAGACACTATTGTTTACCTTGATAATCAACACAAGGCTATCTTTGGCCTCTACATATTCTTCAAGCACTGTAGCCCCAACGCACATTAATATTACCTGTTGATTCTAATCGGAATCCCATTCTTCGACGATTAATATTAATGTTATCTACTATAAATGACCTTTGGAACCTGAACTAAATACACAAGCAATAACACTTTCGGAAAGTCCACAAAGGAGAGTGGTGGGTGGCCGATGCTGTTGAAAGTTGTTTTTCTGGCAACCTGGTAAGTGCTCCACATCACTATTTAAACAACTGTATCATGGCGTTTGCATGTCTTAACTTAATAACTAACGT
This sequence comes from Meconema thalassinum, assembly GCA_946902985.2. Lineage (NCBI taxonomy): Eukaryota > Metazoa > Arthropoda > Insecta > Orthoptera > Tettigoniidae > Meconema > Meconema thalassinum. Next base: position 2,065,068,910 of record OX336388.2, on the reverse strand, counting down.
TATTAGTGAAACCGTAATTGTAAAAAGAGTGCTGTCAGTGAGCAGTGTTTTTTCCTAAGCACTGACAACTGGAATTTTCCAGTTATCAGATCAGTGACTCACTTCAATATTTACATAACAGTACCAAGACGTTTGCTTGTCTTAAAACCATTACAAGTATTATCAACAGAAACTTCATTCAATTTAGCAAGTCAACTCTGAGCCATAAACCAACTTTCATCATGGTTACTCTTTACTTTCTTCATCTGTTTCCACGGGTGCAGTTCAATTGCGCCTGTTAATTACACTGATAAAATCGGACAGACTTTTGACGCCAGTGTGATCTTCCCTACGATAATTCATAGTCCGATTGCGCCTGTAATAGCTCATTAGCAACTTCCGCTCTCTTCCCACACTCTTCCCTTGCTAGTGCTACCAAAAGGGGTTCGATTTGGTTTCGTTGTGTTTGAATTGATCTGGGGGATCGATTTGCATACATACACAGCCGTCAACTCCAAACTATTTGGCTGATGACTTTATATATTAGTCAAAGGACGCTTCTCACATAAAGGTATATTGATGCAAAATTTGGTAGAAATCAGATGATTAGGTTAGTCGTAATTAGATTCAAGCTTAGAACATCTGGGTGGCCGCCATTACGTTTCCGTCAAGATGGTGGAGATATAAAACATGACACTGAGGTTCCTCTGCTAGTGCTACCTGTGTACCAAATTTCGTTCAGTTCGGTTTCGTCATGTTTGAATTGATGGGGGAGACAGATATACACACACACAGACAGACTGATAACTTTTGGCCAGTGTAGATCTCACAAGTCTAGTTTCATTTTTTGAAAGAGTCGAAATTAGGCTAAAAAGGCAATAGGGCACGGAATAACTTCAAAAGGGATGATGTTATTGCTTCAAACGGAAGAAGAGCACTCCTATGGTTAACTGCTAAAAATGGGGGGAATCCAGTTTCCCTCTAAAATGTATATCTTACTATGAAAATTACCTTTCATTCGCAAACGTTTCAACATTCAAAGCTGAACTTCATGAAAAAGCAAAACTACATTTATTTTTAGAAACCCTGTGTTAAAGTAAGGAGAGAAATATAACGAACCTTCTTGAAAATAATTGATAAGTTCTTGTTAATCGTTTCTGAGAAAAAGGTAAGTAGTTAGTTGTTAGTTAGTTATTGAGATTTTAAGAGGCACAACTACGAGGTCATCTTCCCCTCTTAACACAGATTAAAGTACACATATTTTGAATGAAATTAATAATATAGAGGTGAACATCTAAAAATTAAATATGAAAAAATCGAAAATTAATAAAACATGCATGAAATACCTCTTCTGATGTGCAACAGTGCCATCATCGGATATTCTTCGGCCACGAGTTTCTTCGTCTTCCAATAGACCTTTTTCCATGATTTTCCCCTTCAATAGTCAGATGTAATAACTTGTATTTTTCGCCTCCCATAATATGTCTCAAGTAACTTGCTTTTCGTTGTTTTATTATAAGCAGTTGTTTCCTTTGATTTTCCATACGACGATGGGCCTCGTTATTCGAAACGTACAGTATCCATGATATACGTAGACACATTTCAAATGCCTCAATTCGTTTCTCGTATTTGTGTCCAAAGTCCAACTTTCACATCCGTAAAGGAGGACACAGAAAATGTAGCAACGGATCATTCTGATTCTCAGTGATTAGCAGAGGTCTGATCGTTTGAAGAATGTTCTCATGTCGATGAATTTTTTCCGGGCCTGTTCAATTCTGGAACACTCTTTAAGGGGCTCTGGAATGCTTAAATTATACAAATATTTCGAAATATTGCTTTTGCACCTTATAAATATAGTACGCTCTTTTGGCTTTCTAACGGTACGTATCTTATTCCTGAGTCTGCGATAGAAGCAAAAGCAAAGGGACGTGGAACAGCTGCAAAATGGATGCTATTGCTTCAAATGGAAGTAGAGTAGGCCAATGGCATCTTCAAAAACCGGAAAAATCGTTGATTCCAATGTCATGCTGAAATATTTTTCAAGTATAAAATATACCTGCTTTTTTTGGAACGTTCAAATACACAAAGCATAAATACCATATATATTATTTCAGTAGTAGTCTATAGATCCCTTCTGCGGCGCTCACAAGAGACCGATCGTGACAAATGAGCTTTCAAATGAAAGTGAATAGACATTAGCAATGACGAATTGCACTCTAATTTCATAAATATCCATAATTTCTTTAAAAAATGACTTTAAAAACACGTGTGAAGTGTGCGATTTGTGGATACTGTCGCTGTAGGAATATACGCTCCATGATTGCTGTCCACTTCACATCTTGGCCGCTGTGACTCCTGCTTCATGTCATTTTAACATTCTGAGGTCATTCTTTATCATTTTGCATGGATTTCAGAAACAGTAAATCAAAGGAATGAATAGACTACTCAAATCGTATAATTTTATAAATATCGAATAACCGGTGATCCAATTTTCAGTGATTGCCTTTTTAAGTTAGTGAACGTAGAACTTGGAAATACAACTGAAAAGTGAATAGTGTTCCATAAACGTTTGGTTGAAATAAAAACATAACAACCTTTCTCCTTAAGTCTCTCATTATAACCCTATTGGGGAAAGTGTAGTTTATGAACATGCGAGATTTCTCGCACAGGTTCGCTAGTTTAGTTGTAATGTGTCCTTATATGTGTTATATTTTAACACGTCTGTCTTTCAAGATTTAAAATCATTTTAAAATTTTGGCTTACCTCCTTCTTTCCCTGTGCCCTTCATAGGCCTATATTACAAAATTGTGGTCCATTTGCTGTTGTTTGAGTCTTCAGCCTACAGTCATTAGACTGGTTTGAAACAGCCCTCCTTGCTTCCCTGTCCTGAGCTAATCGCTTCATCTCGACATAGCTACCACACCCAACATCCGAGGCAATCTGTTTAACATATTCTAACGTTGGTCTACCCCTACAGTTCCTATCCTCGACCCTTCCTTCCATAACTAACTTTGCTATTCCATGGTGTCTTAGTGTCCTACCAATCTATCTCTTCTCTTCAATAGCAGTCGCCAGAAACATCTCTCCTTTCCCACTCGTCTTAATACCTCTTCATTTGTAAACCTATCTACCCATCTGATCGTCATCATTCTCATCTAACACCACATTTCAAATGCCTCTAGTCTCCTCTTTTCTGTTGCTCTAACAGTCCAATTTTCACTTCCATAGAGTGCCAAGCTCCAGACTAAGGTTTTCAAAAATAGCTTCCTAATACCTAAATCTGCAATCAATGTCAACAGGTTCCTTTCCTGTAGAAATGCTGTACAGGGTGATTTGGAAATGATGCCTAAAAAAAATAATATAATATTCATTAATTTGCAGTATTGAAGGTTTGCAGCTGACACTTTTCTCAAGTTCTGTCTTTCTGTTTCTTTTTATCACAATTTTTTCTGAATTAGCTTCCATAGGCTAACTCTGTCCCTTTAATATAATATTGAGCAATTTGAACTCATGAATGACTTAGTAACGGTGAGTCCTGTGGCCTTCAGTTAGCTGGCGACATCCATCAGAGAGTGGCTTGCCATCCACAAGACGCATCAATCATATGCCAGAGTAGCCAAATGGAAAAGCGAAGTCTGCCCATTACGCCAGCATTATGGAAAGCCGTCATCCAGTGTTTTAATTCGCACTGCAGGGCAGAACATCGCCACGGAGTTAAATATTCACCGTTTGACGTACGGCTCGGAGATGGATGTGTATATGAGCATGTCACATGGCATAAGTCTCTTGTCAATGTAGCAGCCTGTCCATTGAGCGTCACTGCAGTTCCCGATCCGAAAGCAAGTCCCTATTTCACAATTTGACATTAAAGTAAGGTGTGGATTCTCCTCAAGGATTCATTGAAGCTCATATCATCGCTGAACTTGTAATACCGCATATCTGACAAAGTCGTTCCATTCCATTAGGCCTATTCCCTCCCAGGCGAATGTGGATGTGCCGTCCAAAAGAACATTCAGGCTATGTTCATTTTCCTGTGTGAGAGCAAAAAGAACAAGTAGTTCCGCTAAGAACTATACAGCCTATTTTCATATATCCTACTTATGTTAATAGCCTCTATCAACATACAAAAATTTCAGTTTGATTGTGAAATAGATTCGTAGATATTGACAAACGTCTAAATATTTCGGATGGTTGCCATGTTGGATTTTTATACATATAGGCCTTAGGGTCATGTAATATTACATGAAGATTATTCCGAAGGTGTATTGTTCAAATTTGAATTATATGATTAGGACAAAAAATTAAAAGCAAGATTTTAAAATTTCGCACAGCCACCATCTTGTGGTTATGAAAACAATTGAAATAAATTAGATGCCAGTGGATTACAATTTGAATAAGCATTTACCGTACCATGTTTCACTGCACTCGGATGGTTAAATTGCGAGAAACGTCCATTTAAATATTTATATTTCGCGTCGCCGCTTTGTTGGATTTGTGCTCACTAGGATATTGAAAGTCCCATAGGTGAACTTATGTTTATAGCTTCTATCAACATACAATGTTTCAGTTTGATTGCTGTCATAGATTAATAGATATTGAGAACCGTCTAAATATTTCGGATGGTCACCATGTTGGATTAATATATTATGTAAGCCATTGAGCTATGCAATATTAGATGGCGATTATTGCGTAGGTTCATTATTCAAACGTTCACTTCGATCGCATGATTAGGACACATGAAATACAAATATAATTTTAAAATTTCACACAGCCGGCATCTTTAGGTTATGTAAACAATTGAACTAAATTATATGTCAGTGCAGTAAAATGTGTATAAACATTTGCTGTACCAAGTTTCACTGCGTTCGGATGGTTCTCTTGGTGGCCATGTTCGTTTTGTAGTTAACAATTTTTTGGAAGTCACATAGCTGAACTTCTAGTAGTGCTCTTTATCACCGTACAAAATTTCAGGGTGGTATCAGTAATAGTTTCGGAGATATAGAATGCCGGTGAAATATTTCGCACAGCCGCGATGTTGGAGTGGTGGGACGTAATGAAATTTGAAGGGCATGGTCGGGGTCGGCCAAAATGGTACTATGACCTCACCAAGTTTCATTGAAATCGCTCCAGCCGTTTAGATTTCATTAGAGGGACACACACACACACACACACACACACACACACGGACAAAAGGTGATCTCATAAGCCTTTTTTTTTTCATAGCCAGAGGCATGTACACGTTTGGTCACTTTCTCAGCATAAGTGTGTTGGATATTATGCGAGTTAGGTTGGTTGGTTGGTTGGTTGGTTCCTCAGTTTAGGGGCTGCGACAACGCGGTCATGTAGCCCCGTGTACTCTGGGTGTGTGTAGAATCTGTCTGGACTGCGATGTCTATTATACGGGTTCTCTTCTGCACTTAATCAATAAGAATATCTGACCTGTTTGCTGATATAGGTCTATCTGTGATCACTGACCTGTCCCAGAGTAAAGTGTTTGTATCGTTCTCCGGAACTGAATCAGGAATAGCCTATAGGCCTATTGATAGTCTAGTTTAGCAGTGTTTCTTTGCCGGGTTCAGGTGGAATATCTTGGTCATTGCTCTTCAAGTAATCAGTAGATGGAGCTATCTTACAATATTGTTATTATATGAATGAAATTTACAGAAAAATACAAAGCCATCACCGTCGGACTCCTTGCGAGCCAAAGACACTGATGATAGCACTGGGTCTCCAGATGTTCAGAGCAAGTCATTGAAGAAACAGAACCTTACGTACTATACTTGCAGCATTTCGCATATGGTTTCTCTTAAAGACAAGGTTCTCCTAGCATTTTCCCAGTCCTTTGTGACTAAACCATTCACAGAGACAGCACCTGGGATGACGAAAGTGGCTGGTATTTGCGCCTTTTCTCAGCCACCATATTCGGTACGTTTTCATCGAGTGTAAGAGCAACACCGACGATGTTAGCCTTGTGTGCTTCTTTATTAAATATCACAAAGTCTGACCTATTGGCTTCTACAAAAGATCAGTTATTGTAGTGGAATCCCATAAGATTTTGGCTTTGTCATTGTTCAGAACCTGATCAGGTCTGCATTTATATTAAGGGATTTCCTTCTCAACGAAACCGTATCGCCGCACAAAAGCTTGATGGACTACTGTACTTTCGCTACTGTTTTGGCGCTCCAAGTATTCTTTTTGGGATAAATTATTATTTCTTCTTTCTCCGTTAGGGTCTTCTGAGGACCACGAACCAATTTCAATGTTTAGTCCTTTGTTGTTCTTTCTTCTTCCTCCAGTGCTCCTTCACCTTTTCGCTGTGTGTCTTCCTTCTCTCTTCCGATCATTTTGAGCCTGTTTTATTATATTGCCTTCCTTGGAGTCCTTCCATTCACAATAGCTTTTTTTTTTTTGAAAATTTCTCTCTCTAGTGCATCTTCTACTCTTAAATTGTTTTTTTTTATCTTTCTTTGCTTCTTGAAACCAGGCTGTTGTCGATTTCTTTTTCCAAAGATATTTAAAAATCTGTTTGGTTAACCTGCTATCATTCATTCTATATAAATGTCCGGAAAACAACAATCGCCTTTTCTTTATTGTCTCCGTTATGTTTGCGATGTTCCGATATATTTCTTCGTTACTTCCTAATTTCCAAAACTCTGTAGTTCTTAATGGACCGAGAATTTTGCGTATAATTTTACTTTCTGGTACTTCTATTTTATCCAATTTATAATTTTGTACTAGACATTCACTCTCATATAAGCATTCTGGTTTAATTACTGTTCTATAGTGCTGTATTTTCAATTTCTTAGATAAACATTATTTGTTATTGATATTCCTGGTTATACCATATTATCTTTGAATCTTGTGCACTCTTTCTTCTACAGCAGATTTTTCTAAGCCATTCTTCTGAATTATTTCCTCCAAATATTTGAACTTATCTACCCTCTTAATTTGACCAATTTTTGTTATTAGGGTTTCTGGAACATTTTTAGTATTTGTCATAAATTTTGTTTTTTCTACAGAAATCTTTAAACTTGTTTTATTGGCTATCTCTTCCAATAGATTGATTTGTACTGTTGCATGAGCTACATTTTCAGAAAGTGTGGCAAAATCATCAGCAAATGCCAGACAATATACTTTAACATCACTGTTTTTTCTCCCTAGTGTTATAGGTAATATATTATTATTATTATTATTATTATTATTATTAACCAACAGTAGTGGCTACGCTCGCTAAAGCGCTGCATTAGGTCATGGGGCCAAGCTCTCTGCTGACTCGGTAGACGCGTGGGTCCGAGCCCCACCATCGGCCGTCCTTGAAATGGTTTTCCGTGGTTTCCCATTTTCAACACAGGCAAATGCTGGGACGGTACCTTCTGACAGGCCACGGCCGCTTCCTTCCACATCCTTGCCCAGTTTCTTTCACCATCATTCATTTCATCTCTCATTAACTCCTCTCATGAGGTTGGCGTCAGGAAGGGCATCCGGCCGTAAAAACCATCGCCACAAAGACTTCCATCGCATCTCATCCCCGATCCCGTTGGAAAACGGGAATAATAAGGGGTAGACATACATACATACATACATACATTATTATTATTATTATTATTATTATTATTATTATTATTATTATTATTATTATTTACCATACATCGTACAAGAAGTATGGAAGGCCTAGTGCAAAAGAGCAAGCCACACATACATGATTCATGCTTCACTGGCACACCTGACAACTACATTTCGTTTCTAACACAATGTAAGGAGCTGAAAGCTGATCTGTTCCCCTCCCTTGACACGATAGCAGTGGTAAAAACAACATTCGTAGTGTAATTAAACAGTCAACGGTCGAGGTGTACTTCCGCAACATGTTGCAACTAAGTAAAATGTGGTGTTAACAGTTGTCGTATTAGACATAGCCACTTATTTCCTAGACAATAAAACAATAAAAGGCATGTGGCTGTGACGCGGTGTGCACTTGAGCGTGTAGCAATATAAACCACCCCTGGCAAGGCCACACGGGTGACCACAATAGTGGCATGACATATCAACCGCAAATTACAACCATACTGCACAGCGCACCTGTCCGTAGCCGTCTCAGGAGATGGCCCTAACATGAACTGATCAACTGACAACGGAAAGTAATACAGCAGGGCCCTCCCTATAGAATGGAACCTCCCAATGGCCGTGCCGCAGCCGGATCGCAATGACTCACCACCAGATTTATAGCACGAACTATCGTCTCGTACATGTGACTTTATTTTCTCGAACTATCGGTATTATGTATCGATACGTACCGGTCCAACTAAATCCCTGTCTGTAGTAATGTATATGTGAAAATGAAAATCCACAGCCTGCTTCCAGTCGACTGACCGGGTCAGGGAATGGAATGAATGAAGCCCCCATCTATTGGCGAGGATATGAACTGTGCCGGCTGCCGAAGCCTGTCGCACTCTCCTGGGGGCAATGATTAAATGAATAACAGATGAAATGAAATGATAGTGGAGAGTGTTGCTGGATTGAAATTTGTGAGGGAAAACCGGAGTACCCGGAGAAAAACCTGTCTGCCTCCGCTTTGTCCAGCACAAATCTCACATGGAGTGACTGGGATTTCAACCACGGACCCAGCGGTGAGAGGCCGGTGTGCTGCCGCCTAAGCCACGGAGGCATGTAGTAATGTACATGTAACTAGTGCTAAAATTGGGAAGAAGGTAGCCGGAGCCTAAGTAAGGTACCATCCCAGCATTTTCTTGGAGTAGAAGTGAGGAACGACTGAAAACGATCTAGTAGTAGTAGTAGTAGTAGTAGTAGTAGTTTGTAGTTTAACGGGACCGTTTATCTCGTGATTATGAGCCACGGGGAAAACGATCTCTAGGATAACTGACGTGGAAATTAAAGCCACTTCTAGTCACTTATCTTCAGGATGCCGAGTATATTCTGTTGCAACCCACATTCAGAATCAAACCCAGAGCCTTCGGGGCAAAAGTATATATTATATCCCTACACGAGTGAAAGCTGTTTCAATCATTTCCTGATGTCATGTGAATGAAGATTTTCATACCCTGCATTCGAAAGTGATATATCACTAGAAGTAGGCTAGTTATGTCTGCAGCAATTAATTAATGTTGTACATGATGGCAAGAGACCGGGCCTGAATCCTTGGCTTGGCTAATTACACTGCCGGAGAGTGAATCCATAAATTATTGGTTGGTGTCTGGTCGACACCTCGTCATTACCGCGGGCAGCGGTGATTACCCGCGAAGCCTGTGTTTGCCCAGCTAATAAGCACCAGGCTGGCTACAGCACCTACTGTAGGCCACGTCTTCATCAACATTAACCAGGAAACACTTACAATAATATTTTAAACGCTTCTTCTCTACTACAACTGCAAACCTCCCCGTTGAGATGACACGCAGATGACATTCATCATTATTGTTAATTACTACGGTGACTTAATGCTGCAGCAAAACCAATGAACACTCCACTTCTCGTCTCCTAAGGTCATATCCATAGACAAGATCATAATATCATTCCACACCTCGTCTACTGAAGGATCTATTGGTGCGAGAAGACCAAATAGCATTCCTCACCTCGCCTACGGAAGGCGTTATTGTTGTGACAAGACGTTTAGAGCATCAGTGAAGTTATTGAGGTTTTAAGGAGTGGAACAGCGAGGTCATTAGCCCCTAAATCATCAGTGTAGGACCAGTGTTTAGCGATCCTTACAGCTCTCTTGGCCTTCGCTACCTCAGGTAGGCAACATGAAGTAGTTTAGGTTCAGTTCGCAGCCCCGATTGACCACGTGCGTATGCGTCACCAATTCAAAATATCCCGCGGCCGCCATTCTGTTGTTCGAATGCATGGTGGTCAATGTTGGAACTATCTGTATGCGCGCATGCGCCACCGATTCAAACGTCCCACCAATGCCATGGTAAACATGGCCACCATTTTGTTGTTTATTCAGTGTTCAATAAGGAAGCTTCATTATTACCCATTTAACATTTGATTGCCGCTGAGCTTGGCAGCGTCAGTGTGTGTTGATTATTGTAGCAGGAGCCCCGCGCGGTACAGCGGAGGACACAGTGATGACAGAATGAGTTTTGCACACAAGTCAAGCAGCATTACGTCAGATAAGCGTCACAGGAGCTCATGTCACACCAGGGTACTGGATCTGAGTCATATCCTACTCGCGCAACTGTACCTGTCAACGAAGCAGGCAGACGTGTGACACAAGTAAATAAAGAATAGTTCCCATCTCGACCACCAGCAATCAATTCGTGAAAGGGTAATACTACTGTTGTAAATCATCAAACTCTGGACCCATTAACTAGTACCCATCAGACGAGGGCGTCCGGTGAGGATTTTCGTGTTTCGCTTCGAACTGTCCCAACTGCATGACTGCTCTGCCTCGGCAGACACGACAAGCTTGCTCTTTGTAGTCTGCGCTGTGTGTGCCCGTATTATCTCCCCACCAGACTGTACAGTATATGTCTCTCACACACCGGGCAGTAGCTCGGCTTGATCAAGGCAAAGAAGCTCCGAGCCGGCTAACAGGCAGTTGAGCTAGAGAGACATGAACCATGTGACAGCAAAAATCGAGCACTCTTGGTTTAATTCAATGCAGAGGAACTGCCAGCTTACTACAAATTAACTTCAGTGATTGACTAATTTCAATTTCTGTAATGGGTCTTCTCAATGCAATAGAAAAAGTGAAAGCAAGATCCCTTAAGAGAGCACTAGGCGTGGCAAGAACGCCCCCGTCCAGGTTAGTCTATGAACTATCACATGAGCCCTTCTATATTGAAGATCCCCGATTCCAAATTCATCTGCCATCCACCCAACAAATGAAGAATGTGCTTAAAGAATGTGCTTGAACGGAGATGCCTGAAGTGACAAGACATATCATTAGATGTTTTACGTCACAGAAGCAATAACCCACAGAAGATGGACACAGGCAAGTGTAGAGCTAAGACATGTGGTAATAAGACTCGCAGTAGTCGGCTTCCATCACAAAATTTACAAAAACATAAAATATCATGAACTGAACAATGACTGCGTGTGTACTTTATGTGAGAAGACATGTGACAAATACCATATAACATTGTGTGGTAACAGGACGAAGAGCATAGTGGAATATAGCAAAGACTAATCAAACCTTATTCATATTGTATCTTAATAAACAAACCACGTATCTGACAATGCTCTTCTTTTCCAATAGTTGCCTCGTGTTATTGTTTGAGTCTTCAGACTTTTGACTGGTCTGATGCAGCTCTCCATGCCTCCCTGTCCTGAGCTAATCGTTTCATCTCTACATAGATACCACGCCCTACATCCGAGACAATCTGTTTAACACATTCTAACCTTGGTCTACCCCTACAGTTCTTGTCCTCGACCCTTCCTTCCAAAACTAAGCTTGCTATTCCTGGGTGTCTTAGTACGTGTCCTACCAACCTATCTCGATGTTAGGCCCCTTAAAACAACAATTATCATCATCATCTCCATTAGCATTCGCCAGAAACATCTCTCCTCTCCCACTCGTCTTAATACCTCTTCGTTTGTAACACTATCTACCCATCTGATCTTCATCATTCTCCTGTAACACCACATTTCAAACGCTTCAATTCTCCTTTTTTCTGCTTAACCAATAGTCCAAGTTTCCCTTCCATAGAGCACCACGCTCCAGACAAAGGTTTTCAAAAATGTCTTCCTAATACCTAAATCTATATTTGATGTCAACAGATTCCTTTTCTGTATAAATGCATTCCTGGCCTGAGCCAACCTACTACTTTTTATATCCTCTTTGCTTCGTCCATCACTGGTTATTTTGCTTCCTAAGTAACAGAAGTATCCTTCTTCTTTTAGTTTCTCTCCTACCAATTTGATGTCCATAGAGGTTTCTGATTTATTGCGGCTGCATTCCAATATTTTTGTTTTACATTTATTAATTTTCATCATGAATTCTTTCCTCAATACATAGTCCATACCATTCAAGAGTCAAGATTGGTCACGCCTCCGAGCCGTGTGTAAATGTGACGTCCAACAGAACAATACACGTTAGGTTCACTTCCCTGTATATCACAAAGGAAAGCAATAGTTCCGTGACGAACTAAACAGCCTACTTTTCTTAAAATTCAAGATACATGCCAATGATTATTGAATATAACAGAAATCAATTAATGTTGCATTGTATCTATGAGCACACCTAAAATAATATAATTAATCTGAAATGAAATAGTATGATCTATTATTGTCCCTATTTTGTATGAAATCCGTTTATTAGTATAACAGTAACACGTATTTATAAATTGGACCTATCAGCCAGTTTAGAATCATGTTGGCAGCACTGACATATATCAGTTATTCCAAATTAATCTAGAATGTCAGGTACAATACGTGTGCAAAGTTTAGAGCGGTAGGCTTGCATACTTTCTGATATATTGGTATTAGGATGAAAACATAGAGAGTGCACTTATTAACAGTTGGGAGCCCTGATGGCTTTCAAGAATACGCAAAGTCATATCTGTTTTAGTACACAAAGCACATACGAAATTTGGTTGGAATCGAATTGATAGTATAGAAGTTACATGCTTTTAGTATTGGACTTATCAGCATGCTTAGAATCATGTTGGCAACACTGGCATATAAGGACTCCTGAAAATTAATCTGGAATGGTATTATCTCTGTGTGTGCCAATCTTGGAGCAGGTTACATGCATGACTTCTGAGATATCCAACATAAAGCCCAAATTTCAGTTGTGATTTTTAGCAGTTGTTAGCACTGATGTCATTTTCAAATATGGCCGGGAAATATTCAAGTGTATATATTTAATCATACCTAATTTGTTGTTGATAGTTGTCACGGTTTAGGAGTTGATAGGGGGACACAAACAGACAGACAGACAGACAGACAGACATACAGACAGATGGACAGACAGACAGGAGGACAGACAGACACTCATTTGTCCGGGTCAATCTCGTAAGTCTCCTTTTTCCTCATTTTTGCAAAATGTGAAAAGTAGGCTAACGAACTTTAAGTTTATCATACTGTATAAACGCATATTTCCGAGTAGTTATGCACTCCTACAGTACTGTATATGTAAGGTCCATTTCTTCGTGCTTATTCACAGGAAAGTGGACGTAACGTGTAGCCTATTGTTCTGTTGGACGTCATACCCACATACAGCTGGGAGGCGGGTCCAATCACAAGGAAACTATTGGAAGAGAAGAGCATTGTCATATAGGCGGTATTGCTTCTTAAGGGATGATATGTAGATCATGGTGATTGTGTGATAATTTTCATGCTCATAATATTATTCTTATCACAATTGTAACTCACTACATGACCATCTGGCTGCAATACATTACTATTATAATTATTATTATTTACTGCCACAATTACCATCGGTACTGAAATAATTTGATGGGTTTGATATGAGCGCCACCTAACTCGCCACTTAACTCTAAATTTCTGTGCTGCATTTGTGTTGATTAATTGCCCAGGAGAACAGGAAAATTCCACTAGGGTGTGTTTCATTCACGACGGGTTGATTGACTAAAGAATTAATCTTTCTGTATATGGACTTTGAGGAAGTGGCATAGCTTCGAGGTCGCGTAGTATCATAAATTGGACTTGGCACACTGTGCCAGAAACTGGAGCATATTACACAGCTAACTCAATGTCTGTTATAGTGAGCACTTATTTAAATTGCCTCCGAGCGTCATTTTGTTTACTGAAGAGTTAGATAAGTGTAATATTAGGAGTGCTCTGATCTTCGGCAGTGAAACTTGTGCAGCCTTCAGCTGATATCTATCTGGAAATTAGCTTCCAAGTCGACGGAGGGTGTGGAACAATGATAAATGGCGTCATAAATTACAATGCCCCTCCATGGCCATGAAAAAGAATCAACCTGATACATATCGGTGTTACAATGGGAGATTGTCTGCTCCGATATCTGGCGAACTCTTGTGACAATACTCGACGACACAAGTTATGAATATATTCATAGCGGGTAGACTATGTAAATACGGTGTCAGCACAACATAACCTCTACATTATAGTTATAACAGACGCGCCAAATGGAGCGATGTGTATTGAAGTTGGCTGTAATTCATAAAGAGTTTATAGGCAAGTGACTAGGGAAGGTTTGCGTTATAAACCTTAATGCATTTTAGCCATCAGACATGGAAGTGACAACTCGCTCACAACATCTCTATGCATAAAACGAGCTTTATATCTGAATATTACGCCAACACTTGGTATTCAGCCTAGATAAGGTGTATAATGAGTTAATGACCAAACATCGGATTTGTGTGCAAATCAATATTTTAGCCTACTTTTCGCATTTTGTAAAAATGAGGAAAAACAAGATGTTCAGTAAAGAACATTTAGCCTACTTTCTCCTAAATGTATGAGTATAGTTATAACTCGTTGTTTTTATCAAAGAGTATAATAGAATAATTTCTTGGTTGAAGACCTTAGAAACTATTTACCTCTACCAAACGCCACAACCTAGAAAAAAAAACTGCTACCATCATTGAAGAAAGAAAGAAAGAAAGATAAGAAGTATCTCAAGAATGTTATGGATCTGGAGACATAATCGACCGGACTGGCTGCGTGCCTCAGCGGTAACGTTCTCGCTAGCTGGGCCCTAGGTTGCAGGTTCGTATCCTGGCGCAGTCAGCTGGCATTTAAGGGTGCACAAATGCGAGGGAGCCGTGTCAGTAGATTTACTGGCACGTTAAAGATCCCCTTCGGGCCAAAATTCCGGCACCCCGGCGTCTCTAAAAGCAGCAGTGGTTAAAAGGGACGTAAAACCAATAACATTATTATTATTATTACACAATCGACCTGCCGTGGCCAACATCCAACTTTGAGTTGAGGCATGTCTTTACACGTCTGGTTGTGCATGGCTTTCACAACCCTAATTGAATTAACAAATCTTTCCATGACCCTACAGAGACGTGTGTATACAAGCTATGTGGATATTTTTGATTGCTATTTACCTGAAATAAAAGTATTAATAACCTGAACTAGCACCAACGGCCAGAATTCAGTTACTATGTGAAATCGTTTTGTTCTTTACTTCAAATAACATTTTCAAATAACGCACAATAGGCTGTTACAAGCCCTTTAAAATAAAATGTAAAAATGTATCATAGTATCATCTTGTCATTCTTCAAATTCGATGCGCATAGAATGCCAATGGTATACTATCAATGGAGTCCCATGTAGACCATTCGTGAAATCTAGTAGAGAAGTATCGAACAATATAATCCTAACAGGGCGAGTGCATTCTAGCGGCCATAAGAAGAAACTTTTCAATAAAATCTGGGTGTTAATAAGTAGGGTCGCCTCCGTAGCGTAGCGGTCAGCATGGTTAGCTGCCGCCCCGGAGGTCCAGGGTTCGATTCCCGGCTTTGCCACGAAATTTGAAAAGTGGTACGAGGACTGGAACGGGGTCTACTCAGCCTCGGGTGGCCCAAATGAGTAGGGGGGGTTCGATTCCCCCTCAGCCATCCTCGAAGTGGTTTTCCGTGGTTTCCCACTTCGTCTTCGGGCAAATGCCGGGATGGTACCTACTGTAAGGCCACGGCCGCCTCCTTCCCTCTTCCCAGCCTATCCATCCCAATGTTCCATCCGTTCCCATCCCTCATGAGGCCCCTGTTCGCTTTGCAGGTGAGGCCGCCTGGGCGAAGTGCTGATCACACCTCCCCAGTTGTATCCATCACGACCAGATGTTCCAAGCTCCAGAACACTGCCCATAGAGGCGGTAGTGGTGAGTTCCCTCGCTGAGTCCGTGGGATCCACCAACCTAGAGGGTAAATTGACTAAATAAATAAAAAAGTAGGCCGGCGTGCAGTTACCTTTTTGGCTGCTAGATGTCTCGAGCAAATCTGCTGGCGAATTATGTTTTAATTAAATAGATATTTTCCACCGTAATAAGCACAATATAACGCTTAATTTTAAAACGTCTGAGTCATTACAAAGCAATAAATATGTAAAATTTCAAGCAAAAAACCTAACACTGATGGGGTTTGAACCATAGGCATATGAATGATAGACCAATGCTTTACCACAGAGCCATTTGTGCCAACGAACATTGATCTATATAAAATGACTTACATAGAACTTGTTAGCAAATAATGATTTAGACCTAACGATTTCATCAGTGGAGTATATTATTTATATATAAAGCATTTCATACAAAGTTTATTTATTTTGTATCAGTACGCTATATTGCATGCAATACTCAAATTAGTGAAATATAAGTCAGGCACAAGTATCCTCTGCCATCTTGTCTTATTACTGAGTCGGCTCAGCTTTTTAAAATCACTTCTGCACTATAGTATTACAAAATAAACTTTTAATTTCGAACGTGCCTCTTCCTTTAGCACAGTTAAAACGATTCTCGGCTCGATAATCGGAACTGGTGGGTCCCATGATATTTATTATAAGGTTTGCATAATTCGCACGGCCGCAATCCTGAAATGGTACGGATGATCTTGTAGTTTGCTCACGAGACGCGTCCTATATGAAGGTATGTTGTTACCAAATTTGGTAGAGATCGGATAATTTGGTTAATCGTTATTTGATTTTACGTTTTGAACGTTTGAGTGGCCGCCATTAAGTTTTTGTAAAGATGGCGGCGATATAAAACATGACAGTGAGGTGCCCTTTGCTTGTTCTACCTCTGTACCAAATTTCGTTCAATTCGGTTTCACCGTGTTCGAATTGATAGGGGGGAACAGACATTCAGAGTACACACACTCACACACACACACACACACACACACACACAGACTCACACACACACATACACACACAGACAGACACACAGTTTTTGGCCCTGTGTAGATCTCATAAGTCTACTTTCATTTTTTTCAAAAATCGAAAGTAGGCTAATAGACTTATGAGATCGATCCGGGAAAATGTGTGTCTATCTGTCTGTCTGTCTGTGTGTCCCCCACCCCCTTTTAAACTCCTAAACGGCTGTAGCAATCGATCCCAAATTTGGTATGAGTTAAGATCTCTATCTGAATATCTCAACGCCGTATTTGAAAATGATGTCAGTGCTACCAACTGCTAAAAAATCGCAATTGAAATTTCAGCTCCATGATGTATATCTTGGAAGGTATGCATGGGAGTTATACCAAAATTGGCACACATATAGATAACAATATTTCAGTTTAATTTCCGGGAGACCATACACGACAGTGTTGCCAAAATGATTCTCAACCTGCTGATAGGTCCAATTTTTAAATGCTTATAACTTCTACACTATGGATTGGAATTCAACCAAATTTCGTATGTACTATGTGTAGATAGACAGATATGACTGAGCGTAATCATAAGAGCCACCAGGGCTGCCAACTGTTAATAAATGCACTCTCTATTGTTTTTCTCCAAATACCAATATATCAGAAAGTATCCAAGCCGACAGCTTTAATCTCTGCACACGTATAGTACCTGGCATTCTAGATTATTTTGGAGTAACTAATGGACCTCAATACTACCAACATGATTCTAAGCCTGCTGATAAGACCAATTGTAAATACATGTAACTTCTATACTATCAATTGGATTTCAACCAAATTTCGTATGAGCTATGTGTACTATAACAGATATGACTATGCGTATTCTTAAGAGCAACCAGGGCTGCCAACTGTTAATAAACGCTGTCTCTATTTTGTTTACCCTAATATCAATATATCAGAAAGTGTTCTAGCCAACAGCTCTAAACTATGCACACGTATCTACATTCTAGATTAATTTGGAGTAACTAATGTACGTCAGTGCTTTCAACATGATTCTAAGGCAGCTGATTTCTCCAATTTTAAAACACTTGTAACTTCTATACAATTAAATGAATTTCATATTGGTGCAACAATAGGTCATAATAGTTCAGATTAGATCTGACCAACACATGCATGACATTGTTGCCAACATGATTTTACGCGCGCTGATAGGTCCAATGTCTAACTACATGCAACGTCCATGCTATCCATTGGACTTCAACCAAATTTTGTATTCTGTACCGGTACCTTAAGAGATGAAACAAAGAGTATATTCAGTCACCAGGACTGCCAACTGTAGTGCTCTATTAAGCTACATTATGCCATTTATATTTCGAACAAATTAGAAATTTCGATATTACAAACTCAATTTCGTCATTATTCTAATTAGGTCCATAAAGATTAACCATTGGAATGAATCTTACATTTCGAGAAAAGTAGGCTCTTTAGTTCGTCACGGAACTTCTTGTTTTTGCCGATATGTTGACCTCCAAAATCGATAAGGAAGTGCGCTTGAAGGTGAAGTTGGACACATTATTAAATGTAATAGTAACATACTCTACAATAGGGAGACTAGACTTTTCTTTTCGTGTGGCCTCCCGAGAGGCCGAGTGCAGGTCTTTCTATTCGACGCCCGTGGGCGACCTGCACGTCGGGATGAGAGATGGAATTGATGAAGAAGAATTAAACTCGGCAAGGATGTGGAAGGAAGCGGCCGTGGCCTGTCAGAAGGTAACGTCCCAGCATTTGTCTGATGTTAAAAGTGGGGAAACCACGGAAATCTATTTCAAGGACGGCCGACGGTGGGGCTCGAACCCACGCGTCTACCGAGTCAGCAGAGAGCTTGGCTCCATGACCTAACGCTGCGCTTTAGCGAGCGTAGCCACTGCTGTCGGTAGTAGAGTTGGTAACACACACTCACATTTGTACGAGGAACACAGACACACAGGAATGATGATGATGATAATTGTTGTTTTAAGGGGCCTAACATCTTGGTTATCGGCCCACCACACAGGAATGTAAGAGGGGAAATGCCCAGGGATATAAGACACCCTGGCACACTGGAAACTCCCCTAGTTGAGAGCAGATAGTGACGAAGATAATTGCTCTCACCAGGACAGCGCAAGACTCCATTATATAAGTAGCCTGTACAATAAAATCAGAACTGACCTTTTAACTACAATCACATATTCACTCTAAACAAGCAAATTTTGAGGTCAATCACCACTTCCAGTATTTCAACAAAACATCACAATAGAAAGTGAAAATCCACAGCCTGCTTCTAGTCGACCGAACGGGTAAGGGAATGGAATGAATGAAGCCCCCATCTAGCGGCGAGGATATGAATTGTGCCGGCTGCCGAAACCTGTCCTTCATTTAATCATTGCCCCAGGGGAGTTTCCGACTACTCACATTTGTGAACAAACATTTTCAAAAATTTTCAAAAAGTACATTATGCAACGAGCCTATAATGGCAATAATTAAGACACTAGTATGTTTATAAAACGAGCGTATGCGAGTTTTATAATTTCCATACGAGTGTCTTAATTACCATTATAGGCGAGTTGCATACGACTGTTTATGTTCGACGATAATTATAACTATTTTATGTTCGAACATAAATATTCATAAATATTTGTCGAGATTTCGCCAGTTTTATGTACTGAACAGAGCGCATGAGACGCAGAGAATGCCTTGTATTTTACCATGGCCTCCTCGATTACCCTACTATGACACTAGGCCAGGCAGTGACATTTAAATTAGAAGGCCGTGGAAATCAGCGCATCTATTTATCTAATTGGTCAAACAACTGTTTCTTGAGCTCTGATTGGTGGGAGAAACTGTTTCATAAAGAAAAATAGTGTTATAATGAGCCTCATTATAGTAGTCTAAAGTTTTCTGACATACAATAGTCAGGGTCGAACATAAAATGAAGTTTATACAATCGAAATTACGTTCCCGGATCAGTGATGATCACCTACAATCCATTCTGAGGGTGGCTGTGTCAAATCTATTTCCAGACATTTCAACAGTGTCACTTGGAGCCAAGGCCCAGGCCTCTCATTAATTGGTAATTTTATCCCAAGTTACAGAATATTGTTTACTTTTATTGTATTGTTGTCCAGGTTATTGTTGAATCCGCGCATGTGAGAATTCATCGAATGCAGCTACGCTCTTGCTTGCCACGGTGGGTGAGTGGTTATCGTGTCGGGCTACCAACCCCAAGCTTGCAGGTTCGCTTCTGGCCGTAGTAAGTGATTTTTAAAATGCGACAAAAATGAGGGCATGCATGTCATAAGTTGATGGTATGTTAAATAACCCATTTGAATTCGAAAGGCCCTGTTCATAATGGCAAAATTATTCTCGGAATTTTCCTCCAACACAAAGTTCCTCCATTCTCTACTAGAAATCGCTAGAGTGTCAAGGAGCTCAGATATCTAACTTCCTTGACTTTCATAGCGTTCCAAGGAACGACAAAATTCGACATGTAACCTGCCCTCTGGGAGTCAAATAACAAAGCTTGCACCCGGCACCCGAGGCCAGACGATATCATTATTACTATTATACGTACTTGAAAACCGTTTGCCTGTATGCCTAACGTTATTACTTGGATTATTCTTGACCATATAATTGTGATTTGTACGTTCTTTATTCAGAGCTTACTACGGAGGCATACCATGTTCAATTGTTTTGAAAAAGTAAAGGGGGCATACGTTCAAAATTTTAAAACCTTATTTTCTAAATTACTCGTGTCCTATTCAAACAATTGAAGAGAAGTATCGTATGAAGGGTTAATATAATAATAGTTATCAAATGGAACTAAGTTCTGTAGTTTACTTTTCAAAAATCATAAAAGCCGTGAGTATGACTTTCCTTAAAATAAACTTACGAGACTCGTTACAGAAAGACGACATCTCGCGGAGGAGACTTGATCATCGCTATTGAATGCTTTATATTCTAGCACATAATTTCTCAATGAAATGGTGTAGGTGGAGAGAGCTATTTACAGTAGTACATCGCATGGAAAATCTTTTTAATATGAGAGGGAGGGGGGGGGGGGGAAGATTTTAATGGCAAAGACCAGCACTATATATGAAATTAGGCTATTGACTTCACGGAACTACTTGTTTTATAATATTCATCTATCCGTTTTACATCAACTCAAAACCATTTCAATAACATTACATTTTCATATCTAGTATTGTCTGTTCTTTCATTATCACTAGAAACGACGATTGAACGTGTTACGGCCAAAATTCATTGTGAGAACTATACATCCAAAAACAGGCTTTAAAACGCATGTGATTTAAAATTCTCCCAGTAGACTTGGGATTTACTTAATAGTCAAATAATAGCTTTCAAATACATTAAAACCATCGTAAATATTGTGTTGTTGTCAATTCATTATAGGGGCTTGGTACATCACGGTCATCAGCCCATTCTACTTGAGTATGTGTTAAACTTGACTTACAACCTGTGTTTCTCTAGTGACTGTAGTAGTGTGTGTAATTTTAATTTCTCGTATTAGGGTCAAGGTGCCCCGGAATTTGAGATACGGCACCATCATGGCATTTGTTTAGAAGGAAACTCGATTTCCCTGGAAAGAAACGGCATTCAGAATGGCCGCTGACAGTGATAGTATTCGGAACTCGGATGAACGGATTGACAGTCGAAAAGCATGACTTAAGGGGAGCCGCAAAGTCCATGTTAATGCTCACTTTTTATCTACCATTTTCTCAGATAATATTAACCGGAAATAATTGCATTTTTATGGATGTTTCTTGCCTTAATTTAACACAGGCTTTTTGAAAATAAGTATGTTTTTGATTTTTCGAAGATTTGTTTTTTAAAGTTGCGTTATCATAGCAGCATTTTCCTGAGCATTTCCGGCAGACAAAATTAAACTAAAGTAAATTTTGAAAAACGGCTGTGTTAAAATATAACATACTAGCAACCGGTCCCGGCTTCGCCCGGTATCTTTAACGGTTACCCCAGCGTAAACTTAATAGGCGCATGGATGGCAGGTCTCAGACGCAATTCAGAAAAGTCGAGGTGAACAGCGAAACTCCAAACACATATTCTCTTCTCTGAATTCATAACTCTTAACCGAAGCTGGGGTAATAGGCTCACTCGCTAGCTCGTGAAATCGCTCCGAAAGTGGTAATTTAAATTTCCAATGAATGGAGATTGTTGGAAGAAATGAAGACGTAAAAAGCTCTTATTGGCTAGTGGGCGATGTATTAAAGAGAGAGATATGCTGTCACGGACATTTTTGTAGAACATTTCATGCTGAACAATTCTTACACTCAAAGTAAGCCTACAGTATATTGATATTTTTAACGGTTTACCCAGCGTAAGCTTAAATGGCGCACGGAAGGCTGGTTTATCTTCGACTCGACTCACTGATGTTCGGCTTCCTTTCGTCACAAATGATTGTTTCTCTGCAGCAACCTTCCTGCAGAAATCCTTTACAGAAGGTGAAAACCGCATCAAAAATCCATCCATTAGTTCTCGAGATTACCCGTCACATCCAAGAATCGGTGACTATGTAGAGATACAGGCGAGGGGTGGAGTTTAACTGGACAAGCGGAAACATATTAATTCCTAGGTCAGGACGCGCCAAAAGACGTAAAAAACGTATAGTGAAAGGCACATAGTTCAGCGGGGGAAAAATAGTATAGTGACATTCTTTAAACATGTCTAGCAGGTGAATCGTTGGTTATATGACTTTGGCACCATGCTGTGCAGCATAACAAAACGAAGAAATAATGTCTGGGGTAGATCTGCATACGGCGAGTGGTTCTCAAACAATTCCATGTTACGTCAATCTCTTTCGGGAAGGCTATTGCCACGTCCAGGCCGGCAACATCACATCAGCTGTCGCGTGTACATGTCTTATCTTAGAGGGGAAGGGAAGCATATTCGGAACTGTTGTTCCTATTCAGTGGGAACTGGTTGGGCAAGTTACCTCCCATCGGTGGAACTGACCTTCACTTATCAGTTGTCTGAGAGACCTAACCCGGTGAATACCGGCTGTACTGTCTGTTCAGTGGCACTTCCTCGATCCGGTCTTGTACACAGTAGCAAGCAGTGTTGCCAAGAGTGACGTTCTTTTGTTCCTGTTTTCTCATAAACCATAACCCTTTTATTACACGTTCTTCACATATGCCGGTGCTTCCTGACCCAGGGGAGGGGGAATTACTTCTAAAACTTAAAGCTTTGCATATTGGAAAGTTGAGGAAAACAGAGAATTCTTATAAGAAATGTGTTATTTTGTCAAGAAACTGGAATCAACGTTCTTTTTTTCTTTTTGCTAACCGAGGAAATGGTAACAGTCTTGGTTTTAGGACGAGGTATGCTCCGACTCCGGAAAAAAACACTATGCTTTCTTTAAACTGCTTTTATGTCTATTGTATAATAGAGAATGTACAGACTTACCTGGAATCCTTAAAACAAAAAATCGATCTCAGTTAATGCAAAACTAAGACACTACAAAACAGTAGTTCTTCCTGAAGCACTTTATGCCACAGAAACAACACTAATTCACTGTCACTCAAAAATTAAAGAAATAGAAAAACAAGAACGTAAAATCCTCCTTTTTTGACCAGTGAATAAAACGGAAGTATGTGTCGCACCTCACCTCTTCCCAAACTTGATATGACCAAAATTAGCATAATTAAAAGAAGTAACTAATTCGGTGACACTAAGGCAACCGGGAGGGAGCCCCACACGCCCAGTGGCATTCGCCAAGAAGGAGGAATGGGGAGGGGGGGGGGGGCGTTCTTATTTTCGTAGTCTTAGAAACGCCCTCAATAATTTAGATCAAGGCAGGAAATAGGCGATGCCAGGACAAGCCTGTTAATTGGAAGGGCTGGACTTACCCTGAGACCGAATGCGAACATTTCCCATCCAAAATGCCGAGGAAGGAACAAGATAACCATTTCCGCTGAGCTTCATGCACAAAAAATAATCATAATCTTTAAATGACTGCTCATTGTATTAACATAAGTATTACAAACAACTAAACTAGGTAACACCTTAAATATAAAAATGCTACACAATAAACATATGGTCCCAGTAGGTTATGATTAGGGCGACGCGAAATTAAAACCCCGTGAATTTAAAACGCGTTTCAACCAACACATCCCTCGTCCAAGTGACGATTTGTATTCCCGCATTATAATTCACAACTAAAAATACTAAAGTAATTCCCCCAAATAGTATGAAAGGAAATAACGACATGAAGTAAGGCAAAAGCTACTCCAGAAAACAAAGTTGTTTGACACAACCAAGCAAGTCGCTTATTGCGACCAGACCATCTGAAGGACACCGGTCAACTAAGTTGGCGAGGAGCCGTTCTGACAAAGTTAAAGCCAACACCCACCCCTAAGAGCAAAACGGAAAACTAAACAATGAAGAAATCCCCACCCTGAAATAATGCAACGCAACATGAGAAGGACCACATCCCCTTCCAAAATGCCTTAACCTAAAACATGTCTTAAATTTATATCTGAATTGCCACACGACACGTGGCTAGGAAATGCACTACGAGAGTCAAATTGAAAGTTTTTAGAATTAACAGTCTTAGCAGATTCAAAGTTTTGTCAGATCCCTGTTAGATGAGGTTTGTGCAATACTGTACTGTTTTATGCCTCTCGCCAGAGGAAAAGAAAATTTCCTCCGGGAAGGGGTCTTCGACACTCCCAAGTTCTGCGTGTGAGATTCAAGAAGGCTGGATACTGACTGGTTATTGTTCGCTGAGGGCTTGCTTTCCAGGGCGAACGTGACTACCCCCTCTCCACTGCACAGTTTGGTCGTGCCTACCTAACTTGGGGGCGCAGACCACCATAACAACGACATAGTCCAAGAGAAATGTTGGTACCACAAGTGGTGCCATGACCCAAATCTTTAAGAGTTTACTCAGAAGTGCTACGACGAAATGTTCCCAGGGTAGAAACTCAACCCACTAATGGGGCTTAAAGGGGTTTCTAGGAAACTGTGCGCAGCAGTCCACTTCACAACAGCAGCGTAGAAATGTCAATCTTCCAGGGTATTAACGTCAGCTCCTTTCTCAGGCAACAAATGTAGGTACATGAGTTTTGGGAACCAATTAGCTGGTAGCAGGAGTGCTTGCGAAATACACCAGCTCCAGGACATTGCGAAATAGTAGCAGTCTTCATGTAACGATGTTAAAAGTCGTTACTTCCTCGCCCTCCCAAAGAAGACGATGGGGTGAGAACAGCAGGAATGGTGGTGAGTCGCTGGGCATCTGGCAGATGAAAGGTTACCTCCGAACTCCGCCAGCAGATCTCGAAGTACAACCCCTCAGGAAGGAGGATGCCATCGAACTTGGTATGGTATGGTACTTTAAACCTGGGCCCAGGTTGAGAGTACACGTCCCACATGAAATTTCCCAACTGAAACACACCATTACTACAGCAGAATAAATTCAATTTAGGTTCCCTTAGCGGGAACGGGTGGCTCCAGACTAGCATGCTAGCCTTAAGCAAGGTTATGTCATCTGAGGACAGATGAGGAAAGTCACACCACATTTGTACGTCACTGAAACTCAGTAAGCAGTTGTTTAAGTTGTATCCGGGGTGCTTGAGGCCTTAATCAAAAGTTCCTCACAAGTGAGTGGGTCTTCAGGCCATCACTAAAATGTTCACTGAATGGGGTGGGAGTATCACACGATAGGGCATCTGACCACACGATGAGACTGATTTTGAGTTAAGAAAATTTAAAAAATTAACCACCATTACCAAATAGTATAACTAAACTAAAATTATGAATACTCATAGAGGTTACCAGGAATACACAAGCAAAATTTTACAGAATTCTCAAAAATATCCTACCAAACCCCTTAAAATGAAAGAAAAAACCCTCCTTGAGACGGGAAATCAAGGGGACCCCCACTGGTACCCTGCCAAAACAGCGAAACAATATAAAAAGGAATTTACATTTACTCGGATGGGCTAACGCAGCACCGCACGAATGCAGAACATTTTGAGTACAGAGAAAACGTTTAAATATACACAACATACCAAAATCAAAACCAAGGATCGTCATAGGTTTGTGATACATAAAAGACATGATTAAATATAAAGTCTCTGCCTCATTTCACCAGTCACTGCCCCTAACCATCCACGGTGGCCATCCGACGAACGGCAGAAAACAACAACTACTTTCCACGAGACTTGAAACTAATGGGGACCACGTTAAACAGCCTGACACACACATGGTCAACCGATTTGCATACCATCATTTAACCAAATCTCACCAAATGACCTCATCGCAACTTGCCAACGCACCCTACCAGTCCACAGTTCTTAATGAACTTCTGGAGGATGACCCGTCGAACTCAGAACACCAAGGTGATCACACCCATGTTGAGAACGACCTCACATAACGCGATGCATGGATAACTCCAAATCTAAAAAAAAAAAATCTTCCCAAAAATGAAGAACAGGTCGACCGCCTCTTCTAGGCACGGAATCTAACTAATATTAAACCAACAACAACTACCAGCCCTGCAAACAGGCAACACTCCAATTCTACTCCCAAAGCACATAGCTCAGCAGAACCAGACACAAATATAAGTTGGTACCAACCAATTTTCAAAACACACCAAAATGAACGTGGCCCACCATTAAAAAAACACAAATTACCAATAATTTCACGCCCTACACAACTCACGGACACCAAACGACTACCATAGTCCGATACAGGGTTTCGCATAATTACTACAAACACCGACAGGTGTCATCTGACACATTTCAATAAGCACGAGGCAATTAATATCCTCAAAATTACAATTGCTTCAACCTTACGGTCCCTAACATTCCACAGCATTTCCAAAATACAGAACTACATGATCACTGATGCGACAAGATGATAAATTCTCAAAAGCACGGGGCGATTACTGTCCCCAAAGGAAAGTGCACCTTGCACAGAACAAGAACGAGTTCGCCAAATGATAATTAGCTCAAAATTTCTCCAAAATAGGGACGACGACTTCAAGGTGACACAAATTCAAAGCAGAGAACAACTGACTGACGCCTCAGCTTGGCCATCAGCTCACAACTGACGTTCCACAATTTTAAAATATTCACACCCGAGTACACGGGGAAGGCAAGAATTACATTTCCGAACTACAATCAGGTGCAAGTTGTAACAATATTAGCAAGTCAGCAGTCTAACAGATCAAGCTGCAGATTACGAATAACCCACTGACCAACCTGAACTAGATACATTTTCAACCGACAAGAGATGGTAGCCCGAAGGTTTCCTAGATCACAAATACAATTTCTATAGCCCTCACGTCAGCAACTGAACAACACACCGAAATGAGCATCACTCTGAAGCATCACACCTTATTTTCACATAAAATCAAAATTTCATTACCAACCTAACAAAATTATCACTAAATCATCTAAAAAAAAATTACTCAAAATATCAACCACGAATACGATGAACAAAACTCAGCTAACAGAAGCAGATCACAGCCTTTCTTGACGATTACAAAAGATGACATAAGAGATTTGACTTCAGCGGAACAACTAGACCATCTCCCATCGCCCTGAACTTCATACCATCGCACTCACAGGAAATAGAACATCATAATTTCACCTTTTACACACCTCGAGTTTCTCGTTCACTAGCAGGTTTACAATTCGATATATGAGTCCTAAAAACACGTTTCCTAGACAGATCCTCTAATATCACGGTTACTTCAGAAGGAAAGGACAGAATCTCATAGGGGCCCTCATATTTTGGCTGCAGTTTACCTGATACCTGACGACCTGGGGCCTTAGCCCAGAAGTTTTTTGCATACACAAAATCTCCAACAGAATATCCACCCTGTTTTCGGCCCAAATTATATCTCTTAGCCAGCTTATCATGCGAGATCTTTATAGCAGCTTTGGCCTCCTTCCAGATTTCTCTGACACGATCAGGAGAGGGTTGGTCAGGAAGCAGATCATGAAGTGACCACATATTCGTTAGAGGGGAATTTGGGACGAACGCATACATAAGTGAGAATGGCGTTTTCCCATGGGATTCATGCTCAGCAGTATTGAAGGCATAGGGTAACCAATGTAATGACGAATCCCACTTGGCATGATTATCACGATGATATGCGATAAGCGCAGCTCTCAAATTTCGGTTAACTCTCTCTGCCAAACTAGGGTTGGGGTAATAAGGTGTCGTGGTGACATGGGAAATAGAATAATCAAAACAAAATTTTCTGAACTGATGAGAAACAAAAACCTTGCCATTATCTGACACCAGGTATTGACTAGGACCGAAGGAAGAGAAAACAGACTTTAAACATCTTATGACAGTAGCAGAGTCACAATTTATAGTGGGAAAAATCCACGAAAAGCGAGAGAAACCATCAACACAAACAAAAGAAAAACGATTACCCAGTTTAGATCTCGGCAGGGGCCCAACGAAATCCACATACAAGCGTTCCATGGGCCTGGACGCAGATTCGGAAGCTAACTTACCAACCTTACCACTGATGGTAGGCTTACTCACCTTACAGTCATGACACCCCAGCACGAACTTTCTCACATCCTTATCGAGACCCTTCCAAACAAAAGACTACCTTATTTTCTGTCGAGTTTTGAATATTCCTAGGTGGCCTCCAGCGGGTGACTCGTGAAAATACATTAGCATGCCATTTATCAGCTGAGTAGGCAAAACAACTTTAGGCTTCCTATCACGCCTAGTTACACAACACAGTACACCAGACTTTAAAATATAAGGTTTTATCTCTTCTCCAGAAACTAATCGAGCAATTAAGACACACAAGACGGGATCTTCCTTCTGATGGTCAGCAATGTCTCCAAACAATAACGGTGAATTTACTAACATGTGTTGAGCTGAATTAGCCCCAATAACAATAGGTTCCTCTAAAGAGGGAGTTTCACACCTGTCAGGAATTTCTCCATAGAGACGCTTAAGTGACACAGCACAAATATTTTCATGATTTTCCTCGGGAACGAGATTCTTACATTTATTAGGAACTTCTTCATACATGCGGCTAAGGGAGTCGGCTATGACATTTTCACAACCCTTTATATGACGAACGGTGAACTGAAATGATGAAATACGGGTTGCCCACCTGGCGATTCGCCCAGTGGTTCGAGGTCTAGCCAGGACCAAGCTCAGGGCCTGGTTATCGGTTTCAAGTTCGAAAGGAACATGTTCGACATACATTCGGAATTTCTCCAGTCCAAACATCACTGCGAGCCCCTCAAGCTCGTATACGGAATAATTTGCTTCAGCAGGGGACAGAGTTCGAGAAGCAAAACCAATAGGTCGTCTACCTAACTCACTTTCTTGTAACAACACAGCAGCTACAGCACCGAGCGATGCATCAGTCTGGATTATAAACTTCTTACTGAAATCAGGGACAGCGAGGACAGGAGCCCCACACAATGCCTCCTTCAAATCATCAAAAGCTGCTTGCTGCGACGGACCCCATTCAAATTTCACATCAGACCTTCGCAGATGATTAAGTGGCAACGCGCGCTGTGCAAAATTGGGTATAAATTTGCTCAGAAAGCAACCATTCCCACGAATCGGGCTACTCCTTTCACATTTTTAGGCGGTGCAAAATCTCTAATTCCTTGGGTTCGGGAGTCATCGACCGAAACACCTTCAGCAGAAACAACATGTCCAAGATAGGCAATTTTAGGTTTAGCAAGGGACACTTTAGACAACTTTACGGTTAGACCAGCAGATTTTCATCTCCCAAATACTTCACGAAGATGGCGCACGTGGTCTTCGAACGTCTCGCTATAAACAACAACATCGTCCAGGTAATGATACAAGTAATCAAATTTGATGCCAGAAAACACGTGATCAAGAAGCCTACTAAGCACAGCGCCCCCTGTAGAGAGACCAAAAGGCAATCTACAATATCCAAAGAGATTCCAATCGGTGGCGAATGCAGTCAGATGCTTAGACTCTTCAGCTAACGGAATTTGGAAATATGCCTGCGTCAGGTCAATGAGGCTATAATAGGAGGCGTTTTTGAACCAGGAAAAACATTTATGTAAATCAGGAAGAGGGATGGATTCTAAAACAATCTTTTTGTTTAACCTGCGATAATCTACGACTGGCCGAAAACCACCATTTGGCTTAGATACTAAGAACACAGGTGAGGAATAAGCTGATGTGGAGGGTCGAATTACTCCATCCAGTAACATCTGATCGATTAATTTCTTTAATTCCAACATTTTGGGTGGACTCAAACGGTAGGGAGGATGTCTGACGGGTATAGTATCCGTTACTTCAATTTTATACTCCAGGATCTTAGTCATTCCTAATTCGTCAGTGAACACCTCGGGAAAATACCCACACAAATCTCGAATCTCTTTAGCTTGAGCGTCAGATAAATTACTTAAATCCAAGGATTCAACCCCGGTGGACAAGACGGGTTCAGCATCACGGTTGACAACATGAGCACTCACGCTAGGGACAGCAGTAGCAAGAAATTTAAATTTTACCTCTGAACAAAACCTGAACCAGAATGATTCGTGTTGCATATCTAGCAGTAAGCCAGTATAAGCAAAAAAATTAGCGCCCAGAATTATAGGACATGACAAATTCTTAATGACCCAAAAGGAAAATTTCCAACAAAATTTATGAATCCGAACTTTAAACTTCACAGAACCAAGAACGTCCAATTGAGCACCGTTGGCAGAAACCAACTTAACATCTACATTTGACAGGTTACTGAATTTACAAATGAGTTTCATAGACAAATACCAATTCTCGCTAACCAATGAAGCGGCACTTCCTGAGTCTAACAAGGCAATAATACATGCATCATTTATCGAAACTTCAACCCTAGGAGAGGGCAAGACTCCATCAGAAACCTTCGAACACACGCCACTTGCTCCGATAACTTTGGCGCGGTCCTCCGGTAATTCATTGCCTAAGGCACACAACTGATTTTGGGCGGAACGAATACCTTGAGGCCTGCCCATGGATTGTCAATTCCTTTTTACTGGACAATTCCGCTGCACATGACCGGTTTCCTTGCACTTATAACACGTCACAGGACGGTTATTAAAATTTTGGGGAGAACGACCCTGCCCAGGCGGGGTTCGAACCAAGGAAGAGGGCGTGCAGGAGCAAACTGAGGATGACGTTATCATAATGGGTGATTCTATGATATGATGGAGTGCGAATATCTCGAGGAAATCAGGTGCGAAAGTGCGGTGTTATCCGGGGATTAAAATTGACCAGCTTGCCCAACAAGTGGAACAATCAAATGTAGAGGACTGTGACAAAGTTAAAGTGTTGTTGCTACATGTTGGGACGAACGATTTGAAGAAGAGGGCTACCGATGATTACATCATGGGGGAGCTCTACGAACTAGGCAGAAAAGCTAAAAGCAAGTTTAGAAATGCAAAAATTATAATGAGTGGCATTGTTCGGCGGGGAGATGTTCCGTTAAGGCGAGTTAAGAATGTAAATGACCGCATGGACTGGGTATGTGCACAACTGGGATTAGTGTACGTAAAAGCTGACTGCTGGATTGGTGGCCGTGACTTCGCCCGAGACGGGCTGTATCTAAATCGACGGCGCGCTTTTAACCTAGGGAGCCTACATGACAGGGTCATCGGTTCGGGCCGCCTTTTGTGAGGAGTAGCAGGTCCAGAGGTTGCCAGCCGATGGGAACAGAAGGAGCTATTTCAAGATATTTGCTGCGGAGGTAAGACTCTAAGATTACTGCAGGTTAATTGTCAGAGTTTAGGAAATAAATTAACTGAATTTTGGAATTTTGTAGAGACGTATTCTCCGGACATTGTCATTGCAACTGAATCTTGGTTATATGAGGACATAAATAGAAGCGAAATAATTCAAGGGACCTACGAAATGTACAGAAGGGATCGGGGGAAGCGAGGTGGTGGGCTATTTATTTGTGTGCGCAAAAATATAGGTAGTTTCTTAAAGTGGGCTGATATGGATCATGAAATGTTATGTGTACAAATTTCGGATAAAGGAAATAAATTCCCTCTTCAGGTGATAGGGGCGTATAGAGCACCGAAAGATAACTTTTCTCTCCTCGAAACACTGTATGATAAAACTTGTACGGGTAATGCTATGAAAAAGAGCATAATAATTGCTGGAGATTTAAACCTCCCCAAAGTAGACTGGTCTGGTGAGTCAACTAGCTGTAGTCAAGCTCAGAGCGCTGCAAATAAATACTTAAGGGAGGGGGGATTTTCCCAAGTAGTTGACTTCCCAACTAGAGACAATAATACCTTAGATGTTTATCTCGTAAGGCCTGTAGAGCTGTATATTAACTGTCTGAAAGTACCAGGAATTAGTGACCATTCTGGTGTTGAATTAAATATTAGATATGGTGACATTACAAAATTAGACTCTGATGTAGCAAAAAAGTTCATATTCCAGTATCGCAGGGCGGATCAGGGCAAGTTTCAGGGGTATTTGAATGAGCTATTTGTAGGATGGGCATCGGAAGGAAATCACATTAATATCCTGTGGACTAACTTTTTGAAAATTTTAAATAGCGCTGTTGATAAATTTGTCCCATTTAAATTGCTGAAACAAAACCCAGATCCTGAGTATTACACACGAGAAATTAGGAGTCTAAAACGGAAAATTAGGAAATTATACAATAAAAGACATGATAGTGACAAGTATATGTTGAAATTTAAGTCCTTATCAAGAGAGCTCGTCTTAAAAAGAGAGGGCTGCTCATGACAGTTATATGCAAGGTTTACTTGGTTCGGGAGGTGATGGGTGGAAAAAAATTTACAGTTATGTTAGGAGAAGAAAGGGAAATCCAAATAATTTGTCGATGATAATGTCCCGTGACGGTAAATTAATTACTGAGAAACAGGCCATTGCTAATGAATTAAATGTCTTTTACGGTAGTGTGTTCAATAAATCCAATAGCTGTGTGTTGGACCTTAACGACGAATCAGGGGCTCCCCTGTTCCAAATAAACCAGTCAGCAATTGTAAAGCTAATACAAAAACTACGTTTCAATGTATCAAAGGGTCCTGATAATATTGTTAGTGAAGTACTTAAACTAGGAGGTAGGGCCGTGGCACGATACTTGGAGGTGATGTTTAATGTGTCCATAAACAATGCGCAAATCCCAGATGACTGGAAAAGAGCTACGGTAGTCCCAATATTTAAGGGAGGGAGCAGACTTGAATTGGGCAACTACAGGCCGGTTAGCCTTACGTCCATCGTTTGTAAACAGATGGAGCATCTCATTTGCGACTACTTGAGGGAACAGTGGGAAACATTATCATGGTTTAATGATAGGCAACATGGATTTCGGAAAGGTTACTCATGCGAGAGTCAGATGCTATCACTTTTTCAAGACATTAGCGAATCGTTAGACCATGGAGTTTCAGTCGACGCCGTGGTTATAGATTTTTCGAAGGCATTTGATGTCGTGCCGCATGACATGCTACTCCATAAATTAGCTTCGACGAAGATTGATGGAAGAGTAATTTTATGGATCCAAGAATTTTTGACGGGTCGTTCACAGAAAGTGAAAGTCGAAGGCATATTCTCGGATGAAATTACCGTAACGTCGGGTATCCCTCAGGGCAGCGTAATCGGAACTTTGTTATTTTTGGCGTTTATAAATGACTTACCAAATGGGATTCGCAGTGACTGTCGATTGTTTGCGGATGATTGTGTAATATATCGAAAGATACATGACTCACAAGACAATGCAGTGCTTCAAGAGGACCTGAACCTGGTCTATAAGTGGGCGATTGAAAATAAAATGAAAATAAACACAGGAAAATGTAGTCTCTTAAAAATAGGGAAAGTGCGGAGGCAGGATTTTCAATATAACATTGGCTCGGAAATACTTGTAGAATAAGATTCTTGCAAATATTTGGGCGTTCACGTAAGGAATGATATGAAATGGAGTAGTCATGTAGGATGTGTAGTTTCAAAAGCTTACAAATCCCTGCACTTTGTAATGAGGGTATTAAAAGGAAGTAGTACCTCTGCTAAAGAATTAGGCTATTTGTCACTTGTAAGACCTATTCTGGAATATGCCTCGGCGGTTTGGGATCCATATCAAGTAGGGCTCATCAATGAGTTGGAAATGGTACAAAGAAAGGCCGCTAGATTTGTGCTCAGTGACTTTAATGCCAGGAGCAGTGTGAGCCGTATGTTAAAGAAACTTGGGTGGGAATCACTGGAGGCTAGGAGGATGAAATCTAGACTCTGCGCTATGTACAACACGCATACAAATCAACCAGCATGGGGTGAGCTTAGCAAACGATTGGGAAAGCCCACTTACATGGGTAGGAGCGATCATCCTTTCAAAGTTAAGGGCCGACCACAGCGAACAAATTATGGTAAATATTCTTTTGTAAACCGTGCCATTGATAACTGGAACTCTCTACCTGCCGCAGTCTTAGAGCCTTTTCCCAAACATATAGGTGTGTTTAAGAAAAGACTGACTATTTGTGTAAATACTCCAGTTTAATTGTTGTATAATTGTTATTAAATTGTTATGTATCATTATTTATTTGTTATGTATATCCAATTTGCAACCGGGGGACATTCCCCTCATTGCAAATAAATGAATGAATGAATGAAAAGGGAGGTCGAATGAAAGGAACAGAATTTCCTCGGTGCATACCTGGCAATGTCAACTGAACGTACTGACTTGGCTTGAATACCGTCTTCACAGAGACCCTTAATAGTAGTAGCGGTGGTTCCGATACACAAACAATTTCTGAATTCCGGAGTTGCTCCAGCCAAAATGAGTTTTACAACTTCAGTTTCGGGCATGATTACCCCGAACACCTTCACAAACTTGGAATATCAACTATATAAGAATTTATTGGCTCGGTCATACCTTGAGCACGATACAAATACCGCCCCTTCATAGTGTCCAAGGATCTGATTGGTACAAAAATTCTTAACACCTCGGTCATAAAATATTGAACGCTCCACCCCTCGCTCATGGCACTAGTCACATACGTTCTCAATGTGTCTGACATATGAGGAGATATCTGCTGGAATACTACTTGGTCACTCACATTAAACTGTTCCGCACACTCGTGAATATCGACCAAAATCCTTAAGAAAATCACAATTTCTTCAACCGTGTCCATTCTTCGCCCAGACAGCCTAGACACAAAACTCACAATAGGGTGGTTGACCGTACCAAAACTGACCTTAGAAAATATAGAGTAATTAGAATCACCCTCGCTTGAAGCACCACGGCCTGACATCTCTACACACAAATCCTCTTGAACAGTACTACGATTTCTGGGACTAAAAGTAGGAATGGTGTTACGCCCCGAGCTTGAATTACCTCTTAAACACCCCTGAGACTCGGCAATCAAATTTCCGGCACCTTCGAAGAAGGAATTTGGTTTCACTGTAGGTGGCCGATGACCTGCATTACCCATAGCATTAACTGACCGAAAGGACCCAATACCTTTAGAAATTA
The DNA here is from genome assembly GCA_946902985.2 of Meconema thalassinum. Classification (NCBI taxonomy): domain Eukaryota; kingdom Metazoa; phylum Arthropoda; class Insecta; order Orthoptera; family Tettigoniidae; genus Meconema; species Meconema thalassinum. The sequence goes on along the minus strand of OX336388.2, from coordinate 2,065,033,660 downwards.
TTTCACTAGTGATTGTCCTATTAGAATTATGGTTAGGCAAGGGAACATTCCCGACAGATCGGGGTTCAAGCATTGACCCTACCACACGAGATGAGACTGCGGTACCAGACACAGAATTGCACGTTACGCAGTTGCAAGTAGAATTTTCCCGCCCGGAACACCCTGAGACCAAGCCACCAGAATTGCTTCTGCTTAGATATGAACTCGGCTCTCCAGCGGCCAATGCCACTCTAGTACTTACTGAGGAAAAAATAGGAAAATCAAAGGATACATGGTTATTATTTGGTGCTGAAACCATTACAGCATTCGGAATATTTGATCCTGGGTGCGAGGTACCAGTTTCTAATGCAACGACATTCGACCCGGTGTTACTTGTCATTATCTCAGAACTAACGGCATTGTGTTCGCGAGACGGATATAGACCCGGCCCTTCGTGGCAAGGGGCTGGGTGGCCTAGCTCGTTCACAGCTGGCTCAACTGGGTTACCAACCTTGCAACACAAACTTTCAGACACACAGGCAGAACTATTTACAGGATTGCGGTTGCTAATTTGGGTAGTATTAAGCAAATCACCATCTTTATCACAGGAATTGACACTATCCAAACACTGTGCGCACTCAACTAACTTGATCTCAGCATCTAATAAACCCTTCAATTCGGACATAGGTCGTGTTTCATCGGATTCCATTAGATCAACGCAGCGCAGGTAAAGATATTCAATTCGAGCTCGTAACTTAGTAAAATTGGCAGGACCGCATTCAACCTCTGAGAAACAAAATCTTACAACATTTGATATTTCTTGAACAAGACCACACATCTTTGACTCACCCAGTTTGAATTCTGCCAATGTCATTTTAGGTGGCGTTGCTGGAAATTCCACAGCATACTCCAAACTCGTCCTCGCCAGTTCTGTTTCGGCAGGTACTTGGAGATTACGTATTAGCAGTTCATATGTAATCTCCTCCTCAGTGAGATATTTCACCTTCAAGTTGCGTCTAGCCATCTCACAGATGTTTCTTGTAACAGAATCAAAATCAAGCATTACACAGAATACAATTAATATCCTAGCTGTGTGGAGAGAAAAAAAAATTAATAGGGGATGGTACAATTACTTTCTAAATTTTTATGTTGGATTAATAAATTGCAATTAGTCAGCGGAAAAGATGGTTATCACCGGCACTGGAGAGAGAATCAACCATGCTCGGGATACCACTGTCGCACCTCACCTCTTCCCAACCTTGATATGACCAAAATTAGCATAATTAAAAGAAGTAATTAATTCGGTGACACTAAGGCAACCGGGAGGGAGCCCCACACGCCCAGTGGCATTCGCCACGAAGGAGGAATGGGGGGGGGGGGTTCTTATTTTCGTAGTCTTAGAAACGCCCTCAATAATTTAGATCAAGGCAGGAAATAGGCGATGCCAGGACAAGCCTGTTAATTGGAAGGGCTGGACTTACCCTGAGACCGAATGCGAACATTTCCCATCCAAAATGCCGAGGAAGGAACAAGGTAACCATTTCCGCTGAGCTTCACGCACAAAAAATAATCATAATCTTTAAATGACTGCTAATTGTATTAACATAAGTATTACAAACAACTAAACTAGGTAACACCTTAAATATAAAAATGCTACACAATAAACATATGGTCCCAGTAGGTTATGATCAGGGCGACGCGAAATTAAAACCCCGTGAATTTAAAACGCGTTTCAACCAACACATCCCTCGTCCAAGTGACGATTTGTATTCCCGCATTATAATTCACAACTAAAAATACTAAAGTAATTCCCCCAAATAGTATGAAAGGAAATAACGACATGAAGTAAGGCAAAAGCTACTCCAGAAAACAAAGTTGTTTGACACAACCAAGCAAGTCGCTTATTGCGACCAGACCGTCTGAAGGACACCTGTCAACTAAGTTGGCGAGGAGCCGTTCTGACAAAGTTAAAGCCAACACCCACCCCTAAGAGCAAAACGGAAAACTAAACAATGAAGAAATCCCCACCCTGAAATAATGCAACGCAAAATTAGGAGGACCACATCCGCTTCCAAAATGCCTTAACCTAAAACATGTCTTAAATTTATATCTGAATTGCCACACGACACGTGGCTAGGAAATGCACTACGAGAGTCAAATTGAAAGTTTTTAGAATTAACAGTCTTAGCAGATTCAAAGTTTTGTCAGATCCCTGTTAGATAAGGTTTGTGCAATACTGTACTGTGTTATGCCTCTCGCCAGAGGAAAAGAAAATTTCCTCCGGGAAGGAGTCTTCGACACTCCCAAGTTCTGCGTGTGAGATTCAAGAAGGCTGGATACTGACTGGTTATTGTTCGCTGAGGGCTTGCTTTCCAGGGCGAACGTGACTACCCCCTCTCCACTGCACAGTTTGGTCGTGCCAACCTAACTTGGGGGCGCAGACCACCATAACAACGACATAGTCCAAGAGAAATGTTGGTACCACAAGTGGTGCCATGACCCAAATCTTTAAGAGTTTACTCAGAAGTGCCACGACGAAATGTTCCCAGGGTAGAAACTCAACCCACTAATGGGGCTTAAAGGGGTTTCTAGGAAACTGTGCGCAGCAGTCCACTTCACAACAGCAGCGTAGAAATGTCAATCTTCCAGGGTATTAACGTCAGCTCCTTTCTCAGGCAACAAATGTAGGTACATGAGTTTTGGGAACCAATTAGCTGGTAGCAGGAGTGCTTGCGAAATACACCAGCTCCAGGACGTTGCGAAATAGTAGCAGTCTTCACGTAACGATGTTAAAAGTCGTTACAGTATGGATTAAGATATTATCATCAGAAATGTATAAAACCATAGAAACTATCACCGACACTTTCAGAAAGAGATGAGCTGAATTTTCTGTCACATATACAGAATGGACCAGCACAGAATTACAAAACAAAATTTCCTCATCACCCTCAACAGTAAAAACAAGTCCAAATGGATACTGGTAACTGAAGAAGACCTCAAGCAGCTAAACATCACGATGCACGACACGAATGATCGGGTTAAATTTAGAAAAACCATAATGAAACATACATTTGATAAAGAACTGCTACCAAAGATGCCAGGATAAAAGTGGACGTACGAACGAAGGAAGGAACATACAGGTCCTACCAAAAGTTTACGGACACCCCAAAATTTCATAATCATTATTCCTGTCCCTGTACGTTTGATCTCAGGCAAACAAATTTTTACTCTGATCTAGAACGTGTTCCGAGAACCACTTTGGGAATTCATTATGAAAACATCACTGTTTGTCTTGAAGTTACGAATTTCTTTTGTTTAAGATACGTCTATGTGTGTGAAAAAAATGTGTATTTTCTCATATTTGAAGCGATTTGGACAGAACACTATGAGGATTACATCCACAATTTTGGTTATGAAGAAATACAGATAGCTGTAGAATGTTTATGGTAATTGCAATAGAACACAAGAATGTGGTTCCATTAAGGAATATCACCAGTTTTATAGCCCGAAATAGAACCATAGAAAAAAGTCAACAGGCAGACGTTCTTTGACCTAAGAGGAAGCTGTTCTTGATCCAATACAGTGCTGCAGATGTACGATTACAACGTGAAACATAAAGGATCTCTTTAGCTTGAAGGGTCTCCCACCCAGCCAAGGTCAGAGAATGTCTTATCTGTTCACTTTTTTCTGCGGTTCTATTTCGGGCTAGAAAACTGGTGATGTTTCTTAATAGAAACACAATCTTATGTTCTATTACAATTATAATTATTCTACAGGTATCTGTGTTTCTTCATAACCAAAATTATGGATGTAATCCTCATAGTGTTCTGTCCAGATCGCTCAAATATGAAACAAGATGTTCAGGAAAGAACATATAGCCTACTTTCTCCTAAATGCATGGGTATTGTTATTACTCTTTGTCCTTTTCAAGGAGTATGATTGAATGTTGGTTGTAGTAGCTTGTTGAAATACAACGTGGTATAGGGATATTAAACATGAATATGAGGTGCCCTTTGCTAATGCTACCTCTGTACCAAATTTCGTTCAATTCGGTTTCACCGTGTTTGAATTGAAAGGGGGAATCGATTTGCACACATACTTGGCCACCATCTGCAAACTATTGGGCTGATGTTTTTGCAGTTTGGTCAGAATATGTTTCCCACATAAAGATATGGTGTTGCAAAATTTGGTAGAGACTAGATTATTAGGTTGGTCGTAATTACATTTTAGCTTTTAACATTTGGGTGGCCGCGATTACGTTTCCGTCAAGATAGCGGTGATATAAAACATGACACTGAGGTGCCCTTTGCTAGTGCTACCTCTGTACCAAATTTCGTACCATTCGGTTTCACCGTGTTCGAATTGATAAGGGGAATCGATTTTCACACAAAGATGGCCGTCATCCGCAAAATATTAGGCTAATGACCTATTAGTTTGGTCAAAGGATGCTCCCTCCATAAAGGTATGTTGTTGTTAAATTTGCTAGAGATCGGATGATTAGGCTAATCGTAATTTGATTTAAGCTTTGAACATTTGTGTGGCCGCCATTACGTTTCCGTCAAGATGGCGGTGATATAAAACATGACACTGAGGTGCCCTTTGCTAGTGCTATCTCTGTACCAAATTTCGTTCCATTCGGTTTCACCGTGTTTGAATTAATAGGGGGAATCGATTTTGACACAAAGATGGCCGCCATCCGCAACCTATTAGGCGAATGACCTATTGGATTGGTCAAAGGATGCTCCCTCCATAAAGGTATGTAGTTGCAAAATTTGGTAGAGATCGGATGATTAGGTTAATCGTAATTTGATTTAAGCTTTGAACATTCGTGTGGCCGCCATTACGTTTCAGTCAAGATGGCCGCGATATAAAACATGACACTGAGGTGCCCTTTGCTAGTGCTACCTCTGTACCAAATTTCGTTCCATTCGGTTCCACCGTGTTCGAATTAATAGGGGGAATTGATTTTCACACAAAGATGGCCGCCATCCGCAAACTATTAGGCTAATGACCTATTCATTTGGTCAAAGTATGCTTCCTCTATAACGGTATGTTGTTGCGAAATTTGGTAGAGATCGGATGATTAGGTTAATCGTAATTTGATTTAAGCTTTGAACATTTGTGTGGGCGCCATTACGTTTCCGTCAAGATGGCGGCGATATAAAACATGTCACTGAGGTGCCTTTTGTTAGTACTACCTCTGTACCAAATTTCGATCCATTCGGTTGCACCGTGTTCGAATTCATAGGGGGAATCGATTTTCACACAAAGATGGCCGCCATCCGCAAACTATTACGCTGATTACCTATTAGTTTGGTCAAAGGATGCTCCCCCAATAAAGGTATGTTGTTGCAAAATTTGGTAGAGATCGGATGATTAGGTTAGTCGTAATTTGATTTAAGCTTTGAACATTTGTGTGGCCGCCATTACGTTTCAGTCAAGATGGCGGCGATATAAAACACGACACTGAGGTGTCCTTTGCTAGTGCTACCTTTGCACCAAATTTCGTTCAATTCGCATTCACCGTGTTCGAATTGATAGGGGGGGGGGGGACAGACATTCAGAGTACACACACTCACACACACATACACTCACACACATACACACACACACACAGACACACTTTTTTCGCCCTGTGTTGATCTCATTAGTCTACTTTCATTTTTTGCAAAAATCGAAAGTAGGCTAAAAACTACACAATCTTTTCACACTTATCTTAAACAAAAATATTCGTAACTTCAAAACTAACAGAGTTGTTTTCATAATACACTCACAAAATGATCCTCAGGACACGTTCTAGATCTTCGTAAAAATTCGTATACTTGAGACAAAAGTATAGGGATAGGAATAATGATCATGTTATTTGCGGGTGTCCGTAAACTTTTGGTAGGACCTGCAGTGCACGAATGGAGAGGATTTGGGGAGAACGTCGCCGCAAGATTGGGTTGTCATGAAAATTGTTCAAGTTCACACGCTCTCTTAAAAGGGAATGTACGATAGTAAAAGTAGTCTAATAGAGAGAAAAATAAGATTGTAGTGAAATGTTCAGTATGAATATACAAGAATAGAATCAATCATAAATTGTGAGTTTATTAATGAGACGCATGTTTGTGGAGGAAAGGTGTCTAGTCTTAAAAATGAGCCATGTAAAAGTTTATTTTTTATTTTTATTTTAGCGTATGGTTTTTAGTGCCGGGAGTGTCCGAGGACATGTTCGGCTCGCCAGTTTGTAGCTGCTTCCATGCGGACACCCATGGGGTGAGCTACAAGTACCGTCACGTGTGGAGTGTTGTCTGGGGAGGAAAGTGTGAATGTACAGTAAGGACGAGGAGTTGGAAGGTAGCTGCTGTGGCCAACTGTATAGTTAGGGACCAACCCTGGCATTTGCCTGGAAGGAAGATGGGAAACCACAGAAGACCATCTTCAAGGTTGCTGGCGGGAGGATTTGAACCTCCTCGCCTCCCGGATGTGAGCGACTGCCAGCAGCCACGCCGTAACGACCACGGCTAACTCACCCGGTATGTAAAAGTAATGCACCGTTAGAAATCTAAGGTTGGTTGGTTGGTTGGTTCTTAAGTTTAGGGGCTGCGACAACGCGGTCATGTAGCCCCGTGTACTTTGGGTGTGTGTAGAATCTGTCTGATAACCGGTATTAATTGTGATGACTGTGTTAGTGTGTGTTATCTGTTTTTTAATTTAAGTACAGACTGCAACTTAGAATTTTTCAAATAGTTCCTACTTTTACCGCCAAGCGCCACCGTCAACGACTACTAGGCCAAGTTCAGAACTTAGCTACTAGACGCCACCGCAGTTGGCTCTTGGCAACGAACGTAGAAACCTAAGAGCGTTGCTTACATTCTTAACCTATCCAATTTAGCTTCACACAGGTGATATTAGTGGAAGGTTCTTTAACATGCCATAAATCTATGACATGGGACCGCCGGCTTAACTTCCCCTCCGAAGGAAGGCATACTGAGGGATTTTTAACACTCTTAAAATATCCGACTGCTTCGGCCGGGTTTGAACCCGCTATCTTGCGCATAGAAGCTCAGCATGCTACCGACTACGCCACCAAAGCCGCTTAGAAATCTAAGGGTAGCCTACAGTACTACGGTAGTTTAAAGTGACTTAAAAATGAAACTGTGAAAATTTTGAAGATTTTGTAAATTATCAGCATTTCGGAGCCCCTTCACATTATAAGTTTTAACAGAAGGAGGGAAATAGTAAAACGTTATTTTTCTTTGGGGAGTACAGTAAGTACAGTAAACACAAAAATTATCCGGGAATATTCGTTCGTCTCAAATCTTGTCTGATTCACTTATTTTATTTTATTTTATTTTATTTTATTAGAGGTGGATGATCTTGATGTTTTACCCCCTGTAATAACATCAATCAATGTTGGCCATGGGATAAGGGCAAGAAGCAGAAGACGTGATAATGAAGTGGTGCAGTCTGCCCTCTGTCCTTCTACCACACAAAAGACGTGCCTTACTTGTTATACGGGAATAACAAAAGAGAAGCGAGGGGTCAGGGTCACTGAATGTCACCACAAAAGAGCGCCACTCCTCTTTATGACATCTGAACAGCGGGGAAGATGAAATCATAGGGGGCCAAGACCACTTAGCCATTCACTCCTGCAACCGGAAAACTATGCATACATATTCCGGCCGGAGAAGGGGAAATCAGATGCTGGAGGTCGAATCTATGAATGGGACATGATCTCCAAGAGGCCGTGCAGAGTTTGAAAGGAGACAGAAGTTACAAAGCTTCATGGAACAATATTCAAAGGTTGGCATCTGCGGGGTATCAAGTATACAATCTCAAAGGTAGAATTGATAATATCCCTTGTAACCTATTGGTTGTTTGCTAGCAGTGGTAGCTCTTGGCCCACACGATACGTGGCACCAATATTTTTAGTCTACTTTCGATTTTTCCAATGAATAAAAATATACTTATGAGATCTAAACGGGGCAAAACTTCGTGTGTCGGTCTGTGTGTGTGTGTACGTCTTTCCCCCTCTAAAACTTCAAACACGATGAAACAAATTGAACCAAATATGGAACACATAAAGCACTAGCAAAGGGCACTTCAGTGTCATGATTTATATTGCCACCATCGTAACCAGAACTAAATGGTGGCCGCCCAAATGTTCAAAGCTTAAATCAAATTACAACTAAACTAATCATTGGATCTCTACCACGTTTTGTAAGAACATACCATTACATGATATGCGTCTTGCTTCCAATCTATATAGAAGGTCGTGAGCCGTGCCATTTCAATATGGCGGCCGTGTGAATTATACAGGCAGTATAATCCATAATTTATGACGCACCAGTTCCGCTTATCGAACAGAAGGTGTTACAAACTGCCCACAAGGACATTGGTTATTATAATTTTATATTTTACCTATATTATGCTGTAGCAGTAACTTAAGTAGCACTCAGGCTGAGCCGTGATCCGTTACACAACAAAATGGCGCCTGAAGCCTGCTGCAAGGGCCAAATTTCAGTAGCTTGAGGATGTTTCATGTACAGTAATATATTATAACATTGTGAGGTTTGATTGTGAGGTTCATGTTTATTAGTTTTGATTTTTCAGCTTTCGTCAATATGTATTCTGTTACTTTCAATACACTTTTTATTTGTTTTTGGAATTTGTTGGTGGGGTCTTTTGCTAATTCCTTGATTTCGTTGTTGTTTAGGAATTCGACTGTTTTTTCAATGTATTCTGTCTTGTTCAAAATTCCTGTGCTATTTCCCTTATCTGCTTTTGTGATGATTAAGTCATGTTCTTTTATTTTTTGTTTCAATTACCTTATTTCTTTTAGTTGTTTGTTGTTTTGAGTGTTATTGTTTTCGCCCTCTCGTTTGAGGATTTTTTGGCTTCGTTGGTGGCGAGATATTTGGTTAATTCCCTGTCTTCTGCTGGGAGCTTGTGACTGGCTATCTCGATATCTGTGATTAACTGTTTATATTATGGTTCGTGTGTGCGTCTGTACAGTTGTATTTCAAACCTTTGTCTAGCATATCCATTTCATTTTGAGAGAAGGTTACGTTCGTTCTGTTGTTTACCCTGCTGTGGAGATTGAATTCATTGTTATTCGTGTGTTGTCCATTAGATTGATTATTCTGTGTTTCTCCTAGTTTTCTTAGTTTATATTCTAGCGTTTCGTGCTTCCTCGTTGCTCTGATTTTGATGGTGTCATGTCGGTGCTCGGTAAAACTGTCCCATTGGGAAGCGTGCCTGAAATTACTTAGTTGCAATTGAATATCGTATAGTTGTTGTTGGTTGATTTTTTGCTTTCTTATGTATGCAAATCTTAGTTCGTTTTTTATCCAAAGCGCTTTGGCTTGTTTAGTTGAAATGATTGAGGCTGGTGTAATCGGTACGGTTTTAATTGGTACGTATTTAGGGGTGAGATCTAGTTCTATACATTTTTTGTTGAACCAAATTGACTTGTCTATGTTCATGAGTTTAAGCCTGAGTGTTTTGAACCTCTTGGCTTCACGATTTGCCTGATTAGGGCATAACCCAGCTCTATTTGGGTTCATTCGTGTTGACCGACTGAAAAGCACCAAACTTTTGTTTTTGTTAATATATTATAATCTAATTATTAGTGATTTAAGCCCACTAAGGAGCACTTATGAATAGTGCTTCTGTGATGATTTCTTTGTTCTCCAATATCTCCTCAGTCCAGCCAATCACTTGCCCTTCCTCTCCTGTGTGAGGGGTGGTCGGGTCTTAATCACTTTGAGGGGTGGGGACCAAGAGTTAACTCTATCACACGATTTGGAACGGTCAAGAATATCACAGTCTACAATGCTAGCATTATTCAAGTCTTGATTCAGTTCATTAACCCACAAGCTGACAGTCTTGTAGCCATTAATCAAAATGAAGATCTTCTTGGTGATTCTATCGTTCCTCATCCGGAAGTGGTCCCCTTAGAATTTCAGTCGTCTCCGTCGCATGTTAGTGGAGGCTGGTTCCAACTGACGGTATAGTTCGAATTAATTACAAAGGTAGCACTAGCAAAGGGCACCTCAGTGTCATGTTTTATATCGCCGCCATCTTGACGGAAACGTAATGGCGGCCACACAAATATTCAAAGCTTAAATCAAATTACGATTAACCTAATCATCCGATCTCTACCAAATTTTGCATCAACATACCATTATGAAGGGTTAGTCGTCATTTGATTTAAGCGTTGAACATTTGTGTGGCCGCCATTACGTTTCCGTCAAGATGGCGGCGATATAAAACATGACACTGAGGTGTCCTTTGCTAGTGCTACCTTTGTACCAAATTTCGTTCAATTTGCGCTCACCATGTTCGAATTGATAGGGGGGGGGGGACAGACATTCAGAGTACACACACTCACACACACACACACACACACAGACTCACACACACACATGCACACACACAGACAGACACACTTTTTTTTCGCCCTGTAGTGATCTCATAAGTCTACTTTCATTTTTTGCAAAAATCGAAAGTAGGCTAAAAATGCTGAAGTGCACCTAGCAGAGAGAAGGGAGAAGAGAGAAGACATCCCGCTAGAATTTTACTGCACGGATGCCATGATCAACCGGAACTGGACTATCGCCAATCAGAAACTAAGACATGTGGTGCTAAAGTTAGCAAACATAGCAGTGAATGGGCACCATCATAAAATATGTAAAAACATGTCCTACCATGACCCAAATGAACTCTGCGTGTGGTCGTTATGTGACCAGTTCTGTGACATATAACACATCACTCGATATAACAATAACCAGAAATCACTGTGCGTTTATTATGGCATGGAATAAACTAGTGTAAATCTATGTTATGCACATTCGTGCTCGTTTCAGTTAATATCTATTGTATTGTTATATAATTACACCAGCCACGTTAGCCGAGAGAGTGAACAGGCTACCTCGTGCCACGATGGTATAGGGAGAGCGTGGGTTCGAATCCCACCTCAGCCGTCCTGAAAATGTTTTTCTGTTTTTTCCCCATAAAATGAGACCCCACTGATATTGATTGCTCCATTTTGAAAAGTAAGGAGCATTTTCGTTACGTCCTTGTTGTTATACGTAACGGCATTACAGTTACTGAATTTTATTGATTACGTCGTTACCTCCTCGTTACCGTAAAATAATTATATGAGTCGTCAAGTTACAAAACTCGTTTAATCCACTTGTGAATAAGAATCATTTTCATGAGAAACGTTTCTCTGGACTTTGCCTCACGTATCTTTTGTGTTTGTTGTTTTTTACTTTTGCTTTTATGTTTTTGGTTTTGTGTTTGCATTGTGCTTTTGCTTTTGATTTTACTTTTTGCTTTTCTTTCTTGGTTTTGTGTTTTCTGCTTTTGCTTTTTGAAATTTGCTTTTTGCTTTATGTTTCTTGATTTTTGTTCTCTGCTTTTGCTTTTTGCTTTGTCTATTTTGCTTTGGTTTTGTGTTGTTTGTTTTTTGCTTTTGCTGTTTTTTAATTTTGCTTTTTGCTTTGTGTGTCTTTTTTGTTTGTTTTCTGCTTTGGCTTTTGATTTTACTTTTTGCTTTTCTTTTTTGGTTTTGTGTTTTCTGCTTTTGCTTTTTTGAAAATTTGCTTTTTGCTTTATGTTTCTTGATTTTTGTTCTCTGCTTTTGCTTTTTGCTTTTTCTTTTTGCTTTGGTTTTGTGTTTGTTTTTTGCTTTTGCTGTTTTTTAATTTTGCTTTTTGCTTTGTGTGTCTATTTTGTTTGTTTTCTGCTTTTGCTTTTGTGTTTGGATTTTGCTTTTTGATTCGATATTTTGGCTTTGGTTTAGTGTTTGTTTTCTGTAAAATTAAAATAAAACAAAACAAAATAAAACAAAATAAACAAAACAAAATCAAAATAAAACAAAAAACAAAATAAAAACAAAAACAAAATAAAACAAACAAAAAACAAAACAAAAATAAATCAAAACAAAATTAAAACAAAATAAAACGAAAAGAAGTAAAACAAAACAAAATAAAAAAATCATATTAAATAACACTAAATAAATTTTTATTTTTTTATTTAGTCAATTAACCCTCTAGGTTGTTGGTTCCCACGGACTCAGCGAGGGAACTCAGCACTACCGCCTCTATGGGCAGTGTCCTGGAGCCTGGAACATCTGGTTGGGATGGATACAACTGGGGAGGTGTGATCAGCACTTCGCCCAGGCGGCCTCACCTGCAAAGCAAAAAGGGGCCTCATGAGGGAGGGGAAGGGATGGAATATTGGGATGGATAGGCGAGGTAGAGGGAAGGAGGCGGCCGTGGCCTTACAGTAGGTACTGCCCCCGTAATTGAATTATATAGAGACCACGGTGGCTATTTTGGAAATTATAGCGAAAGTTATGGCTGTCATAGTTATGGCGTGGTTAGTCATGACGTAAGCACGGATGACGCAGACGTTATGCCAGCAGGCTACTTGAGCTGAGATTCTCAGTGACGTCAGCATTTATTCGAGAAGGATCCAAGATGTACGACGCAGTCGCAGGAAACGTGGAATTCTGCTGAGGAAGAAATTATGCTATTGGAGGGGAGGCTTAAACCAATGAACGATAGTCTAAAGGAAGACGGAGATTGCTGAAACTATGGTATTTTTATTACTTTTTGGAATGCAGAATTGTGGAAATCCATTTGCAGTAGAGGCATTGTTCTGGAATTTTGGTGAAATTTATTTTCAGTTTTTGAATTATGAAAATCCGTCATGTATTGACGAAGTTGGAACTTCTAGCGATGACGCAGTAACACGCGATGGAAGGGATAGATACGCCCCTCATGAAGTTCATAAAAGGCCTTGCGCAGAAGAGAGGAGCCTCATTCGCTCATTCCTCATTCTCAGATTATAAATCGTCTGATATTCAATCGTCAGATCTCAAATAGTCATTTCAGTGAAACGTCGAGTGAGATTATTAGTGAAAAAGTCGTCTTTGTAACGCGTGGCGAAGCCACTGCATTAAACGAGAGTCGAACTTACAAGCAGTGCAGGTTTATTGTGAAGTAAATCTAGGTGAAGTTGAAACGACCCTTATAACGCTTCTACGAGATTAACTGTGAACAGTTAGCGGTCGCCTATAAGCTAATTCTCTTGTGCATTGCTACAGTAAGGACTGTAGAAAAGCTGAACAATTTCGAGGAAGTATTTTGGAAGTTATTGACAATATTAGACGACTGACAAAAGTGATTTTCTCGCCACAGGAGAAACACTTTGTATAGCCAGACTCTACGCTACGGCTGACAGGGCTAGTGAAATAGGGAGACTTCAGATTGCTTTTGTGACACAACGCTACAGTATTATGGAGCAGTCTAATATGGCAGTTTGTTCTTCTAATACTATTACCGAGGAGAAAATGGAAGGCTAAAGGACTTAATGCAATTGGGACATATTTCAACGGAGTAAGATAGCAGCATGGAACTTCGCTAATTGCTATTCCATACAAGCGAACATGTGGTAAATAACCATCTACACCCATGTTTCGTGATTAAAGGCTGAATACTATCAAACAGCAATAGAAATGATTTCATACTTTCTGAATATGAATATTTCTTCGGAAATTTATACAAAAACTTCATGGCGATTTTCAACTGGAACTTCAGGGATTTTTCAAGAGAGGTCAGGGTTGTCCCGACTCACAAAGAAGATTATTGCCGGAAGGATGTCGTTCGTCTTCGTGAAGCAGTTCGATTCTCCGATGGTGCTGTTTCTGGTTTCGAGGATGGAGCTCAGCTTTAACTTGGTGAAATGGATCCATCAACAGTCTTCTTTGGGGAATTTTCCTCTGGAACGTCAATCGGCAGATAAGGTAGTCGTGAACGTTTATTGTATTTGAGTTTCTTAGCAATATTTGAGCAACCATTTTTCCCATATTTTTGTCCTCATGTATTTTTTGCCCGATATTCTTGTTTGAGATTCCTATTCTCAGTACACCTTGATGAGTTATGCCTTTTTCGACGTTTTATTAAGACATTGTTATGTCATGGGCATAGTTAAATGATTTTGAATCAGTTGAGACTGATATTTAGATTTTTCAGTAATTTGCTTATTTTTGTAGTCACGATTTGACTGTAAATTAATGATTTTTATGGCAGATTTAAATTCAGACAGCGTGTCACTTTATTAAAGTAATTCTACCCCAGTTTAATTACTTTGACCAATTTTCTGTCATCATCAAGAAGGAAGAACATTAAAATGATTTTAGAGCGTTAAAATCCAGTACGTTGTCGACGATCTTGGAAATACTAGTCGTTATTTGAATTGATTGCAACACAGACATTTATCGTCAGTCATGAACGACCATTGCATCTTAGGCAATTTTGTGAAAAATGAACATTAATTATGAATTATTGAATGCATTAAATTCGTGAAACTTGTGTTAGGTTTTTTCTCATATAGAGATTTATATAATGATGTTTGCATTCCCCAGTCTAATTGGATTCTATTCGACTATTTTGCAGTTAGTCGCACTTTGTTTGATGATAGTATTTTTATACTACAATTCTTTGAAGATGTTAATCTTAAATTTTGATAGACCAGACAGGCGTATATAAGCGTATTCACTATTAAATTTGTTTGTGATTGGCAAATTTTTATTTCATTTCGATTCATGAATGAAATCCACGAAGTTTAAATGACAACAGTTTTGAAGCAATTATTGATATAAGAATTTTTAAGTGGAACTATGAATGTATAATCGATAGTGCAACGGACATGTTGAAAGTCGCTGATGTATAATGCCCTTAAGTAAATGAAGGAGATTCCCACAGTAATTAATAATGATAAAGATTGTGTTAGTGGAAGTTTTTTGTAAATGCGGTGGATGATTTTGATGCCGTATATTTTAATATATGATGAATTTTGGGCTATTTTGAATGCAGTTTGTGCATTATTTTGTAAGCGAAGTATTTTCCGCTAGAGTGTATTGTCATAGTTCGTTGAAAATTAATCAAGTGAATTTACTGTTATAATTAACAAGAGTTTTGAAAGAATTTGAGATAAGATTTAGAATGAAGATTACCGTCACAAATAATTAAAATTATTACAACCTTTATTAAACCAGATTGTGACATTTACATGTATAACTAACCTTCATTGGTCGATTATATTAAACACGATTATGAATTTACCAACCGGATAAAACATGTGGTTCAATGTATTTCTTAAATTAATAATTTAAATAATTTAAAATGTTGATATTGTAAATTAATAAATGTAAATATCTTTGACAATAATGTGGAACGAAAGTAATGTTAAAGGCGTGTTTAAAATTTTGGTAATTATTTTCGACAATATTATAAACAATTTCTAATTGTTATAAATAATTTATGTGATTTTGTTATAAACATTTAAGAGTGTGTTTGATACTCTAAACTATGCTTTTTAAACATTTGGATGATAACTTAACAAGTTTAAGGATAGTTAAAATAATCCAGTGGGATGTGAGTTAAGCATTTGAAAGATTTGCGTCAATATGTATGAGTTGTCTTGTAGACATTTAAAGCTTTAAAAGAGAGCTGTATTCTTACGTAACGTAGCATGTGAGAAGGGAGTCCATTTGACAAGTATGCAACAGGTTGGAGGGTAGCTTGCAGCTGTCCCAACAACTGGTTATCAGCGGGTGAGGTCGTCCACACTCTGGCCTTGCGACTATAAATACAATTCTCATGTTTATTAAAAGGAAACCAAGTGCTCTATATATGTCTCGTCCTCACTTCCTCATCCAATCCAAATGTGTTATAAAATGTTACGGTATTTTGAGCTCATGGGAGCTAACCTATTGTTTGATAATTTGCAAGTCCTTTAGGAGGACGTAGTCAGATTGACATAGGCTACTGATAGCCACGTTTATTTTGTTGAGTTGTGAAAATCATACTCTTTATTTGAAAATAAAGCTTTTGTACAGTTCAAAGTTCTCGTCTTCGGTCTGGTTCATTTTTAAATGTCATGGTCAAGGTTATTGTGAGAGCATACTTTAAAGATCCTGTTGTCAACCCAATCCCCGAGATATTTATAAGAGGTAAGTAAAAGTAAGTATGAAACCCCGTCTATTTTGGTGTGTTCCACAATAATTTTTCTTGGTAACTTCTGTGTTCAAACCTCGGTAGTATCTGTCAGTGCCATTTTCATTGATGTAGCTGAGCTGGTGCGATTGATTATTGGCAATCCGATTGAGGGGGCGGATATCTGACAGCCTACTATCCGGGTAAACGGGGACAGAAGGATTGGCGCACCTAAAACGTTGGGGCTCGATTCAACATAACTGGATCACCAGGTTGAACGCCAGTAGGATTGGCAAACCTAAAACGTGTGGATCGATTAGACTCAAATAAAGAGGTTGATTCTTTGATGGATGTCTTAGCCAATTGTAGAATTTAAGAGTGTGATTATATAGGAATTAAATGTTGTATTGTATTAGGAAAATTACACTCAGAAAAGATCAGATCTTATACAACTTGAGAAAGGTTAAATAGGCTGGAAACTTAGGAAAATCGCCTATGATCTGGAATCTTATTTTATTTGACCGGCTTATGACATTTTAGTCATATTAAAGATAAAATTAAATTATTTGGATTGTAAATGTAAATTATTTGTGTTAGGATATTTTAAAATGAGCCAGGGAAATTTGAACATGTGCTTGAGTTTGTTTCAACATGAAGTGTCTTCGAAAGTTAATTATAAGGTAGTTATAAGTTAGATTTAAGACAGAAAATTGATCAAATTCATATATGGTGAAAAGTGTTGCTCAAATGTTGTTATTTTGCTCTTTTGATGTATGTCCCTACAGCAGTCTAATTTTTGAATAATATTGTAATGGCAGATGAAAGTTTGAAGATGATGTTAGCGGAGATGTCTGCTAATATGAAGCAGATGATGGAGGAGAATGCTAGTAATTTGAAAGCTAGCATGAATGAAAGTATGAAGGAGAATGCTAGTCGAATGGAGGAGAATATGAAAGCTCTTCAGACCAGTTCTACTAACTTAGAGGATAATATGTCGCGTTTACAGATTAATACCCAAGGAATTGAGAATACTGTAACTGACATCCGCTCAGACATGTCCAATGTTAAAATAGATGTTGCTAATGTGCATAAAGATCTTACAATGTTGAATTTAGATGTTGCTAATGTCCGTAGTGATATTTCTTGTGCTAGGGCTGAGGTAGTTGTTGTCAAAAATGATGTTGCGACTGTCCAAGACAAGGTTGAGGAAGTCCAAAGAGGAATCCAAAATGTTAGAACTGATGTGTCCAATGTTCAGGTTGATATTAATAACATTCATTCGGATGTAAACGAGATGCAAAGTGACATAAATAAAATTCAAGTAGAGGTCAACACAGTTTTCGTAGACGTTGCTAAAGTCCAAACTGATGTGAATAAAGTCAGGGAAGAGATAGAAAATTCGAAAACTCTTTGTACACGTAATATAAGTGCATTAACGACTAGGCTAGTTGATGAGTCAGTTAGAACGACAGCGTCTTTAGAAGGTTTAAAGTTTGATGTAGAGGTCATGAGAACCCAAGTATTAGACCATAATAAAGTATTGAAAGAGGATATTGAATTAGACATAGCAGAAATGTTAACGGAAAATGTAGCAATATGGAAAGACGAGTGGACTAGGTCAAGTGGGGAACATGTAACCCAAATTCAGGATCGTATTGAAAGGAAACTTGCCAGTACTCAAATTGATATTAACAATGAAGTAGTACAGATTAGGAAAGATTTAAGCGTCAGGATGGATTCGCTATCCGAAAGACAAGTTGAAGATAGAACACAACTAGATCGGGATGTGCAAACATTAAAATCTGCATTAGAGGAACAGATTCATAAAGTTGTCTCTGATGTAAATGAAACGACGAGCAAACTGCAGAATTTGAAGTTAGGAGAGGCTAATTTAATGGAGACCTACAAAGAAGAGTTAATCAAGAAAGTCTTAACGGAAATCACTGACAAGGATACAGTAGGCTTGACTTGCGAAACCAGTAGGAATTATGCCAGAAGATATAACCTAGATCCAGAAGAGAGAGACGTGACTCCTGAAGAACGTATATCCAGATTCAGGGAGGAAGATGACGAGAGGAATATGGAACCTGAGTGGAACTATCGTGATAGTGGGAAAAACTACCCGGATTCATATCCGAGGAACGTAACGGTCATCAGGAATTTTGAAGATAAACCGCAAAAATTCAGTAACACGGATAGTTTGACACCTATCGAATATGTAAGGAACCTCAAAGTTTATTTCATCGAAGCTCACATTCCCAGAGAGAGAGAGATGAAGATAGTGGAGAGATATTTGGTTGGAGGACCCCTCGAATGGTTTCGCGCATTCAGATACACATTCAGTAACTTTGACGAGTTTGCAGAGGCATTAATCAAACGATTTTGGTCCATAGAAGCGCAGAATTCGTTAAGAGCGGAGGTGTATTCAAGAAAATACTCCGGTACTCTTCCAACGCGGTACGCTGATTTCTTTACGAGTCAATTATCCCGCTTGAGATTCTTACAACCCCCATTGTCCACGGAGCAACTTATTGATGCGATTTCTCGTATGCTGCCAGTTGAGGTGAGAAGACTAATAATTTCGTCCAACATCAGGGATTTAACCAGCATGGATGAATTACTGAGGAGGTTAGACTACACAAGTCCAATGCCTAACGTGGTACAGAAAGGTCAAAGGCATGACTTTAAAGAAATAAATACTGTATATATGGACCAAGTCCAACAAACTGACAAGCCAGATGAGGAGAAAACTGACAATGTAGGTCCTCACAGGAATAATCAGTTTCGAAATAACAGATCGCAAGGTTACCGACCGTATCAACAGAGAAGAGGCTGGAACTATAACCGAGGAAATTACAATGGAAGAGGCAGATATTACAATAATAATGGTTATAACCGAAATTATAACAGGAATAACCAGAGCCAAAACAGAAATCAGAATCCTCAAGGTCAGGTTATGACACCCGATCAGTATCAGGAAAGAGAGAAGGAAAGCCAGCAATACCTAAAAGAATTACGGGAAAAAGAAGCAGACAACCAAAAGAAAAGGCAGGATGTTGTAATCGATCCTGGGCCTTCTACGAGCCAGCAGAATTTTGAGGTCGGTAACACAAAAAAAAAACAACGCCGATTTCTCAACGTCAGTGAGAACTTGTAAATACATTGCCACACCACACCTGATTACGATTAATGAGATATATGAAGTGACTGATGAAGATTTGTTAGAAGAGAGGGGTATAAAGAGGAAAGACCATGTGCCTTACCTATTATTTCTGTACGGATAGATGGACAACAGTATAAAGCCCTGATGGATACTGGTGCAATTATCTCCATCATTTCAGAGGAATGTTATCAAAGTCTGCTAAGAGGAGAGAACATGACAGTTCTACCTGTTTCTACCGTCAAAGTGAGAGGGATATTCCAAGATAAGGCAGTGAAGTGCAAGATTCAAGTGTTATTGAACTTTGAGATCAATGGAAGGAATTATGAACAGATCTTCATTGTGGTGAGCAAGATCAATTTTGATATGGTGCTTGGAATCGATTTTATATCGAAGGTCGGAGCTATTATTGACATGAAGAACAGAAGTATTAGCTTTAATGATGGGTACATAATCACAGATGAGATAGAAGAACAGGACGTGAAAAACAGTCTGGAAATAGACCTTAGGGAAGAAATTTTGAATACTATAGTTAATGAAGTGGAAAATTTAGCAGAAATACCCAGTAGAAAAACTGAAGGATTTGAAGAAATTCAAGGGGAATTTGAGGATCTGATAAAGGAATTCCAAGATATTTTCGATGAAAAGCCTGGATTGATTAAGGATTATAAATAAAAGATAAGGCTGACAGATGAAACCCCTTACCAGAAGAGAATATACCCCATTCCTGAGAAATACTATCAAGAAGTACGAGGGTTAATCAGAAAAATGGAGGTAGACGGTATTATTAAAAAACAGGCGTCGTCTTATATAAACCCCGTCACAGTAGTGAAGAAAAGTAATGGTCAGATACGTCTTTGTCTCGATGCTAGGACCATTAACTTGAAGATTCTTCCAGAAAATGACCGACCACCCAAGATTAGAGATCTGCTTCGAAAATTCAAAGGAAGAGCATGTTTCAGCGTCCTTGACTTGACGTCTTCATTTTATCAAGTTCAGCTAGAAGAAGATAGTATGCAGTACACAGGATTCCTATTTGACCAGACGTCATGGGTCTTTGTCCGAATGCCTTTTGGTATGGTTAACAGTGGACCAGCACTTATTCGAGCACTTGATAGTAAGCTCACTGACGAAGTGAAAGAAAATGTAATCTGCTACATCGACGATTTAATCGTATCTTCACCCAGCGCCGCAGAACATTTAGTGCACTTGAGAAAGTTGTTCGAGAATTTACGGGAGGCCAATATCAAGGTGAATTTTGGAAAATGTCAATTCTTGAAGCAGGAAATAAATTACTTGGGGCATACTATTGATAAAGATGGATATCATCCAAACATGAAAAAAGTAGATGCGATCACGAGATTTCCAAAGCCAACTAAGGTGAAACAAGTCAGAGAATTTGTAGGAGCATGCCAATTTATTAGCAGCCACTGTCCAAGATACTCGGAAATTATGGCTCCTCTGTATGACTTACTCAAGAAGAATAACAGATGGAAATGGAGTACCGCTGCAGACGAGGCTTTTGAGAAAGCAAAAGAGATGCTCAGAAATAATGTGAAACTGGAGTACCCAGACTTTGAGAAGGTGTTCTATATTGAGTCTGATGCATCAAGAGTAGGCATTAGTGCAGTCTTATACCAGAAAGACGAGGCAGGCAACAAGCACTACATTGCATTCACTAGTCGGAAGTTGAAGAAACACGAGGAAAATTACTTCACGACGGAGCTTGAAGCGTTAGCTTTTGTAACAGCATTGCAAGCCTGGAAGAAAATACTGCTGGGACATAAGGTCATCATTATTACTGACCATAAAGCACTACAGTTTATGCTGCAAACTGACATGTCGAGTGATAGATTGACACGTTGGGCTTTGTTCACCCAACAGTTTAACGCCACTATCGTCCACCAGCCTGGGAAAGATAACTTACTGGCTGATGCTCTATCACGTAACCCTATTAAAAATGTGCAGATACACCATGTACAATTGGAGCAAGAAGATCAAGAAACCGTTAGGAGATTAGCCCGAATCGGTGAGTCACAGAAGAGACACGCTCCAATAAGGAAAATGTACAGGTTCCTCAAGGGTTACATGGACAATACTGATGTTGACTATGCAGTTACACGGAGAAATTCACGACACTTTGTCTTGAGTGGAGACATCGTATGCAAGTATGCTGACTCTGCGCATACAAAACTCCGAATAGTCGTGCCACCTAAACTTGTTGTCAATTTAGTGTGGGTAGCTCATCACGCAACTGGACATGCCGGTTTAGATAAGACTCTTAATACTCTCAAAGAGAGATTTATCTGGACTAACATGCGTTCCAGCATTGCCAAGGTCATTAGATCTTGTGACAAATGTCAAAGAGCAAAGTATGCTTCTGCTTTGTTAAAAGGAAAACCGAAGGCTATGATTCCTTCTAAGCCAAACGAACTTATGGCGACGGATATATTTGGCCCCTGTCCGAAGGGATATCAGGGTAACCAGTACCTGTTGGTTACCGTGGATGTTTTCTCAAAATTTGTTACAATGAGTCCCATGCAGAAAGCTAACACAAGGAACGTAGTAAGCAGACTGGAAAATGCTGTATTTCCTAAAGCTGGTATACCAGAATATCTACTGTCAGATCATGGAACGCAATTTACATCCGTGGAATTTTCAGCGGATAAGGAAAGGCTTGGCATTAAGCACTTATTTTCAAGCGTGCGTTACCCAGAATCGAATTCCTCAGAAAGATATATGGCTGAATTTTCGAAATTCTGTCGAATTTTCTGTCCAAATGATCATTCTGGTTGGGTGAGATTTGTACCCCTTATAGAGGAATGTCTGAACTCTACAGTGCAGGAGAGTACAGGAGAAGTGCCAATGCGACTTCATCTTGGAAGAAACCCAGAAAGGCCGTGGGATAATCTTTTCAACCACATTCCTAAAGATCCCGACCTAGGAAGGCAGCAGAGGATTGACAAGGCGAAGGAACAACTCCAGAAAGCAGCGGAGAAACGATTGAAAAGAGTAGCTGGAAAACGTTTTGGTGCACCCTTACAAGTTGGAAATCTTGTATTATTACGCAGACCTGTCAAGGCTGATATGAGCAAGAAAATATACCCCAAATTTGGAAATGTATTCATGGGGCCGATTAGGATTACGAACGTCTATGGAAACAACTGCTATGAACTCTACGATGATGAGAATAATGTCATTTACGGCAAGTTCAATGCTGGAAATTTAAAAAGATACTATCCTAGAGTAAGCCAGTAATAATTCAATTTCGTGTTCAAGAGAGTTGAGGTACTTGTAACACTGAGTTTAAAAACAATTTGCAACTGTTTTTAAAACGTGGTGAGAGGAGAATGCCCCCGTAATTGAATTATATAGAGACCACGGTGGCTATTTTGGAAATTATAGCGAAAGTTATGGCTGTCATAGTTATGACGTGGGTAGTCATGACGTAAGCACGGATGACGCAGACGTTATGCCAGCAGGCTACTTGAGCTGAGATTCTCAGTGACGTCAGCATTTATTCGAGAAGGATCCAAGATGTACGACGCAGTCGCAGGAAACGTGGAATTCTGCTGAGGAAGAAATTATGCTATTGGAGGGGAGGCTTAAACCAATGAACGATAGTCTAAAGGAAGACGGAGATTGCTGAAACTATGGTATTTTTATTACTTTTTGGAATGCAGAATTGTGGAAATCCATTTGCAGTAGAGGCATTGTTCTGGAATTTTGGTGAAATTTATTTTCAGTTTTTGAATTATGAAAATCCGTCATGTATTGACGAAGTTGGAACTTCTAGCGATGACGCAGTAACACGCGATGGAAGGGATAGATACGCCCCTCATGAAGTTCATAAAAGGCCTTGCGCAGAAGAGAGGAGCCTCATTCGCTCATTCCTCATTCTCAGATTATAAATCGTCTGATATTCAATCGTCAGATCTCAAATAGTCATTTCAGTGAAACGTCGAGTGAGATTATTAGTGAAAAAGTCGTCTTTGTAACGCGTGGCGAAGCCACTGCATTAAACGAGAGTCGAACTTACAAGCAGTGCAGGTTTATTGTGAAGTAAATCTAGGTGAAGTTGAAACGACCCTTATAACGCTTCTACGAGATTAGCTGTGAACAGTTAGCGGTCGCCTATAAGCTAATTCTCTTGTGCATTGCTACAGTAAGGACTGTAGAAAAGCTGAACAATTTCGAGGAAGTATTTTGGAAGTTATTGACAATATTAGACGACTGACAAAAGTGATTTTCTCGCCACAGGAGAAACACTTTGTATAGCCAGACTCTACGCTACGGCTGACAGGGCTAGTGAAATAGGGAGACTTCAGATTGCTTTTGTGACACAACGCTACAGTATTATGGAGCAGTCTAATATGGCAGTTTGTTCTTCTAATACTATTACCGAGGAGAAAATGGAAGGCTAAAGGACTTAATGCAATTGGGACATATTTCAACGGAGTAAGATAGCAGCATGGAACTTCGCTAATTGCTATTCCATACAAGCGAACATGTGGTAAATAACCATCTACACCCATGTTTCGTGATTAAAGGCTGAATACTATCAAACAGCAATAGAAATGATTTCATACTTTCTGAATATGAATATTTCTTCGGAAATTTATACAAAAACTTCATGGCGATTTTCAACTGGAACTTCAGGGATTTTTCAAGAGAGGTCAGGGTTGTCCCGACTCACAAAGAAGATTATTGCCGGAAGGATGTCGTTCGTCTTCGTGAAGCAGTTCGATTCTCCGATGGTGCTGTTTCTGGTTTCGAGGATGGAGCTCAGCTTTAACTTGGTGAAATGGATCCATCAACAGTCTTCTTTGGGGAATTTTCCTCTGGAACGTCAATCGGCAGATAAGGTAGTCGTGAACGTTTATTGTATTTGAGTTTCTTAGCAATATTTGAGCAACCATTTTTCCCATATTTTTGTCCTCATGTATTTTTTGCCCGATATTCTTGTTTGAGATTCCTATTCTCAGTACACCTTGATGAGTTATGCCTTTTTCGACGTTTTATTAAGACATTGTTATGTCATGGGCATAGTTAAATGATTTTGAATCAGTTGAGACTGATATTTAGATTTTTCAGTAATTTGCTTATTTTTGTAGTCACGATTTGACTGTAAATTAATGATTTTTATGGCAGATTTAAATTCAGACAGCGTGTCACTTTATTAAAGTAATTCTACCCCAGTTTAATTACTTTGACCAATTTTCTGTCATCATCAAGAAGGAAGAACATTAAAATGATTTTAGAGCGTTAAAATCCAGTACGTTGTCGACGATCTTGGAAATACTAGTCGTTATTTGAATTGATTGCAACACAGACATTTATCGTCAGTCATGAACGACCATTGCATCTTAGGCAATTTTGTGAAAAATGAACATTAATTATGAATTATTGAATGCATTAAATTCGTGAAACTTGTGTTAGTTTTTTTCTCATATAGAGATTTATATAATGATGTTTGCATTCCCCAGTCTAATTGGATTCTATTCGACTATTTTGCAGTTAGTCGCACTTTGTTTGATGATAGTATTTTTATACTACAATTCTTTGAAGATGTTAATCTTAAATTTTGATAGACCAGACAGGCGTATATAAGCGTATTCACTATTAAATTTGTTTGTGATTGGCAAATTTTTATTTCATTTCGATTCATGAATGAAATCCACGAAGTTTAAATGACAACAGTTTTGAAGCAATTATTGATATAAGAATTTTTAAGTGGAACTATGAATGTATAATCGATAGTGCAGCGGACATGTTGAAAGTCGCTGATGTATAATGCCCTTAAGTAAATGAAGGAGATTCCCACAGTAATTAATAATGATAAATATTGTGTTAGTGGAAGTTTTTTGTAAATGCTGTGGATGATTTTGATGCCGTATATTTTAATATATGATGAATTTTGGGCTATTTTGAATGCAGTTTGTGCATTATTTTGTAAGCGAAGTATTTTCCGCTAGAGTGTATTGTCATAGTTCGTTGAAAATTAATCAAGTGAATTTACTGTTATAATTAACAAGAGTTTTGAAAGAATTTGAGATAAGATTTAGAATGAAGATTACCGTCACAAATAATTAAAATTATTACAACCTTTATTAAACCAGATTGTGACATTTACATGTATAACTAACCTTCATTGGTCGATTATATTAAACACGATTATGAATTTACCAACCGGATAAAACATGTGGTTCAATGTATTTCTTAAATTAATAATTTAAATAATTTAAAATGTTGATATTGTAAATTAATAAATGTAAATATCTTTGACAATAATGTGGAACGAAAGTAATGTTAAAGGCGTGTTTAAAATTTTGGTAATTATTTTCGACAATATTATAAACAATTTCTAATTGTTATAAATAATTTATGTGATTTTGTTATAAACATTTAAGAGTGTGTTTGATACTCTAAACTATGCTTTTTAAACATTTGGATGATAACTTAACAAGTTTAAGGATAGTTAAAATAATCCAGTGGGATGTGAGTTAAGCATTTGAAAGATTTGCGTCAATATGTATGAGTTGTCTTGTAGACATTTAAAGCTTTAAAAGAGAGCTGTATTCTTACGTAACGTAGCATGTGAGAAGGGAGTCCATTTGACAAGTATGCAACAGGTTGGAGGGTAGCTTGCAGCTGTCCCAACAACTGGTTATCAGCGGGTGAGGTCGTCCACACTCTGGCCTTGCGACTATAAATACAATTCTCATGTTTATTAAAAGGAAACCAAGTGCTCTATATATGTCTCGTCCTCACTTCCTCATCCAATCCAAATGTGTTATAAAATGTTACGGTATTTTGAGCTCATGGGAGCTAACCTATTGTTTGATAATTTGCAAGTCCTTTAGGAGGACGTAGTCAGATTGACATAGGCTACTGATAGCCACGTTTATTTTGTTGAGTTGTGAAAATCATACTCTTTATTTGAAAATAAAGCTTTTGTACAGTTCAAAGTTCTCGTCTTCGGTCTGGTTCATTTTTAAATGTCATGGTCAAGGTTATTGTGAGAGCATACTTTAAAGATCCTGTTGTCAACCCAATCCCCGAGATATTTATAAGAGGTAAGTAAAAGTAAGTATGAAACCCCGTCTATTTTGGTGTGTTCCACAATAATTTTTCTTGGTAACTTCTGTGTTCAAACCTCGGTAGTATCTGTCAGTGCCATTTTCATTGATGTAGCTGAGCTGGTGCGATTGATTATTGGCAATCCGATTGAGGGGGCGGATATCTGACAGCCTACTATCCGGGTAAACGGGGACAGTACCATCCCGGCGATTGCCCGAAGACGAAGTGGGAAACCACGGAAAACCACTTCGAGGATGGCTGAGGTGGGAATCGAACCCCATCTACTCATTTGGACCACCCAAGGCTGAGTAGACCCCGTTCCAATCCTCATACCACTTTTTAAATTTCGTGGCAGAGCCGGGAATCGAACCCAGGACTTCCGGGGCGGTAGCTAACCATGCTGACCGCTACGCTACGGAGGCGACTACAAAATAAAGTAAAATAAAATAATTAGATAATTTTACGACATGATTTTTATTCACAAGTGGATTAAACGAGTTTTGCAACTGGGCGACTCATATAATGAATTTCAGCCAATTGCCATAGCTGGGTATTATTCATTGAATTACCGTACCCGAGGGTTCCCAACAAGTTCAATTTCAAGTAGTTCCAACTTTGGTTACCAGATGCTACTGTCGGTAACACCTAGCGGCGAACGTTGGAACTTGATAAAGCGTTTCCAACTAGCCGAATACAACCCACAAATTCTGCTACACACTATCAATTGCAGTGGTAGGTTCTTTACGTTCCATAAATCTAGGATATGGAACCGCTGCCTTTACTTCCCTTCCGAAGGGGTTGTTTTTTCCCACGGACTAAGCGCGGAATCCCACCTCTACCACCACTGAGGGCAGTGCCTGGAGCTTGAGACTCTGAGTTGGAGATACAACTGGGGTGTGTGATCAGCACTACGCCCAGGCGGCCTCACCTGCAAAGCGAACTGGGGCCTGATGAACGGATGGGAAGAGTGGGAGGGGTAGGCAAGGAAGTGGGAAGTAGGTGGCCGTGGCCTTACCGTAGGTATCATCCCGGTAATGACCCGAAGACGAAACCACGGAAAACCACTTCGAGGATGACTGAGGATGGAATCAAACTACCTCTACTGATTTGGACCACCCAAGGCTGACTAGACCCCGTACCGTCCTCATACCACTTTTCAAATTCGTGGCAGAGCCGCTAATCACGCTGACCACTACACAACGGAGGCGACATGAAGGATTTTAACACTCTTAAAAATCCGACGACTTCGGCCGGGTTTGAACCCTCGATCTTGGTCGTTGCAGTTCAGCATGCTATCGACTATGCCACCGAAGCCGATCACCGTAAAATAATGGTTACTAGTAACGGCATTACATGTAATGCGTTACGCTCCAACGTGCCTTTGTCTTTGCAAGCTTTAGGCCCTACTAAGGACTAGGTGACTTTACTTTAAGGACTCCCAAGAATAATTTCCCCTACAGACAATTAGCGGCCCCTAATCGTCATAAAAGGTCAGAACCATCATTAAAGGACAAGGAAATTATTGTTATGCTGATGTTATCACATGTTTACAGGTCTCTGTAAAAACGCAAGTAATTAAAAATTCTCAGGAAATAGCACAATGCGATTTCTAGCTGAGATAACTGGCCAGTGTCACGTGATTACTTTGTTCCACACGACACAGTTCCGGCAAGTCTACGTGACACGTGCAGCGTTCCTATCGTGACGCGAACCGTGGACAAGGGGATTCACAAGACACACGACTACTTGTGAAAAAATTATGTGATAAGTTTATTGGCTTTTACGGCATTAATTATACTCCAGCAATCGTTTTAGGCGTTTGCAAACTCTGTTGCCTTTCACCTTGGTGAATCAAGTCAGCCCATCTTGCACTATGTCCAATATTTGTAGTACACCAGTCTGCTACTTTGCTGTGGGAACCAAGAGCTCCTACAGCTTTTCTCCTACCTATGAAGGTTTCCAAAAAAATATGGTATATGGAAATATGGGACGCAGTGCAAAATGCAACCCCCGTAGTTACGTCACTGATCTGAGGGTTGGAACGAGTCTTACTCCACCTTGTGAGGCAGAGCTGACAATTCGCACATCAGCCATCCTATTCAAACAAAATGCTGGGATGGGTTCTTACGCTGTCTCCAACCAAATTCTAGTCCCAACTAGCAATATACACACTACTATAGTACGACCATCACAATGACACAAACTACCCAATCGATTCCACGCACACCCAAGTACAAGGGGCTACACGACCAAGATGTCAATGAATCAACGACAACACATCTTGATCTTTTGTCTACCTCTTCCTTAGTCAAAACATTTCTTCTTCGTTTTATTATTATTATTATTATTATTATTATCGGCTAATGGCCAATGTTAGTGGGCCAAAATATAGTAACAGGAGATTACTGATGACAGCCATCCATTCAGTTCTGCTGTATGGAGCGGAAATATGGGCGGATGCCCTGGATAAGGAAATTTTTAGGAAGTCACTAGCACAAGTGCAGAGGCGGGGTGCTTTGCGCGTGGCATCTGCTTATCGCACGGTCTCTGAAGAAGCAGTTCTTGTTATTGCTGGGATAATTCCATTATTTTTTTTCTTGCGAAAGAGCGCAAGTACATTTACTGGAGGAAATGGGAAGTAGGTTTACAAAATGCAAGACGAATGGCAAGAGTACAAACCTTTCATAATTGGCAGATCAAATGGGAGCAAGGACACCGAAGCCAGTGGACTGAGAGAATGATACCCCAGGGGCAGGTTTGGACAGAGAGGAAACATGGTGAGGTTGGTTATTATCTCACTCAGTTCTTGACTGCCCATGGATACTTCTGTTCTTATCTTAAGAAGATGGGGAAAGTGGATTCACCAGATTGTATCTACTGTGTTAATGAGGTAGATAATGCTAATAACACCTTCTTCTCTTGTGGACGGTAGGCCCAAAATAGGCAGTCTCTTCAAGATCAAATAGATGTAGAGATATCTCCAGACAATATTGTTGCGGTAATGCTACAAAATGAAGAACATTGGAAACTGGTAGCAAGTTTTGTTGAAGATATCCTCCGAACAAAGAAGACGGATCTGGATCGCCACTGAAGATGATTCATTACTGAAGAGTGCCCTACGGGCAAATATAAAATTACTGTAGCCTGAAGTAATGTGATAAACGGTTCCAGGCTAGTGTTCGGAAGTAACGGGGGAGAGTTAGTCGGTAGTCTGCTACTCAGGAGCCTGACACTATGTGCGTAAATGCATTTCTTCCCTTAAAAAAAACAAGTAGTTCCGTGAAGAACTATACAGCCTATTTTCATATATCCTGCTCATGTTAATTGCCTCTATAAACATACAAAATTTCAGTTTAATTGCTGTAACAGATTCGTAGATATTAAGAACCGTCTAAATAATTCAGATGGTCGCCAGGTTGGATTTATATTTTTGTACTATTACATTAAGATTATTGTGAACGTGTGGTATTCAAACTTCAATCGCATGATTAGAACACAAGAAGTAAAAACGAGATTTTAATATTACGCACAGCAGCCATCTTGTGATTATGCAAACAATTGAAATAAATTAGATGCCAGTGGATCAACACTTGTATAAGCATTTAACGTGCAACGTTTCACGGCACTCGGATAGTTAATTCGCGACAAACGTCCATTTAAATATTTATACTTCGCGTCGCCGCCATGTTGGATTTGTGCTCACCACGTTACTGAAAGTCCTATAGGTGAACATATGTTCATAGTCTCTATGAACATAAAAAAATCAGTTTGGTTGCTGTAAAAGATTCATAGATATTGAGAACCGTCTAAATATTTCGGAAGCTCGCCATTTAGGATTGTTATATGTATAGGCCATAGAGTTATGTACCATTCAAGGACAATTATTGCCTAGGTTCATTATTCAAACTTTCACTTCGATCTCATGATTACGACACAACAACAAAAAACTTAATTTTAAAATTTCGCACAGCCGCCATCTTGAGGTTATGTAAACAATTGAACTAAATTAGATGCCAGTGCATTACAATATGTAAAATGATTTACTGTACCAAATTTCACTGCGCTCAGAGAGTTAAATCACGAGAAAAGTCTATTAAAATGTTTCAAATTCGCTTGGCCGCCATGTTCGTTTTGTACTTTACAGGTTTATGAAATATACATAGGTAAACTTGTATCAGTACCCTTTATCACCGTACAAAATTGCAGGGTGATATCTGTAATAGTTTCGGAGATATAGAATGTCAGTGAAATATTTCGCACAGCCGCCATTTTGAGGTTATGTAAACAATTGAACTAAATTAGACTCCAGTACATTACAGTGTGTAAATTATTAGCTGTACCAAGTTTCATTACGTTTGGATAGTTAAATCGCGAGAAAAGTCTATTTAAAAGTCTGAAATTCGCTTGACCGCCATGTTGGTTTTGTAGTCACCAGGTTTTTGGAAGTCTCATAGGTGAACTTCTAGTAGTGCCCTTTATCACCGTACAAAATTGCAGGAGATATTGAATGCTAGTGAAATATTTCGCACAGCCGCCATGTTGGATTGGTGAGACGTAACAAAATTTGAAGGGCACGGTCGAGGTCGCCGGGAATAGTGCTATGTATGATCTTACCGAGTTTCATTGAAATCGCTCGAGCCGTTTAGATTTTATTAGGGACACACACACACACACCACACACACACACACACACACACACACACACACGCACACACACACGGACAAAAGGTGATCTCATAAGCCTATTTTTTCAAAATTGAAAATAGGCTAAAAAATATATTAAAAAATATTATTATTACTTCGCTTTGCCCTTTGGTGGAGCGGGAAGCGTGATGGTGCAGTGGCTTAGCTGCTCGTCTTGCACCGGGACGGCCGGGGATCGAAACCAAGTGACAGCTAGGCGAAATCTTCACCTGAAAAATCACGTGGCATCAGGAAGGGCATCCGGTCTTAATCCCCGTCCAAATCCAAAACGAGTCAGGTTGACTCCGGCAACCCCAATTAATTGGGATAAGCCGAAGAAAGTTTTTTTTTCCCTTTTGTGGAGTGTGGTTGAACTTATTCAGTTGATAATGTTGATTTATTTCTTCTTCCAAGTGGCTTCGGTGACGTAGTCTGTAGCATGCTGAGCTTCTATGCCCAAGATCGCGGGTTCAAACCTGGCCGAAGTCGTCGGTTGTTTGAAGAGTGTTAAAAATACCTCAGTATGCCTTCCTTCGGAGGGGAAGTAAAGCCGGCGGGCCCATGTCGTAGATTTCTGACATGTAAAAGAACCTTCTACTAACTACAGTTTTATGAAACTAAATTTGTAGGTTAGATTTTATTAACGCTCTATTAATTTCAAACTTTCGATGCCAGGTGTTGGTTACGGTGTCATCTAGTAACCAAGTTTACAGCTAGTTGTCATTGACGGTAGCATTTAGTAGCAAAAGTTGGATCTACTTGAAATTGATCATCTGCAGTCCTTACCTGCATTGCAGATAACACACTCTAATACAGCCATCACAATTAACACCGGTTATCAGACAGATTCTATACACACCCGAAGTGGGCTACAGGGGCTACATGACCGCGGACACAGCCCATAAACTGAGGAACCAACCAACCACTATGGTGTATTGGTCTTGGTTTTAATTTTCTCAACCAAATAACTGTTGTTGATTACTGTTTTGAACTGGAGTCGATCTCTTATAATTTTCTCTGTGATGTCAATTTACTGCAGTTCGTTTTCTATATCACTAAGCCAGTTGTTCCTTACTTTAATTGAGAGAGCAAGGTAATTATTATTATTATTATTATTGTTAATTTTTTTGACATCATTAACACGGCAGATACCGGTTACATTTTATATTACAGCCTGGTTCGGCCTTAGCAAGGAACCATCTGTACCGAAATACAATGTATATAAATTATAGGATCCTCACATTACATTAATTTCGTGTCCGGACTCTTCACGAGTCTCCCTCATTTATAGAATGAGCTAAATTTCCTTCTGAATCATCTTCGAGCCCTGCTGAGTATTCGGCCAGGGCATTGTCACCAAGGAACTTCCTGACAATATGGCAGGTGTTGAACAGAACTGCCTTCTGTAGTTCAATATATATCTGCGGGTGTAGATTCAATATTGATAGATTACTGTGGAGAGTTTTGGGTATAACACCAGTACACGATACAATTATTGGGATGGTGGTCACCGACTCAAGTTTCCACATCTGCTTTATCTCAATTGCCAGCTCTGTGTACTTGGATATTTTAGTAGCAGCTGTTGTTTGGATGTTTTGATTGTTGGGACATGCGATATCTACCAGCAATGCCTCTCTGTGTTCTTTATTGATGACAATGATATCTGGCCGGTTGTTACTGACTGCAACATCTGTCACAACTCCTCTGTCCCAGTAGAGCTTGTGTGTGGCATTTTCGAGTACTGCAGATGGTGTGTATTTCCAATAGGAGACGGAGCTTTGAAGAAGTTTGTACTTCAAGGTCAGTTTCTGGTGGATAATATTGGCAACTTGATAGTGTCGATGTTTGTAGTCAGTGTTGGCAAGGTGGGAACAACCTGATATTATGTGTTGAATGGATTCACTACATTTGCCACAGCGGCGACACTTCTCACTCTCTGTTGCTGGATCTTTTATGATAAATTTCCGATAACTTCGAGTAGCAACAACTTGGTCTTGGATAGCTACAACAAATCCCTCTGTTTCCGGAAAGAGAACCGAGTGGGTCAACCATGCGTACGACGCTAACTTGTCGATGTGAGGCTGGTCCAACTCATGTGGAAACTTCCCATGAAGCGCCTTCTGTTTGCAATTCCCTATCTTGTATTCAGTAGTTTTCACTTCGTTTACTGGTGAATCTAAAGATGACAGATGGAGCGGTGTGTAATTAACATCAGCTGAAGATACAGTGCGATGGAGAGGCGTTGTTTCTCCTTTGTTGTGGAAAAATATTAATGTTATTATTATTATTATTATTGTTATTATTATTATTATTATTATTATTATTATTTGCATGGTATCGTAGAAGGATAGCTGCCGTACAACGGAGAGCAGCTTTACGTATTGCATGTGCATACCGCACGGTTTCTGAACCTGCAATCCTCACGGTGGCAGCAATCGATAGATTTACTTGCATTGGAGCGAGTAGAAATATGGCGTACCCAAGAAGAGCTGGGAAAGAAATGTGCAAAGAAGCGTGCCTTTAATCAACGGATGAGGCGATGGCAACTCTGATGGGAAAGTGACTCTCGAGGTAAATGGACCAAGCGACTGATACCACGCCTGGATACCTGGGTCGAAAGAGTCCATAGTGAGGTCAATGATTACCTCACACAACTTCTAACAGGACACGGATATTCCGGAGATTCCTGCATAGAGTAGGCGGATCGAGTGGTGCAACATGCATATATTAAGACAACATCGATGATGTACTTCACACCTTCTTCATGTGCGGCCATTGGATGATAAAGAGAGAATATGTGGAAACTGAATTGGGAGAACTGACACCAGATAATATTATTTCTGTGATGTTATGGAACCAGCAATCATGGGATCAGGTAGCAGTGTATGTGGAGGATGTCCTTCGCCAGAAAAAAGCGGGATCTCGAAGCGTACGAACGCCCTTAAGATGAAATGAAGAAAGAAGAAGTCTGAAAGGCTAAGTAAGCACGACATCACCCTGAAGTAATGCGAGAGCGGTTCCGGGGTGATGAACGCATCGTGGGAAAAGGGATGTTGTTTTTAGTGGGTAAGAATCCCACACTACCGTGGAGTGCGGACTCTTCACAAGTGTCTTTTGAAGAATTTCCACAGTCCCTCGTGAAAAACAAATTATTATTATTATTATTATTATTATTATTATTATTATTATTATTATTATTATTATTTTAAAGACGTTGTTCCCAACTAAGGAGCGCGATTGATCTATCTCACAGATTATTGTGAATTTGCTTTATTTTCTTCGCAAAATCTCTTCAATCACTATGATTTTTCTTCTATTAATTTTCAATCTAAATTTTCCAGTGTAAATTACATTGACCCAAATACTTAGTTATTTTCTGAATTCTGATTTCATTTTGTTTATTCCTTAATTTAAGTTTATTATTAGACAATAATAATTAGTTTTATTTTTTGTTTTTTGTTTTATTAATTTTCGATGTTTTCTTGTTTAGGTGTTCACCTCTAAATTATTAATTTCAAATGTGTATACTTTAATCTGTGTTAATAGGGGCAGATGACCTCGTAGTTCCACCCCTTAAAAACTCAATAACTAACAAACTAACTTCTATTATTATTATTATTATTATTATTATTATTATTATTACTAGCGGACCCGTGCGAGAAGTCTCGCATATCGGGTTGTGTGTGCCCCATGTGTACAGACTACCCACCCGACTCTAGTGCTATGCGGACTGTAGGCGACACAATTCTACCAGGGGCTATCGTCTTGTTTATTTGTTTAAAAGCACTTTGTTAACAAATAAATATATTACCGTTGACTTTTCAAGAAATGCAAGATTTTTCCTGTACTATTGAGATGTTTTGGTGCAAACCACACCTTCTAACTTCCTCTGGTTTAGGAGCTTGAGTTTTGTGAAACATACACCTTGGCGTATTATATAATAAGATTATTATTACTTTGTCTAGGATTTTAGTTAATGTCTTGAATATCACGAGTTTACTGTGTATTCGTAGCTCCTCCCACTGATGGCCCCTATCTCCCTGCTATCAGTATAAGCTATCTGTTCCTTGCCGATTTGGACTAAGGATTCCTCTGCTCTCATTGTGACGTACATAATTCATTCTGGCTCATTATTTTCGACATTATCTGTCTATCTACGAGCTTTCTCCAGTCACAATGGATGTCTTTTGGTTCCTCCACATTCTTCTCCTCAAAATATGGGTCATTTATAGTTCTTGTAAAACTAAACCAAGAGTTCATCGAGCATTTCCTTTTTAGTGAATTAAACTGTTACTACCATTCAGGGAGACTATATGTGAACTCGGAAAACGAGTAACTTCGCAGCCTACCGAGAGTCATTATCCATTTCCAACTCCAGAAAGTGTGACTGTACCTACTAATAAGCCACGACCACCTCCTTGCGCGTCTCTGATAGTTTCAATCATCTTCATTCATTTGGCCATTTCTGAAATAAACACTTAAGAACTTCCAGTTTCTAACAACTCATGAACTTTCAAAGTTAAACTAAGGACACAGTTGGTGCAGTGACGTGGCCAATTGGTGCTAGGGCATTTTAGTGCACCCCCTCCGGTTACCTACACACCCCTTGGCTGGTTGGTTGGTTCTTAAGTTTAGGGGCTGCGACAACGCGGTCATGTAGCCCCGTGTACTTTGGGTGTGTGTAGAATCTGTCTGATAACCAGTGTTAGTTGTGATGACTGTATTAGTGTGTGTATCTGTTTTTTAATTTAAGTACAGACTGAAAACAAAGCCTCCGTGGCTTAGGCGGCAGCACGCCGGCCTCTCACCGCTGGGTCCGTGGTTCAAATCCCGGTCACTCCATGTGAGATCTGTGCTGGACAAAACGGAGGCAGACAGGTTTTTCTCCGGGTACTCCGGTTTTCCCTGTCAAAATTTCATTCCAGCAACACTCTCCACTATCATTTCATTTCATCTGTCATTCATTTAATCATTGCCCCAGAGGAGTGCGTCAGGCCTCGGCAGCCGGCACAGTTCATATCCTCGCCGCTAAATGGGGGCTTCATTCATTCCATTCCTGACCCGGTCGGAGACTGGAAGCAGGCTGTGGATTTTTTACAGACTGAAACTTAGAATTTTTCAAATAGTTCCTACTTTTGCGGCCAAGCGCTACCTTCAACGACTACTAGGCCAAGTTCAGAACTTAGCTACTAGACGCCACCGCAGTCGGCTCTTGGCAACGAACGTAGAAACCTAAGAGCGTTGTTAACATTCTTAACCTATCCAATTTAGCTTCACACAGGTGTAATTAGTGGAAGGTTCTTTAACATGCCATAAATCTATGACATGGAACCGCCGGCTTTACGTCCCCTCCGAAGGAAGGCATACTGAGGGATTTTTAACGCTCTTAAAAAATCTGACAGTTTCGGCCGCGTTTGAACCAGCTATATTGGGCATGGAAGCTCAGCATGCTACCGACTACGCCACCGAGGCCGCTACTACACACCCCTTAAGGCACCCCATGGAACTTAGTAAAAATCAACTTAGAAATATTTAAAGAAATACAAAGAAGGAAAATCATGTTGCTCTATTATACACCTAAGTTATTTCTGACTACAGTCCAGTGTCCCGTCGAGTGTCCAGCTCTGACATTTCTCATGAGGGAGGCAGCGTTGCCGGTTCTGTGTACGAAATATAAAACAGCGTGGACTACATAAAATATTTCACATGTTTTAAATGAATTCTGACGAATCGCTGACCATATTACTAAAGTAATATTCTTACACACAGTTAACCGGTAATTGTCAACACACAAGACAATAAAACAACAAACCTGCACTAGCAAAAAGAGCAACAGAAGAGAGCCTTGGCAACATTGAGCTGAATTTAAAGACCTGATTACCGGGAAGCCCGCTGATTGGTTCAGGTGACAACATTCTTCATGGTAGTAAGCGACTTCGCCAACATAGGCGGAATTCCACAGCGATCAAGAATTTAGTTTTTGTAACCGCAAAATGTCCGAGTAACAAAATGATGTATAAAATCGCAAATGTGGTGTGGGGCTTCCACGTTACATAATGAAGACGCTAGAGAAGAATTACAATGATGGCAAGTTTCCAGGTTCTATCAACAGCTCCTCACTGCCGTAAGTTGGCTATATTGTCATCTTTACCCCTCTTCTCCCACCATCGTCAAACGTCAGAGCCGGACTGTAAATCCATAGACTACTGTATTGGGGAACAAGTTAGATCTGAACCTTCCGCTGCGCATGTGCGTCCAGTTGCATTACGTCATCCCCCTACCTGGATTCTTTGTCAACCAGTGAGCACATACTTCATCACGCGCTGGTTAGATGTTGCCAAGTAGTCATTATTCGCAACACCTTGGCACGGTACAGATGCTGTCAAGGCAAGCGAAGCACGACTGAGCAGCTCTGTTCTTTGACAAGCACGGCAACAAGCTTGCTGTCAGGAGTGTGTGAAGTGGGCGCGCTCTCAGTTCATTACCACCAATACCAATGCTATGTCACTGAGAATGCTCCTATTCGATACTTTAGGCTTGCATAATATAACCACGACGAGCAGCGAGCAGCCCCAAACAGTTGTTGCACCAAAGAGGGGAAATCGCATTTGCGCCTATTGATCCCACTACTTCCCCTCCTAGACGAGACCCCGCCATGACAGGCCAGATCTAACTTGCCACGCTATACATACATTTTCATTTGAGACTGTTTTATCTTTCAGCGTCCTGTCTAGTCTGCAAGCCACTGTTTTCGAACAAAACTCCTCCATGATCCCCTATTAGCAGTTAGCATTGCGGCCTCCTCTGCTCCTACACCTCTCACTTTGAAATTGTTAAACACTGAAACTAATAATTAAGTACAAGTTTTTCGGGCTTGTATGCCGTGGTCCAGACAGGATATCTCCCGACGTTTCACCTGTCTGGACCACGGCCTACAAGCCCGAAAAACTTGTACTTAATTATGAACGCCGGCCGTGAAAGCCTAAGCTGTTATATACTGAAACTAATCATTGCCACTTAGGTCTACCTCTACTTCGCTTACCCTCTACAGCCGAACTCATTAACCTCTCAGGTAATCCCCCATTCTCTTCACATGGCTCTACCATCCGAGTCGACTCATACGAACAGCATGTTCATTTCTAACTTAGGCTTTGTCTCTCCATGTCCTGTGTGGTATAGGTCGTGTCATACCAAGCAGGTTGATACTGCATTAAATGAAACGTGTAGACTCATCACTGGCTGCCTGAGACCCACACCATGTGATAAACTGTGTTGTTTAGCAGGCATTGCACCCCCAGACATCAGAAGAGTAGTTGCAGCTAAATGTGAGTGATCTAGGGTTGATGTGTCTCAAGCTCATCCCTTATGTATAGCCTTCAACCAGCCCACTCACGACTGAAGTCCAGAAGAAGCTTTCTTCACACAACTGAGTGCCTAACTGACAAATCTCGGGTTTTGAGGATTTCATCTTGGTTGACCAGAAGCCCCCACATTACTCAGTGGATGGCTCCATCCGAAAGGCTCCCAGCAGGACATACAGAGGCTTGGACAACTTGGAAGTCTCTCAACAGATTGCGATCTGGGGTTGGCAGATCCAAGTCCAACATTCATAAATGGCTTTTTTGCTGCGACTCTGTCCTTTGTGAATGCGGTGAAGAACAGACTATGGGTCATCTGCTTCTGTGCTGTCTGTGTCCTATACTGTGCACCATGGAGGATCTGGTGAAGGCTACACCAAATGGACGTGACATGGCAAAATATTGGTCATGCATTATTTAGACCCATAAATGTTCAAGTTTTATCATTTTTGTTGCCCATTTTGTACATAATTTCTTATCTAATATTTTTGTTCGTGAAACGAGTAAATAAATCTCTCCATTCAGAGTGCCCTCCTGCCATTGCTCCCATTCATTTTTTCCAGAAATAATTCATGTTACCCTCATATCAGTTACATCTTTCCTATGTATCGGATATGCTGAATCTACCCAGCTCTCACATCCATACGGCAAGGTAGGTCTAAATACTAAATACTGAGTACGGTGAGTTTCGGCGGCTTCGGTGGCGTAGTCGGTAGCATGCTGAGCTTCTATGCCCAAGATCGCGGGTTCAAACCCGGTCAAAGTCGTCGGATTTTTTAAGAGCGTTAAAAATCCTTCAGTATGCCTTCCTTCGGAGGGGAAGTGAAGCCGGCGGTCCCATGTCATAGATTTATGGCATGTTAAAGAACCTTCCACTAATTACACCTATGTGAAGTTAAATTGTATAGGTTAAGAATGTAAACAATGCTCTTAGGTTTCTACGTTCGTTGCCAAGAGCCAACTGCGGTGGCGTCTGGCAGCTAATCGTTGACGGTGGCGTTTGGCGGCAAAAGTCGAAACTATTTGAAAAATTCCAAAGTCTGAGTCTCTACTTGACACACCCAATGTACACGGGGCTACATGACCGCGTTGTCGCAGCCCCTAAACTTAAGAACCAACCAACCAACATTAACCTCTTTCTTACAGAATACTGTAGATCGCAACAGAGAACTCACTACATTGGTTCTTCCACACCTCGACTGTATTTCCATACTACCATCCTGAGAGAATACCTGGCATTCTATCTTCTGGCGTTTCTTTCCTACTGACATAACCCTCGTCTTTGATATGCTGATCTTCATATCATACTCCCTACATTTCTGTTCAAGTTCAAATATGTTGGCTTGCAAGCTTTCTACGGAGTCCGCCATTACAACCTGGTCATCAGCATACAGTAGGACAGACTGATTAACTGATTCCCACCTACTTGAATCCCACCAAGCAAGTGTTTACCCTTCAACAAATGGTCCATACATAAAATAAGCAGTAGTACTGCCATGCCTCACTCCTGTGACAACCTTGAACCGAGAACTCAACCTACAATCAACTCTCACTGCAGTCTTATTTGGCTAAATTTATTTTAATAAAATAAAATATCCATTGTGCTTTAAGGGACTAATAACAAGTACTGTAGTTCCGTGAAGAACTAAACAGACTGTTTTCATTTATCCTACTGGTCCTACTTAGGACACGAGAAATGAAAACGAGATTTTTAAAAATTGCACAGCCACCATTTTTAAGTTCTCATAAAATTCCATTAAATTAGACGTCAGTATATTAAGACTTGTTGCCGGCCCCGTGGTGTTGGGGTAGCGTGCCTGCCTCTCACCCGGACGCCCCGGGTTCAATTCCCGGCTCCGTCAGGAATTTTGGAAACTGACGTGAGGGTTGGAACGAGGTGAACTCAGCCTCGTGAGGACAATTGAGTAACTGTCTGACCATGAGGCAGCTCCTCGATCACGAAAACCAAGATTAACGGCCGAGGGGCCCCGATGCGCTGATCACGTGTCACCCCAATATCTGCAGGTCAATTGGCTGGGCAGCGGTCGCTTGGTAGGCCTAGGCTCTTCATGGGCTGTAGTGCCAGGGGGGTTTATATTAAGACGTGTATGATAATATGCCGTGCCAAGTTTTACAGCGCTCGGATGAGAAGTCGGAAGAGAAATCCTTTTAAATATTTAAATTTCGCGTCGCCCCCATGTTGGTTTTGTGCCCACCATGGTATTACATGTTCCATAGGTAAGCTTAAATTAATAGCCTCTATCAACATACAAAATTTCAGTTTGATTGCTGCAATAGATTCATGGATATTGCGAACCATCTAAATATTTCGGACCGGCGCCATGTTGGATTGTTGTAGGCCATAGAGTTATGTAGGCTACCATTAAATAAGAATTATTGCGTAGGTTTATTATTCCAGCTTTCACTTCAATCGCATGTTTAGAGGTGGCTTCGGTGGCGTAGTTGGTAGCATGCTGAGCTTCTATGCCCAAGGTTGCGGGTTCAAACCCGGCCGAAGTCGTCGTTGGATTTTTTAAGAGCGTTAAACATCCCTCAGTATGCCTTCCTTCGGAGGGAGAGTAAAGCCGGTGGTCCCATGTCATAGATGTATGGCATATAAAGGAACCTTCCACTAATTACATTTGTGTGAACCTAAATTATGGATTACATTTGACTAACGCTCTTAAGTACCAACGTTCGTCGCCAGGAGTCGACTGCGTTGGCATCTATTAACCAAGTTCACAACTAGCTGTCGTTGACGCTAGCATTTGGTAACAAAAGTAGGAACTACTTGAATATTGAATGTCTGCAGTCCTAACCTGAATTACAGATAAGACACACTAATACAGTCATCACAATTAACACCGGTTATAAGACAGATTCTACACACACCCAAGGTACACGGGGCTACATGACTGCATTCTCGCATCCCCTAAATTGAGGAACCAAACAACCAACGCATGATTAGAACACAAGAGATAAAAACTGTATTTTTAAAATTCCCAAAGCCACCATCTTGGGGTTATCAAAACAATTGAGTTTAATTGGATGTCAGTAGATTCAATTTAAATGAACATTTACCGTGCCATGTTTCACTGCACTAGGAT
The DNA here is from genome assembly GCA_946902985.2 of Meconema thalassinum. NCBI lineage: Eukaryota > Metazoa > Arthropoda > Insecta > Orthoptera > Tettigoniidae > Meconema > Meconema thalassinum. Next base: position 2,064,992,298 of record OX336388.2, on the reverse strand, counting down.
GGTTAAATTGCGAGAAAAGTCCGTTTAAGTGTTTCAATTTCACTTGGCCACCATGTTCGTTGTGTACTGAAAAGGTTTATAAAAGGCACATACGTGAACCTCTAATTCTGTAGTACCCTTTATAAGGGTACACCATTTCAGGGTGATATCTGTTACTGTTGCGGAGATATAGATAGATAGATAGATAGCTGTATTTTGTGTGGCAAGATTAGGGCCATTGGGCCCTCTCTTCCATCTAACCAGATTTTACAATTAATACATTATTACATTATTTGTAGAACTTAACAATGGTACTTAAATCTAACAGGAATACATTTCAGATCCGATCACAATACATATAATGGTAGGTAAGCATGGCGTAGGAAAAATTATAGTAATTAGTTAATTATTGCTAAAGAAAGGAAATAATAGGGAAACACAAACACTAATAAAACAGAACCTAATGATGATGTGATGATGTTGATGACGATGATAAGCATCATGAATGAGTTATTCCTATAGCCTAATATTGATTTTGCAATGGGCATTTAAAAGGATGTAAGAAAACATTTAGGTAACTAAACAGAAAATAAATAAAATGTAAATTAGAAACACGGATATAACTCAGCATAAGGATTCAAATATTTGACGTGTTCAGTTCAGCTTTCATTTATTTTGTGATATGTACAGCTGGCATTGCTGCCTGAAGCTAGACGGGGTTGCCAGTGAAATATATCGCACGGCCGCCATGTCGGATTGGTGAAATGTACAAAAATTTGAAAGGCACGGTCGATGTTGGACGAGATAGTAGTATGAACTTATCGAATTTCATTGAAATCGCTTTGGCCGTTTGGATTTTATTAGGGGGCACACACACACATATTAACACACACACGGATTAAAGGTGATATCATTAGTCTTTTTTTTTTTTCATAAATGAAAATAGGCTAAGAACAGAATACGATGTTGCTCCATTTAACACTGCCGGGATGGTTTTTAAATTAAGGCCACGGCCACCCCCTCCCCAATGCTGATCTGAATTTCAAATACATACACTAATACAGCCGTAAATATTACACAGGTTATCAGGCAATTTCCACACACATATGTACAGGGGGATAGGCCTACATGGCCACGATGTCGCCGAGCCCCTAATTGAATCAACAACACCCCCTAGGGGCTCACATCTAGTGGGACGTGGGTTGGTGACCATGGGACCCCAGCTGAGTACGGCATTGCTTCCACTTACTTGTGCCGGGCTCCTCTCCGTCTTCTTTCCTGTCGACCTCTCTTGGTCAACTCTTGTTCTCTTCCGCCCTGACGGTAATAGCGTATATTGGAAATGATATTCATTTCGGTTCCGTATTGACAGTTTGATATGAAGAATAAGAATTTTTCAATTTAATTTAAATTAAATTTTTTGAATAGGCGGAAATTGAAAAAGTCTTATTCTTCATATGGTATTAGGGTATCCGAGGCCTAGGGAGTCTCTTCCTTTCCCGTCTTAAATGGCCCTTCTCTCATCTTTCCTGATACCCTCAATCTTCGAGGGTTCAGCCTTCTTTTCCTATTCCTGTTATCTGCTGCCTTCTGCACAAGGCCCTCAAGGAGGCAGGGTGTATGTAGCCCCACCACTTCTAGTGCACACTGGATAGTGCTACGCCCTCAAGGGCTCACGGCTGGTGAGTTTGGGAATTGGCGACCCCGAGGGACTCCTGAGCTGGGTCCGTTTTGTCCCCTTTTTCCTCTGACCTTGGGGCGGGCCCTCTTTCCCTTTCCTGTCTGCCTTTCATGGCTCTTCTTCCTTCCAAGTCTCTCAATCCTCATTCTTCGAGGGTTGAGGGCATTTCTTTTCTTCCTGTCCTTTATTTGCCATTCCTTCTTCTAGTATGTAAGTTTGTAGTTAGTATCAGTTATAGTGTTCATTGTCATCTCATCTTTCAATATCACCCAAACCATCAGGAGCCGATAACCTAGATGTTAGGCCCCTTAAAACAACAATTATCATCATCATCATATAAATCAACAACATTATCTTTATGAAGGGCAGAAAATGACCGTGCACCATCTCCTGTAAATATACAGTAGTTCCTTCTTCCATTTTTACGATCATCCGTTTGTCGTTCAGTATTCTCTTTCCGGTTTTGAGTGGAACGATAACAGCGTCATGTTTGTTTAAGAGGGTTTTGGAGAAGATAAACAGCGTCGTATACCATGTTTCTTAATGTAGAAGAGGTGTAAAATGTTGCTCATTATACAGGAACTGACAACCTCTCGACCTGTCGTATTAAAGACAAACAAACTATTTTGAAGAAAGTACTAACTTTCACCTCACCTGTCCTCAGACATGAGGCACACAGCTGTCTGTACAATGGCGCAACAGCCGTTGACACACTACAGGACAGTGGCAATATAATACTTGTATTATTGCTACCTGAGATCGTGGAATGAATTAATTTTATGTTGTTAGCCAAGGATTTTGACTGCTAAGAATGTCTCTTATTTTACGTGGCATTAATATCAATTTAGTGGCATGTAGGCCTCAGTAGTAGTTGATGCTAATTGGTTGTGGTATTAGTTTAGGATTATGCCTTGGCAGTTTATAAGTTACTAGCTGTCATTGCCCGCTGTTGACAGGATCATAAAGTAAGGGAATGGAGTTTCAAGGAATGAAATGAGCACTACACAGGTAGACCTCTACGTGATAGCGTTCTGGTTTCAATTAAAGACCAGATGTGGTATGTTGGCAAGGATGTATTGCCATTACAGTACTTTAAGATTTATGTTTTAACTAATATCTTTAAAGTACGGTAACCTATTCAGTTTTGTTTCGATTTAAGTTGTTTCTGCGGTATCGAGTTCAGAGCTCACAAAGCTTTGTATCCGTGTTAAACCAGTTTTAAGGATGGATCTTCTTTTTTTCAGAGCTAGCTTTTTGTCGGGGTCCATGTTGCATTAATAGAAAATAATATCTAAAGAGGAATAGCCTAGTATCGTTACTTCCATACTAATATATGAAGTTCTTTCAAAATTAGCACATATATAGATCATAGTACAGGGCGCCAGGGAATGTTCTCCGCAGAGACTGCTGGCTTCTGCCAGAGCTAACATCAGCAGTTTAGTTGGCAGCACTGTGTCCTTGGCAGGGCGAATCCCACATGTGTGGGCTGTAGGCTGTCGAAATCGTCAGTGTGTATTGCAATAAGCGAGCGCATGTGTCATCAGCACTTCCAGCATCTGTTATGAATGGCTGTGGTAAGCACAAAGTTTACTGTTTGTTTTGATACAAGCGACAGTCGTGATGCCAACGTAACTACTGATGCTAGCTCTCGCAGACACTTGTAGGAACTGCGGAGAACATTTTCTGGCGCCCTGTATTTCAATTTAAGTTTGAGCATCCAATTTATGGCAGTGTCGCCAACCTGATTTACGCATGCTGATAATAATAATAGTAATATCGTATAGCCTCGGGTGCCGGGTGCAAGCTTTGTTATATGACACCCAAAGGGTAGCTTGCATGTCGAATTTCATTGTTCCTGGAAGCACTATGAAAGTCGAGGAGGTTAGATATCTAAGCTCCGTGAACACTATAGCGCTTTCTAGTAGAGAAATGAGGAAATTTGTGTTGGCGGTAAATCCCGAGATTAATTTTGCCATTATGAACACGTCCTACTGAATTCAAATGGGTTCTTTTACATGCCAACATCGTATGATATGGTGTCGTAATTTTTGCCGCCTTTCAAAAATCACTTACTTCAGCCAGGAGCGTGGGGTTAGTAGACCGACACATTGCCCACTCACCCAACGTGGATGCTGATAAATTCAATATTTAAATACATGTAATGTGCACTGTGGACCTTAAGAGATGGAACTAAGAATATTTTTTGAGTCGCCAGGTCTGCCAACTGTTGATGTATGGTCTCTATAATTTGAAGAAAAGTAGGCTCTTTAGTTTGTCACGGAACTACTTGTTTATTATTATGTTCTAAATCAACTGTTTCTATTTAAACTAGTGGCCTAATTGTGTTGTAATAACTCGTGTGGCCAATACACAAATGATACACTGCACTAGAATGGAATAAAATTATGTAAACTTATCTGGTTTTAGAAACTGAGTCATGTAGCGTCCGTTCTTGTACGATCAAACTCTCCTCGGACGATAATACACTGGCCATTTTTAGCCTACTTTCGATTTTTGCAAAAAATGAAAGTAGACTTATGAGATCACTACAGGGCGAAAAAAAGGGTGTCTGTCTGTGTGTGTGTATGTGTGTGTGTGTGAGTATGTGTGTGTGAGTGTGTGTGTGTGTGTGTGTGTGTGTGAGTGTGTGTACTCTGAATGTCTGTCCCCCCCTATCAATTCGAACACGGTGAGCGCAAATTGAACGAAATTTGGTACAAAGGTAGCACTAGCAAAGGACACCTGAGTGTCATGTTTTATATCGCCGCCATCTTGACGGAAACGTAATGGCGGCCACACAAATGTTCAAAGCTTAAATCAAATTACGACTAACCTAATCATCCGATCTCTACCAAATTTTGCAACAACATACCTTTATAGAGGAAGCATCCTTTGACAAATCTAATAGGTCATTAGCCTAATAGTTTGCGGATGGCGGCCATCTTTGTGTCAAAATCGATTACCCCTATTAATTCGAACACGGTGAAACCGAATGGAATGAAATTTGGTACAGAGGTAGCACTAGTAAAGGGCACCTCATTGTCATGTTTTATATCGCCGCCATCTTGACGGAAACGTAATGGCGGCCACACAAATATTCAAAGCTTAAATCAAATTACGATTAACCTAATCATCCGATCTCTACCAAATTTTGCATCAACATACCATTATGGAGGGAGCATCCTTTGACCAAACTAATAGGTCATTAGCCTAATATTTTGCGGATGGCGGCCATCTTTGTGTGAAAATCGATTCCCCCTATTAATTCGAACACGGTGAAACCGAATGGAACGAAATTTGGTACAGAGGTAGCACTAGAAAAGGCCACCTCAGTGTCATGTTTTATATCACCGCCATCTTGACGGAAACGTAATCGCGGCCACCCAAATGTTAAAGGCTAAAATGTAATTACGACCAACCTAATAATCTAGTCTCTACCAAATTTTGCAACAACAAATCTTTATGTGGGAAGCATATTCTGACCAAACTGCTAGATCATCAGCCCAATAGCTTGCCGATGGTGGCCAAGTATGTGTGCAAATTGATTCCCCCCATCAATTCAAACACGGTGAAACCGAATTGAACGAAATTTGGTACAGAGGTAGCACTAGCAAAAGGCACCTCAGTGTCATGTTTTATATCGCCGCCATATTGACGGAAACGGAATGACGGCCACCCAAATGTTAAAAGCTTAAATCAAATTACGACCATCCTAATAATTTGATCTCTACCGGATTTTGCAACAACATGCCTTTTTGTGGAAAGCATGTTATGACTGACTACAAGGTCATCAGCCCAATAGTTTGCAAATAGCAGCCATGTATGTGTGCAAATCCATTCCCCAGATCAATTCAAACACGGTGAAACCGAATTGAATGAATTTTTTTACAGAGGTAGCACTAGCAAAGGGCACCTCATTTTCATGTTTAATATCCCTATAGCACGTTGTATTTCAGCAAGCTACTACAACCAACATTCAATTATACTCCTTGAAAAGGACAAAGAGTTATAACAATACCCATTCATTTAGGAGAAAGTAGGCTATATGTTCTTTACTGAACATCTTGTTTTTTCTTAAGATGTTGCATTTACATTATTGTAGACGACATTTCATTTCTGCACATTGGCTCATGTGTTAACTCTAATATAACATATTTGTTTGTTTGTACAGTACACTGTTATCAGACATGGAGTTTGTACAATACATACAACCTGCACAAATGGGAGATGCGGCCAAACCTTTGCTGTGATTGTGATACATCGAACCAGACCATCAGGCACATTGTCGAAGATTGCAAACTAAGAGCGTACTTTTTCGGTGCTACTCCATCGAGCCTGGGCTGGACATAAGGTTGTAATAAGGTTGATATCTGTGCTTGTATGTACTTGTTATTATTAATTATTATTATTTATTATTATTATTATCATTAGTATTATTATTATTGTTGTGTTTCATGTGTAATGTAATACGCTACATAAATAAATAAAACTGTTATAGGATAAAGCACGTGTATTATATTTGGTCCATAAATACATAATCTTGCAATATGCAAAAGTTTCTTTGACCAGTTTAATAATACTTATTTAGGCTACATTTCTTTGCTTAGAATTTTGTTCATCTTCTAATTTTTCTTCTTATTTTTGTTAAGTTTTGTATATTAGCAGCCTTGTAAGTCGAGGAGGCACATAAAATAGAATAATATCCAACACTGAAAGAATGGCTACAAAACATTACGGGGCTACATGACCAAAATATCTCAAAAGCGCCTAAATGATACAAAAACTATCTACTATTAACAGCCTATTTATTGTAGAGTAATCAAGTCAGTCCTTTACGATAACAGACGAAATTAGAAAACTCAGAGCCAAATTTTACACTAAAATCCACAGGATTGCTACCTCCAGAATGCCCAAGAAACTACCCGGTATCATAACACAGAGCAAATGTGGCACAGAATGGCTTAAAGAGGTACAGAGAGACTTACAAGTAAACAGTATACAAAATTTCGAAGACCGACCAGTGCCAGACGAAAATCGCGAATGTTAAGTTCGAACCAAGATCATTACGACGACAACCTGGAAAAAAGTGGACGGATGAGAGGAAGAGGGAGCCTTCAGCGCGAATGAAGAGATTTTGGGAGGAGCGGATGAGACACACCTCCAAATGACATGTTATCAAGTTTAATTGCTCTCCTGTAGGGTAATTTTCGCTTAAATAATAATAAGTCAGATCTGTGCTTATGCAGATGATGTAGTGATCATAGCAAGAGAGAAGCATACACTGAAAAGAGTATATTTAGAATTAGAGAAAGAAGCTACAAATATTGGGTTATCAGTGAATGAGAGTAAAACTAAGAGCATGGTAATGTCCACAACTAACACAAGAAGAGCCCCGCAGGATATTACAATAGGCGAAAAGACATTTGAGGGTGTGACACTATTTAAGTATCTAGGAGTACGTATTAACAACCAGTGTATTAAAGATTGATTACAGGCTGGAAACAGAGCATACTATGCAAACATCAAGATGCTCAGGAATCAACTTATATCACGAACAACCTAAATGAAGATACAGTGGAACGTGGCTAATTCGAACTTCCATAATTCGAAATCTTCTTTAATTCGAATTTTTCTCTTGGACCCTAGCATTTTATATACAATCAATGCTAAAAAATCGTGGATAATTCGAATTATATTTTGGATAATTCGAAGCTTTTAGTGTAAAAAGCCGATCGGAAGCCAAACAGTTGGGACAATTCCAGAAAAAACTGTTCCGAGTGCAGCCCAAGCAACAAACCAGATCACAGAACTTACGCGTTTTTTTGACAGTAGAAATGACGTAAGTAGTTCTGTTTTCCGTTCCTTAAATTTGTTAGATTCTTTTGTGATGGCTGAGAGACTTAATTGTAGGAAAGAGGTAAAAATCTCAAACTATTTTGAAAAACAGTAGATTTCTCTAAGACTTAACTAGATTGCTGGATTACTACTGTCGTTAAATAGGTGAATAGTACATATTGGTTTTATTTTTCATTTGAAACTTTTGAAGTTATTCACGATACAGTCTTTATAAGGTACCGTTGTCTGTTAATCTGCTTTGTTAAACGTAAATCATTATCTAAATGTAATAGCCTACAATATATTTTCTCTACCCTTTCAAAGAGCTTTCTTAATTCGAATGTTTGGATAATTCGAATTTTTATACTGGTCCCTTGAGGTTCGAATTATCCAAGTTCCACTGTATTATAAGACAATGATAAGACCAGTAGTGACCTATGGCTCTGAAGCTTGGACATTCACTATGGGTAATGAGAATACTGTGAAGTGTTTTGAAAGGAAAACACTGCGAAGAATATATGGCCTTGTTAGAGAGGAAGATGGATGGAGAATACGATATAACCATGAACTAAACGAATTGATTGAAAACAAGATATCGTAAAGTTTATAAAGGCACAGAGAATCCAATGGTTGGGACATATAGAGAGGATGCCGGAGAGCCAGATGCACAAGAGAATGTTGAAAGGGAGATTATTTTCCAGGAGGAGGAAAGGACGTCCTAAGATGAGATGGTTGGATAGTGTGAATGCAGACCTCGTCGCAATGGGAGTGAGAGGATGGAGGTGCAAGGCGATGGGTAGATCAACATGGAGAGCAGGTTGTTCAAGAGGCCAAACCCCACCCTGGGTTGTAGCGCCATGGAGTAAGTAAGTAGGTATTTATTGTAGAGTATTAAGAATGCAAATAAATTCACACTATCACAAGCTTTTAAACTTTAGTAGTCTTACCTCCTGTGGAGATAAATTATTCTGTTAGTATGCTATTCCCATCAGAAACGCCACGCAGTTGCCGGATAATCATCATTTAATTCTACCAGCTACGTCATACGACATTCAATGTGTCGCGTTTGTGCAACCTTCGCATGTCTTGCAAGCGATAATAGCTTTCTAGCGAGGTAATATATTCAACACTTTAATGGCGCTGTCCAATAATTTATAGCACAAAATTACATCTGAATTTGTTTAGCCATAAACATAAATCACTGTGAACAGGTAAATAAAGATGGAGACTTGACAGTAAGAGATTTGTGCCGAACAGTTTAATAACGGTTATTACGATGGAAGTGTCAGATAGAGGCAGCCCGTTGAATGCGGAAGAACCAAGAACCAGTCCCGTCCCCCCTGGGGCCAGAGGGACTTGGAAGAGCCCCCCTCCTTATCCCTAGACAGCGCCGAGATAAACAAGACAGTTGTCTCCTTCAGGGGCTTGAGACATTACACAGGTGTGCAAATTATTACACTTAAATAAAGAATTTGTCGCCTCCGTTGTGTAGTGGTCAGCATGATTAGCTGCCACCCGGGAGGTCCACGGTTCGATTCCCGGCTCTGACACGAAATTTGAAAAGTGGTACGGGGTCAACTCAGCCCCGGGTGGTCCAAATGAGTCGAGGGGGTTCGTCTCCATTCGCGAAGTGGTTTTCCGTGGTTTCCCACTTTGTCTTCGGGCAAATGCCGGGATGGTAGCTACCGTAAGGCCACGGCCGCCTTCTTCCCACATCCTTGCCTAACCCTCCCACTCTTCCCATCCCTTCATCAGACCCTGTTTGCTTTGCAGGTGAGGCCGCCCGGGCGTAGTGCTCGTCACACACCCCAGTTGTATCCCCGGTTCAGAGCCTCAAGCTCCAAGACACTGCCCTCAGTGGCGGTAAAGGTGGGATCCCTCGATTAGTCCGTGGGAAAAGCCAACCCTGGAGGGTTAATCGATAATGGAAAGTCGGAAAATATTAACGAATTTGAATCATATAGGCTACTATATTTTATTCAAAATCACTTTATTTTATTTTTATTACGCTACTTAATAATGTTTTCTCCCCTGTGGACGTAACAACGTTTCCCATAAGGAATTGCATCTGGAAATTTTCAAAATTAGGGATTCTAAGGGACACCTGAGCTTTGTCCGTTTTTTTTTTTTCCTCTTTTCCTTTGACTTTGGAATGTAACCTTTCATTCAGGTGATTTCATTCCATTGTCCACGAATCTTTGAATAGTTCAAGAGTGGACAATCGGTAATAAAAGGCTTCGAAACTCTCTGGTCTAAAAAGATGGTATATTGGCTTTCACGGCCAGTGAAATAAACTCAGCAATTTTTCTAGGTTTGTGCCGTGTCTTGTGTGAGGTTTCGCCTAGGACACCAAGCTGGCTGCTCTTTTAGTGGAAACTGTAAACAATTAGTTTACTAGGTATATTAAGGCTCTCACGGCCCGGAGTACTAGTCTATATAAATAATTCATGTTTTTTGGGCTAATGCCTCGTGAAAATTAATTTATAATTAGTTTACTATCAGATTCTTAGAGAAATGTTATTATAGTACATTATGTAACGAGCCTGTATAATGGCAATAATTAAGGCACGAGTATGTTTAAAAAACGAGCGAAGGCGAGTTTTATAATTTCCATACGAGTGTCTTAATTACCATTATAGGCGACTTGCATACGACTGTTTATGTACGACGATAATTATAACTTTACTATATGTTTTAACATAAATATTCATAAATATCTGTGGTATTCAGTTAGTCAACAGGGCGCGCTGGCTTTGCTGACTGAACAGAGCGCATGCGTGGGCCAAGCCACTCCGAAAGCAGAGACCATTCACTTTGCTTGCCAACACAGAACACCTATTGTTTACATCGGATTTTGAGCGCATGCGCGAAGGTATCCTTACCTAATTGGCCACACAACTGTTTCTTGAGCTCTGATTGGTGGGAGAAACTGTTTCATAATGAAAAATAGTGTTATAATGAGCTTCATTTTGATACAGTTTTCTGACACATAATGTTTACATTTCGACATCGTCAAACATAATTACTATTAATTAAACACTTGAAATAATTTCAGAACGTTGCAAAACATGTCCACTGTATTTTGTCACAAGACTTACAAAGTACGTAAATGTTGGAAAACTGCCATAGAATCTAACAATTTGCACACGTCTGTACAATCATGGTTGGTTGGTTCCTCAGTTTAGGGGCTGCGAAAACGCGGTCATGTAGCCCCCGTGTACTTTGGGTGTGTGTAGAATCTGTCTGATAACCGGTGTTAATTGTGATGGCTGTATTAGTGTGTTATCTGTTTTTAATTCAAGTCAGGACTGCACACATTGAATTTTCAAATAGTTCCTACTTTTGCCACCAAACGCCACCGTCAACGACTACCAGTTCAGAACTTGGTTACTAGACGCCACCGCAGTCAGCTCCTGGCGACGAACGTTGGAACCTAAGAGCATTGTTAAAATGTTTAACCTATAATTTACCTTCACACAGGTGTAATTAGTGGAAGGTTCTTTAACATGCCATAAATCTATGACATGGGACCGCCGACTTTACTTCCCCTCCGAGGGAAGGCATACTGAGGGATTTTTAACGCTCTTAAAAAATCCGACTACTTCGGCTGGGTTTGAACCCACGATCTTGGGCATAGAAGCTGAGCATTCTACCAACTACCACACCGAAGCCGCATCTGTACAATCATCAGCCTCGAATGTGTATAAGTGAAATCTGTCTGATGTGTTTCTGGCCTTCTTTATGCATTTTTCGGAAACGTGAAAAAAAAAAATTATGTGATCAATCATCGTGTGTGTATCTCCACCATAAATTCTGAATGGCTGTTTCGATTTCCATCGAAATTGTTATAAAACATGTAGTTCCGTGAAGAACTATACAGCCTATTTTCATATATCCTACTCATATTAATTGCCTCTATCAACATACAAAATTTCAGTTTGATTGCTATGTTAGATTCGTAGACACTGAGAACCGACTAAATATTGCAGATGGTAGCCAGGTTGGATTTTAATTTATGTACTATTACATGAAGATTATTGTGTACGTGTGGTTTTCAGACTTCAATCGCATGATTAGGACACAAGAAGTAAAAACGAGATTTTAAAATTTTGTATAAGCATTAACGTGCAAAGTTTCACTGCACTCAGATGGTTAAATCGCGAGAAACGTTGGTTTAAATATTTATACTTCGCGTCACCGCCATGTTGGATTTGTGCTCACCAGGTTACTGAAAGTCATAGACTATAGGTGAACTTAAGTTCATAGCTTCTATGAACATTAAAAAGAAACCAGTTTGATTGCTGGAAAAGATTCTTAGATATTGATAACCGTCAAAATATTTCGGATGCTCGCCATTTTGGATTGTTATATGTATATTCCATAGAGTTATGTACCATTAAAGGAAAATTATTGCATAGCTTCATTATTCAAACTTTCACTTCGATCGCATGATTACGACACAAGAACTTAATTTTAAAATTTCACACAGCCGCCATCTTCAGTTAATGTAAACAATTGAACTAAATTAGATGCCATTGAATGACAATATGTAAAATAATTTACTGTACCATATTTCAATGCGTTCATATGATTAAATCACGAGAAAAATGTATTAGAATGTGTCAACTTCGCTTGGCCGCCATGTTCGTTTCGTAGTTTACAGGTTTTTGAAAGTTACATAGACAAACTTGTAGTAGTGCTCTTTATCACCGTACAAAATTTCAGGGTGATATCTGTAATAGTTTCGGAGATATTGAATGCCTGTGAAATATTTCGCATAGCCGCCATTTTGAGGTGATGTAAACAATTGAACGAAGTTAGATGTCGGTGCATTACAATGTATATATACATATACTGTGCCATGTTTCATTGTATTTGGTTGGTTAAATCGCGAGAAACGTCCATTTAATAGTCGCAACTTCGCTTGGCCGCCATGTTGGTTTTGTAGTTACCAGGATTTCAAAGGTCACGTAAGTGAATTCCTAGTAGTTCCCTTTATCACCATACACAATTCTAGGGTGATATCTGTAATAGTTTCGGAGATATTGATTGCTGGTGAAATATTTCGCACAACCGCCATGTTAGGATTGGTGAGGCGTAACAACATTTGAAGGGCACGGTCTGGGTCGCCCGGAATAGAGCTATGAACTTACCGAGTTTCATTGAAATCTCTCCAGCTGTTTAGATTTTATTAGGGGGGGGGGGGACACACACGAATTACACACACCACGCACACACACACGGACAAAAAGTGATCTCATAAGCCTATTTTTTCAAAATTGAAAATAGGCTAAAAATACTGCTTAGACCAGGCGTTCACAACCTAGTGCTCGCGAGCACAAGCTCCTCTGACATCCATTCTTCAATTCAAATTTTGTTGCACGAACCGCAATAATAATCTAGGGTTTCCATTACATGTTTTGACAGTCAGCAGTGATTTGGTCCCAGGAAATGAAGGAAACCCACCGAGAACGAATGCGGGCGTACAGGGCAAAAACAAAGCCCAAAGAATAAGACAGTTGGATTTTCGCGGTCCATAGATGGTGTGACTTCCCAACTATGGATCTTATGTTTGAATGCCATTCGATACTCGGTGTCTATTGGTGTGATATTGGTGCTTCTGAGATCAATTTGGGCCTGTGTAATCCAGATTGTTGTTACTTTAAGTTTCCGTAATGAATGTCAGCATTCTCCTTGTTAATCGGTCGTTATTCAGTCTCATGATGAAGCCGTAAAATCTCAGTCGTCGTTTGCGGAGTTTCGATGTTGAAGTATCTCTCTGTGATCGTGTGTCTCTGTAGTGTAGACGATATCCTTCTTCTGTGAGTTTAGGACACAAGATTTTCTGAATGATTTTTCTATCCACCTTCTTGATGTTCACGAGATGATGATTATAATAATAATAATAATAATTATTATTATTATTATTATTATCATCATCAACAATATTAACAACAATATCCAGCAAAATAATGTAAATTAATTATTGTTGAAAGTTGTCAATTGCAAAAACATTTTAATGTAAACAAAACATTTTGCAGGACCTCCCTAATTTGTGATGTCACCAAATGAGTTCGTTCCGAGTACCTGTTACTTAGGAAGCAAAATAACCAGTGATGGACGGAGCAAAGAGGATATAAAACGTAGGTTAGCACTGGCAAGGAATGCATTTATACAGAAAAGGAATCTGTTGACATTGAATTGAGGTATTAGGAAGTCATTTTTGAAAGTCTTTGTCTGGAGCGTGGCGCTGTATGGAAGTGAAACTTGGACTGTTGGAGCAGCAGAAGAGGAGAATTGAAGCGTTTAAAATGTAGTGTTACATGAGACTGATGAAGATCAGATGGATAGAAGGGGTTACAAATGAAGAGGTATTAAGAAAAGTGGGAGAGGAGAGAAGTTTCTGGCTAATGCTAATGTAGATAAGAGATAGGTTGGTTGGACACATACTAAGACACCCAGGAATAGCAAAGTTAATTATGAAAGGAAGGGTCGAGGATAAGAACTGAAGGAGTAGACCAAGGTTAGAACGTGCGTCGGATGTAGGGAGTGGTAGCTATGTAGAGATGAAACGATTAGCTCAGGACAGGGAAGAATGGAGGGCTGCATCAAACCAGCACAAGACTGAAGACTCAAACACAAACATGTTACTCTTGCTTTATCAATATCGCACCAATTTTAACCTCCAGAGTTAGTTCGGATTTTTGAAGGAAGCCTGTTTTCTCCAGCACTGATGACAATATGCTGTAAGTTACGCCTAGCTGACTGACCACGCTTTGTTAGGCCACATTTCACATCATCTGAAGCCAGCCCTGGGGCCCGGTTCCACAGTGTTAGGGGTAAATAATGCGTGTGATTTGCCAACCCAGAAATAACAGAGGGGGTTGCAGTGCCGCGTCATGCAGCCTCGGGACTTTATGCTGATAGCATATGAATCACGACCCAAGAAAGGGAGAGCATTTCATTTTTTAAAGTGGTGAGTTGTGATGGTTAACTAGGCTGCCCTGTTACTGAGAAGCGGCTTGAGGCCAGTTACTAGTGAGGTGAAAGATCAAGAATTGTTTAGCCGTTGTTGAACGTAACAGTACGCGAGATACACGAATTGAAGTTGCCTAGTCTGATCCGAGAGGAAAAACATTAGGAAAGGTTTTGAATGTACAGTAAGACTTGCAACTTCACTTCCTTTTCTTATTTTTTTTATTTTTCTTATTAGCCTATTTTCATTTTATGAAAAAAAAAATAGGCTTATGAGATCACCCTTTGTCCGTGCGTGTGTGTGTGCCCCCCTAATAACTTCTAAACGGCTGGAGCTATTACAGTGAAACTCGTTAAGATCATAGCACCATTCTGGCCGACCCCGACCGTGCCCTTCAAATTTTATTGTGTCTCACCAATCCAACATGGCGGCTGTGCGAAATATTTCACCAGCATTCAGTATCTCCGAAACTATTACAGATATCGCCCTGATTTTTTTACGGTGATAAAGGATACTACTAGAAGTTCACATATGAGACTTTTAAAAACCTAGTAACTAAAAAACCAACATGGCGGCCAAGCGAAGTTGAGACTTTTAAATAGACTTTTCTCGCGATTTGACCATCCAAACGTAATGCAACTTGGTAATGCAAATGTTTATACACATTGTATTGCACTGGAGTCTAATTTAGTTCAATTGTTTACATAACCTCAAAATGGCGGCTGTGCGAATTATTTCACTGACATTCTATATCTCCGAAACTATTACAAATATCACCCTGAAATTTTGTATTGTGATAAACGGTGCTGATACAAGTTTATCTATGTATCTTTTATAAACCTGCAAAGTACAAAACGAACATGGCGGCCAAGCGAATTTGAAACATTTTAATAGACTTTTCTCGTGATTTAACTCTCTGAGCGCAGTGAAATGTGGTACAGTAAATGATTATACATAGTGTAATGCACTGGCATCTAATTTAGTTCAATTGTTTACATAACCTCAAGATGGCGGCTGTGCGAAATTTTAAAATTAAAGTTTTATTTCTTGTGTCGTAATCATGCGATCGAAGTGAAAGTTTGAATTATGAACCTAGCCAATATTTTTTCTTGAATGGTACATAACTCTATGGCCTATACACATACAATCCAAAATGGCGAGCATCCGATATATTTAGACGGTTCTCAATATCTACGAATCTATCACAACCTTCAAACTGAAATTGTGTATGTTGATAGAGTCAATTAAGATGAGTAGGATATATGAAAATAGGCTGTATAGTTCTTCACGGAACGAATTGTTTTTCTCCTTCTCTTCCGCATTGTTCCAGCTCTGGTGCCTTGAAGTACACGCGCTTGTGTATAAAGTACTAAGGGTGGTAGATTTTTGGTTGTAATCTTTCTGCAGGCTGTTAGATGTCATCTAACATATCCCTAAAATGTTCCCAAACGACTACAAGAAGTGCCATTGTTGGTGGATTAGTTTATTTACAGGAATAAACTTTGAGGTATTGCGTGGTATGGTGAATAATGTAAAGTACACCACGCATGTAGCTATATAATTGATTCAGTTATTTAACTCAGTCTTATTTTAAAATCATATTTTAATAGAATTAGAAACTATCTCCGTGTCTCCAACGGTTCTGTGTTTTCAGGGCTTGTATACGAGCTAAAAAACCGAAGCGACTGAAGAGGACATCTATGACACTATAGCGCTAGAAGAATCAGAGAAAGAAGTTGGATGAGACGTAAATACTCCCAAGGAAGAATTTATAGAGGAAAATGATCATGATACAGAACAGCCATAACTGTTCTGTTTGTAGAACGGTTGATTTAATGTGTTTACTAAGATGAAATGTTTAGGCTAAGTGATTTTGTGACATTATTCTGTTGGTGTACAAATTTTCTACGCGTGTACTTATTATAGGTCTATATTAATAGGTGCGTGTAATCGAAGGTTAAGAATAAATACATTGCTGTAATTAATTATAATAAATCAGATGCAATTCAATATGAATCAAGAAAGTTCAACCATTCTCAGTATTTGATCACATATGAAGGTACCGTAATTCTTTTGTGCATTGCAAAAGAAAATGCAAATACTTGAAAATCAAAAATCATTTCAATTTTCATATGTCTTTGGTTGGTTCCTCAGTTTAGGGGCTGCGACAACGCGGCCATGTAGCCCCGTGTACTTTAGGTGTGTGTAGAATCTGTCTGATAACCAGTGTCAATTGTGATGGCTGTATTAGTGTGTGTTGTCTGTTTTTAATTCAAGTCAGGACTGCAGACAATCAATTTTCAAGTAGTTCCTACTTTTGCCGCCAAACGCCATCGTCAACGACTACTAGTTCAGAACTTAGTTGCCAGATAGCCACCGCAGTCAGCTCCTGACGACGAACGTGGGAACCTAAGAGCGTTTGTCAAATGTTTAACCTACAATTAATTTAGCTTCACACAGGTGTAATTAGTGGAAGGTTCTTTAATATGCCATAAATCTATGACATGGGACCGCCGGCTTTACTTCCTCTCCGAAGGAAGGCATACTGAGGGATTTTCAACGTCATATACCTTTATTTAGGGATAAGACACAAACGAATAAAATGTACATATAAATAAATAAATTAAATAAATAAATTCTCCTGACATCCATTCGCAGCGTGTTATGCTATGGACTGGAGTTCAATATATCAGTTGTTATAGTTCCACGTTGGCTAATCAGCCAGTCAGCCATCAATTTGCCCCTCTTGGTCAGCGGTACGGGCTGATAAGTTAATATATGGCTGCTGCCTTTTGCATTCTGAAATCAGTAAGATGGCTAAATGAGGATGAAGGTTCACGTCTGTGTCGGATTGGTGGCGGACCCATCCACACGTCATGAAGCGGGATGGAGCCTCCTTAATGAGGATTAATGCCCACGTGGCTTGACTTTTACTGCCAAGTGGGAGATATACGGGCAAGGCGTGTTTACGGGCTCGCCGAGGAAATGGATGGCTACGTCGCAGGGAGACAAACAGCAGGCACGTCGTCACATCACTTTCGACCAGCTCTCCTCAGCAGTACTGGGTTCGGTACCCACCACGGATGTTGAATGATGTAACCAGTGGGTCGAGAAAGTATTTTTATCATTTTAAATGATCTTGTCGACTTCGTCGTTACGCTGGGGTCTGGCGTTACGTTACGGTGATGGGACGAAATGTACCGAGAATGCACTGAAGTGTGTGACGTCATAGTACGATGTAGCAGCCGAGTACCAAGAAGGAAGTGCGAGAACAGAGTTTCAAGAAGGCAGTGCGAGAACAATCAATTAGGCAGTGAAGAAACAAAATAGAATCTTGAAACTCTGTTCTCGCACTGCCTTCTTGGTACTCGGCTGCTAGCATTTAAAATGATATAAAGTCCAGTCTTTCAGACTGACTATCAGTCTCTTTTTGCTCACAAGATGTGACTGATTTCAATGCTCTCTCTTACTGTAATATTCACACCTTCCAAAATGTAGTTTTACTATACCAGTAAACATATCTCATGCTTGATGGCTGCTGGCGTTGCTGGTTCAAAACTGAATTGCTTGCTTGATTTGCCGATTAACGTAATTGGTTGACTAAATAATTAGCTTATCAATGGGCAAATGCTCTGAAAATGCTCATTCTGAAAGTTATGGGAAGGAATTTCAAGATGAAAATCAATAAATGTAAAACAAAAACAATTAGTTTCGTGAAGAACAAAAGTTTGGTGCTTTTCATTCGGTCATCACGATTGTACCCAAATGAGATGGGTTATTGCGTAACCCTGAAAAAAAAAATACATGAGATTAATAAACACACTTGGATGACCAGTTTCGATCGTCAAGTGATCATCATCAGATCCATTACACTTAGGCTATAAAATCTGTTTGAAAACATGGGTGAATATTACAGTATGTACAATTATTTAGTTGCAGTATTAGTAATGCAAATCGTCAGTATTTATTAGTTGTAGTCTATGTGATGTTTTGTTGAGATACTGGAAGTGTTGATTGACCTCCAGAATTTGCTTGTTTGGAGTGAATATGTGGTTGTGGTAAATGGTCAATTCTGATTGTACTGTATTGTACAGGCTACTTATCTGGTTAGGGTCTTGCGTGGTCCTGTTGAGAGCAGTTCACTTGGACTCTTATTGCACTCGACTGACTGGAAATTCTTGTGTGTGAGGGTCTTTCATCTCGCTGGGCTGTTCCCCCTCCCCATATTCCTAAGTGATGTGTGCTCCTGGTGCAAGTGTATCCGTAGTGGTTTGCCAAGTCTAGACTCTAAAATGTGGTGTATACTGTATTCAGGATAATCTTCCACTATTAAAAACCGTGGATTCAATTCTCGCCACGCATAAGCTAGTAGCGATATAAGCGCTGCCCAGTCTATGAGAATGTCCCGGCACCTTTAATACTGCCGTGAATACCGGCCTAGGTTTATTGAAGAAAAAGATACATCTTACATCCTGATCCAAATGACATTTTTCCCCTTATTAATTCTTAACTAGCTTGGCTACATTGTTATGTTATGTCTTGTTTCTGACAGGGTGTGTTTTCTAGTAGAGTGAAGAGGGGTGTTCGCTTTGCGAATGTTTTTTGTTGGCTATGTTTCCCTTACGGTGTGAAACACACGTTCAATTTTTCTGCCCCATTATTTTAATTTCGTGAATTGCAGTCTGAACGCGGTGTTCTGATTTGTTTAATATTGGTGTTTCAATTTAATTGCTTTTCTGTAATATTCATGTCTACTCACCTGTTTTCTGTAGTGTCTTTCTAGACGTACTATACCGTCACATTTTCTCACGAGCACTGAGCTCTCTCCAGCGGTGACGCTCGCATTGTGCATGGGGCTGTGCTGTGATTGGCTGCTCTCTCGCCACACCTTCATGCTAGAAGGTTCCGCGCGCTGACGTCACTACCGCTATATAGCCTGAGGTCTCCCGGCCTACAGTGCCTACTCTTGTCCACTACTCTGCAACTGATCACATCTGCTCACCAACATCCCTGCTGGGGTTACTGCCCTCTCGGGGTACCTCTGGCTGCCGGAGTCTCTTCTCCGCCGGCATATTCTCTCTGCTGGACTTGGCGGCCTGGCCGGGCAGTCTAAATTCATCAGCCTGCACTTCAACCAAAAATCTTCAACATGGATCTACTCTGCAAATCGTAATTCTGAGAACATCATTTCACCAGCCGCAGGAGGTATTACCAAGAGCCTCTCTATGCTGGTCGCTATCTTTAGGAGAACCTATCATCATCTACTCTAGTTCCGAACCCGGAACCCTGGAACATGCCAGACTGACCTCGCACCGCCAGAGCGGGCGCACTAAATTGCCGCCAGCTACTGAGGACCTCCGACTGCCGGCCTGATACTTCTTGTATCGTACCTTAGAAGAGGTGGTACCCTTTCACTTCTTTTATTCTGCCCGGATTCTTTCCGTCAGAAGAGTATTTCATTTTAATCCACTTTGGAATGAATTTAAATTATTATGCTTCCCTTTTAGTAATTTTATATTTAATACTTTAAAGTTAGTCACTGCTCTATTTATGTTTCCTGGAGAAACAAGTACCTTTTAATTGTTATTAATTTTTATTGTCAGTTTTTAAAGTAATTTCTTTGAAGCTATCATTCCTGGCGACATATTCGCTTTATATTAAATAAATATCATTTAAATCTAAATCTTAACTTTTTGGTCTTTTCCCGCTCTGTCCTTCATTATCACCTTTTGTGCCCGAAACTTCATTCTGTCTAAATCCCTTAGGATGTACCACATCCACTTGGTACACCCCTTTCCATGGTGCCGAAACCCGGGATCAAACCCAGAACCTTCATTCTGAGACCGCAAATTCAATTCAAAAAACTGGTGCAATCTAATATTTGTTCTATACATTTCAGTACATTGTGGCTAGCGCGGGAGATCTGCGGGAAGGCGGAAACAATCCCAGCATATTTGTACAACTGGTTTCTTTCCGGAGAGCAGGTCTGTCTGGTGCCACAAGCAGCTTTGGTGAGTGAGTTGTTCCAACTTTTCCAGCCATGCCACCAATAATTGATGATAAACTGTTAAACTCTCGGGCGGCCTACAAAGGTCAACTCACCCGTTTTCAAAAATATTTAGCTACTCTACCGAAAGAGGAACAAAACCTTGACATTATATCCCAGCGTTTAAAAGCTTTTGAACAGGCGTACGAGAAATATGATCTCGTGCAACTTGAAATTGAAATCAAAAGTCCAGAACATCAATCAGATAGGGAAGAAGTAGAGAGTAATTACTTTGATACACATGCTCAGGCTGTGGCATTAGTTAGAACTTTGACCCTGGCGTTGAAGGTAGAAGAAACTCAAGGAAGAATTAGCGACCATGGGAACGGTATCAAACCATTGCTACCTAAAATTGAAATTCCGCACTTTTCAGGAAAGGAAGAGATGTGGCAATCATTCTTTGAATTGTTCAGTTCATTAGTACATAATAATGCCACACTTCCGGAAATTCAGAAATTTCATTACTTAAAATCCATTTTGCAGGGGCCACCCCTTCAACTCATAAGAGAACTTCCCTTAACAGGAGAAAACTATAACATTGCTATCGAGCTTCTTAAAGGCCGTTATGGCAATGAAAAATTATGTTTACAAAGGCATATTCAAGCCTTATTTAACCTGCCCACCTTGCGAGCTGAAAGCTTGTCAACACTGCGAGCCTTGAGTGACGCGGTCCAACTACATGTCAGAGCATTGGCACGGTTGAACCAACCGGTCGAGCATTGGGATCTATTCTTGATTCACTTGGTTACTTCTAAATTTGATTCATCAACCTTAAAGGCATGGGAGAGGGAACTAACAAATGACACGTCATATACCTATGATTCATTGCTTACGTTTATGAATAATAGATGTCAGGTTTTGTCAGCTGTAGCCTGTCATATGTCAGGAAGTGCAGATAACAAATCTAATGTTGTGAAACCAGTCGGTGCAAAAATAAACAAATCTGCTGTCTTTGCTGTTCAGCATAATTCAATGGATTGTATTCTCTGTAAAGCACCTCACAGGTTATATTCCTGCGTTGCCTTTAAAGCCCTTTCTACCGATGAAAGACGCAAATTAATAGCTCAAAAAAGATATTGCTACAACTGTTTGTCAACTAGGCATATGGTGCCTGACTGCTTATCTAAAAATACTTGCTCCCATTGCAAGGCTCAACATCATACCTTGCTTCATAGGTTTGAAAAGCCACGTCAGGCTCCTTCCCCTGGATGTTCTAAAGATGCATCCCCAGGAGCTAATGCGCAATCTTATACTCAGAGCTCTAGCTCAATTCGTAGTTCCCAGGTGCTACTATCAACCGTGTTAATAAAAGTTCAAGACTCTTCTGGTAGATGGCTTGAAGCACGTGCCCTATTGGATAATGCCGCCACCCATGACTTCATAAGTGAGCGTCTCATTAAGAAACTTGGTCTTCCCAAGCAACCTACATTAATTCAGGTTACCGGTATTAACAATAGCAATGTTAAATCTTTGCATTTTGTTCGTGTTCACATCAAAGATGCTGTGAATTGTAACACAACATTGCAGTTGAATTGCCTTGCCATTGATACTATTGGCAGTAACACCCCTAGTAATTCTTTTGAAGTTAGAACGTGGCAATTTCCTCATAACATTCAGTTGGCGGATCCAACATTTAATACGAGCGCTCCGGTAGACATACTTCTCAGTGCCCAAGTATTTTGGCAATGTCTCCTTAGCTCTAAGGTTAAAATATCACCAGGAGTGTTTGTTCATCATACCAAGCTAGGTTGGTTAGTAACGGGTCAAGTCCCTCGTAAGTCATTTCAAAATTTCTCTCAATGTCATTTTGTCAATACAAGTCTCGATTATAACTTAGAAAGATTTTGGAAAATCGAAACTATAGATTTAGTTTCACCTTCCTCGGTTGAAAATGAAATGTGTGAAAAACAGTTTCGCGAAACGACCAAACGCAATTCAGAGGGTAGATTTGTCGTAACAATGCCCCGAGTGGATAATCCACCTCTTTTATTTGAAACACACCCTAGGGCTCTTAGAGCACTCTATGCTGTGGAAAACAAATTTAAACGTGACCCTGTTGTTAAAACTCAATACTCCACGTTTATGGAGGAATATGAGGCACTTGATCACATGGAGGTTGTTACCAAGAAAGATGATGCTTCTTATACCCCATCTGAAGTCATTTACCTCAATCATCATCCAGTTTGGAAGAATGAGATTTTAAAGGAAAACATAAGAGTGGTCTTTAATGGCTCTGCATTGGATGCCAATGGTACTTCTCTGAATGACACATTATTATCAGGCCCTCCTATTCAATCTGATATTTCTTCTGTCTTGATGAATTTTCGCTTGTTCCCTATCGCAGTGATATCTGATATCAAGCAAATGTATAGGCAGATTTTGGTCGATCAACAACAGTGCGACCTTCAGAGAATTCTTTGGCGCGACGAGCCTACTAAACCTGTCAAGATTTTTCGGCTAAAAACCTTAACCTATGGACTAAAGCCCTCTGCTTTTTTAGCCATACGTACGTTGAAATTACTTGCTGAACAGGATGGCCCGTTGTATTCTCCTAAGGCTTCTGAAGTGTTAAAATCATCATTTTACGTTGACGATTTTCTTCATTCATTTGAGTCAGTATCTGAAGCACTACAGGTCTCTAAAGATTTGACAGCTTTGCTTATGGGAGGCGGATTTTCCTTGTGCAAGTGGAACTCTAATTCGGAAGAATTTCTTTCTAAATTTCCATTAACTTCAGTCTATAACGACTCAGTAGAGCTTCTTCAAGAAAGTAATTCTATCAAAACCCTAGGCATCTATTGGAGTCCTCAAAAGGATTTTTTCTTTTTCAAAATTAATCTCAGTGACATCAAACCGCAAACTAAGCGGCAAATTTTGTCTGAGATTGCAAAGATATTTGATCCTCTCCAATTTTTGGCGCCAATTATTGTCACAGCAAAGCTTTTCATGCAGGACCTTTGGTCCTTGAAAACTGGTTGGGATGAACCAGTTCCTTCAGAGTTGCAAAAAAATTGGATTTCTTATAGAAATAGTTTGGAAGATCTCTCCAATGTCATTATCCCGCGAGTGATTATTCCCTTTCCCTCTTGTGGAGGATATGAACTTCACATTTTTGCCGATAGCTCATTGAAAGCTTATGGGTGTTGTGCATATATTGTTTGCCGCAATTTTGACCAGTCATATTTCTTTTCCAATTTAATTTGCGCTAAGTCAAAGGTAGCCCCTCTTAAATCCTTATCCTTGCCACGACTGGAACTTTGTGCTGCTCTTCTGGCGGTTGAATTATCGGTCAAAATCCGCCAATCTTTGAAAATCCGATTTAGCAAAACTTACTTTTGGAGTGACTCAGCCATCACGTTGGCATGGATTGCCAAACCTTCCTCGCATTGGCAGGTGTTTGTAGCTAATAGAGTGTCCAAAATTCAACAATTGTCTAACTTTGAACAATGGCATCATGTATCTGGCAAGGAGAATCCTGCAGATGTCATTTCTCGGGAATGTTCCCCTCTTATGTTGGCTAACCTGACATTATACTGGCACGGTCCCCCTTGGCTTCTGCAAGAACCTTCCGCTTGGCCAAATTTTCCTCTTCCGGAGTTATCAGACTTGCCGGATGCTGGTAAGATTACTGGATCTTCTCTTCTCGTTTCTGACTCTCCCCTTCTCTTGCAGCGATATTCCTCTTTCCATAAATTGGTGAGGGTTATGGCTTATCTCCTTCGATGGAAATATTTTGTGGTAGAACAACCCCTTTTTTCTAAGCCATATTTAACCCTTTCTGAATTAGGTTTAGCCACTACAAAAATCTTATGGCTTACTCAACAAGAAATATTCTCTGAAGAATGTCAGGTGTTGTCCCAAGGTCAATCCCTTAAGAAATCGAGTAGGCTTTCATCACTCGCCCCTTTTTTGGACACTGATGGTTTACTAAGAGTTGGAGGACGTTTATCTTTGGCTGATCTTTCCGAGGATAAAAAACACCCAATTATTCTTCCTTCAAAGCATCATGTCACTTCTCTAATCATTCGTCAGTATCATTACCAGCATCTTCATGCTGGAACTCGTACATTACTTTCTGTCATTCGTGAAAGGTATTGGCCCATAAACGGAGTCCATGAAGTTACCTCTGTTATCCGGAAGTGTATTCCATGTTTTAAATCCAACCCTAAAATTACCACTCAGCTCATGGGTGATCTTCCCAACTTTAGATCTGCGCCTGCTAGACCTTTTGCCTTTACGGGAGTGGATTATTCCGGGCCTTTTGTTTACAGAAAAAATTCTCCTGAGGCCAAAAAATGTATTTTTGGAAAACTCTATATTTCGCTGTTTGTATGTATGGTCACCGGAGCAGTTCACTTAGAACTAGTTACCAACGCCTCTACTGCTTATTTTTTGGCAGCTTTTGCCAGATTTTCTGCTCGCCGAGGACTTCCTTCAGAAGTATTTTCCGACAATGCTAAAAATTTTATCGGAGCTTCTGAGCAAATTAAGAGAGCTCTTACTCAAAATGCAGCGCTGGAAAGGATTACTGATTATGCTCACCAGAGAAATTTCAAGTGGCACTTCATCCCCCCTTATGCACCCCATCAAGGTGGACGGTGGGAGTCTTGTGTGAAACTCACCAAGAAGCACCTTAGACGTGTTTGTGGCCACACCCCCCTTTCTCATGAAGAGTTTAATTCTTTAATTATTTTTATTGAGGGCATAATTAATTCTCGCCCTTTATCACCCTTATCTAATGACCCTTCAGATCTTCTACCATTAACGCCGGGCCATTTTCTTATCGGTGGTCCATTGACTGCCTCCCCACCTTTGTTATATTCTAATTCTCAATCTTCTTTAGCCATTTCTTGGCGCAAAATTGAAAGTTTGCGCAACAATTTTTGGCGTCGCTGGAGGTTGGAATACCTCGGTTTGCTTCAGCAGCGTGGCAAATGGCTTTTTTCCTGCTCTAACCTTCAGGTGGGGGACTTGGTGCTTTTGAAAGACCCTAGTCCTCCTCTTGTTTGGAATTTGGGTAGGGTTGCTGAGTGCTTTCCTGGCAGAGATGGTAGGGTTCGCGTGGTAAAGCTGCAGACTTCTGCTGGTCATTTTCTTAGGCCAATCACCATGATTGCCCCTTTACCACGCGAGGCCTAACTTCTGCGCTTTCTTACTGCAATTTGTTCTCGCCCCTCCCAGCATGTTCGCTTTGCGAATGTTTTTTGTTGGCTATGTTTCCCTTACGGTGTGAAACACACGTTCAATTTTTCTGCCCCATTATTTTAATTTCGTGAATTGCAGTCTGAACGCGGTGTTCTGATTTGTTTAATATTGGTGTTTCAATTTAATTGCTTTTCTGTAATATTCATGTCTACTCACCTGTTTTCTGTAGTGTCTTTCTAGACGTACTATACCGTCACATTTTCTCACGAGCACTGAGCTCTCTCCAGCGGTGACGCTCGCATTGTGCATGGGGCTGTGCTGTGATTGGCTGCTCTCTCGCCACACCTTCATGCTAGAAGGTTCCGCGCGCTGACGTCACTACCGCTATATAGCCTGAGGTCTCCCGGCCTACAGTGCCTACTCTTGTCCACTACTCTGCAACTGATCACATCTGCTCACCAACATCCCTGCTGGGGTTACTGCCCTCTCGGGGTACCTCTGGCTGCCGGAGTCTCTTCTCCGCCGGCATATTCTCTCTGCTGGACTTGGCGGCCTGGCCGGGCAGTCTAAATTCATCAGCCTGCACTTCAACCAAAAATCTTCAACATGGATCTACTCTGCAAATCGTAATTCTGAGAACATCATTTCACCAGCCGCAGGAGGTATTACCAAGAGCCTCTCTATGCTGGTCGCTATCTTTAGGAGAACCTATCATCATCTACTCTAGTTCCGAACCCGGAACCCTGGAACATGCCAGACTGACCTCGCACCGCCAGAGCGGGCGCACTAAATTGCCGCCAGCTACTGAGGACCTCCGACTGCCGGCCTGATACTTCTTGTATCGTACCTTAGAAGAGGTGGTACCCTTTCACTTCTTTTATTCTGCCCGGATTCTTTCCGTCAGAAGAGTATTTCATTTTAATCCACTTTGGAATGAATTTAAATTATTATGCTTCCCTTTTAGTAATTTTATATTTAATACTTTAAAGTTAGTCACTGCTCTATTTATGTTTCCTGGAGAAACAAGTACCTTTTAATTGTTATTAATTTTTATTGTCAGTTTTTAAAGTAATTTCTTTGAAGCTATCATTCCTGGCGACATATTCGCTTTATATTAAATAAATATCATTTAAATCTAAATCTTAACTTTTTGGTCTTTTCCCGCTCTGTCCTTCATTATCACCTTTTGTGCCCGAAACTTCATTCTGTCTAAATCCCTTAGGATGTACCACATCCACTTGGTACACCCCTTTCCAAGGGGTGAACTCTCCATGAAAGTGTGTTCGTTTCCATTATTGGGGTTATTTCTTTTGGCTAGGTGATGAATTATTTTTAATTATTTTTGACTATTCTGATTTCCTTATTATAATAGCAAATAGCAAAGTAAAACAATTTTCCGTCCAGCAAAACAGATCAAATTGTAGCCAGACATAAAAATAAAGATAAAACGATTCAAAAGCCGGACAATAATGAGGAAAAAATTCGCGCGTTCAATTATGTGAACGCAAACACGTATAAAATCACTAACCTGTTCAAAAATCAAGGCACAAAAATAGCATTTACAACGAATAACACAACTGGGAAGCATCTGCACAATAGTAATCTAAATAAACAAGACCCTTATTCAAAGTCAGGAGTATATTCCATTACGTGCCAAGATACAGGTAGTCAAGTAAATTACATCGGGCAGAGTGGAAGAAGAGTGGATACACGTTACCATGAACATAGAAATGCGATAAAATACGGAACACACTCGGCCGTATGCGAACACATGTGCGACGCGGGACACAGTTTCACTAACATTGAAACCGACGGAATTTGCTTGTTTTTGAGTGAGGTCAATCACCACTGCCAGTATCTTAAGAAAATATCACATAGACTGCAACTAACAAGTATTGACGAGTTGCAATATCTTAACTAATACTGCGACTAAATAAGTCTACATATTGTAAATATTTTCTCTCATACTTTCTGACATGGATTTTATAGCCTAAGTGTAATCGAAATGATGATGATCGCTTTACGATCGAAACTGGTCATCTAAGTGTATTTATTAATCTCATGTAATATTTTTTCAGGATTAGGGAATAACCCATCTCATTTGGGTACAATCGTGTTGACCGACTGAAAAGCATCAAACTTTTGTTTTCTAAGGCAACACTGAAAGAGGCGTCAAACACTATAATAAAATTCAGTCCAAGCAACATAAAATTCAACAAGAAATGCCTGAAAAAATACTAAATTCTAATTTCTTCGACAGTGTTAGGCTAATCTTGCAATAAGCAACCCTCTAGTTTAAATACTTAGAATCTGTGATAATAAAATAACATAAAAATAACTGAAATAACATTTCATCACTAATGCTGATAAACACCTAAGGATGATTGCCATTCATCTACTTAAAGAAGAGAAGGAGAGAGATCAAAAAGAAGAAGAGATAGAAGACACTAAAATGCAAATTGTTTCCATTTGCAGATCGTCGAGGAATATGGAAAGTTGAAACTCGTTTGTGCCCGCAGAATGTTGTTCTGTGAACTTCAGGTTGATGACCCGTCTATAGCGTATTCCTCCATGCAACACAAAAATGATCCTATATTCCATTGAAAACAGGTCCAGTTACTTTATTGAAGTCAAAACTCTGGTCCAATCCACTTTTTGCTGCCCCATTAAATCACCCAGCCAGTTGTACTTCCTGCAAATCATCTCTTACCTAAGTAACTCTTGTCGGACCACCACTCGAGGTAAACGGTGAATGCAAATGAGGATATATTTAACATGCTTTCATATGTGTGTCTAAGTCTCTCTAAGTTGCTCTTCGGCCACCAGCTTACTGTCCTTGCCAGCAATGTCGCGGTCAGGTATTGGTCAAATTTTCGTCCGTATGAAATAAATCACCAGCCACGGTGGCCGAGAGCGCTATCGTGCTAGGTATTGCCTCGCTGGCAACGCAAAAGCATGGGTTCACATCCCAAGTCGGTAGTCTTGAAAATGGCATTAATGGTTTCCCATTTTCACCACCAGGCAAATGCCAGGACGGTCCCTTTCAACAAGTCCACGGCTGACATCCTTCCAAAATCTCTTCCGGGACGTTTCCTTATTAAACCCAAGTTAGCGCTTGTCTAGGCGATCGGCATGTCACCATTTTCAGCGTACAAAAACATAAATCATAAGTGTGTGGCCTATGATAAGACAAATAGAAAATTCTTGGTGTTGGTAATAATTATATAAAGTGTCAAAGCATTGGCATGTCATGTACAATTCCAAACAAGAAAGTTTTATTGCTCAGCCAGTTGTTTGTGGATGATATATTTAAGACAAATCCAACTATAAAATGCACCTACTGGATGGCACCTGAATATTTATACACGTCACACATTGCGACAGCCTTAAGGAGTTACAATAAGATTCTGAATTATTCAGTTTTCTCTTGCAGTTTCCGCCACGTATTTAGTTATGATTAGGGCTCGGATTTTAAGGTAAATAAATATTTTTATATGTAAATACATATTTTAAGCATTTTTTTCTACAAATACATACATTCCTGCTTTTCACTTATTAGCACATAAAAAGAGATAATTTTTACATTCTTTTAAATCAGTATGCTAGATCTTTCAGTTTATAACATTTTTGTTCTGTGTTACTTCAAAGGGGAAGAACCTGTGAGCTATCTCATCTTCATGCAGAGCGTTTGTCAGCTTGCAACTGTGTTATCTTCACCCGTCGCCCCGTGCAACTCACTATGGAAGCGGGGGATTTTCTTGTCCATAGCCATATTGCACCATGTTCTAGATCTTACCCCCCTCCCTCAGCTACCTGGAACCAGTGTCACTCACATGCAGTTCATTTCTGGCACTGCGAAGTGTAAGGCAGTTCTACGATGCCTAAAGTAAAAACAACTACAAGTTATCGTCTGCTGCAGAATTTAAAGCTGATGGGGGTGTTCTGTTCTGCCAACCATGTGGGAAAGCAATCAAGGCTGAACAGCGATCTCAACTTACACAACACCTCAAAGGCAAGAAAGATATTGCCAGAGTTTCGCGCCTTCAGAATTAGTGTTTCGCAATAATCGTCGGTCATTTGTGATATACTACCTGATGATGTATCTCTTTGTGTATCAGCAGTCAGTGAGGCATTGCATTCGTGAGTACTGCATATTGTTTATATTCACTTTAATAAACTAAATTGTAATTAAATATTTTTACTTTTTTGTTACATATTTCACGTATTTTTAATACATAAAAAATAAATATTTTCCCGATTTTTAGCACCTAAAAATCCGAGCCCTAGTTATGATAAACTATATTTGATATTCTACATTATCTGATTTTGATTTAGAAATTTTCATTGGAAACCCTATATTATATTTGAATAATTATACTCTCTTTGTAAGGATATCAATTTCATTGCGGTGATTTTTTTTGTAATAGACTACATAATATAGATATTCTACTGAACCAAAATTAGTAGCAGACTTAGATGTTTAAAAAATAAATCATTATATATTCTTGATGTTGGCCGAAGAAGACCTCATTGGTAGGTTGAAACATGTACTTTTCGTATAAGAAGAGATATATTTTAGTTATGTATTGATTCAACGGATGTAAGAAACTGGAAACTGGAAAAGAGACTGCAATTTACCAAAAAATTGCGTAAGGGTAATACACGACCATCATCATCAACATCATCATTATCAGAGTCATCCGAATCCAAGGAAGAAGCGGATGGCGAGGAAAATGACACCTCATGTGAACTCTGCAGCATCAAATACACGGAGTCAAAATCAGTTAAACTTGGGGACTGGATCTAGTGTCAAGGCAAGGGGCGGGAATGGTACCATTTTTTAAAATGTCTTATGCTTCCTCGACTTACAAGGCTGCTAATATACAAAGCTTAACAATCATAATAAGGTGAAAAAAGAAATAAGATAAGGTTAACTAACTGAGTATTGAACTATGAAATGTGTTGGTGCTAAAGAAAGAAACGTTTTATTTGTGGAAAATGTGTTGCTCTTGAGTGATATTTCAAATTTTGGATTGACCCTATTCGCCAGACACTGTGACCCGATTCACCTCACCCGAGAAAGGCGAATAGGGTCATGCAGGACTCTTTTAAAACTTATTTTTATAAACAGTGAACAATATTTATAAACTGTTATGTATTGATGATTGTAGCAGAAAAGTGGCTCTTTAAAGATCTTTGCAATAATCAGAGTTTATGGTGACAAGTTGACTGCAAATCATAGTTTTCCTATTTTTGACCCGATTCCCCCGACCTTACAAAACAAAAAATCGAAACTTGCCTGAAACAGCACGAACTTACTCAATAATAACACACAAACAAATACGACTCACAGTAGCTACTTGTCACCAGCTTACAGACGAAGTTAAGATGCGTGCCGCTAGATGGAAGTACTTCCTTGAGTGTGTTTCATTTGGTGGCTAGGAGAATTTTTTTAAAAATTGACCCGATTCATCTGTTGACCCGATTCGTCCGTCCATACCCTATATTTAACAATTTTTGAGAAAGTAGTAATGATCACAAAGAAAACCTAATAAGGCCTTTCCTAAGGGTACAGAAAACCTGAAATAGAGGCTAAAAGGTCCTAAAAATCCAGTCCCAAATTATTATAATTCTCCTTCTTCTCGTTTCGTTTCAGCCAACTAAGGATCACGCTATTTCAACTGTTTCCTTGTAGCTTTAAGATTAGCCCAGTATTCGTTCATTCATATGCGGTGATGTTCCTGTCTCTCTGTTGTCCACGCCTTTCCAGTTTTCAGCGTCGGTTTAGGTTGGAAACGCCGATGTTCGAAGAGCATTCTCTTAGGCTGGTTACGCTCCTGGATATCTTCACAGGAGATACCAATCTCGTGCAGATCTTCTCGTAGCTTACCTCACTGAACAAGGCTCTTTTTGACTCTTTCTCTTGGAGAAAATTCAATCGTGTTTATTATTATTATTATTAGGTTCATATTAATAATACTATTATTATTATTATTATTATTATTATTATTAACATAATTATAATCAAGTTTTACGAGAGAGGATGATTTATTCAAAATCGCCTCTTAAGAAGAAGCTTGACCACAATGAACTGGAATTAGAATGCTCTAAAAATAATATACTAAAAGAACAAAACAAATCTAGTAAAATATTTGAAATAAGGCTTTAAGTAGCGTTTTCAGAAAAGCACAGGTGAATCTGGATTGTTTGTAAGGAGTCTTTAGTGATTTGGGTGATTATCGTTTGGACTTCAATAATGATACAGAGTTTGGCCGGTCCTGCGAGCGGGTCGGGAGGGTGTGTGAGTGGCGTGAGTTGAGTTCCGAAAAGTCCCTTAATCCACTGAGTATCATGGTGTCGTGCGGGATGCGACCGTGTGGATGCGATCCATGCCGCAAGCGACCCACCAATTTGCCATCGTGCCACTAGCGACCCAAGCATTGATGTATCGGTGGAATCTGGGAATTTCTAACACATCTGTCTCTGCTAAAATTCCGCTTAGGTTAGGTTAGGCACCGTAAAAATTGAAGAGCTTATTTCCAAAGTTGACGGGTTTTCAGCTTTTTTCTTTCATAAGCAAGTTTATAGGTTCTCTCAACGTATAGCTAAGGTTTTAAGTCGCAACACGTCGAACATCCCATATTAACAGACATTTAAGAACTAAGTTTATTTTCAACGTGATATAAAACTCTACGTGTGATTATTTCCAATGTGTCTCTCTGGACATCACGTGATATCACGTGATGTATCAACCCATGGCTAACTTTCAAGAATATGTAGAGCATCAGTTAGTGTTTGTTGTGTTTAAACCATTTAAATGCTCATAAATGCTACTCAAAGCGTATGTCAATACAGTATATGATTTATTTCCTAATCTTCCTAACTCCAACTTACAGGAGAAGATTGCCACAATTTCCAATGATAGAAGATTTTTATAACACAGTGTTAGGATGTGCATAACAGTAATGAATGAAATTACATTATATTCCTAATCATATCTGAATTTAATTATACGAAGAAACAACAAGATGTTCAGGAAAGCTCATATAGCCTACTTTCTCCTAAATGTATGGGTATAGTTATAACTCTTTGTCTTTATCACTTCCTAATTTCTTCCAATTCGAAGTGCAAATTGGCACACTGGATTTGAGAAGTGGCGTTCAACCCATAGTTTATAATCCACCCTAACATTTTGCAATTTCATCAGCAAACACTCCAATCAACGTAGGTATTCAGTATATTAACACCGACTACTTACAATAATTGAAACTTCGTTGCTCTAAACGTATCACTGGGAGAAACATATTTAATATACCGGTACCTATTACACAGCTAATTTGAAATCGCGCACGGGTAACGAGAAAGACAGGCCATGGCGCGTAAACCAAACCCTTCTGTGACGTAGGCAATGTACTGCTTGATGGTGCTTGTACGTTTAAGTCGAGAGCAATTCATAAGCAGCAGAAATGTAATATTTTATATCAATCTGCATAAAATGGACGCAGTTTAGAAGTCCGTATGTTTTCAGACACGATAAATTATACGGTATAGGTTTGCAAAACTACGCCTGTTGAAGTTACTCGTTACAAAAATCCACGTGCACTAGGATTCAAGGGTTCGTTGTGTCTTTAATAGCTACAACGAGTAGTCTACAGTAAGTTGAGTTGCAGAGTCTGTGACCTTCGTTGTGAGTTAAATTATGTGCACATGAGTATAATTAGATCAAAAAATCTTGCAGCACAGTATTGATATCATTAATTTATTGTTGTTTCAAGGGGCGGAACATAAATTAATACGTTTATAGAAGAGATCTGCGGAATACACTCGCCACCGACTAACGACTTGTATCAATACCTTCTATGAAGACAAGTGATAGGCTAAATGAATACCAACATTTATACAGGTTCAATGATGTAGACAAGATGACTAGGTACCACACCAGCAGTAAAACGAAGACCATAGAATATTATGTTCGTGAATATATTTCAATTATAAGAACGTTTGATACATTTATGTACGGTATATCTTTCAATTATAAGACTTATACATGCATACATTGTCCGGCGTCATTCATAGCTTTTCTTAACCTTCCTGAAGACTATGTAACCGTCAAGTAATTCAACATAATTAACAAGCAGCCGCCAGGGAAAGATGACATTCGTTATGTGTATTTTGTATTATTCTCCTGAAACGTATTATCTTGTGAAGAACTCCATTGATTAATGGTCTACTGGTTGTACATAGAGTAGACTACATGCAATGGTACAACAGAACTACATTGCTGACGTCACGAAAACGCACCAGGGCCAGTCATTCTCGTTGGCCGTGATAATTGCGCCTAATCTTGGGGATGTGTGCGCTCTATTGGGAAAAATAAGAAACTTTTCAATTATGCTATAGGCATGGGTTCTCTAACTGGCCGGTATAGAGCGCAGCTTGCATCTAGAAGGCTGTGGTTAGCTCATACATAGTTCACCTAATTACTATTAGATGTCACTCCGGTGGAGAATGATGTTTTAATTAAATATATATTTTTCAATGCAAAAAGCGCCTTATAATGCTTTATTTTATAACGTCTCAGTACTCAAGAAAAAATAAATATTAAAAAAAATCAAGCAAAAAAGTTCAACTCTGATAGGATTTGAACCACGGCCAGCCTGATGAAAAACTAACTCCCTAACCACTCAGCCAATCGTGCCCAGACAAATTGTGCGTTAGGAACCAATATATATACAACGTTATAGTAAAGAATGACTTGGACTAAACGATTTCTTCACTGGAGTATATATCAAACCGTGTTCATTTCATATAAAGTTCATATAATTTTTATCACTAGGCTATATTGCATGCAACATACTGAAATTAATAAAATTTAGGTCAGAACGAGAGATCAGCTGCCATCTTGTCGTCAAATAACCGAGGCGACTCAGCTTTTTAAAATCACTTCTAGACTATAATATTACAATATAAACTTTTAATTTCAAACGGGCCACGTCGTGTATAACAGATTAAACGATTCTTGGTTCGATAATCGGAACTGGTGGGTCCCATGTTATGGATTATAAAGTTTGCATAATTCACACGGCCGCCA
Organism: Meconema thalassinum; assembly: GCA_946902985.2. NCBI lineage: Eukaryota > Metazoa > Arthropoda > Insecta > Orthoptera > Tettigoniidae > Meconema > Meconema thalassinum. Next base: position 2,064,957,545 of record OX336388.2, on the reverse strand, counting down.
TCCAGAAATGGTACGGTTGATGACCTCGTAGTTTGGGCACAAGACGCGTCCTATATGAAGGTATGTTGTTACCAAATTTGGTAAAGATCCGATGATTAGTTTGGTCGTAATGCATTATTAAGTTTTGACCATTTGAGTGGCCGCCATTAAGTTTTGGTAAAGATGGCGGCAATATGAAACATGACACTGAGGTGCCCTTTGCCAGTGCTACCTCTGTACAAAATTTCGTTCAATTCGGTTGAACCGTGTTTGAATTGATAGGGGGGAACAGACATTCAGAGTACACACACACCCACACACTCACACACACACACACACAGACTCACACACAGACAGACACACTATTTTCGTCCCTGTGTTGATCTCATAAGTCTACTTTCATTTTTTGCAAAAATCGAAAGTAGGCTAAAAACGCGATTTCTCACTTTGGAAATACGATCTTCAATTCTTCTCTCGAACAATAGGTCACATGGGGCACTGTAAGCTACTAGCAGGGTCACTATTGCCACGTTTTTTACTGGGTCGCATTCGACACGGTCGCACTCGGCACGTAATCGGATATCCTGGCCAAACGGAAAGACTATAGTTACAAGTGTTTTTAGCCTATTTTCATTTTATGAAAAAAAAAAAAAAAAGGCTTATGAGATCACCTCTTGTCCATGTGTCTGTGTGTGCGTCAGTGATTCGTGTGTGTGTGTGTCCCTAATAACTTCTAAACGGCTAGAGCGATTTCAATGAAACTCGGTAAGTTCATAGCACCATTCTGGCCAACCCCGACCGTGCCCTTCAAATTTTATTGTGTCTCACCAATCAAACATGACGGCTGTGCGAAATATTTCACTGGCATTCAATATCTCCGAAACTATTACAGATATCACCGCGAAATTGTGTACAGTGATAAAGGGCACTGCTATAAGTTTATCTATGTAATTTTCAAAAACCTGTTAAGTACAAAACGAACATGGCGGCCAAGCAAATTTGAATCATTTTAATAGACTTTTCTCGTGATTTAACCAACTGAGCGCAGTGAAATGTGGTACAGTAAATGATTATACATATTGTATTGCTCTGACATCTAATTTAGTTCAATTGTTTACATAACCTCAAGATGGAGGCTGCGCGAAATTTTAAAATTACGTTTTTATTTCTTGTGTCGTAATCATTCGATCGAAGGGAAAGTTTGAATAATGAACCTACGCAATAATTTTCCTTTAATGGTACTTAACTCTGTGGCCTGTACATATAACAATCCAAAATGACGAGAATACGAAATATTTTGACGGTTCTCAATATCTACGAATCTTTTAGAGCAATCAAACTGCATTTTTTAACCTGGTGAGCACAAATCCAACATGGCGGCGAGGCAAATTATAAATACTTAAATGGACGTTTCTCGCGATTTAACCATCCGAGTGCAGTGAAACTTTGCACGTTAAATGCTTATACAAATGTTAATCCACTGGCATCTAATTTAATTCAATTGTTTTCATAACCACAAGATGGCAGCTGTGCGAAATTTTAAAATCTCGTTTTTACTTATTGTGTCCTAATAATGCGATTGACGTTTGAATACCACACGTACACAATAATCTTCATGTAACAGTACATAATTCTAAGATCTACATATATAAAAATCCAACATGGCGACCATCCGCAATATTTAGTCCGTTCTCAATATCTACGAATCTATTACAACAATTAAACTGAAATTTTGTATGTTGATAGTGGCAATTAACATTAGTAGGATATATGAAAATAGGCTTTAGTTCTTCACGGAAATACTTGTTATGAATGAAACTTAACAATATATTATTGTTAGGTTTTCTTCTTCTTTCTTCGTTTTGCCCACTTAGGGAGCGCGCTTGAACTTGTTGACTCGGGTTGATGGAGCTTTCCTCTTCTTCTCCTCCCAAAATCTCCTCATGAACTCGCTATGCCCCTTCTTACGTTCCTCCGTCCATTTTTTTCCAGTGGTCTTTTTAGCTTTTTCGGCGAAAGTGTGATTTGTAACTCGAGTTCCAAAAGTCTTGCGATTCATGATGCTATCTTCTGTAATGTTTATTTCCTTTAAGTCCTGTTTGATTTCTTCTAACCAACTGATTTTGACCTTCTTTGAATTAATTATATCAAGCTGTTTTTTTTTGCATATCTGGTGTTGTCCATTCGGCAGATGTGACCATAAAATTTCAATCGTCTCTTACGCACGGTATCAATGATCTTATTGATTACTGTGTACAAGTCTGTGGTTTTCCTTTTAATCCATATACCATTAACATAAACGGGGCCATATATTTTCCTGAGAATTTTACGTTCCTGGATTTCGATTTCACCAATTTGAGAGTGGCCTTCTAGAGATATAGTTTCCGAGGCGTACAATGCTTCCGGAAGAACAACTGTCTGGTAGAGTTATGTTTTAATATTATTGTTTTAACGTTAAAACTTGAGGGTCACGAAAATACTCAGCCTAAAAAGGGGGTCGTAGTGTCTAAAAGGTTGAGAGCCCCTGCTGTAGAGGAATGATTACTCGCCGAGTCCATGGTTGATGCTGAGCAGGGAGGTTAAGCGTCAAAGAAAAGGAAAAGCACACAACCAATGAACTTCATCCCGGTAAGTGAGAAATCCTGCCCCAGACAGTTTGGCAACGACTTAATTTGACGAGCCTTGTAAGGACAGTGGCAGTAATGATATGTATAATAAGCCACAACTGGGCCAAGTCTTGTTGCGATCACTATCTGGTTCATGTGCTGTTACGTCATCATCAAGGCTAATTATCACTAATGAGAACCTCGCCTCGCCTTCGTGTGAAAGTTAACTTAAAATATTGCGATCAATTACAGTGACTACCCATTATCCTAATTATTCTGTGTGTTATCGCTGCTTACCGGTTATGTGCATATTAATAATCATTCATGAGAAATTGAGTGACTGCGAAAAGTAAGTAGACAACTTTTAATGAATTGAATTTATTACAGCAGTTATGAACAACTGTTTTTTGTGTGTTATTTTCATCATTTATGCTAATAAATAAAATTAATGGTGTATGTATACACAAAGCGGCTTCGGTAGCGTGGTCAGTATCATGCTTAACTGCTATGTCCATGATCACGAGTTCAAACCCGGCCGAAACCATCCGAATTTCAAGAGCGTTAAAATCTTTCAGAATGCCTTCCTTCGGAGAGGAAGTTAAGTCGGTAGGCCCATGTCATAGATTTATGGAATGAAAAAAACCTACCACTACAATTGGTGTAGTGGATAGTACAGTTTTCTCTCACTCGTGATGTGCGGATTTCGATTCCCGGTTCTTCTAAGAAAGTCTTGATATGGTGTGGTGCGGGATCTCTCAGCCTACCGGATACTGCGGCTGGGGATGGAGGGGAAGAGAGGAACATCCCATCCTACCACCGTATAACTCCGGCTGAGAATGCCTTCAAAAATGACTTCCTAATACCTAAATCTACATTCGATGTCAACAGATTCCTTTTCTGTAGAAATGCTTTCTTTGCCTGAGCTGACCTACGTTTTTATATCCTCTTTGCTTCGTCCATCACTGGTTATTTTGCTTCCTAAGTAACAGAAGTCTTCTACTTCCTTTAGTTTTTCACCTGCCGATTTGATGTCCATAGAGGTTCCTGATTTATTTCGGCTGCATTCCAATATTTTTGTTTTACATTTATTAATTTTCATCATGAATTCTCTCCTCGAGATGGAGTCCATACCATTCAAAAACTCATTCAAATCCTCAGGCGTGTCGAGAAATAACGCGAATATTCGTTCAAAAACTAGTGCGAAAAAATCATTTTTTTAAAATCGAATGTACCCTCCTTGTTGGTGGTTCCCACGGACTCAGCGAGGGAACGCACCTCTACCGCCCCTACGGGCAGTGTCCTGGAGCTGGGAACATCGGATCGGAGTGGATACAACTGGGGAGGTGTGACCAGCACCGCGCCCAGGCCGCCTCACCTGCAAAGCGAACAGGGGCCTCATGAGGGAGAGGGGACGATTAAAGGGATAGGCAAGGAAGAGGGAAGGAGGCGGCCGTGGCCTTACAGGAGGTATCATCCCGGCATTTGCCCGAAGACGAAGTGAGAAACCACGGAGAACCACTTCGAGGATAGCTGAGGTGGGAATCGAAACCCCTCTACTCATTTGGACCACCCGAGGCTGAGTAGACTTCGTTCCAGTCCTCATACCACTTTTCAAATTTCGTGGCAGAGCCGTGAATCGAACCCAGGACCTCCGGGGCAGCAGCTAACCACGCTGACCGCTACGCTACGGAAGCGACCAGTGAAAAAAATCATGCCTCAAGTAATTGGCCACAATTTGTGTTGACCGATTAATAGAACCAGGCAACACTGAAGAATGGCTTCTAATATTTGTTGTTGAGGTTATCGCATGTCTGGCTCTAAGCTAACTGTGAGATAGCTTATTCCAAAGGCCCGTATTTAATAATCAGATACATTATCAGTGTAACTGGATAGACCGGATGTCAATGAAGTTAAATGACACTAGTCCACCTTCAATGACGAGCCGATCGTTGGAATTACACTTTTAAATTACGGTTACAAGCGCCTTGCTCTCATTTTGTTATTCAAATTAGCTGTTTGCTGCCAACACAGATTGTTATTCGAAGTTTCGCCAGGATTTCAATTTCACTTTCAGATGAAGTAGGGAGGGATGAGGGCGACCGCGGGATAGAGTCATGATGATTCGTTGTCCTTGGCTTATGAAATAAAAAGTTACTGACTGGGGTATATGCTCGAGGACATGAGGCAAGGCTTTCTCCTGACTCGGTAGACGAATGGGTTCGATCCCAACCATCGGCCATCAATGAAATGGTTTTCTTAAGTTTTCAGTAAACAAATCCAGACGTCGACTCTTGAGTTTTGCAGTGGATTAAAGAATTGCTTTCTTGAAGTAGCTTATGTTTGTTACGCTGACTTGTCTATCACACGTACAGTATTATAAACAAACCAAGCCGTCCTTATTTGGACTTTCTCTGAATCTTCAATCTTTCCTTCGTGAATACTGTAGTCTATCTGCAAGACTGAATTCTTTAAATTTGAGTTTGTCTACCCCTTATCATTTCGGTTTCTATGGGCCAGGGACGAGGAAGGAGGAAAGGAAGAAAGGAAGAAAGGAGGAAAGGAAGAAAGGAAGAAAGGAAGAAAGGAAGAAAGGAAGAAAGGAAGGTAGGAATGACGGAAGTTTGGTAGGTAGGAAGAAAAGAAGAAAGGAAGGAAGGAAGGTAGGAAGAAAGGAAGGAAGGACGGTTGGAAGGTACGAAGTAAGCAAGAAAGAAAGGAAGGAGGGAAGGTTGGAAGGTAGGAAGTAAGCAAGGAAGACAGGAAGGAAGGAATGTTGGAAGGTAGGAAGTAAGGAAGGAAGAAAGGAAGGAAGGAAGGGAAGTAGTGAACCCTTCAGAAAAGCAGTGTTTAATGTAAGAAATCTTAATCAAGGGGTCGCGCTCAGTTCCTATGTGATGTTTACCTTCGCCAAACAACATGCTCTACTGAGGTAAGGGTCATAGGATATAAACTATAAATTAGAAAGAAAGGTGACAAGATGTAAAATAATAACAAGATTTAATGACTAATAGTGCATAAAAAGAAATAAACAACAATAAAATATAAAACACTCCTCCCTGAATTTCTCATGATAGGAATATCTATAAATTTGAGGAGTCAGACGGACCTCCCCTTTTATTTAAAATGTGTATCCTGGTTCCACTACCTTGCAATTTGGGTTTTATGTGCGCGTAATGACTAACTACGAGGAATGAGTACTTTGGATGACTGTTGGTTTACAACGGGTTAACAGCCACGATGCTTACGAACAATCATCTCGTAAATCAACGTTTATGGATATGGAACATGACATTAAATAAAACCCTTAAAAAGTAATGCTGACACACGCACTAAATCTACTATTTACAGGAATCTCCCTGAGACCCTCATTAGCGCGAAGACGCACTTGACTTTGAGCTGCCAACACGGGCCAAATTGCTCAACACAAACAAGGAAATACAGCAAGCATGTGACTCACGGGTCACTGAATGGAATATAAACATGGAATAAACCAACAACAACAAAAGTCTGACTGGCTGACATTACTTTATATGAACAAAACTGCATGTTAAGCTAACGCTACGGAGATTATCGTGATTCGTAGGCAAATCCCATTTATTTAAACAATTTTTATCATTGATCAGTTCTTAGTCTTTATTTGAAGTTATTACTGAGCCACACAGGCACTCTCCACTAATGACCTGGCTGGCACCCTTCAGTTCGTCTTGTGCAACATCTCCCCTCTTCCTCAATCACCTGCCATTGTCCCACTCCAGTGTGTATAAATACCTGACCAGCTGTGCCGTTATCTCAAGGAATCAACAGCAACAAACTCAACCACTTCAAAATATGGTCAGACATTAATCAAAATATCCAGAATTGCCCTCGCGAGGTCACAATCTGGATTTGTCATCAAGCTGCCAGAAATCAGTCTACGCTGAAATTCCCGCTTGTAATGACACAAAAACACACACTCACACACACACATATATGGGAATGACAATTCATTTTCACACAGATCGGCTGAATGAATGCTCGCCAACAATTTAAAAAATATTAAACCTACGATAGAGCTGACTGCTCTTCGTCACAAATCACATTGCTCCAAAGGCAATAATCTCATTGAATCTGATCAATAATAAAACAAAAGAAATTAATTACCCTCCAATCTACTGAATAATTATTTTACTTCAGTCCTACTTCTGAAACACAACATATCTCCGAGAGACGTTTTTAACCGCATCGCGTAACATATGCAAACACGGCCGTTCACATAGCTACGTTAGTTAAACCAACAAACAAGAAAAGAACCTTCTACTAAATATATGCGAGCTGTTTCCATGCAAAAGGTGTGTCAGACCAAAACTAAATAGACTACGTTAATCACACAAGCAAATTATTTACAAAACAAAATATGTCCCATACACCATAAGTTAATTTATCAGATAATAATAAATATTATTCCGTACTCATCCTCAGTCAGCCACCCGTCAAAGAACATCTGCAGCCATTTCCCAACTGGATTCTTCTTATCTCATCTCAACCATCTTGACGGAGTCTTGATATTTCCAGGCTTCCTCCATGGTCAATGATGTCATCTCTCGTGCTAATTCAAAAATTAAATTATTATACACTTGATGTCTGACTACTAAATTCGCCATTCGGGTACTTCTTTCCCCAAAACAGTTTATTGGCGAATTATCGAAGATACTGCCCCTACAAATATAGTACTGTGACTATCTAACACTGAATTTAACACTTTCAATAATAATTTCTGTGTCCTTCATGACACGCAAAGTATAACTGTCAACGTCCTTAGACGCGCAAAGTATAAAAGCCTGTGTCCACTGACACACAAAATAACAGCCTACGTCCTCAGACGAACCAAAGTAATAAGCTTACGTCCGTAGATGCACAGAATAATAATACGCTTAGTCTTGGCTCTTCACTTATAAATGAACTGGCCCTAGGTCTTGATGGTGGGGGAATTTAGATAAAAATTTCTCGAAATAATGGTGGTACAGGAATGAAATAAATATCACTGAACTCGAAAAATAGCGCAGGTCAAGAATATGCCCATTAATCCTAGAATCGATCGTAGAGATTTTGTCTAGACAATCTCCCGCGTGAATGCTAGCCGAGCGTCCCCACGCTAGACCTGCCGCGCTAAATAGGCATTCTTCTCTCATTGGTTCCCACACTTTCTGTAATTTGGCGGTTTTTAGCAGATCTTGGCGTCGTAGGAGTGTCTATTTTCTTCATCAGCCACTCACGTTACTGCATCATATTTCTTATAGGCGCGAACATCACAATGAACATACCAGAACCATGTCTCACTGCGCGTCGCTTCTATTTTGAGGCGGCCAACACCTGTCCTTCTGACACATCGCTAGGCTATTTCCTTTCACAGCTAAAGTATTTAGCCTTTTCTGCTTCAGGTATGTCCCCGCTGTCTCCAACCAATGCTTGAAATTTCCTCATCTCCGTCTGGCTACTTTCATGATGCTGGTGGAAATATTTATTAATTGAAGAAATAAAACGTAGAATCATTTATCCCACAGAGGACAAGTGGTTCACAACTCTCCCACTCACAAAATTTTGAACTTAGGAATAAAGTCGACAAATTTTAAAAGACTTCCGTAGGCCAATTGTTTTATTTCGGAATCACCCCTTTTCTATTACTTGGTCTAGCCGCTCTTGTCTTGAATGGCATTTACTCGTTTCACATCCTGCTCATAATGACTCTCTCAACTGCTTGCGTGGCGCTGATGCCTGGGGCAACACTCTGCTCGCCTCGTTAATGTTTGTCAACACCAACTCTACTTCCTCCTTCACGTGCCATACTCAACTGCTCCCCGTTCACTTTGTTGATAGTAGGACGTCCATATATTCAAACTGCATCGTTATTTCGGCGCTCCCATGGTTCACTTCTACGATACTTTTTTAGGTTGGCAGCGTTGTAAACTGACATTGTTCCTGTACTCAATTCTTTCACTCTGTAAGCATTATTTCCAAGGTTCCTGACAATAGAATAGGGTCCTATGAACTTTTCGCAGAATTTACTGAAGATCTTCTTTTCTGGGTCCGATGTAGCAGGTCGTTTCACCAAAACAAGCTGGTTGATTTCAAGATCACTGTGAAACCTCTTATTTCTTACTCGCCGTAATCTGCGGTCTGCTTGTTTCCTCATGTAGGCTCTCGTCCTCTCAATTCGCAAGTCAAGTGCTATCATTGGATCTTGTGGGCAGTTAATGATGCTTTTCCACGTTCTCACTGGATACTCGTTTTTGTGTAGGACCATAGGGATTTGTCCTGTTGACTCGTGCCTGGTAGAATTCATGCATGTCTCTACATCCTTGATTTTATCCACCCATCTGTGATGTTCATTTGGAATGAAGATTCTCAAATATGAAGTTACACATTTAATTGCTCTCTCACTTGGATTTGCTTGAGCATGTCGGATACTGCTTAAAATGTGTTTTATACCCATGTCCTCTATACCTTTCTTGAATTCGGTGCTTGTGAAATAGCTGCCATGATCTGATAATATACATTCTGGTTTTCCAAGGATTGGAATAACTCTATTCCGAATACGACTGAGTACCTGTTTTGAAGTAGTTTTCTGAATGGGGCATAATACGACAAACTTAGAAAACACATCAATGCATACTAGTAAGTGTCGGCAACCTCGCCTTCCCTTCGGGATTGGACCGAAACAGTCGAGTGCCAGTAGCTCGCATGGTTTCTGAGATAGCAATGGTCTAGGATACTGCCTCATTAAACAATTATTGGGCTTTGTCCTCTGACACGGATCACAAGTTGTAATGACGTCACATATAGTTGTTCTCATACGTGGCCATGTAAATGTCTCTCCTATAGTCGCTTCGCACTTATCTACGCCCACATGACCGTAACTTTCGTGAGTATGCCATGTCAATCCTCGCTGTAAAGAAGCAGTTACTAATATGCGTAACTTGGTGTGGTCATTATCTACCCATTTGTGCAGCAAATTGTTGACATAAACATATCTTCCTTCTTTGGCTTTTGCTTCTCGAAATGCAGGTGTTCCTGTAGGTAGTTGCTTTCTGAAGTATTGAATTAAAAGCATCATCCATGGTTCCGCTTCTTGTTCTCGCTGTATCTCACGTAACACCTCCAAGAATTCCCGGTCCTTCGGTGTTAACTCCAAGTGTTGTACCATCGCTGTTTCCTCATTATAAGGCTCTGGGTTCCTGCTGAGTGCATCCGGAATCACGTTCATCTTCCCTGGGCAATGTTCAATCTCAATGCTAAACCGCTGAATATATATAGACCAACGTGTCACACGTTCGCTTGCCATCGACGTCTTAAGCAAGAATGTTAGTGCTTTATGATCAGTCCTGACAACAATAGGGTAGCCGTAAATTATTCGTTTCCATTGTTGTAGCGCATGAAGTATGGCCAACAATTCTAGCTCCGTTACAGTATAATTGCGCTCGTGCTTACGCAATTTTCGGCTGACAAATGCCAAATATGTCTTATGCTGCAGGTTAGCTGGATCCTCTTGGTAGAGCATAGCACCTATACCCACCAGTGAAGCATCCGCTTGGATTATAAATTTGTGCTTGAAATCTGGATATCCTAATTTAATGCAGTTTTCTAATAGCTGTTTTGTTGCTCGGAATGCCTTCTCACACTCCGCATTCCATAACCATTTATTATTTTTCTTTAACATTTCCTGCATGGGAGCTACAGTCTCCGTATAACCTGGACAGTTTTCCTTAAAGAATCCCGTTACGCCTAAGAAAGCCCGAATGTGCTTGACTCTCGTTGGTGTAGGGAAATTCTTTATCGCTTCGATCTTAGCGGGATTTGGCTTCACTCCCTCCTTGTCAATGATGTGACCCAAATATAAGATCTCGCTCTTGAAGAAATGCGATTTCTTCAGGTTTACTTTGAAATTCGATGCATTCAGGTTGCCCAATACTTTATCTAAATTCTCCATGTGAGTTTCAATGTTGTCGGATGCCAGCAAAATGTCATCAATGTACCGTACCGTCATCTCCTTAACTTCCTCGGTTAGATTCCGGTCCAGGGCTCGGATTAAAGCACAGCCCGCTGTTTTGACTCCAAAGGGCATTCGAACGAAGCAAAACGTTTGGTTATCGAATAAGAAGCCAGTTAGAAGCTGTGACTTCTCATCCAATTCAATATGGTGGAACGAGCTCTTCAGATCGACTGATGAATAAATGCTTTTGTTTTTAAAGCCTTTTAATACGTCTCTGATAATTGGCGCTCTGTCATACTCAGGAAAAATGAGTCTCGTGTTGAGATTTCTGGCATCTAAACAAAGTATAATAGATCCATTTGGTTTTGTGACTGCCAAAATCGCATTTAGATAAGGTGTCGGTGTCTTCCTTATCACTCCAGCTTGTAACATCTCATCTATAATGACCTTGACTTGACAACGATATTTTTCAGGAATTGGATACAACCTACTTTTGAAAGGTGACCAGTCCTCGACTTGCATAGAATATTTAAAATTTAATATTTTCCCAGGTACTGTATCAAATACTGTTTTGTGCTTCCTTAAAATCTCTTCCAATTGCTTTCTGTGTTCACCCCCAAGTTGAATGTCATTGAGCCGCTCCTGTAGTAACTCTTCAAATTGTGCCTCACTGTCATCTCCTTCCGTTAATAAAGACCATATCTCCTGGGATTCATTCTCCTCATCTAGTTCCACAACAGCTCCTTCTATGATGTTATCTTCTGCCTTTCGTACCTCCTCTTCCATTTCTTCCGATATTGCTTCCAATGCCCACGAATTTACATCTCTTCCGGTGGTGATTTCATCCATATGCAATCCCACGTTCTTCAGCTGATCATACTCTCTAAAACTGACAGTATTCTTGTGCAAATCTATCACTGCTTGATAGTCACAAATAAAATTTGCACCAAGAATTATATTGAAATTCATCTTTGCCATGATAATGAATGTTTGCCCAAAAGTGTGTTCCAATATGTTCAGCTCTAAGTATGCCTGACGTTTACAAGTGACGGTGCGTTCAGGAATAACACCCCTCACTTTGAGCTGTGGTACGGGAATTACAGGAATATTTTGACTCCGTCCCAACTCTCGAACCAAGGCCTCCGATACCAGACTGATCTGTGACCCCGTATCCAATAAACATCTTATATTAATTCCACCAATCCGTGCGTAAATAATGGGTAGTTGCCTAATTTCATCGTTCCGTGGTTTCACCGTCTCCTCCAGGCAGTCTTCTGGCAAAGCAATCCATTTTTGTATGTTCGCTACTACCCATCCCTCTTCAACTTCCGACTGTTGGGTTTGTAGGCTGTCTTCTTTATCCAAATTTAACATTTTTTTTAGCTCCAGTGCGACTCCCATCATCCGTTTGTCGCCGATTTCCTTGATATTCCTCTTGTCTCAGTAGACTTCCAGCTTCCTCAGTATGTGTATCAGGATTCTTCATGCTCCCAATGGCTTTTTCCCATCTTCCTAGCTCTCCACCTTGACTAGCGTGTAATTCCTCTAGGTAATTTTGTGATTGAGCGTGCCTATCATCCCAGTCATTTCGATTATTTCGTGGCTCTCCTTGATTTTGGTCTCTTCTTCCTTTCCATCTTTGATTAGCATTGTAATCACCGTATCTTCCATAAGGCCTGTCGTTTCTTCGATTTTCACGCCAATGTTGATATCCTCTCTGTTGATACCTATTGTTGCCTTGATATGATCTATTATTGTAGTTATTTTCGTTACGCTGGTATGGTCTGTTTTCTCCTTCTTCCTGGTTTCGCCTAGGTGTGGAAGTGCTTGTATTAGTGCCCTGCGTTTTAGTGTTTGCCTGCTTAGGTTTTATGACCTCTGTCGCATTGACTAACTCCAGCTGTCTTCCTCCTCTATAATGATTATGAGACGTAGTCTCATCTATCTGGCGTAATATCTGCTCTGCATGTATAGCCGTACTAACGTTCGCTGCGACTAGTACTTGTTGTACGTTGACTGGCAATTGCCTCGCTATTGTCATCACCAGATCCGCTTCATTTAAAGGGTAATCCAGGTCGCGAAATTTTAACATTTGCATGTTAAAGAAATCTGAGTATTTTGTTTGCTGGGTGGTTTGGTATTTTCTAGAGTAAAGCTCCATCCTTAGACTCTGTTGTGTTGCGGGCGACCAATATTTGCGCAGAAACGCCAATTTAAAATCTGACATGGTTCCAAATGTATATTTGAAGCTTAAAAACCATGTAAGGACATTTCCTGATAAAAATCTCTCCATCATCCTCAATCTACGTGCTTCAGGTACCCCTGTGTCATTGTAATGGTCTTCAATCTCTTTGATAAAAGCTTTAGGTGTTACCCCTGAATTCTCCGTGTATTTCTGTGGTTTATAATCACTTGAGCGAATTACTTGGATAAGTTGTGTAGGCTGATGACCGTCTTGTGGTGTTGAGCTCCTATCGATATTCTTGCGAAACCCTTCCGTGTTTGTTGTTAATGGGCTCTCCGTCTGAGTCTGACTTCCTGCTGTGCTTGTCTCCGGGCTATTTGAGTCATCCTGCTTGTCTTTCAATGCTCCCGTTCTAAATTTCGACGATTGCTCTAATGACCTGAGTTCGGCTTTAATGATCCTGTCCGTCTGTTCTTTAAGCTTGCTCTTCATTTCTTGCTCTAACGCTTGAATACGAGTGTGATTTTCGCCTACTGTTTTAAGAATGGTGGATCTTCCCTCTTTAGAATCGATATTCATTTTTTTCCAATCTTTTCTTATCTGCTCTTTAATCGTGCTTACTTTCTCTTCAATCTGGCTTTTAGTGTCATCCTGATTGCTTTCTATCTGGCTCAGCCTATCTTCGATGGTACTCCTTAATTGACTCTGATCCGCTTCTAGGCTTTTCCATTGTTCCGCTGATTTTATTTCGAGACGATCCATATCTTTAATTATGCCGGATATGTTCTCATCTACTGCTGATAATTGTTGCTGAATGACTTTGCCGCTCTTTTCTATCTCCATAAATCGTCCTTCTAACTTCTCCTGAGCTATCTTGAACTCGCTTGTATTCATAGTGCACGCTATTTCAATTTGCTCTAATTTAGCTAACACCGTTTCATCCAAAATGCTAAGTTTTTGATCAAAATATTTTCCATTTTCTTAATCTGGTCTAATTGCTTTTCATTATTTTTACTCACATCTAGGGCCAGTAATACCATCTGTTGATTAGTGTGATCTTTCATCTCTGCGGTTAACGTCTCTAACTGTGAATTGATAGTGTCATTAATTTCACTTTTTAACAACCTAGCTTGTTCCGCCTGATATTCATTCTGTTCAATTCTACTGTTATTTAATTGTGTCCGCAATGATTCACTTTGTTCTGATAATTTGTTTATCGACTCACTTTGTTCTAACATAGTATTGTTTATTGCTTCACTTTGTTCTGATAGTCTATCGTTTATTTGTTCAGATAACTTCGCTTTTAATGCTTCACTTTGTTCTAACATACTAGTATTTATTTGCTCAGACAATTTCGCGTTTAATGCTTCACTTTGTTCTAACATACTAGTGTTTAATGATTGACTCTGTTCTGACAGTTTAGTGTTTATTTGTTCAGATAATTTTGTGTTCAATGATTGACTCTGTTCTGATAATTTAGCGTTTAATACTTCACTTTGTTCTAACATACTATTGTTTAATGATTGACTCTGTTCCGCCAATTTAGTGTCCAACAATGCCTGTGTTCTCCTAGCTGCACTCTCAATGATTTCTTGAATCTGTTCAACCGTTGCCATATTACACACTTTATATGAGACATTAGGGAAATGGCATAAAGCAATGTCCTTTGATACACACATAAAATCCAATGCACATTTAATTTCTTTACCCTACTCAGTTCATTTATTTTTACATTTAATCCCACTAGTCGATTGCATCTCTGAGTAGTTCTAATTTTACTCAATTTAATATAAACCCAAACACATATTCAGTCATTAAATTGTTATCCTGATCTGATATTAACACTGAATAATTAATAAAGTATTAATTGTCATTTAAGGCTACAGCCTCCTAACATTTTCACGAGTTTGACTTTCTAAACAAATCTTATTTTAACTTTAATCATTGGGCGGCCGGTATCACATATATATTACCTTTTACTTTAATTCAATAGACAAAAACGTGAACCGTATTTTACTTTGCAAACTCCTGATTTTACTTTATATTTCACACATTTGGCGGTATCCTCTTCGCCTCACTTACTTTTAATAAAATATCACTTCCCGGTGATTAAAATACTGCCATATCTGCCTGCACTTGCGGCATGTCAGTTTTACTCAAATACGCCACTTAAATGTGTTCCAGCAGCGAACCAGCAATAAAATTACACCTTCATTGTTGCGTCAGTTTGAAAACCCAACTACGCTTGTATTGACATGTGCAAAATCTTTGCCGTTACACCACAGTGAACCGCCCCACGCTTGGCCGCGCCAGTTTACTCCTATGAACCCTTCAGAAAAGCAGTGTTTAATGTAAGAAATCTTAATCAAGGGGTCGCGCTCAGTTCCTATGTGATGTTTACGTTCGCCAAACAACATGCTCTACTGAGGTAAGGGTCATAGGATATAAACTATAAATTAGAAAGAAAGGTGACAAGATGTAAAATAATAACAAGATTTAATGACTAATAGTGCTTAAAAAGAAATAAACAACAATAAAATATAAAACACTCCTCCCTGAATTTCCCATGATAGGAATATCTATAAATTTGAGGAGTCCGACGGACCTCCCCTTTTATTTAAAATGTGTATCCTGGTTCCACTACCTTGCAATTTGGGTTTTATGTGCGCGTAATGACTAACTACGAGGAATGAGTACTTTGGATGACTGTTCGTTTACAACGGGTTAACAGCCACGATGCTTACGAACAATCATCTCGTAAATCAACGTTTATGGATATGGAACATGACATTAAATAAAACCCTTAAAAAGTAATGCTGACACACGCACTACAAATCTACTATTTACAGGAATCTCCCTGAGACCCTCATTAGCGCGAAGACGCACTTGACTTTGAGCTGCCAACACGGGCCAAATTGCTCAACACAAACAAGGAAATACAGCAAGCATGTGACTCACGGGTCACTGAATGGAATATAAACACGGAATAAACCAACAACAACAAAAGCCTGACTGGCTGACATTACTTTATATGAACAAAACTGCATGTTAAGCTAACGCTTCGGATATTATCGTGATTCGTAGGCAACTCCCATTTATTTAAACAATTTTTATCATTGATCAGTTCTTAGTCTGTATTTAAAGTTATTACTGAGCCACACAGGCACTCTCCAATAATGGCCTGGCTGGCACCCTTCAGTTCGTCTTGCGCAACATCTCCCCTCTTCCTCAATCACCTGCCATTGTCCCACTCCAGTGTGTATAAATACCTGACCAGCTGTGCCGTTATCTCAAGGAATCAACAGCAACAAACTCAACCACTTCAAAATATGGTCAGACATTAATCAAAATATCCAGAATTGCCCTCGCGAGGTCACAATCTGGATTTGTCATCAAGCTGCCAGAAATCAGTCTACGCTGAAATTCCCGCTTGTAATGACACAAAAACACACACTCACACACACACATATATGGGAATGACAATTCATTTTCACACAGATCGGCTGAATGAATGCTCGCCAACAATTAAAAAAATATTAAACCTACGATAGAGCTGACTGCTCTTCGTCACAAATCACATTGCTCCAAAGGCAATAATCTCATTGAATCTGATCAATAATAAAACAAAAGAAATTAATTACCCTCCAATCTACTGTATAATTATTTTACTTCAGTCCTACTTCTGAAACACAACATATCTCCGAGAGACGTTTTTAACCGCATCGCGTAACATATGCAAACACGGCCGTTCACATAGCTACGTTAGTTAAAACAACAAACAAGAAAAGAACCTTCTACTAAATATATGCGAGCTGTTTCCATGCAAAAGGTGTGTCAGACCAAAACTAAATAGACTACGTTAATCACACAAGCAAATTATTTACAAAACAAAATATGTCCCATACACCATAAGTTAATTTATCAGATAATAATAAATATTATTCCGTACTCATCCTCAGTCAGCCACCCGTCAAAGAACATCTGCAGCCATTTCCCAACTGGATTCTTCTTATCTCATCTCAACCATCTTGACGGAGTCTTGATATTTCCAGGCTTCCTCCATGGTCAATGATGTCATCTCTCGTGCTAATTCAAAAATTAAATTATTATACACTTGATGTCTGACTACTAAATTCGCCGTTCGGGTACTTCTTTCCCCAAAACAGTTTATTGGCGAATTATCGAAGATACTGCCCCTACAAATATAGTACTGTGACTATCTAACACTGAATTTAACACTTTCAATAATAATTTCTGTGTCCTTCATGACACGCAAAGTATAACTGTCAACGTCCTTAGACGCGCAAAGTATAAAAGCCTGTGTCCACTGACACACAAAATAACAGCCTACGTCCTCAGACGAACCAAAGTAATAAGCTTACGTCCGTAGACGCACAGAATAATAATACGCTTAGTCTTGGCTCTTCACTTATAAATGAACTGGCCCTAGGTCTTGATGGTGGGGGAATTTAGATAAAAATTTCTCGAAATAATGGTGGTACAGGAATGAAATAAATATCACTGAACTCGAAAAATAGCGCAGGTCAAGAATATGCCCATTAATCCTAGAATCGATCGTAGAGATTTTGTCTAGGCAATCTCCCGCGTGAATGCTAGCCGAGCGTGCCCACGCTAGACCTGCCGCGCTAAATAGGCATTCTTCTCTCATTTGTTCCCACACTTTCTGTAATTTGGCGGTTTTTAGCAGATCTTGGCGTCGTAGGAGTGTCTATTTTCCTCATCAGCCACTCACGTTACTGCATCATATTTCTTATAGGCGCGAACATCACAATGAACATACCAGAACCATGTCTCACTGCGCGTCGCTTCTATTTTGAGGCGGCCAACACCTGTCCTTCTGACACATCGCTAGGCTATTTCCTTTCACAGCTAAAGTATTTAGCCTTTTCTGCTTCAGGTATGTCCCCGCTGTCTCCAACCAATGCTTGAAATTTCCTCATCTCCGTCTGGCTACTTTCATGATGCTGGTGGAAATATTTATTAATTGAAGAAATAAAACGTAGAATCATTTATCCCACAGAGGATAAAGGGTTCAGTAGGAAGAAATAAAAGAAGAAAAGCAGGAAGGAAGGAAGGAAGGAAGGAAGGAAGGAGTCTTTAGAAATATCTCGAAGAGTAGTGTGCAAAAAGTAAATCATAACAAGAAGTTCCGTGAAGAACTATACAGCCTACTTTTCATGCCAATGATTATTCTACAGAATATGAACCTATCTAGAATAATGACGAAATTAAGTTGCTAATATCGAAATTTCCAATTAGTTCGAAATACTGTATACCTGGCATAATGTATCCTAATAGAGCACTACAGTTGGCAGCCCTGATGACTGAATATATTCTTAGTTCCGTCTCTTACGGTACTAAATACAAAATTTGGTTGAAGTCCACTGGATAGCATGGACGTTACATGCAGTTAAACATTGGATCTAACAGCGCGCGTAAAATCATGTTGGCAACAATGTCATGCATGTATTGGTCAGAAATAATCTGAAATAATATGATCTATGGTTGTGCCAATTTTGAATGAAATCCATTAGTTAGTATAGAAGTTACATGCATTTTAAAATTGGACCTATCAGCAGGCTTAGAATCATGTTGGCAGCACTGACGTATATTAGTAACTCCAAATTCGTCTAGAATGCCAGGTACTATACGTGTGCAAAGTTTAGAGCTATTGGCTTGCATACTTTCTGATATATTGATATTAGGGTAACAAAAGTAGGGACAGCACATATTAACAGTTGGCAGCCCTGGTTGCTCCTTAGAATACGCATAGTCATATCTGTTATGGTACACATAGCACATACGAAATTTGGTTGAAATCCAAATGATAGTACTGAAGTTACATGTATTTAAAGTTGGACTTGTCAGCAGGCTTAGAATCATGTTGGTAGCACTGACGTATATAAGTTACTCCAAATTAATATAGAATGTCAGGTACTATACGTGTGCATAGTTTAAAGCTGTCGGCTTGCATACTTTCTGATATATTGGTATTTGGATAAAATAAATTAGGAGCATTTATTAACAGTTGGCAGCCCTGGTAGGTCTTAAGAATACGCTCAGTCATATCTGGTTATGTACACATACAACATACGAAATTTGGTTGAATTCCATTTGATAGTGTAGAAGTTATATGCATTTAAAAATTGGACCTATCAGGAGGCTTATAATCATTTTGGCAACACTGCCATGTTTGGCCTCCTGGAAATTAAACTGAAATATTATGATCTGTACGTGTGCCAATTTTGAAATAGCTCCCATTCATACTTTCCAAGATATCCAACATGGAGCTCAAATTTCTAGTGCGTTTTTTCAGCAGTTGGTAGCACTGACATCATTTTCAAATATGGACGTGAGATATTCCGGTGCACATCTTTACTCATACTAAATTTGGTTTTGATTGCTGCAGCCGTTTAGGAGTTGATAGGGGGGGGGGGTGGGACACACACACACTGCCAGACAGACAGACAGACAGAAGGATAGACAGACAGACAGACAGACAGAAGGATAGACAGACAGACAGACAGACAGACACACACACATTTGCCCGATCTCATAAGACTACTTTTTCCTCATTTTTTCAAAATGTGAAAAGTAGGCTAAAAATGTTACCATTATTATAAAAGCGTCGTTGTAATTGATAATGATTCATTTAAGCCGGGCTTTGAGGCATCGTGGTCATGTAGCCCCGTGTACATACTTGGGGGGAGGGGTGGAATTGTCTGATAACCTATGTTATTGTGATGGTTGTACAGTACGTATAGAAACTCTCTCCGCATTAAAGTCAGAAGCTTGAGGGTCTGGCTGGCAACTGCGGAAAGAAGTCATCATGCGGATGTGGGGCGGATGCGGATAACAGTCCTGTGGATGCGGGGCGGATACGGATAACAGTCGTGCGGATGAGGGGCGGATGCGGAAAACAGTCTGTGGATGTGGGGCGGATACGGATAACAGTCGTGCGGATGAGGGGCGGATGCGGAAAACAGTCTGTGGATGTGGGGCGGATACGGATAACAGTCTTGCGGATGCGGGGCGGTTGCGGAAAACATTCTGTGGATGCGGGACGGATACGCATAACAGTCGTGCGGATGAGGGGCGGATGCGGAAAACAAACGTGCGAATGTGGAAAGAAGTCATTCGGTTGCATGGTGGTTGCGGATAACAGTCTTGCGGATGCGGGGCGGTTGCGGATAACAGTCTGCGGATGCGGGGCGGATACGCATAACAGTCGTGCGGATGAGGGGCGGATGCGGAAAACAAACGTGCGAATGTGGAAAGAAGTCATGCGGTTGCATGGTGGTTGCGGATAACAGTCTTGTGGATGTGGGGCGGTTGCGGATAACAGTCATGCGGATGCGGGGCGGATACGGATAACAGTTGTGCGGATGTGGGGCGGATACGGATAACGTATCGTCTATCCACGCAGGGCTCTACCTATGGGAACTAGAAGCCCTTTCACCCTGGAGATAACGGCTGCTACTTCTACGATGCCGAGGGGGCACTATTAGCCTTCTTGAGATGGACGTGAGGGATGACTTAATTTGGACAAGAGGTGTTCTGACGGGTTGGAGAGGCAGAGAGAGTACAATTAGCTGTCAGCAAGCCACAGGTGAGGGCAGTAACTGACAGACAACCACTTGACAAGCACTTTCAGTGGCCGCCCTATTCTTCAGAACACACACACCTCAAAGGTCGGCAACTCTTGTTCCCAGCTACAACAGATCTTATAGTTCTCAGTCTTCATGTCACAACCCCCTTCTCTCTTGAACACAGGGGAATGTGTGGCTAATCCTCAGATTGGAGGTTCGAATCCTGGTGCAGACCAGGGCTATCTTCAGTGTGATTTTTCTCCGAATATTTCCCACTTCCTTCAGAAAAATGTCAGAATAGTACCTTATTTCTAGTTCGGGGCACCTACCTAGTTCCCGGGCCTAATAATTACAGCTACATACCAGCCTCCGTGGCTTAGGCGTCAGCACGCCAGCCTCTCACCGCTGGGTCCGCGGTTCAAATCCCGGTTACTCCATGTGAGATTTGTGCTGGACAGAGTGGAGACAGACATGCTTTTCTCCGGATACTCCAGTTTGCTCTGTCACAGTTTCATTCCAGCAACGCTCTCCACTATTATTTCATTTCATCTGTCATTCATTTAATCATTGCCTCCGAGGAGTGCGACAGGCTTCGGCAGCCGGCACAGTTCATATCCTCACCCTAGATGGGGACTTCATGCATTCCATCCCTGACCCGGTCGGTACACTGGAAACCGGCTGTGGATTTTCATTTTCACCAGTGAAACACAGGTTATCATATAATTCAACACACACCCAAGTATACGGGGGAATAAATGACCAAGCTCCTAATACGAATAAACAAAGACAACACATCTCTTTGAACAGCTTAACCTATTGACTCTACATTTTGCATCGGTTGATATAGCCAACACATTAAATTAACCACTAGAAAGCTATTGATGTTGTAGTTACATTTGAGAGGCTTGGACATCGTGGTCATTTAGACCGTTTACTTGGGTGTGTGTAGAATTTATCTGATAACTTGTGTTATTGTGGTGTCCATAGTAGTGTGTGTATTTGTAATTTAGATGAGGATTGGAAAGGAGGCAGTCGTGGCCTTGTGTTAGGAACCATCCCGGCATTTGCCCGTAGTAGAAGTGGGAAACCACGGAAAACCACTTCCAGGATAGCTGAAGTGGGAATCGAACCTACCCCTTCACAGTTTTGTTTCACGTGGCTGAGTGCACCCAGTTCCAGCCCTCAGATCAGAATTAAATTTCTTGACAGAGCTGGGATTCGAAACAGGATTCCTGTCACACTCGACTTGGGTTCTCCTTGTGGACCTACTTTATCTTCACTTCGTCATTAAATAATTTTAAGCCAATCTAAACTTATTTTTAGTCCACCGCTTTCGTCCCGTACACTTATAGAAGTATTTTATGCACCATGGTTGTCGTTTTCTTTAAGTTTTTATCAACATTTTATTTTCGTTCTTTGCTCCATTGTAGGTTATTGTGACACTGACTCACAATAAAAACATCAGACACCCCACGGCGGCTTTACCCTGATAGCCACATGTACGTACTCCATGCTAACATGGGGAGGTCGCCACGTGGTTTACTAGAAAAGCGTTCGAATTTGGAGGGTTTGCTCTTCATAAAAAAATATTTTGGCCCTGTTCGAGCGTTTGTGCTAATGGGCCTTAGTGTGTTCAAAATTAAATATTGAAAATCAATCCTCAAACTTTGGTAGTCTTACTGTATTCCCACACACGTTCCCGGCTCGTCTCCATGACGTAGTCGCTAGCGTGTTGGCGTTGGAAAATGGAAGTTGCCGTGATCGGAACCTACCTTGCTCTTTTTAAATTATTTTCATTATCTTTCTTTGACATTTTTTTCTTTTATTTTATGTTTGTGGTACAATATTTAAGCTGGCAGATTACATTAATTACTTTATTATTCGTTGTTGCTTTTTCTATTTATAATATTAATATTTTTTTTATTTTATTTTTTATTTTTAGTCGTTTACCCTCCAGGTTGGTGGAACCCATGGACTCAGCGAGGAAACTCACCACTACCGCCTCTACGGGCAGTGTCCTGGAGCTGGGAACATCGAATCGGAAGGGATACAACTGGTGAGGTGGGCCGTTCAGCGTGGCCGGCGATGCTACGTTCATTCGCACTGCACCGAGTCTAATGCAGAAACGTAAGAGCCCTTCCCTTGTTCCACTCTGCTCCACCATCAAGCTAAACTTTCTGTATGTAAACAATAACAAAAATTATAATTTGTCACCTCCGTAGCGTAGCGGTCAGCATGGCTAGCTGCCGCCCCGGAGGTCCTGGGTTCGATTCCCGGCTCTGCCACGAAATTTGAAAAGTGGTACGAGGACTGGAACGGGGTCTACTCAGCCTCGGGTGGCCCAAATGAGTAGAGGGGGTTCGATTCCCCCTCAGCCATCCTCGAAGTGGTTTTCCGTGGTTTCCCACTTCGTCTTTGGGCAAATGCCGGGATGGTACCTTCTTCAAGGCGACGGCCGCCTCCTTCCCTCTTCCTTGCCTATCCATCCTAACCATCCCTTACCTTCCCTCATGAGGTCCCTGTTCGCTTTGCAGGTGAGGCCGCCTGGGCAAGGTGCCAATCCCACCTCACCAGTTGTATCCCTTCCGATTCGATGTTCCCAGCTCTAGGACACTGCCCGTAGAGGCGGTAGTGGTTAGTTCCCTCGCTGAGTCCGTGGGTTCCACCAACCTGGAGGGTAAACGACTAAAATAAATTAAAAAATAAAATTAAAAAAAACGTTATTGTTTACATACAGAAAGTTTAGCTTGATGGTGGAGCAGAGTGGAACAAGGGAAGGGCTCTTGCGTTTCTGCATTAGACTCGGCACAGTGCACATGAACGTAGCATTGCCGGCCACGCTGCATTTAAATTCTAACAAATAAAACTTACAACACGTTCAAGCGTCACGGACGAATAATGATGTTAAAATATCGTACATAGCTCCAAAACCGAAGAGACCACAGCAAATACAATATAGAATACGCAAAAGACAATAAGGGATGTATCAGTAAAAGATACGAAAATGTGCTGACCAAGCTCTGACTCTAACTCGTAACCTTCAGTTCCCCACTCCAACCCGCTAGCGACTACGCCACGTAGACGAGCCGGGAACGTGTGTGGGAATAAGACTACAAAAGTTTGAGGATTGATTTTCAACGTTCAATTTTGAGCAAACTAAATCCCATTGGCATAAACGCTCGGACATGGCCAAAATATTTTTTATGAAGAGCACACCCCCCAAAATCGAACGCTTTTCTAGCAAACCACTTGGCGACCTCCCCTTGTAAGTGGCACTTACACATGTTTTGAATGTCGAATGTCATCCATTTTAACCCGTTGAATGATACGCCCGTCTATAGACGGTGCATAAGAGCTTTACTTTTTTCATAGTCCCTGTTCGCTCTCAAGTGCCGAGTCGATCTCTGGCATATGCTGCTGTATGTTGGGCATTATGTAGTACTACTTGAGTTTGGAAATTTTTTTTCTTCCAGAAATAAATAACAGGGCATTTTGTATACAACTGTCCTCTACAGATGGAGTTCATCTGCGATGTAAACAAGCATAGCGGAAGATTAAATACATTCTTAGTGAGGAGCAACAAGTATTAGTTGCCAACTGAGTTTAGGAAATAATTTTCTTTTGGTTCCTTTACCTCAATGGAGATGATGCAAGCGTGGGTACAAACATTTTTATTTTTATTTAAAAAAAAAAATCGTAGGATTTTGAATTGCATTTAGATAAAAAAATGACCCAAAACCTAAACACTAGACATTTTAAGCCTATTACTTCCATCATACGTTACAAATTACGGGCTTTTGCATGCGAATGAAAAACCTCAGCTTTGGGGTTGCAAACAGCTAATTGATAACTCAGCACTTAAAAGGTTAAGTACCCCCATATTTGTACATAAATGTGCGTTATTTTGTGATAAGTACCTTATGTAGTGATTTTCATGTTAGGGCATGTAAATACTTGTTTTCCCGCCTAATGTAATTGGGCACAAAGAATTGTGTTGACCGACTGAAAAACTTTCATTATTAGAACTAGGCAACACTGAAGAATGGCTTCTATCCATTCTGTTAATTGTTAATTACCAATTTGTATTAGAACATTTTGATTGATTGTATTATTAGATGCTGGCATTTGGTTTAATTCGTTATGATCCACACAAAATTGAAGTTCACAATATGGCCGGAACAGGTGCTGAATATTTTTTTTTATTAATAATAATTTTCGATTAAGGTGGAATAAATTAATTCAATGCCATTTGGTATTTCCTTTGCAAATATGTTGGTAGAAAAAAATAACTTTTTTTTCTCTTTTGACCCTATCAGACGGATTCCTTGTAAGAAGAATAACATGCGTTACACTGAGACTCATTGCAATCTCTATTCCGTAAAAAGATAAAGCAATAATGTTACTCTGTAGCACATTTCTTTGTACTTACTGTTATAGGCTAGTGATCAGAATTAAAACTGAGTCTACAGTAAACATGTGTTCACTTTTCTAGCTGCACGAGACGTTTTTTTGTTTTTTTTTGTTTTTTTTTGTTTTTTGTTTTGGTCGTGTAGCCTTAAAACCCATTAGAAGAGGCTGTTGTTGGTAATCTTCCTGGAATGACTCGTTTGATCTGGCCTTAATGAAGCAACTATCTCCACTATCGCTATAATTATGTGAAACACATAGATTAACACGACTCGTAATTGCCACTGTAGAGAGGACGGGAAAACTTTTATAAGCTCATTAAACAGGGGGTCATAAACATGGGACTCGGTGAGACTTGCCGCCATCTCGATCGACTTTCAAGTCCGGGTAGATAAACATGGGACTGTCTACCATCTCGATCGTATGTTAAGTCTGAGTAGACAAACATGAAACTCACTCTCATCTCGATCATATGTTAAGTCTGAGTAGATAAACATGGGACTAACTGCCATCTCGATCGTATGTTAAGTCTGAGTAGACAAACATGGGACTCCCTCCCAATCTCCCATCTCGATCATATTATAGGTCTGAGCAGACAAGGCTGTGACTCACAGTAGACTCAATGATCTTTCAAGTCTGCGTAGATAAATATGAACCTCAGCAAAATAAACTGCCACCTTGGTCGCTTTCCAAGTCCGAGTAGATAAACATGGGACTCATCAAGACTCGCTGTCATCAAAATCGTGTTTCAAGTCTGTGTAGATAAATATGGCACTCAGTGCAACCTTGATCAACTTATAGGTCCAGGGAGATAAACATAGGACTCATTGCCTTCTTGATCATCTTACAGATCCGGGGAGATAAACATTAGACTCACTGCCATCCTGATCATCCTATAGGACCAGAGAGATAAACATGGGACTCATTGCCATCTTGATCAACTTATAAGTCCGGGGAGATAATCATGGGACACATTACCATCTTGATCAACTTATAGGTCCGGGGAGATAATCATGGGACTCATTGCCTTCTTGATCATCTTACAAATCCGGGGAGATAAACATGGGGCTCATTGCCATCCTGACCATCCTACAGTACCAGAGAAATAAACATGGGACCCATTGCCATCTTGATCATCTTACAAGTCCGGGGAGATAAACATGGGGCTCATTGCCATCCTGATCATCCTACAGAACCAGAGAAATAAACATGTGACCCATTGCCATCTTGATCATCTTATAGGTCCGAGTAGATAACCATGTGACTCATTGCCACCTTTATTATCTTACATGTACGGGGAGATAACATGCAACTCATTGCCATCTTGATCATCTTCCTGGTCCGGGGATATAAACATGGGACTCACAGAGGCTGATGACACCTTGATCGTCTTACAAGTATGAGTAAAATGTGGGACCATCTGAAACTTAGTGCCATCTCAAAGGTCTTACAAGTCTGGACCAAGGATAATGTAAGTATAAGAGATTCGTCACTTTTGGTTATAGAATTTCCGAGAGAGAGCACCGCCTGAGGCTATGTACCGCTATACCAAGTCTGGCAACATAAAAAGTAAAAAGCCATATGAATGTAGCCTTTATTACACGTAATTGAACAGTATTTTCTGCGATGAGTTATTGATTATTGATGAAAATGACACAAACATAACTGCGCCTTTCGCTAGGCGTAGAAATGTACGTCCAGATAGGAAAATAGTACTCTTTGATATATATTGTTTTAGATCCCTTAGTTGGGGGTAGTTAGATCTAAAACGGATGTGTTATTGTGCTGATTTGGAGAGTGATTCCTAGAGGGGGCAGCTTCCCGTAGCTGGGTAAGCTGACCAGTGTAGAGTGTTGTTTAGTGTTAGGATGCTAAGGGATGCTCCTCTAAAGACGTAAGTGTATTCCAGGGGATGAACCTCTGTGTACAGGTTATTGCACTAGCCTCTCAGCTGGTTGGAGAGAGTTATATAACCGACGTGCGTGCGTCAGCTATGTGGGCGGCTCGCTGCTCAGGCAGTCGGGCCGCTGCGGGAAGTACAATGAGACTTGAGCTAGCAACTATTTGGCTACTGTTGTCACGGTCACTCGTGACGGGAATCAGGAAGGGCGTTAGGACGTGAATAGGCGTGTAATTAGTAAGACAAGTGTAGTGGAATATGGAATTGTGAGTCCCTTTTAGGGGAATGTAATAAATGTTATAAGTTTAAGTGTACAAGTTTGTGGATTAGGTTACAAAATATAGGATCTATGAACACTGCTGACTCACCTGATGATAACAGCTAGGGCCTCCGGCTGACACACTGTATGACTGATAATAGAGAGAGAGTTGTCCTCCTTAAGGTCGTCCTCTTTATAGGTTTTGCTGTTGTACTGTCAGCATTCCATTGGCATAGCTTCCCCAGTTAGTTATAGTGTAGATGTTTATGGTGTGATGCAAGTGTTTGGCAAGCCTTCCAGGCTGGTTAGCTGCCCTTGCTGTGTGAAAGATGTTGTTCTGGACTTATGAGATTTGCCAGTTAGGGGGGGTTTTAATAGATGATGGAGGGTGGCTTCCAGGGGGTGCAGCCCCCTGGGGGCCTGTACAATATCAATGTTGGCAATAGATTTGTCACGAAGGACAGAATTATGCCGTTCTAGAGCTTAATTCACCTTTAGGCTAATTAAACATTGCTCTCCTACTCTACAGAATTGTTGGGATATTCGATGAATATAAAGAAAACTGTCCAAATGCACACTCTATATTGCCATAACCTTACTTTTGCCTAGCATGCCGGCTGCCACCCACCCTAAACCACAAATTTTATTGCAATGCAAAGGAGAATGGGTAGGAAAACAAACAAGATATGAAATGCACATATTGATTCTCTATATATTTTTATTCGAGAATAGTCCATATTGTCCACTAGTTTTACACATGGTCAACACTAGGAAGATGAAAATTGTCGTATTGTTCTTACTATCATTATAATTCTTACATGCCGGTGCTTGGCAATTTTTCCTCCCTTGCAGTGGCATGATTGACTCTCAATTCAATTCAAATAAATAATCAAAATACCGAACAAATCAAAACAACCAACACCACCACGAGGAAAATCAATCAAAACAGACTATTCCCGCTTCCGCCAGTCTGTTTGCTATGAGCGTTAGGTGAGTGCCAACTACGGAAACATAGTACTGAAATTAATTCTTCATTGGTTGGCAGAACATCTATAGCGGAGCTATATCGAAACCCACGCGCTCCCTATGATCTGTCATCCCCCTGGTCTGGACAGAAATATACACGGAACCCATTGAAACTAACTGCCAGAACAAAAAAAAATGGACTCAGTGCCAGTGCAAGTACAAGTCCCGGTAAGTTCTATAAGCATGAGACTCCAGCAAGACCAGTCTTTTCGAATGTTAGCATTCACTTACAAGAAGTTTCTCTCATGTTCTAGTGCATTAATTCCTTATTACTCTGTAAGCCTCCTGTAGTCTGGTAGCTGTCCCACCTGTCCAACACTCAAGGAATATACTTTTTGATATTACTACATCATCTTTCGGCAGCTTCGGTGGCGTAGTTGGTAGCATGCTGAGCTTCTATGGCCATGGTCGCGGGTTAAAAGCCGAACGAAGTCGTCGGATTTTTTAAGAGCGTTAAAAATCCCTCAGTATGCCTTCCTTCGGAGGGGAAGTAAAGCCGCGGCGGTCCCATGTCATAGATTTATGGAAAGGAAGGAAGGAAGATTGTAGTTTTACGTGACCGTGAATCTTGTGATTATAAGCCACGGGACCTCCTTTTTACGTGGAATCCGAACCACAAGACATGGCATTTCACTTCGAAAATCTCACATGCATTGACCGGGAATCGAACCCGGACCGCCTTGGTGAGAGGCATACAGCTAGACCGCTGAGCCACCACGCCCCCAATAGATTTATGGCTTGATAAAGAACCTTCAACTAATTACACTTGTTTGAAGCTAAATTATAGGTTTTCTTGCACTAACGCTTTTAGGTACCGATGTTCGTCGCCAGAAGCCGACTGCGGTGGCTTCTTGTAACAAAGTTCAGAACCATTTGGTCCTTGAGGGTGGCGTTTGGTAGCAAAAGTTGGAAATACCTGAAATCGATTGTATGCAGTCCTTACTTGATTTAAACAGATAGCACACACTAATCCAGCCATCACAATTAACACCGGTTATCAGACAGTTTCTACACACGCCCAAAGTACTCGGGGCTACATGACCACGTTGTCGCAGTCCCTAAACTGAGAAAGCAACCAACCGACATCATATCATCTGTACATTCCTTTTTGGACTTTCTTGCTTTATTGACGCAGGCTTCTCATGAACTACGCTTGATTTTCTCATATCTTTGGCGTTATCATGGACAATCCTTCTACAACATACCCATTTCCTCTTTGAAGATGGCGATGATTGTTAGGACATCTGAAAACACATACAACATTTCACCTTGCTTTTGTTACAAGAGCTCTCGATGGTTATGCCTTGATAAACAGTTGTTGTTAATTCAATTAGGGGCTTTGAGTCATCGTGGTCATGTAGTTACAAATTCTTGGGTGTTGATTGTAGCCCCGTGTACTTTGGGTGTGTGTAGAATCTGTCTGATGACCGGTGTTAACTGTGATCGCTGTATTAGTGTGTGTTATCTGTATCAATTCAAGTAAGGACTGAAGACAATAATTTCAAGTAGTTCCTACTTTCGCTACCAAATGCTACCGTCCACGAGACCTAGCTTATGGACTTGGCTACTAGATGGCATCGCAGTCAGCACCTGGCGCCGAACGTTGGAACTAATAGAGCGTTATTATTTCTAACTTACAAATTTTGGCTTCACACAAGTGAAGTTAGTGGAAGGTTCTTTTCGTGCCATAAATCTATGACGTGGGACCGCCGGCTTTACTTCCCCTCCGAAGGAAGGCATACTGATGGATTTTTATCGCTCTAAAAAATCCAACGACTTCGGCCGGGTTTGAACCCACGACCTTGGGCATAGAAGCTCAGCATGCTACCAACTACGCCACCGAAGTGGCGTTCTTGGGTGTGTGAGTGGAATGTCTGATGACCTGTGTCATTGTGATGGCTGTGGTAGAACTTGTGTATTTGTAAATAAGACCTTGGCTTTAAATTTGGAACCTTCCCGGCATTTACCTAGAGTAGAAGTGAGCAACGAAGGAAAACGATTTCTAAGACAGCTGAGGTCAGAATCAATCCCATCTATTTTCAGTTTTTCCTCACGAGGCTGAATATACCCTGTTCCAAACCTCAGACCAGAAATATGGTAAATGACATGGTAGAACCAGGAATGGAACCCAGGACCTTAAAACCACATAAGCCGGAATATCTTGACATAATAATATCGTATGGCCTCGGGTGCTGGGTGCAAGCTTTGTTACTTGACGCCCAGAGGGCAGCTTTCATGTCGATTTTTTTGTTCCTTGGAGCGCTATGAAAGTCAAGGGTAGATATCTAAGCTCCTTGACACTATAGCGCTCTCTAGTAGGGAAAGGAGGAACTTTTGTGTTGGAGGAAAATCCCCAGATTATTTTTGCCATTATGAACACGGCCTACTGAATTCAAGTGGGTTCTTTAACATGCCAACAACGTGTGACATTCGTGTCGTGATTTTTGTCGCCTTTCAAAAATCACTTACCATGGCCAGGAGTGAACCTGCAAGCTTGGTGTTGGTAGACCGACACGATAACCACTCGCCCACCGTAGCAAGCATCTTGACATGAATAGGCTACACCAGAAGTCCTATGTGCTCCACTTTTTTGATGTCTCACTAGGCCTACAAATGAGGCGTCCGGAATCAAATCCCGCCAAGTCCACAAAAATTTGTGGGAGAATGAGGAAAACTGTTAACATATGAAAAAACATCGTTGGAATATGAACATTTCGTTTATTAATTACGTTGTCATCAAATGATGCATTCCAACAAAATACAGGATTGTCCCTTATTGGAAAGTAACACAATTCTTAAGATGAATTAGGAGTTAACTGGTTTTGAAAGTGAAATGTACATTTCGACGCTTTTGAAAGTAAGAAAAGCAGTTCTAAGAATAAAAACCAGGGAACAAGGAAAGCATGTGAACGTGAACCATCCAAATTATACATGAAATGAGAACCTGACCTGAATTTTGATTATGCATAATATTTAAAATTTTACAAACATTTAATCACACATTACAAAACACAACACAGCTGATGGCAGTATGAATGAATTCTGGGTAATGCAATTCTATGTGCTGATTGGCTGAAAATGACTTAGTGGATTTTGAAACTAACAATGGTGGAAGTTCAATTGGATGTATTGGATTTTGAAACTAACCCTAAGTTTTGTCCACCATTTTCAAAGGGAAATACCGTCTTTTGAAGGAAAATGATGTCACCATTTAGTTGCCTGCGTGCAAGTTCATATAAAGGCAACTTCATCTCATTTTTCATGTTCGATGGACTTGACGGGTTTTGATTCTAGGCGCCTCAAATAGTTTGTTGTTACGTGTGTCCAAAACCTTTCAACCCAAGTAGTACGTTAAGATTGCTCATTCATGTCTTTTCATTCTGTTTTCTCATTTATTGTGCCATGTTTCTGTTACTACCCAGTGTCCTGCTTGATGAAGATGTTAAAGAAAGTCATGAAGTGGTGAAATATGTTTGTCCAATTAGGTAATGGATGTTAATTGTGTTCTTCACCAAAACGGTCGCTCGCCAAGTTGGCTGACCTGCGCCCGCTAACAAGCCCGGTGTTTTCTGTAATGAGGTGAAAGAGATATGAACCATAAAGTGCGCCCTGGCAGCGCGTTACAGACCGCTAATAAGAGATCTGCCACCGCACCGTCTAGCAGGGGAACAAACAGGGCATTTCACATGGGAGCAGATATTATACAAATGTGTCATTAAGGGTCAAAAGAGCCCCGACCACCCACGGGCATTAGGCAGCATTGCAAACAAATTGTTTAATTAACTTAATGTCTTTAAAAATTACTACAAACTACAGATATTCTACTTAAAATTAGTGGTATTCCTTTCGAGAATCACCTTGAAGATTTAAATATACTTAAGTTAACTCATCCCTAACTCAAGTAATTGGCAGTCTCATACGGTGTATTTTCATAGTGAGGGCCGCTCTACAGAACCTTCCATGTAAAGTCGAAAAAAGACTGGACATGTGAATTCTCTGTGTTATGAAAAGATACCTTTTATATTCTGCCTTTTTTTGTCTTTATGATCCATTCGATAGTTATTTTCAGTAGATATGTTTTAATGACTAGTGAGATAAAAAAGAAGGCTAAGGGAACCCACCCTGACAGAAAAGCCAGCAACCCTGTAAGCTGTGAGGGTAACACCGCAGGTTAGACGAGAAGCCAGCACCCTTTCATCGTAAAAAAAAAAAAGAATTATGCTTTCTACTCTACAAGTAAACCTCGGAATATGATTGATAATACCAGACGACAACAATGGCGAATAAATGGTATTCGATTCGGAACATGGAATGTAAGGGAGTCTATACAAGGTAGGAGCTGCAACCAGTGTGGTCAAAGAAATCCATAAATACAAACTAGATCTAGTTGCACTTCAAGAAATCCGGTGGGAGGATTCGGGCAGCATCGATCTTGAGAACTCGACTATCCTATCAGGAGCCTGTGAACAAGGGCATAGGTTGGGTACTGGTTTTTTCGTGAGCAAGGTCTTGGCCACTAATGTATCAGAGTTTGTGTCTATCAACCCCAGAATCTCTGTGTTAACAGTGAACGTAAAGCATCACAAGGCGACTTTTGTGAACTGACATGATCCCACGGAAGAAAGTGAAAGGGAAGTGAAAGCCGAGTTCTATGCGCAGCTAGAAGTAGTGGATACTATCCCAAATGGACACTTGAAGATCTTTATCGGAGACATGAATGCTGAAATTGGGAATGAACAAGTATTCCAAGGTACAGTAGGAAGGCACAGCATACATGAGGTAAGCAATGATAATGGTGTAAGGTTCATTACCTTTGCTGCGTCATCAGGCTTGTTCATTTCCAGCACAAACTTTCAGCGTAGGATGTCACCAGATGGGAGTATAATAAATCAGATAGACCATGCCGCTATTGATCTACAAACCAAGAGATGGGTGTCCGATGTTAAGACGGCACGGGGTGCAGAGTGTGGATGTGACCACTTTCTGGTCAGAGGCCACTTACAAGTTCAATGCAAAGGAGGGATCAGGACTAAGCTAAAGAAGGTTGAGAGATACCGTGCTGAATAACTGAAAGATGAAGCCATAAAAGCAGAATATCAGCTTCAAGTTAACAACCGCTTTGAAGCACTCAGTGAACTGGACGTGAGCGAAGACCCTGAACAAATTTGGGAAAAGATTCAAAGCTCACTGACTGCTACAGCAAAGGAAACTATCAAGGGAGACACTGTAGGCAAGAAGATATGGTTTGGAAAGGAATGTACAGATGCTCTGGAACAGAGAATAGAAGCCAGGAATAAGTGCCTGCAGGGCAAAGAACGATTTGAGGAGGTTCGGAGGGCTACCCAAGCAACTCTGAGAAGGGCAAAGAGGAAATATGTCAAGGACATCATCGTTGCGGCAGAAGCAGACCTCAGAGGAAACAATACCAGGGAATTGTTTCAAAAGGTGAAGTATTTTAGCAAAGGTTACCAGTCGAGACAGAAATTTGTCAAAGATTCTAGTGACAAATTTCTGACCAACGATTATGATATCGCCAAGAGATGGAAGGAGTACTTCGACCAGCTTCTCAATTGTGAAGACCCTGAAATAGTATTTGAATTCCAGTCTCCAACCACAGTCGACTTGGATTATCCGCCACCCACTTTGGATGAGATCAAAACCCAGATCGAACGGCTCAAGAAGAATAAAAGTCCAGGTGAAGATGGAATACAGACCGAGATGATCCAGGAAGGAGGAGAGAAACTAGCAGAAAAACTGCACAGGCTGATACAAGCAATCTGGATCAAAGACCGTCAGAATGGAAAACAGCTCTGATTTGTCCAATCTATAAGAAGGGTGACAAATTGAAATGTGATAACTCTCATAGAATCGCCCTGCTTAACGTGTGCTACAAAATCTTGTCCAACTGCCTCATTGATAGAATTCAACCAGTGGCAGAATCCGTGCTTGGTGAATACCAGGGAGGCTTCGGCTGGGGCGTTCCACAATAGATAATATCTTCGTTCTCCGACAATTCATTGAAAAACTGGGTGAATATGGCAAAGAACTCCACGTGTTATTCGTAGATTTCAAGAAGGCCTATGATTGCATACACCGAAAGAGCCTACTCAGTTACCTAAGGGAGTTTGGAATGGCCGAGGAACTCATCAACTTGGTAGCGATCTGCCTGAACGAAACACGCGGTAAGGTAAAAATGGGAAATCGAGTGACGGAGGATTTTGAAATGTTGACGGGTCTCAGGCAAGGAGACGGTTTATCTCCTACACTGTTCAATTTTGCCTTGGAGAAGATCATACGTGAGACCTTTCGAGAGAATTTTGAAGGAATCCAATTCGAAGGGCAGAACTTAGCAGACCTTGCCTACGCAGATGATATCAGTTTACTCTCCAGCTCTCAGGAAGAGTTGAGGCAAAGGACCAGAGCACTCAAGGCTGCTGCCAACAAATTTGGGCTAATGGTGAATGATACCAAGACGGCGTACCTCAATATGACTCGCGGGCAAGGCCACGTTTTTGGGCAACTACAGTCACTCCGGGTAGGGGACCAGTCCTACAAGAGGGTCCATTAATTTAAGTACCTAGGATCGCTTTTCACGGAGAACTCATCATGTGAGGCAGAAATCAATGCCAGGATCCAAGCAGGAAACCGAACTCTCTACAGCTTAACACAGCTTCTTCGGTCCAGATGTCTCTCCAGACAGTTAAAAGTTCGTCTGTATAAAACTCTGATCCAACCCGTTGTACTATATGGATGTGCGACATGGAGTGTCCGAAAACAGGACTTTCATAAACTACTCGTATTTGAGGGAAAAGTTCTTCGGAAGATCTTCGGACCGGTGAGGGTACACACGGGTGAATGGAGGATTAGACACAATCGTGAAGTAGAAGACCTGTACCATGATGCCAACATAGCTGGAACCATCAAAACCAGAAGACTGCAGTGGGCTGGACATGCATCTCGGATGGAAGACCACCTATGGCCACGGAAGCTACTGAATTTCATCCCCACAGGAAGGAGACTACCAGGGAGACCAAAGAAGCGGTGGAAAGATGGACTGCATGAAGATCTGCAACAGGTAGCGATACGGGTGGACAGTTGGCGGATGGCAGCTATGGATAGGAGACGTTGGAGAAGAAAACTTGTAGCAGCGCGCGGTCCACTGGGCCTGATCGCGTAGAAGAAGAAGAAGAAGAAGAAGAAGAAGAAGAAGAAGAAGAAAATATTTATTTTTCTGTCCATAGGCCTGGGGAACTGGCCCATAACGTTCTGTTGGAGTGAAATAGACGATCTCAATTTCACCTCCTGCTTCTGTCTCTGTTTGTAGGTCCAACCGGATTACTGGAGATGGGTCAATCCCATGCCCTTCAGGTACTTAGCCATTGTTCACAGCTTGCTGAAGTTGAGATTTTACACAAAAATACATTAATACATTTTCAGTTGTCTGGTGTTCCAATTACAGTACACGTGTGTTAGTGAGTTCTGTCTTCTGTGATTGAAGTTAATTTCTATAAATTAATAGTTTTTATGTTCGACGATGTAAATATTATGTCAGAAAACTGTATCATAATAAGGTTCATTAATGTACTACTTTTCATTATGATACCGTTTCTCCAACCAATCAGAGCTCATTCATTGACCAATTAGGTACTTGATAGCTTCGACCATGCGCTCAAAATCCAATATGTGGGACATGAATTACATGATTTAAAAGTTAACAATGTATATTGGATCAACCATTGTAGTTACAATCCCAAACACAAAGACAAAATCAGCCGAAACTTTACGGTAACAGGAAAATATTATGACATATGCATGAAATTTAGGAATCTACGTCCAGAAGTTTGCAACACACCATCCTTGTGCCCTGGCTTATACCGACATGAAAAGTGCACACCATGCGTAATGTTTGGCATAAACAAACTGCAGAATATTGCAAAATAAATAGCACTGTACCTTAATATCCGCAACTCCAATTTCCACACAGTGCTTTGCATTCGTACGATTTCGCCGACAATTTTAGTGAATGCTGCTGTTATTATAAACAAACTAGAACGTCATGGTGCAGGCTGTAACCATATGGCATTGCCAAGCAGACAGAGCGCGTGCGTGGGTCAGAGAACTTGTATTGCACAGACAGCAAACTCAGCGCTTGCACTAAATTCAAGTGACTGGTTCTCGACAGATATTTGTGAATATTTCTGTTCGAACATAAAATAAAATAAAGTTATAATTATCGTCGAGGTGATGGTGCGGTGGTCAATTTGCTTGATCGCTCCAAAATGGACGGGTTCGATTCTCGGTCAATGCATGCGGGATTTTTGAGTTGAAATATTACCTACTGTGGTTCGGATTCTACATATAATGGAGGTCCCATGGTTAATGATCGCGACATTTACAGTCACGTAAACCTCCAAGCTCCCTTACACACATAGGCCAACATACATCGCCTACTTTTGGTGTAGTGGCTAATGATATTAGCTGACATCGTTAACGTCCCGTGTTTGATTCCCAGCCCTGCCAAGAAATTAAATTCTGGTTTGAGGGCTGTAAGGGAATACACTGAACCTTGTGAGCCAAAATTCAGAATAGATTCACTAGTTTCTCACCTCATCTATCCTAGAATTAGTTTTCGTTGGTTTCACAATTCTACTGCGAAGAAATAGACACGCTTATACAAACACCACAATATCACAGATTATCAGATAGATTCCAAACACAACCCAGTACATGGGGCACATGACCCCGATAGTGAAATCCGCAAGTGAAAAGGTAACAACAACAGTGATGTAGCCAGGATTTCATTTTGGGGCAGGAGGTCTAAAAGCAAGTTTAATTCGCCCATTCTCCATCTACAGGCCTGATCTTCTCACACAAAGTATTAATAAAATAATATCCCCCCCCCTTGCCGAGCACGCAATTTAAATATAGAATAAAATTGATGGACCAAAGTATATAGGCTACAGTTTTATCTCACTGAAATGATGAAGGAAAATGGCGAAACATATCATTATTGAAATTAAAACATAAGGGAGAGTTCAAATAGAACACGCTTCACAGTCAATGAGGTGAACTTCAAGTAGATTTACTGGCACGTTAAAGATCCCTTTCCGGGGCAAAATTCCGGCACCCCGGCGTCGCTAAAAGCCAGAGTAGTTAAAAGGGACGTAAAACCAATGACATTATTAACATTAGACCTGAAGTAACAAAATGCTAAATATGCCAACAAAAATATATATGAAACAAGTAGTTCAGTGAAGAACTAAAACCTATTTTCACATCGCCTAATTCCTCTATCAACATACAAAATTTCAGTTTGATTGCTGTAATAGATTCGTAGATATTGACAACCGTCTAATATTTCGGATGGCCGCCATGTTTGATTTTTATACATGTAAGTCTTAAGAGTTACGTACGGTTACATGAAGATTATTGTGTACCTGTAGCGTTCAAACTCGAATCGCATTATTACGACACAAGAAGTAAAAACGAGATTTTAAAATTTGTCACACCTGCCATCTTGTGGCTATGAAATAAATTAGTTGCCAGTGAATTGACATTATTGTATAAGCATTTACCGTACCAAAAAATTATATTTCGCGTCGCCGCCATGTTGGATCTGTGCTCACCAGGTTATGGAAAGTCCCATAGGTGAACTTTTGTTCATAGCCGCTATGAACATAAAAAATCAGTTTGATTGCTGTAATAGATTCGTAGATATTGAGAACCATCTAAATATTTCAGATAGTTGCCATGTTGGATTGTTATAGGCCATAGATTTATGTACCATTAAATTAAAATTATTGCGTAGGTTCATTATTCAAACTTTCACTTCGATCGCATGATTACCACACAAGGAATAAAAACTTAATTTTAAAATTTTAAAATTCTTAAATATATCGCACCGCTTCCATATTGGATTGGTGAGACGTAATAAAATTTAAAGCGCACGGTCGGCGTCGGTCGAAATAATGCTATGACCTTACCGAGTTTCATTGAAACTGCTCCAGCCGTTTAGAAGTTATTGGATGACACGCACACATACGCACACACACGCACACGGACAAAAGGTGATTTCATAAGGCTATTTGTGTGTTTGTGTGTGTCCATAGTGCACAATTTAACAAGCCCGGTAACGCCACGAGTTCATTATAAATGAGAAATGTAGGTTAATATCTGTTTCACGTTTTTGGAAATCCCGAAAGGGGAGCTCAGAGATCGACTGCACAACAAAATCAAGAACACTATTATAAAATATTCATGTAAGAAGTTGTCCACTTCTATTAAGGTGGATGCTATCCAAATAAGAAGAGAGTGTTGGTATATATAATATCGCAGACACATCCATCTGTGGCAATGCTGGTGTGGTCTGATCAGTGTCGAGGTGTTGCTTGCTGTGTAGGGCACGTAATTTGTGGTGGTCTGCCGGCGAGTAGAGTACCTACCACGTCGTGTTGCTAGCTGCCGATACACATCAGCCATTGTTCCACAAGTATACTGCTACATAACTCGTGTTCGCCTTCTCCTCTCGTTATTTTGAAAGCAAGCTCACACCAAGAAAGGACACATTCGACCAATTAAACAAACAGCCAGATGAATACATTACAGAACCTCTCATGTAGAATGAGATGTTAGACCGCCTATGAAGTACAGGTAAATCCTATACAAACATACTTCACTTCAAAATTTATCTGTCCTCTTCAAGTCAAATCTATATATTGCTAAGCGTAATTTTCTAAACTTTATTCCTGAATTTTACAATATCCTTCCTAAAAATATAAAAGAGAAGTTACATAAATCTTCAAAGTGTATACGTAACGCAATGATATTCATTCCAGCGTGTAAAAATGCCACTGAAGATACATTAAAGTCGAACTAAAGTCTATTCGCCAAGTCGAGGCAGTGTCCCTGGCTACCTGGACAGGTAAACACGCCCAGTTCACGTCATCGGCTCTGCCGGATAGGGGCAACCAAGAAGCTCAGAGATCATTAGTCATGCCGTAACCCTAGAAAAGACAAGACTTGCTGCACTTAGTGCTGTGTTGCACTGTATACTGTTGCCTTTCACAAGCAGTTAATTAATTAATTAAGTACATAAACGAACAATAAATAATGCGCGCTGTAGCATGTAACCGATAAGTCAGCCCGCTTCACATGTTCAACAGGCACAGCTGTGGGCAGCCCTGCAGTCACGTGTACAACTGTGTTTACTTCCACACTCTCGACTCGGCGAACAGACTTTTAGCGTGGTTATCCGAAAGCAGCAGGAGAAGAAAATAGCGTAACCTTAATGCTATTTTACAATTTTATTCTTATTCTAATAATTTTCTTTACAAGATCAATTAATGATATAGTCATGTACTGTACCCTTGCACAAGGCCTTCAGAACAGGACTCTGTCGTCGGGGCATGAACGGTACACTAGCTTGAATATGAAACTGTTCTGGATATTATAGGAAGATCACTAGGGCTGAATAAAATTCATCACACACAGATTCTGAATGAGAATAAACAAATTTAATGCACCAACACCAGTACAGCAAAAACAAATAAATGAAATAAAACCAAAATAGTAGAAATGAAATTTAAAATAATAATAATAATAATAATAATAACTCAAAGGTAAAATAAATCAAATACGGAATCAATAAAATTAAGTCGAAATCAAAAATATAAACAATGGACTAATTAATGTCCAAAAA
The DNA here is from genome assembly GCA_946902985.2 of Meconema thalassinum. NCBI lineage: Eukaryota > Metazoa > Arthropoda > Insecta > Orthoptera > Tettigoniidae > Meconema > Meconema thalassinum. The sequence continues at coordinate 2,064,917,909 of OX336388.2, read as the reverse complement.
CCACCAATTAAATGCTAATCAGCATCAATTAATACTTATCATAGTAGTTATGATGTATGATTACAATCAAATTTATTGACAAATAAAAACCAATCATATGGCAAAAAAAAAAGAAAATGAATCAAAAATGAAATCTGGTTAACACCAATTAGCATTAATTGCCATAATCAAATTTATTAATTACGATGATAAGATATCATCAGAAAGTTAAGTTATTAAGAGATGATGGATCAAGAGGGTCCGGTCAACTGTAACAACAGTATGGATTAAGAAAAAGAAATCCATTTATACGAAATTAATCAATCATTAATCTGAGTAAACATAATAATCATTGAGTCTAATATCATCCAATTACATTTCAGATACATGGTATGTTCAAATATCAGAGACATCCATGGCCATTCCGAAGTATACATTATAGCCTAGCCATTGGCTTATTTAATTATTAATGGCGTTTAATTAACATTTACTAGAATCCCTCCGTTAAATAAAAGTTTACCCTCATATCAAATCTTAACCTTCATGGCATTAATTATGTATTTCTATCTGCGAACATGAATATGATTTATGCATCTTATTTACATACTCTTGTAAATTAATTATGGAAGCCTTTCCGTACGGAATCTTAATGTTCAATCCCGACGTTACTTTGGACGTCTTAGCTTTAAAACAAATTAGCTGAATCAATGAAGCCATTGAATTTACTTAGCCTTGAAACACACTTACAAATTGTCACATATTACATTAACATATTAGCGATATGATAAGCCTGGCTTCGGCCCTTGCGTTCGACGTGATACATTCTCGAACCAAGCACCCGATGCCTTGTCAAATAATTCATGGATATTTAATAAACAAACTAGGAAAAATGCCTTAAAAAAAAAAAAAAAATAGCATCATAAAAATGATGACTAATCATTTGCCTTTCAAACTTGGGTTGGATAGACATGAAAAAGAATGAATAATTCCAACCAAACATTATTAAAGTAATCGTATCGTGTCAGAGTCACGTTAAGCAACGGTGAATGTATTTGAAGCCGCGACCCCTGAAAAAGATAGACATGGCACAGAAGAAATACCTTGTATCAGTGTTATGTTAAGCAACGGTGAATGTATTTGAAGCCGCGACCCCTGAAAAAGATAGGCATGGCACAAACATGTTCTTAGCGGCTTATTCAATAGGGTCAATATGTATTTAGGGGTATTCGCTACCTACACATTTCTTACCTTGAATGCCTTATCTCGCAGAACGAGGTTACAATAGAACAAAGCATGGTCCGTTCAACAATCATCGAGAAAAAGAAATCTCAAGATAATTTTGAACCAATATTAACTATAAAAAAAAAAACTAATAATAATTATTTTCCAGGACCGAAAATACTTATTCATGAACACAGGACTCTAAGGTCACTGTCTAGCTAGTACCCATTTAAAAAGACTGATCGACCAGGTATGAATAAAAGGATTTCGAACACGGGACCGCAAGGTTACTGCCTACCTAGCACCCGTTTAAAATAGTTTCTGGACCAGGCACAACAAAAGGATATCGAACCCGGGACTGTATGATCAGCAGACAAAACCGTCCCTCATATCAAAATGACCAGTAAAAGAAACGCTATCGATTGGAGGCATCAGGGTAGTGACCTAACATACCCTTACGTGAATATTAAACTTGGGACCAAACATAACAAAAATTTAAAAGAATCGCCGCGACAAGCACCCGAGTCCTGAATGGGCTCCTTCTCTTTGTGGAAAGTGACAATGGACTGGCCTCGCCTGCTGGCTGACCTTGACCGTGAAAGGTAGAAATGCAAGTCTTCACCCCTTCCCCCGGGCTAATATTTGACTGTATTCTCACCAGCTGATCGGACTGGATCTTAGTATTCTAAATGTGGAGCGGGACGCTCTCATTTGGATATAGATTAATTATAGCATTATTTTATCTGCGCTTGATGGCCACTACCTTACACATACAACTTATCATACTTTCATCCGACATCTTCCCTCAGGTCTTATTACCTGGCATCATTATCTATTTTATCTTATTTCATCGTAGATTCCTCCTTACAACATCTTACCTGTATGGCCTTAAATATCACACGCGTTCAATAAAAACTAATATAACAATTAGTGAGGCTGGGTCAGCCGTCACTCATATCATTGTAAACTTATCATACTACCTCTCATCTGACATAATTCACGCCTTTGTAAACTGTCCTATAAACTTTACTCATTGCTACACCATAATACTCCATATCATCCATCACAATACACCATGGTCCTTTAAATATCGTCCCAAAAAAAATCATCGGCTATTAATTCATCCGGTATGTAAATACATAAATTACTATCTCTGGTCAATTACACGAAATAATGAGATTTTGCCTGGAAAGGGCACCTATCGAAATACCATGCTTCGTTCGTTCTATTTGGGTGGAAAACACAGGGGATATTTCTAACACACATCTATAAATAAAATAGGGAATTCTACCATGTGTTTTATGTACGGATACGATTACCTAGCAACATCCTTACGTTAAGTTAGGCACTTTTAATTCATTAAAATAATTATTCTGATCCTTAATCCTTATGAGCGTACCCAGCTCCTTCAGATGCACAACTATGGTCGCCATTGACACGGTCATTGTACACACAAGATAAAACAAATCAAAAGAAAACAAATAACATGCTAACATTATGGCGATAAAATCCATGAATTATTTGACGCTTTAAAATATAATCAAAAGGTACTTATCATATTGAAGACTTCCTTCATCATTTGCAAGAGTTGGACCAGAGGCCCGCAACAGTATAACTTAACACATGACCTCCATGGCCGGTTCGAATCCCATCACGATGATGTAGAACCACTCGATAATATCACTGCAACCCTCCATTATCACTAGGTCGCTATAAGCCAGCACCCTTTTAAAATGCACACACACACATATTTGATTAAATTTATGCACCACTAAAAAAAAGATTACACATTAGTGGGCTACACACTCATGGCGGATACATTTTTCTGTTATATATTTTCACTCGAATTATATATGATTTCACATCTTTCCTTTCTGTTATACATATTCACAACTTAGTATTCATTTTTAATATTATTTCGCATCAGCCGAACAATGGACTATGCGTCTCGTACATTAATGCCTGGCGTGGTGCTACATATGGCCCGCATCCACTAACGTTGGCTGAAAGATGAACAATGTCCCTGTCACAGACTTCACCCACATATATGACAAAATGGTTGCCAATTCACAGTTTTGCACATACGACACCAAATGCTCCCTTCACAATCATAGGCTACAGTAATCAGGTACCTTAATTTATACATAAAAATATGGCCTTGCTAATCATATGATTCACGACGGAACTCGATCATAGGCTAAATTTATATCATCAGCGCTTGGGTAGAACTAATTTCTTGTTGAAGGACGCTATGTTCTCTCTCTCACACACTCGACGTTGTCAGATTTCCTTGCGCAGGGACTACTTTCATTCGATGAACACAGAGATATTTAATCCGTTACCGCATTCCCAAAATTCTTGATAATAATTAGATTCATCATGGGCGTTTCAGATCATTCCTGTAATGCCTTGATCTCTTGTAACTAACTGAAGCGTACTCTTTAAGGGCGGAGTCAGGCATCTACTGCGTGCTAACTTGAGATAGTTACTGCGTTTTGGCAAGATTCTCAGAATTCGCTGGGGTGCTCCTGCTCTGAAACTTGCAGGCAAGCGACTTGGAATGCACCTGCTCTGTCCATTGTGTGAAAACCATAAATTTCTCCCTGTCAGAACTGCCAAGCCATATACAGTATATGTGGTCTCACTACGGCAGAAAGATCCTAGTTATTTCTTATGATCATTACATAATGATGATTTCATTCTCATTAACATCATGACATTGCCCCATATAAGTACTCCAGTGACATAATGTGTCCATGGCCTAAGACATAGGCCAAGGGCACATCTCCCTCCTTCTTAGTTTGGAAAAACTGCTGAGGTTACGAAGAGTTTTTACAATTCAACAATACTCGGCAACATAATCCATTTTAACAATGTCATGTCTTCCTCATCGACCTTCTTTCGAAGTTTGCTTTCTGAGGGACTCTAAATTAATTCGGATCGTGAAATTCTTCACGCAGCCTCTTATTCTCAGCTTTAAATTCTGCATTTATCCTTAGTTCACTCTCCCTTAGTATTATCAAATTCTTCATGCAGCGTTATCCATTGACAGTCGTGATTATTTGTTCGCTGGATCTCTTCTTCTCCTTCCGATGGTTCTTCTACTTGGACCGGATCATCCCCTTCTTCTCTCTTCTCCACTACGTTGACTCGATGTTGGACCTCATCTTCTTCGGCGGGGTAGTATAGTTTTAGATTCTGTGCGTTATAGACAGACTCGACTCCAGTGCGTAGGTGTTTTACTTTATAGGCATTATTTCCAATCACCTTTATGACTCGGTACGGTCCATAGAATATCTCGCAAAATTTTGAGTATATTCGCTTCGCTGGATCGGACACTGCTGGTCGTTTCACCAAGACCAATTCTTCCAATTCCAAAGGACGGTGAAATCTTTTATTACGCACTCTACGTAATCGACGATCAGCTTGTTTCTTCAAATAAGTTGCCGTGGCCTGTATGGTTAATTCATGGCTTGGTCGTGCGTCCAATGGACACGGCAAGATGTTCTTCCACGGTCGATCCGGACATCGATTTAAGTGAAGGACCGTGGGTATCTGTCCTGTGCTCTCATGGATCGTATTGTTTATACAGAATTCCATTACGGGTAATACGTCGACCCACTTCCAATGCTGATCAGAACAGTAAATTCGGCAATATTTTGCGATCTCCCGCATTATTCTTTCTGATGGATTTCCCTCAGGATGGCGCACTGAACTCAACACGTGCCGGACATCTAACCTAACCATCTCACTCCTAAACTCGGCACTAGTGAAATAACTGCCGTGGTCCGTAAGACAGAATTCCATCTTCCCTAACGTTGGAATTACCCTTGCCTTAATTCTGTTCAGTACCTGTTTAGTGTTTAACTTCTGAACTGGACATAACACCACGTATTTTGTAAATACATCGATGCTGACGAGAATGTATTTGCATCCTCTTCTGCCTTTTGGTAACGGACCATAACCATCCATGGCGACCAGTTCGCACGGCTTCTGTGGCAGTAGAGGTTTGGGATATTGCTTCATGAGGAATGAGTTTGGCTTAACCCTTTGACATTTATCACAGGTCTTCAAAACACTGCGAATGGTTTCCCTTAATTTGGGCCATACAAATGCTTCTTGAATAAGAGCACTTGTCTTATCGATTCCTCCATGTCCAGATATGCTATGTGCGTGCCAGACTAGACCTCTCTGTAAAGAAGGTGGCACCACAATCCTTGATTTCACGCGATCGGGATCCACGTACTTGTGCAGCAGGTTATTATACCAAATATAACTTGTCGAAATTTTCTCCGCTTCCAAATACGCGGGCGTTCCTCGTTGCAATCTTCCTCTTAAATAATCGATGATCATATTCATCCACGGATCCTTAACTTGTTCAGCCTGAATTTCTCCCAGTTTAACCAAAAATTCCTGATCTGCCTGAGTGAGCTCGACTTGATGTACAGATACTACTCCTTCTCCTCGTTCTGGGTTTCGACTTAATGCGTCGGGTATCACATTGAATCTTCCTGGGCAGTGTTCAATGTCAATATTGAACTGTTGAACATATAACGACCATCTGTTCACTCGCTCACTAGCCATGGGAGTTTTCAATAGGAAAATAAGGCTCTTGTGGTCGGTTCTTATCAAAATCTCGAAACCATAGACAGTCTTCCTCCATTGTTGTAAAGCAAAAATGATGGATAGAAGTTCCAATTCCGTTACTGTGTAATTTCGCTCGTGTGTCTTTAGCTTACGGCTAGAAAATGCCAAGTAAGATCGTTCTCGAGGGTTGTTTGGATCTTCTTGGTACAGCATGCATCCAATTCCAATCCGTGAGGCGTCGGTTTGAATTATAAATTTTCTTGAGAAATCCGGGTAACCCAATTTAATACTATTGGTTAGTAATTCCTTCGTTTTCCGAAAAGCCGCGTCGCATTCTTCCTTCCATGCCCATTTGCTGTTCTTACGAAGCATATCCTGTAGTGGCGCCACAGCCTCAGTATACCCGGGACAATGATTTGCAAAGAAATTGCAAATGCCCAGAAATTGGCGGACGTGTTTTACCCTGTTTGGTTTAGGAAAATTCCGAATAGCCTCTAGTTTCGCAGGATTTGGGCGTACTCCTTCACCATCGATGATGTGGCCTAAATAGAGTACCTCCTTCTGGCAAAAATGAGATTTTTGGATGTTAATTTTGAAATTGGCCTTCTCCAAATTATCTAGTAATTTCTCTAAATTCGTGAGGTGATCATCCAAATTATCAGACGCCAAGAGTATGTCATCGACATATCTTACAGTGGCATCCTTGACTTCCGACGTCAGGTTCCGGTCTAACGCTCGTATGAGTGCCGAACCTGCTGTTTTGATACCGAATGGTCATCTTTGAAATGCATAAGTTTGCTGATTAAATAGGAATCCAGTCAACAACCTTGACTTGTCATCCAGTTCCAAATGGTGATAGCTACTAGTCAAGTCTATCGATGAAAAATATATCTTGTTCTGGAATTTGTTTATGACCTCTTTGATCGCTGGAGCTTGGTCATATTCAGGAATCAATCGTTCATTAATTGTCCTGGCGTCCAGACATATTCGAACAGAGCCATTGGGTTTCTTGACTACAACCAACGGACTCACGAATGGGGTAGCCATCTTAACTATGACTCCAGCATCCTCCATTTGCTTGATGGTTTCTTTCACCTCATTCATATGTTTTTCGGCTATCGGATAAGGCTTTTTCCTAAACGGTGACCAATCGTTGACCTGCATTTGGTACTTGAAATGTTCTATCTTACCGGGTTTAGAATTAAAAACCGGTTCGTGTCGCTTTAACATGTCCATCAATTTGATCCTGTTCTCCTCATTTATCTTTGCTTCACGAGCCTTCTCCTCAAAAGCGTCAGTAATTCTGTCTTCCAATTCTTCTAGCGCCATGACCCAGGATTCAGGTTCCATTAAATCATCCTCAATATCCCTTAACCTTTCGTCGATTTTCTCATATGCTTCCATCTCTTCAGTGGTGCACAATGTCCATATCTCTTCGCCATCTCTTGGAACATCCGTATTTAATTGCATGTCCAAATGATTGTCCTCTCCAATATCTTTAAAACAAATGGTGTTTTCAAATAGGTTGATGACTGCTTTATATTCTCGAATGAAGTCCGCTCCCAAGATAATGTTATAATTTATCTTGTTCATTATGATGAACGAATGCGGCATATTATGTCCTTGCAGTGTAATGTCCAACAAAGCTTGGAACTTACAGACTGCGGACTTGTCTGGGATAATGCCCTTGACTGTGATGTTAGAAATTGGCATCACGGGAACCTTCCCCAATCTCTCCAACTCTTTAACTAATGCCTGGGAAGCTATACTGATGCTGGCACCCGTATCTACCATACATCGTACCGTTAGACCTCCCACTCGGGCGTAAATTATGGGTAATTCTCTAATTGTATTAATCTTTGGCCCTCTTGTGTCCTCCGTCAAGTCCTCTTCTTTGATGACCCAGCCACTGATCTGCGCTACTACCATATACTTTGCATTGTGACTGTTTTGTGCACTAGCGACGTTCCCATCTTCTAAAATTGGCGTTTTTTTTTCTCGTTGTTGCCATTCCTATCTGGTGTACCTCCGGATGATTGATTGTTGTTCCTCCGGGTATTCTGGAGTTCCAGGCTCTCAGCTCCCTGTTCGATGACATCTGGATCCCTTCGATCATTCATTCCCCTGTTCCATTTGTCTTTCTTACTTTGTTCGGCCGATTCTTTGGCACGTAATTCTGCCAAATACCGCTCCGAATCGCTGTGCCACCTTTCCATTTCCTCTCTGTGGTCATCTGGCAAGTCCCATCTCACTTCTGGCTCTCTGTTTTGGTCCCACGGTGGCCTTCCGCGTTGAAAACGCCCACCTCTCTTGTTATACGGCCTGTATGATCCACGATGTCCTCTCCATGGTTCATTTTGTCTTTGGGACGACCTCCAGTTATTATTACCTCGGTTACTATACCACGGGGGCCTCAGTTCTTGATCTTGGTATTCCCGACGTTCCCAGTTCTGCCTCATGTCCATGGCGTCTGTACTTTGGTCTTTCATGCGTCGTCTAGGTGCTTCTTCTAGGCCGACCACGTTTACATTTTCAGTCGTTCGACCTGATCTTTGCGGACTGTGGATCGTCGTCTCATCGAGGTTTCTTAATATCTCCTCGGCATGTACCGCTGTCCGTACGTTCGCTGCCGCCATGATCTGTTGAACCCCGACTGGCAGTTGCTTCTCAATGGCGGTGATCATCTCTTCTTCTGATGGAGGCATATCCAACTCTTTCATTCGGTGTAGCTGTGTGATGAAATATTCTGAATATTTTGTGGGTGATGTGGTACTATAGCGGCGTGCGTATAGTTCCATCCTCAGGTTCTGTTGCGAGGCAAGGCTCCAATACTTCTTCAGAAATGCTTCACGGAATTCTCCCATAGTGTCAAAGGTATACCTGAAGCTACGGAACCATTGTAACGCGTGTCCAGTCAGCAGTTTCTCTACTGTCCTTAACTGTCGGTCTTCTGAGATCTTGCTTTCCTTGATGTATTCCATCAATTCTCTGAGGAAACTCTTAGGAGTAAAGTTATTGTTCCCTGAAAATTTGTTCGGCCGGTCATCACTCATTTTTATAACGTGAATGACCTGAGCAGCTGCGTTAGACTCGACGGGTGTTGAAGTACGACCCCTGAATTCCTGACTGTGAGGTTCCATCCCCTCATCTATGGTCGTATGCTCCTGAAATCCTACTTTCCCTTCCATACGGGTTTCTGTAATGGACTTGGCCAATCCTTTTTGTAAGTCGGCGATGACCTCTTCTTGGATCAGCATCTTGAGGTCGCTTTTGACTTGTTTATTTTCTTGTCGTTCCATCCTTGCCAACAGCTCCATCTCGACCTTATTCATCTTTAATTTGCTCTCTTCTAATTTACGGAGTACAGCTATCCTTTCTTCCTTAGCCTCCTGGCCCATGTCCTCGTATGCTAATTCGACATCTCTCTTCAATCCTTCCTTATCCTTTTCCCATGATTTCTTACATTCGTCATGTTGGCCATTCATATCATCTCGTATGAGCTGCAATGAATCCTTAATCTCGTCCTTAAATGTAGAAATGTCGGTCTCGATCACTCCTATCTTGGCTTGCGTTGACTTATTCTCATCTCTCAGCTTGTCGACATCTGCCTGAGTTGCTGCAATTCCCACTTCACATTTCGCTACCTGCGCTTGGACTCGAATTTCCATACTAGCCATTCTCTGAGACACGTTCTTGATCTCGTTCTCGATCGTGACCATATGAATTTCTATTTGCTCAGTACTCTGATTGCAAATGTGGCCTACATGTTCTATATTTCTCTGCATCTGTGACAATTGCTGTTCAGTACTAACTCTAAGTTCCTGATTACTGTCTTTTATTTCCTGCATCTGCTTATAACTACTGTCCTTAAATTCTTGCAATACGACCATCAGGTCCTCTGTCGATGACATAATTATCAATAGGAGAATATGCGGGCTTGTCCCAACTCATGCAAATATACACATCAACACACCATGCAATGTAAGTGTATTTCAAAGCTTTCAAGGTTTCCTTCCCCTATCCTTCGAATTTGCAATCACCTACAGTGATATTGCAACAGTAAAACGATTCAAAATTTGATTGTAATCCATTGGTGTCATTAAATATTTGACTTATCACTAAAAGAAAAAATAATTAATTAATTTAATTTAATCAAACATTAATTAAAGTGATTAATGTTTCTCATCAGGCCACTAATGAGCCTTAATTAACTATCTGATGGATGCTCAATGCTATAAAAATTTCAAGGGACTCCTTGAGATTACTGTATGATACTATAAAAATTTATATAAATGAAAATTTAATTACAGTAACTCTCATTCAATTAATTGAGCTCCATTTCGACCTTATGTTGGGCTGCTATTGTCTCAAGCTTAAGTCACACCGTTGGGCGCCATTTTTGCACTTTACACTGGTGGTGGGGAGAACAGGGTTTGGTATTAACTGAATGTGGCAAGCGGAAAAAGGGCAAGGCTGATCCTCACGGAAAAAATAACGGGTATGAAATGAATGGAATACGGTTTGGATTCGGGTTTGAATTGATAAGTGACTTATGGGTATCTTCCAGCGTTTACCCGCTCAGCATAAAGTCAAAAAAATAATTAACATGCCAAACGAGTAGGCAAGCCAAACTTAATCAAACAAGCACAAAACCCGGGTGCATCTGTGTATGTTAACCACTAGGATCTTCCAGAATAGAAAAATCGAAGAAGAATAGAGAATAATCTATCCTTTGCCATGTACCCTTGCACAAGGCCTTCAGAACAGGACTCTGTCGTCGGGGCATGAACGGTACACTAGCTTGAATATGAAACTGTTCTGGATATTATAGGAAGATCACTAGGGCTGAATAAAATTCATCACACACAGATTCTGAATGAGAATAAACAAATTTAATGCACCAACACCAGTACAGCAAAAACAAATAAATGAAATAAAACCAAAATAGTAGAAATGAAATTTAAAATAATAATAATAATAATAATAATAACTCAAAGGTAAAATAAATCAAATACGGAATCAATAAAATTAAGTCGAAATCAAAAATATAAACAATGGACTAATTAATGTCCAAAAACCACCAATTAAATGCTAATCAGCATCAATTAATACTTATCATAGTAGTTATGATGTATGATTACAATCAAATTTATTGACAAATAAAAACCAATCATATGGCAAAAAAAAAAGAAAATGAATCAAAAATGAAATCTGGTTAACACCAATTAGCATTAATTGCCATAATCAAATTTATTAATTACGATGATAAGATATCATCAGAAAGTTAAGTTATTAAGAGATGATGGATCAAGAGGGTCCGGTCAACTGTAACAACAGTATGGATTAAGAAAAAGAAATCCATTTATACGAAATTAATCAATCATTAATCTGAGTAAACATAATAATCATTGAGTCTAATATCATCCAATTACATTTCAGATACATGGTATGTTCAAATATCAGAGACATCCATGGCCATTCCGAAGTATACATTATAGCCTAGCCATTGGCTTATTTAATTATTAATGGCGTTTAATTAACATTTACTAGAATCCCTCCGTTAAATAAAAGTTTACCCTCATATCAAATCTTAACCTTCATGGCATTAATTATGTATTTCTATCTGCGAACATGAATATGATTTATGCATCTTATTTACATACTCTTGTAAATTAATTATGGAAGCCTTTCCGTACGGAATCTTAATGTTCAATCCCGACGTTACTTTGGACGTCTTAGCTTTAAAACAAATTAGCTGAATCAATGAAGCCATTGAATTTACTTAGCCTTGAAACACACTTACAAATTGTCACATATTACATTAACATATTAGCGATATGATAAGCCTGGCTTCGGCCCTTGCGTTCGACGTGATACATTCTCGAACCAAGCACCCGATGCCTTGTCAAATAATTCATGGATATTTAATAAACAAACTAGGAAAAATGCCTTAAAAAAAACAAACAAAATAGCATCATAAAAATGATGACTAATCATTTGCCTTTCAAACTTGGGTTGGATAGACATGAAAAAGAATGAATAATTCCAACCAAACATTATTAAAGTAATCGTATCGTGTCAGAGTCACGTTAAGCAACGGTGAATGTATTTGAAGCCGCGACCCCTGAAAAAGATAGACATGGCACAGAAGAAATACCTTGTATCAGTGTTATGTTAAGCAACGGTGAATGTATTTGAAGCCGCGACCCCTGAAAAAGATAGGCATGGCACAAACATGTTCTTAGCGGCTTATTCAATAGGGTCAATATGTATTTAGGGGTATTCGCTACCTACACATTTCTTACCTTGAATGCCTTATCTCGCAGAACGAGGTTACAATAGAACAAAGCATGGTCCGTTCAACAATCATCGAGAAAAAGAAATCTCAAGATAATTTTGAACCAATATTAACTATAAAAAAAAACTAATAATAATTATTTTCCAGGACCGAAAATACTTATTCATGAACACAGGACTCTAAGGTCACTGTCTAGCTAGTACCCATTTAAAAAGACTGATCGACCAGGTATGAATAAAAGGATTTCGAACACGGGACCGCAAGGTTACTGCCTACCTAGCACCCGTTTAAAATAGTTTCTGGACCAGGCACAACAAAAGGATATCGAACCCGGGACTGTATGATCAGCAGACAAAACCGTCCCTCATATCAAAATGACCAGTAAAAGAAACGCTATCGATTGGAGGCATCAGGGTAGTGACCTAACATACCCTTACGTGAATATTAAACTTGGGACCAAACATAACAAAAATTTAAAAGAATCGCCGCGACAAGCACCCGAGTCCTGAATGGGCTCCTTCTCATTGTGGAAAGTGACAATGGACTGGCCTCGCCTGCTGGCTGACCTTGACCGTGAAAGGTAGAAATGCAAGTCTTCACCCCTTCCCCCGGGCTAATATTTGACTGTATTCTCACCAGCTGATCGGACTGGATCTTAGTATTCTAAATGTGGAGCGGGACGCTCTCATTTGGATATAGATTAATTATAGCATTATTTTATCTGCGCTTGATGGCCACTACCTTACACATACAACTTATCATACTTTCATCCGACATCTTCCCTCAGGTCTTATTACCTGGCATCATTATCTATTTTATCTTATTTCATCGTAGATTCCTCCTTACAACATCTTACCTGTATGGCCTTAAATATCACACGCGTTCAATAAAAACTAATATAACAATTAGTGAGGCTGGGTCAGCCGTCACTCATATCATTGTAAACTTATCATACTACCTCTCATCTGACATAATTCACGCCTTTGTAAACTGTCCTATAAACTTTACTCATTGCTACACCATAATACTCCATATCATCCATCACAATACACCATGGTCCTTTAAATATCGTCCCAAAAAAAATCATCGGCTATTAATTCATCCGGTATGTAAATACATAAATTACTATCTCTGGTCAATTACACGAAATAATGAGATTTTGCCTGGAAAGGGCACCTATCGAAATACCATGCTTCGTTCGTTCTATTTGGGTGGAAAACACAGGGGATATTTCTAACACACATCTATAAATAAAATAGGGAATTCTACCATGTGTTTTATGTACGGATACGATTACCTAGCAACATCCTTACGTTAAGTTAGGCACTTTTAATTCATTAAAATAATTATTCTGATCCTTAATCCTTATGAGCGTACCCAGCTCCTTCAGATGCACAACTATGGTCGCCATTGACACGGTCATTGTACACACAAGATAAAACAAATCAAAAGAAAACAAATAACATGCTAACATTATGGCGATAAAATCCATGAATTATTTGACGCTTTAAAATATAATCAAAAGGTACTTATCATATTGAAGACTTCCTTCATCATTTGCAAGAGTTGGACCAGAGGCCCGCAACAGTATAACTTAACACATGACCTCCATGGCCGGTTCGAATCCCATCACGATGATGTAGAACCACTCGATAATATCACTGCAACCCTCCATTATCACTAGGTCGCTATAAGCCAGCACCCTTTTAAAATGCACACACACACATATTTGATTAAATTTATGCACCACTAAAAAAAAGATTACACATTAGTGGGCTACACACTCATGGCGGATACATTTTTCTGTTATATATTTTCACTCGAATTATATATGATTTCACATCTTTCCTTTCTGTTATACATATTCACAACTTAGTATTCATTTTTAATATTATTTCGCATCAGCCGAACAATGGACTATGCGTCTCGTACATTAATGCCTGGCGTGGTGCTACATATGGCCCGCATCCACTAACGTTGGCTGAAAGATGAACAATGTCCCTGTCACAGACTTCACCCACATATATGACAAAATGGTTGCCAATTCACAGTTTTGCACATACGACACCAAATGCTCCCTTCACAATCATAGGCTACAGTAATCAGGTACCTTAATTCATACATAAAAATATGGCCTTGCTAATCATATGATTCACGACGGAACTCGATCATAGGCTAAATTTATATCATCAGCGCTTGGGTAGAACTAATTTCTTGTTGAAGGACGCTATGTTCTCTCTCTCACACACTCGACGTTGTCAGATTTCCTTGCGCAGGGACTACTTTCATTCGATGAACACAGAGATATTTAATCCGTTACCGCATTCCCAAAATTCTTGATAATAATTAGATTCATCATGGGCGTTTCAGATCATTCCTGTAATGCCTTGATCTCTTGTAACTAACTGAAGCGTACTCTTTAAGGGCGGAGTCAGGCATCTACTGCGTGCTAACTTGAGATAGTTACTGCGTTTTGGCAAGATTCTCAGAATTCGCTGGGGTGCTCCTGCTCTGAAACTTGCAGGCAAGCGACTTGGAATGCACCTGCTCTGTCCATTGTGTGAAAACCATAAATTTCTCCCTGTCAGAACTGCCAAGCCATATACAGTATATGTGGTCTCACTACGGCAGAAAGATCCTAGTTATTTCTTATGATCATTACATAATGATGATTTCATTCTCATTAACATCATGACATTGCCCCATATAAGTACTCCAGTGACATAATGTGTCCATGGCCTAAGACATAGGCCAAGGGCACAGTACGAACACCTAATAAATAGAGTCCTGCGTGGATAAACAAAACGTTATCTGCATCCGCACGTTTGTTATCCTGTTCCACTGACATTACCATTATAATTTATTTTTAATTTATTAGACATAGCGTCAAGTATTAAAGCAACACATTTAGACATTTGAGGTGAAATTCCTTCCCCTTGGCTGTGTAGGCCAATGTCATGTGCTTTGCTTAAAATGAATATTATACAGTCTGGATTGCAACCCTCTTCATTTTGGAGTGTTAATTATTATGCTTAATGACGTAATTTGAATGAGATTAACTGAAATAATCGTCTTACATTTGTTATGGAATAAACTAACCGAAAAATATGATATGTCATAAACATCCGGAGCCTAGTAATGATATTAAACAAGTTCCGACTGTAATCTAGTAACTATCCACAAATTTACTCCAAATAGTTTCCGTTGCTTATTCTCTATGCGCACAACCATGCAAACTGTATCCTCTTGGCGAATGATTTGGTGGATATCCGCGGATTCATCCCCAGATATCCGCATCCGTGCAAGACTTTGCTTTAATATACCACCCCCAAGGTGGTATAGTTCACATGTATTCTTCCCTTACTCTGTTGAATTTGATAGTCATCACTTACAGTAGATATAAGAATGTACATTTTAGAGTAATTAGAAGACTTTAGTTACTATATGAAGAAGAATGTTCGTATTTAATATAACGAGACTTCCGGTGATCAAGATAACAAGTAAAATATTGTACAGTGTTGTAGTGCCATGAATGCATGTAAGTCATAAGCTATGTGCTTGAACAATGTACGGGTATGTGAATATTTTTCTAGCGATGTGGAAGTCATTGAATCCCTGTTGTTGCATATGTTCTGTTGATGTATTTGATGGAACGATCTACTGCCTGCATAATCTCGCGCTAGGCTGACAAACCTCAGGTCTTAATTTAAGCGTCAATCCCTTGAGTGGTGATGGTTCACCACACAAAACGAAAGTTCGTCAATCCTCTACTAATGTAAAAGTTATGGTTAATCTTGTCTACAACTGCGATGCCATATCGCAATACAATAGCGTTGCGATGTAAGTGGCTCTGATTCTTGCAGAACCCTCCCATCGTGCTATAGCATAATGCGTATACACTTGCTACACACCCTGTATTCGATTAGTTGATCGCTGGGGTTGGAAAGTACTTTCACATTCACCGTATTCACCGGATCTAAGCCCTTGTGATTATGACTTGATCCCAGAGAAGAAGGAAATTTCGTGGCATTCGTTTCTAGGCTGTTCCCGAGATTCGTCAGGCAGTGGATTGCTCTACCAGGCACGTGAACATAACATGGGGCTTTACAACTTGACATCGCTAAAAACGAGTTGTAGACAATGCTGGTGATTACATTGAAGGACTGTAATGTTTCAAGCAGGTATCACTTCTCTCTTTGTAGCAAAGAAATAGTTGTCACTGTGCTATCAATGTTCCAGCCTACATGTATTCTAAATTAGCAGCCAGAAACTACTACCTCTCCATATTCACTTTGTTTGAGTCTTCAGTTATTTGACCGGTTTGATGGCGTCCTTCATGCTTCCCTGTTCTGAGATAGGCATAATCGTTTTATATCTACATAGCTACCACACACTACATCCGAAGCAATCTGTTTAACATATTCTAACCTTGGTCTACCCCTACAATTCTTATCCTTCACCCTTCCTTGCATAAATAAGTTTGCTATTCCTGGGTGTCTCAGTAGCCTATGTGTCCTACCAACTTATCTCTTCTCTTCATCAGCAGTCGCCAGAAACAACTCTGCTCTCCCACTCGTCTTAGAATATTTTTGTTACTCTATCTACCCATTCCGATCTTCATCATTCTCCTGTAACACCACATTTAAAACGCTTCAATTTTCCTCTTTTCTGCTGCTCCATCAGTCCAAGTTTCACTTCCATAGAGCGCCACACTCCAGACAAAGACTTTAAAGCATGAATTCCTCGTACCTAAAGCTATAGTTGATGTAATAGATTTCTTTTCTGTAGAAATATTTTCCTTGCCTGAGCCAACCTACTTTTTATATCCTCTTCGCTTCCACTTGTTATTTTACTTCCTAACTAACAAAAGTCTCCTACTTCCTTTAGCTTTTCACCTGTCAATTTGACGTGCATAGGGATTTCTGATTACATTCAGTTGCGTTCCATTATTTTTGTTTCACATTTATTAATGTTCATCATCAATTCCTTCCTCAAGACGGAGCCCATACCGTTTAAAAATGCATTCAAATACTTCGGTGATTTGGTTAAGACGACAATGTCATCAGCAAGATATTCATGTGCACACTTGTTAACTAAAATATTCCGTAAAATTGAAGTTGGAACAACTTGGTTCTAAATAGTAGATATGTTTATTGGCAGACTGTTATGTTATTGCTGAATGTATTTTCAACATCAGCTAATGTTAATACGATGGGTGTTCAAATGAAAAGGTACGAAACGATACAAAACGATACTGTGCGTACAATTTATTCGTTATTCAAAAGTAATCCCCATAGGCCTGTGCTTAGGTGTACCATTGCTTCACTAGCCGCAGAATTACCTGTTTCCAGAAGTCTTGTGGTTGTGACAGGAGCCAATCCGCTACGGTATCTTTTAGTTCGTCGTCCGATTGGAAACGTTTTCCCTTGAGATCTTTTTTTTTTACGGACCAAAGAGATGGCAGTCGCTGGATGACAAGTCTGGATTGTAGGGCGGATGCTCAAGTTGCTCCCACTTGAACGTGGCCAATACACCTTGTGTGATGTTAGAGACGTGTGGGCGAGCGTTATCATGGAGCAGAATCACTCCCTTCGTGAGCAGTCCAGGCCGTTTGTTCTTGACGGACTTGCGTATGCTACGGAGTGTCGCATAATACACGTCACAGTTAATGGTTCGTCTCAAGGGAAAACGTTTCCAATCGGATGACGAACTAAAGGACACCGTACAGGATTGGCTCCTGTCACAACCACAAGACTTCTGGGAACAGGGAATCCTGCGGCCAGTGAAGCAATGGGATACCTGTGCACAGGCCTGTGGTGGTTACTTTTGAATAACGAATAAATTGTACCCACAGTATCGTTTCGTACCTCTTCATTTGAACACCCCTCATATCATCATCATAATTTCCCCTTATCCAGCTCCTGCCGGGTAGGGGTATTTATGGCACTTCTCCACTTCCCTCTTTCCTTCCACAATTCTTCTTCCACGATCTTGTCCCAGTCCAGATTTCTTTTTCTCACGCTCTTCCTCACTGAATCGATCCACCTTGTTCTAGGTCTTCCCCTTGCTCTCTTACCCATGCACTTGGCCTCCAGCATCTGTTTTGGTATTATATTTTCCTCCATCCTCTTTACGTGTCCAAACCACCTTAGTTTATTCTTCTCAATTCCCTCATTTAGTTTTCCCATCCCAACTTCCTCTCTAACATCTTCATTCCTCACTCTGTCTTTCCTTGTCTTACCTATCATACTTCTTAGGAATTTCATTTCACTGGCTTGGATTCTATTCTCTTGCCTGCTTGTCAGGGTCCAAGTCTCAGCTGCATAAGTTAATATGGGTACATAGTACAATTTATACATTACTTCCTTGCTTTTCCTTGGTACTTCCTTATCCCAAACAAGTTTTCTTACACTTTGATAGAATGCATTGCTCTGCTGTACCCTCCTGCCAATCTCCATGTCCAACCTACCAGTTTGCATCAATTCACTTCCTAGGTATTTGAACGTGTCCACAATTTCCAAACTCTGACTTCCAATTTTCACAGTGCCCTTTCCTTGCCTTTCCCCTCTTGTCATCACCATGGTCTTGCTTTTCTCTATACTGATTTTCAGGCCATACTTCTGAATATTTTCGTTCAGTGCATCTTGTTGTTTTTGCACTTCTTCGGTGTTCCTTCCCCAGACCATATATTCTACATTAATGGATCCGATATTCTGTATTTGCTTTCTGTTGGCTAACGTTACGTGACCAGAGGCGCAGTGTGTAAGTCAACAAGTAAGCAAAACCGGATTCTTCCAGCGACTTGCGCTCCTCCCCTTGTTAGGGCGATATATAGCCCGGACCTCGGTGATTAATTAATTGATAAGACAATTTATTAAAGCTAAATAAAGTACTAAACTTGTTCTGAATGTAAAATTACCTTCTCTGTGACCACAATTAGTCTACCGCACTCAGGCTTAAATCACTGATAATTTCCGACGGCACACGTGATTATTTTGGGTGTCACTTCACATTTAAAACGACTACCGGCGAAGCGGTCTATCAAGTTGTGAGGGACGAGGCAGTACACAGCAGGTGAGAGATATCTAATGAAATACATTCCAAAATTGGGACCCTTGGCGGCTTGAACGCTCATTATAGTCAGTGAGTTTTGAGAATCGTGGTATCTAAATAGATTATATTATTTAAAAAAGGTGTTCATTATTTACAAATAAGTACAGTTTCTACTTCCATTTTACTTTTAACTTTCAACCCAACTGGATTCGCCTTTCAGCAAACCAATGGAAAATGAGTAATTAATATAACAGTTACTTTAAAATCTCTCTATATAAAATGAATGCCCCGAATTCTTTCATATAGCATTCATTCGATTGAGATGAAACTTTGGAGAGTTGTTCCGCACACATCTGCGAAAGTTTCGGAATTCATAATTCCATTTTAAAATAGATGGCGCATGAGTAGTTTCAACAAATGAGTGTTGGCGCGTGAATCGTTTCAACATTGTCCCGTATGCCTTCATACACCATTCAGCTGATTGCGATGAAATTTTGGTGAGTTTTAGTGCATACTCCCGCGAAGGTTTCTGAATTAGCAAATCCATATTGCAATAGGTGGTGCGCGAGTCGTTTCAACAAATGTGTATTGGCGCGCAAATCGTTTCAACAAATGAAATTCGGTGAGTTGTTGTGCGCACTCCTACTAAGGTTCCTCACGCGTCGGAAAGCTTTCTGATTTATTCATGGACGCACCGGACAAAAGAACAAAAATATTGTGTATCCAAAAGAACTTCAACAAACAAAATTGCAACATACAAATTCCTCTCGGCACCCCGGAAAGCGGAGGTAGATTTCACCGCACAAACTTGGGGATAGGCGAAAATAGGCAGAATAAGCAGGTTATCGTGGAAGGATCAGACCTCATTTATTGCTAGAAAGTATTTTAAAGTATTTTATAATAATTGGAGCTTAATTAACTTTGACTTTCGTGTTTTTATGCATATTTGAAACATTTTATTGTCTTATGGGGACGGTAACCTTCTCGTAATTTGGGGTCAATTTTTATACTTGTGGTCACACTGACTTTATGCAAGGCTTCGACACGGATGTGTAACTATCTAATAGTCTGTTACTTCTTCACGCAAATATTATCTCCCGCAGAGATGTTGGTTGGTTCCTCAGTTTAGGGGCTGCGACAACGCGGTCATGTAACCCCGTGTACATTGGGTGTGTGCAGAATCTTTCTGATAAACGGTGTTATTTGTGATGACTGTATTTGATATTCAGGCAGGGACTTCAGACGGCCAATTTTAAGTACTAGTTCCTAATTTTGCTACAAAACACTACCGTCAACGACACCTAGCGGTGTACTTGGCTACTAGATGCCACCGCAACCTGCAACTTGCAACGAACGTTGGAACTTCACCTCCGAAGGAAAGCATACTGAGTTTTTTTAGCGCTCTTAGAAAATCCGACGACTTCGGCCAGCTTTGAACCCACGACCTTGGGTATAGAAGTTCAGCATGCTACCAGTTACGTCACCGAAGCCGCTTCCCACAGAGTCTGATGGAATACTGAATGTGATCTCGGGCAATGGCGTTGTCATGGCAACGTCTGATGGCTCATCCCTCATTAATTTAGTAGTGTTGTCATGGCAACCTCTGATGGTTCCTGGCATTTTCTTCTAATTCCGAAATCATTTTGCTCATCCCTTGGCGTAATGGTGGGTCATATGAAAAATTCTTTCAAACAAAAGTTTTAGGTAATTGTTAGGGGAATATTGTCCATTATGTACGGTTTTGATATTGTGCCTATTAAGAGAGATATGATTAATGTTTCCCGAAAACCCACTTTTCCCACCCCTTTGGTCAATGGTTGGTGCTATCAAAAAACTTTTCAAACATAAATTTTTGGCCCTTATACGACACATAGTATGAACTTTGAATGGATTCGATATTTCACATATTAAGAGAGTTATAGTGATATTTCACTTTTTCGAAAAAAAAAAAGCCCCCCATTTTCACCCCTTCGACAGATTGTGCCTATTAACGAACTCGACCGAGATGTGATAGGGATACATATTATGTAAAACATTCAAAGTTATTGGTGCAAAATTGCGGTAGTTATCGTGTCCACAAGAAAGTGATATATATAAACTTTTGAACTGACGGTGGGTTTGGGGTCTAGGGGATGTGAAACGCGAAGATATGTCGACATTTTCCGGAAGTCGAAACATGGTACCCATTGTAATAGTTAGCTTTCTAATGAAATCTACCTAAAATGTATTTTTATTGCTGGTAATGCAATACCTGCAATACATAAAAGTGTAAATCCTTAGAGGGCTTTAACAAAATGGAGGAGAATAGTGTGCGCTGATGTAATAGGTTACTGAGACAATACACACGCGAAAATCAGACAGCGTAAGAAACAACCAAGTGAATTTAAATACATCTCCGTTACTCACACCCACGCTTCGCTAATTTGAATGTGTCGTTCTGTTCCCACCTGACATCGTGACCTCTTTTCTTACGCTATCTGCTTTTCGCGTGTGTTTTGTATCAGTGATCTACTACTACTCCGCCGTCTGCATACTACTCTGTTGCATCGAACATGCCATTGATGTTAACTCTAGCAATGCCAACGGAGGAGTATTTCATGCCCACCAGTTCCAATTTTTACTGTTTATTCATGGCATTTGGTGTATTCTTGGAATACACGGTAGGAGAGAATATAATTTTTAATGCTCTTTGCATGTTCATTTTTTCCTTTTTTTATCAAACACCAACAGCGATCATCTAGTTTCTCTTTGGTGGTCATGTCTCGTATGTTCTTTGTGAGTCTGTTCTAGATATATATCTTCCATGACCCACCTAGCGTCATCTAGCAGCGAATCTCAATTCTTCCCTGTACAAGAGGACTTACTTATCAATTTGGCCATCATATCTCGTCGCCATCGCCAGCTATCATCTCTGTGATCAAGAGAACTTCGTCTACCTTTTCACCCACCATGCTGTGCTAGTATCGCCTGCTATCAACTCTTTGAAGACCATTCATCAAGAAGAACTTTTAGTTTTATAAAGTTGTCTATTCTGTTATGTTCTCCTTTTGTCTCCTACCCCCACTTTTTTCCTTCCATGGTCCCTCCGCGCTTCGCTGAGCATGTTTCACTTGCACGTCGGCAGTTCACTCAGTCAGTCAAGGCTCAACTAGAGCCAGTCTCCTCAAACCAAGAGGCACTCTCTACATACTACGCCATGTTGGCACATTAAGTATCCGTCAAAGGGAACTTCACCTTCGCCATGCAACAAAGATAAGTACATACTTCAGGTTTTAACCTCATCTTCATCGGTTTTACTGTCTTCATGCCTTTAACGATTATTTTATAGGCAGTGTGAGATATTTATTTGTGGCAATAATCATTCTTCGTGGGATTTTCCATGTTGGGCTTCTGTCCAATTAAGCCAACCTTCGTGAAAAGCAGCATTTCTTATGCTTATTAAATGAGAGATCTTCTCACAACGGGGGATATTATAGAATACCCACTGTCTATAAATATTAAGCTTGTTCCACCGCTGGAGTAACTTTGGCCCTATTCTTCCATTAGGATCGTTCTGTAACTTTCCAGAATCTGCACTTTATCTACAAGTCACGCCGTCATGTATCTTTCACTCACTTGTGGGAATGCCATTTCAAACTAAGGAATCTACCTTATAAATTAATGCTCAATAGCTAAATTTTCTTCCACCGTTGGGATTTTTTCTGGCGCATTTAATTGTAATCCACAACTTTCTCAAGTAATAGACTTTCGCCTATCTAGTGCAACCAGTCATTTTCCACGATTGCAATAACTTTCTTTGCCATAAACTTTTGCGCTACTACAGTGAACTTTTCATCCATTTCAACGAACTATAGTGATAAACAGTGTTCTCTCAGTATTTCTTCCGCGTCGCGCTCGTCCGATTATTATAAACACGGCCATGAACATTTACCTTTCATCCCAATTGCTCTTTCCTAAACCTCTTACTAACAACCCATAATAAATTGTTAATTTAGGTCTGTTTCAACGAGGTGTCAATCTAAAGATGTGCCCTCCCATTTTTTCTTATGTGTAATTAATTAACTTCTGCATAACTACGTGTCTTGTACACGGTTCAAATTATCTTGTTTCTGCCTTCTAATTTAGGGGATACAATTCTTTCAACTTATAAGTGAGTTATTTCTAGGTTTCACGAAAGGGAAACTTGACCCATTTGTCTCGTGATTCCTATCTAAACATAGAAGGTCTAGAACCTTTCTTTTGACTTTCTCTTCAGGTTTCACAGTAAGTGACCTGTCCTATTTGTGTAACTACTAAAAGTAATGCTGCTTCAATACAAGAAGTTCTAGGAACTTCTATCTTATTCTTCCTGTTTTTGTTATTGTTATTTTCTAAGTTGTTACTCTCTCTAGAACATTTCTCAGGAATTTCTCAAAGTACACACCTTGTACTCGATTTAATGTCTAAAATTTAATCACTTCATTTGTCTTTTTTAAATCTTACAAAGATTTTAGTACATATAAAGGTTTGAAACCTAAAGAATTGTTAATTGCCTGGAGCAAACGTCAAATGTTTTCTTAGGTCTGTGACCCCAAAATTGTTAACCAAATTGAAAATATATATTTGTTAAAGTTATCAACTTCTTTTGAATTGTTAAATAAATTAAGCGTTTCTTTTCGCTTTTTCATTTTTCTAGTACAACAGTTAGGCAAGATCCTGTCTTCCTTGGCTCTTCCTACTCAATGCCATTAAATCTATTGATAGGGCTTTCACCACTCGTTGCATTTGAGCAAGAACTCTTAGTGGATATCTCGTCAAAGTTTCTCTTAGCTTTAATAGCTAATTCTAACTGGCCAGTAAGGTAAGTACAGCTCGCTACGCCAGCTTCCTGCTTGTGGAGATCCTCTCCAAAATCTTATGGTTGGTTTTCTAAAAGATAAGTTTTTCTCTTTGCCTAAACTTTTAGTCGGCTCTTTGCTGGGTAAAAGCTTAGCCATTTTTAAATGCAACTATTGGTTCACTTACCCAAATTATTCCCCACGGTATAATTCTTTTATCACTATCCTTCTTGGAAGCACTTGGTCGCTTTTTCAGGAACTCTACAACTTCGAAAACTGGAAATACCAAACCTGATTCAAATTATTGGCATTCTCCGAATTACTTTTGCAAAAACGAATTTCTTTGAACAGACATGCAATTAATCTGTTACTCCCTGCCTTGCCAGACCATCACCCTTCCCCATAGTAGGCAGATGCATGCTTGAGAGGGAATATACTAAAGCCATTCTCTTGCAAACCGCCCAAGTCCTAGCTGCGTTTCGCTTCAGCTTCGACCAGGTCCTTACCCACTTTAGGTATCAGAGAACGGATTTGCAGTGGCAACCGCCTCTAAGTGCATTTAAAGTTAAATTCATAACTTTTGTGGGACTCTCCTCCTATTTTTCTATCCTTTTTCTCCAGTCCGAAACCTACCTCCTTTTCTTTATCATCTTTCCTTGGTGGTTAGGTTATTCCTCAGCCAATAATCTACCCAGCATTCCTTTTCTGCGCTTACTGTACAGAAAGTTATTGTCTATTTTGAATCCGGTTACCTGACTACACATTTGCTTTCTAAAAATTATATTTATTGTATAAGATATAAGATAATAATAATAATAATAATAGACCTAATAATAATATCGTAGAGTTATATAGAAAGATAGAACCAGTCACGTCAACAATCAAAAGGAAAAGGTTGTTGTATGGACACATTTCCAGAATGTCCAACGATCGTCTAACTAAGAAAATTTGGAATTTCGTGAAACCAAAGAGGGGAAAATTGGCATGGTTCGAAGAATGTAACAAAGACCTTATAGAAATTGGTATTCCAGATTCCAAAATTACGAACAGGTGTGAATTCAGACATCTAATCAAAAATTACCAGGGACTGAAGGTAGGGGCAGGACCCAAAAGACGGAGGGGACCTCTTTCAGAAGATCGGAAGAAGGTGCTGAGTGATTGGCTTCTTTTTACCCTAATATAAATATATCAGATAGTATGCAAGCCAACAGCTCTATACTTTGCACACGTATATCACCTGACATTCTAGATTAATTTGGAGTAATTAATACAAGGCGGTGCTGCCAACATGATTCTATGCCTGCTGATATGTCCAATTTTAAAATACATGTAACTTCTATACTAACAAATGGATTTCATCCAAAATTGGCACAACAAGATATCATAATAATTCAGATTATTTCTGACCAGCACACGCATGCTATTGTTGGCAACATGCTTTTACGCGTGCTGTTAGATCCAGTGTCTAACTGCATGTAACGTCCATTGGACTTCAACGAAATTTTGTATTCTGTACCTTAAGAGGTGGAACTAAGAATATATTCAGTCACCAGGGCTGCCAACTGTAGTGCTCTATTAGGCTACATTATACCAGGTATATTTTGAACTAATTAGATATTTCGATATTACCAACTTAATTTCGTCATTATTCTAGATAGGTTCATATACTGTAGAATAATCATTGGCATGAAAAGTAGGCTGTATAGTTCTTCACGGAACTTCTTGTTTGATTTTGTTTGCAACAGTTGTTAATTAAGTTATATTTTTGCCATTTAAGGTTCAAAATTCAAGATGTTGATTAATGGATAATGATTATCACACAAAAGGAATTTATTATGCTGGTTCCGAAATTCCCCCCCCCCCCCCCCCCCGTTGGTGGCCCGTAAGTTTGAAAAATAGCATGGTATTGCTATGGTGTTATGATGTAGAGTTTTCGTATATGCAATTACAGTTTCCAACTAAAGTTTCGCTTAAAACAATGATACAACTTATCACATAGCTGTACCCGGCATGCGTCGCAATGCCAATCAAAGAAAATGTTGGCGTTGTAACTTTGTTTGTTGAAGTGCTTTTGGATTCCCAATATTTTTTTCTTTTTCCGTTAACCACCTCTAAACTAATGTAAAATTGATTTACTATCTCAAAAAAATCATGGGAGTGTGCTCAACAACTCAACAAAGTTTCATAGCAATAAAATGAATGGTATATGAACACATACGGGACTTTGTTGAAACTATTCACGCGCTGTCGCTCATTAGTTGAATCTACTCGTGCGCTACCAATTGTAAAATGGATTTACTAAATCAGAAATCTTCGCGGGAGTGGAAACAACATTTCAACAAATTCCATTACAATCGCATGAATGGTATGTGAACGCATATGCAATTTATTTTAACGATACGCGCGCCGTTAATCATTTGTTGAATCTACTCGTGCGCTACCTATTGTAAAAAGGATTTACTAAGTCAGACACCGTTCACCAAAGTTTCATAGCAATCGGATTAATGGATGTTGTTGTTGTTTGAGTCTTCAGTCTTTTGACTGGTTTGATGCAGCTTTCCATGCCTTCCGGTCCTGAGCTAATCGTCTCATCTCTACATCTAATGGTATATGATCGCATACGGGACATTGTTTAAACGATTCCCGTACCGTCGCTCATTAGTTGAATCTACTTGTGTATTTACTAAGCCAGAAACCTTCTGTTTGTGGTCACGGGACATTACGGCTTTGGTTGGGAGACTTTGGTTTATGGGTTGACAACAAGGATGATTGTTGGAATAACATGGCTACGGAATACAGTCCACTATATAAGTTATGATATAAAACTCAAGAATAAATCATATGTTCTAGTGTGTACTTTTGTCTGCATACGTATGTAAATAATTAGCTATTTTTATATACGTGTGTGTATTAAACCCATCATTTTGATTAAACCAAACACCTTCCCTGAAGTGAACACAACATCTCACCCAAGTTTCATCGCAATGAAATAAATGGTATATGAACTCATACGGGACTTTGTTGAAACGCTTCGCGCGTCTTCGCTCATTTGTTGAATCTACTTGTGCGCTTCCTATTATAAAATGGATTTACTAAGTCTGAAACGTTCCCTGGAGTGTACACAACAACTCACCCAAGTTTAGTCGCTATCGGACGAATGGTATATGAACGCATATGGGACTACATTGAAACACTTCGCGCGTCGTCGCTCATTTGTTTAATCTACTTGTGCGATCCTGAAGTGTACACAACATCTCACCCAAGTTTCATCGCTATCGGACGAATGGTATATGAACGCATACGGGACTTTGTTGAAGTGATTCGCGTGTCTTCGCTCATTTGTTGAATCTACTTGTGCGCTACCTATTGTAAAATGGACTTACTAAGCCTGAAACTATCCCTGGAGTGTACACAACAAATCACCCAAGTTTAGTCGCTATCGGACAAATGGTATATGAACGCATACGAGACTTTGTTGAAACGCTTCGTGCGTCGCTGCTCATTTGTTGAATCTACTCGTGCGCTACCTATTATAACATGGATTTACTAAGCCAGAAACCTTGCCTGTAGTGTACACAACCTCTCACCCAATTTTCATCGCTATTGGACGAATGGTATATGAACGCATACGGGACTTTGTTTAAACGATTCGCGTGTCGTCGCTCATTTGTTGAATCTACTTGTGCGATACCCATTGTAAAGTGGATTTACTAAGCCAGAAACCTGCCCTGAAGTTTACACAACATCTCACCCAAATTCTAACGCTATCGGACGAATGGTATATGAACGCATAAGGGACTTTTTTGAAACGCTTCGCGCGTCTCCGTTCATTTGTTGAATCTACTTGTGCGCGGCCTATTGTAAAATGGTTGAGTAACTAACGGGATTTCATATTAAGAGCCTCATTTTCTATACCGGTAGTGGAGAGCGCTACTCGCATCCAGTCGGCCGTGTTTCGTCAAGAGCTACTGTTGCCTGGAAACGACTTGCCTTGCCATTCTTTCATGCGTTTATTTTAGCTGTCATTTGCGTTACGTTTTATAGTGACTTGTATTCTCTTTGACGTTTTATGTCACGTCACGGGATAAAACGAATCCTATGTCCGTCTCCTGGTCCTAAGCTACCTCCACACCAATTTTCAGCCAAATCAGTTCAGCCGTTCTTGAGTTATAAATAGTGTAACTAACACGACTTTCTTTTAGATTGATTCACTTTCCACAATGACACTTAGGCTACACTTGGTTTCTTTTCTCGCAACTTTCCCTTTTCGACAGTATTTGTTGCAAATATGATGATGATGATGATGATGATAATTGTTATTTTAAGGGGCCTAACATCTAAGTTATCGGCCCCTAATGGTTTGGGTGATAGTGAAAGATGAGATGAGAATGGAAACTATAACTAATACTAATTACAAACAAACATACTAGAAGAAGAAATGGTAAACAAATAAAGGATAAGGCAAATAAAGGATAAGAAGAAAAGAAATGCCCTCAACCCTCGTAAAATGAGGATTGAGGGACTTGGGAGGAAGGAGAGCCATGAAAGGCAGGTACGAAAGGGGAAAGTGGAGAGGGCCCGCCCAAAGGTCATAGGAAAAAGGGGACAAAACGGACTCAGCTCAGGAATCCCTCGGTGTCGCCAACTCCCAAACTCACCAGCAGTGAGCCCTTGAGGGTGTAGCAGTATCCAGGGTGCACCAGAAGTGGTTGGGCTACACACACCCTGCCTCCTTGAGGGCCTTGTGCATAAGGCAGGAGATAACATGAAAAGAAAATGGCTGACCCCCCCCCCCCCCCCCGAAGAATAAGGGTATCAGTAAAGATGAGACAAGGGCCAATTTAGGCGGGAAAGTTAAAGACTCCCTAGGCCTTGGATACCCAAATACCGTCGGGGTCGGAAGAGAACAAGAGTTGACCAAGAGAGCTCAACAGGAAATAAGACGGAGAGGAGCCCGGCACAAGTAAGTGTAACCAATGCTGGACTCAGCTGGGGTCCCGTGGTCACCAACCTATGCCCCACTAGTAGTTAGCCCCTGGAGGGTCTTGCGAATTCTCAATCCTCCAATTACTTAATATTCAATTCTGGCCTTTATCGCAATATCACAGTATGTTCCAGGCTAAACTCCCACCCCCATTAAATAGCCAACCTGTCTGACGGAGCCCGCCATTACGGGCGCTATTGCCCAGTGGTCGAATGAAATTACTGTCTGCAACACAGGAGGCGATAAAGTTCTGAATTGCACACTCCTCTTGGCGTGTGCAGTGGGCTTCTTTGGTGTGAACCAACAGAGTTCGCTGTATTTCTTACTGACCGATATCAGTAGTTCAGCAACAGTGCTGTCTCTTCACAATTGATGTTGGCTTAGCCCATCTGATAAACCCATTACAATCGAGAGGGACCATAATTTATAATGTCTGTGCTTTAATCTTGTAGAGCGATTCACTTTACAACTGGCTCCGTACCACAAGTTTCTCCTAATTGACTCTATCTCGTGCCTAAGACAGGTAGCGCATGTCTCGTGGTACCCGTACTGTGCCCGTTTAGACCGGAGTCCGCACGACCACATATGCATTTTACCAATAATCAGTCAGCACGAGAATCAAAATATCCCGGAGCGCCAGATGGGTTAAAGCAAATCGCAAAAACGACATCAAATTTATAAAAATGCTTTGCTGATTTTTGGCTCAATGCAACAATAAGGATAGAAGGAGATTTAATTGGGTGAAACACATCTGGTAAAATTATCTCAGTTTATTTAAAGTTAAAATCTGACTGCAAGAATAATGCTCAAAGCAGCATCATCCACGTGTGGCGATCCACACTCTTATTTACACACAATATACAGATATCTTCCAAACACATTTGACAATCTTTTTGAAAACACAAGTCCGATTGTTAGTCCTGTGGACTGTGTTCCAAAATTATTAACATTTTAACTCCAGTGCAAAATGAATTGTCCATACTGGAAATAACGTAGATCACTGTTTGACTATTTACATGATATTAACACTCGTAGAATAAATGTTTATAGAATTTCTTAAACTTTCATTTGTTTTCCAGCTTTCCAAAATATATCGTTGAAACTATTATTATCATCGTAGCAACACAAATTATTAACACATATTAACAACATCTGAAAAGTATTTGACCATTGAGCATAGCATCGAAGAACTGTGCGAAGCACAACAACAATTAATTGTTCTTCTGACATTAAACATTCGAGAAGTGACTCGATTATGAACTTCAAGTTCCAAACAAAACATATGATTTCTGAATCATCAACTTGATCAATAAATGGTTGAACCATTCAACTATTAGATTTTCCACTTGGAATTATTATGAAAAAAATATTTATATTTATGGCCATTTCTAGCAATTTTCACAACTTGCAATTCTTCGACAGAATGCGGAAATTAGAATTGTAGTCTTATAATGAATTCATTTAGTTCATGGCACTAGGATTGAAAATATCCTTCAAATTATTCGTGGTTAAAGAATAATTTTTAAATTGGCAGTGGCCCATTCTACTATTTGTGTAAGAACACAATATTATAACAACAACAACAACGGCAAAGGTCTTCCTCTGAAGAAGAATAAACTACTATCATGACAAATCCGGGTTCTAGCAAAATCAAATTCTAAATGGAATTCGTAAACAAGGTTGAAAATAAGAACTGATGGTTTCAAAGAAATAACCTTCGGGTTATTCATACGACGAAATGTGTGGCTCCAATACTCCTACTATAAATCTGAGCCATCGAACCTACTATTTGATTGATGCTCGAAAAAACCTTCATTCCTGCGACTTAACATGCGCACCTGGGAATGGCATTACAACTACTCCACACACATAAATTATCTTCCCAAAATTTATACAATAAATCAAGCCTCTGCTTGTTATCAACACTGGAAGATTAATAAACTTACAAGTTTATTTTATTTTACCATTCAGTTCAACCCGTGAATTTACCATACTTATGAAAAGCTTCATTTCACTTTCGAGTGTATTTACGTCATGATTTTATATAAATACAAAAATATCCTATTTGATACAAATATCAATTGCTTCCCGTTTCATGCCTCTCCGTGTTATATGAAACATATACTTTGCTCATAGCAAATGTCAACTGTTCAACCAGAACTGAAATGTAGGTTGAATGCGGGCTTGCGCTAACCACTCTCCTTCGTAAAATCTCCTGTTCCAAACTAGAAATGATTCAACTACTTCATAGGCTCTTTCTCAATACATATGATTATTATAAAATATAATATCCAAGAATTATTTAGAAAAATTATGAAAATTATTATTATTATTATTAGTGGATTATTAATATTATTATTATTTCAAATATGTTTAATTATCATCTCATTATGTGAGAATCCACATGTTCGAACCTTCGAATATGGAAAAAATATCCATTCCTCAACAAAAATAAATTTAACTTTTACAGTTACATTGGCTGATTACCGTGATTTCCCAAAAATATGAAAAATTTAAATAAATGCTCAAAATGCTCGGTCATCGATCCTAAACTGTTCTGAGTGCTGAAAATGCTCAGAATAAATCTAACTAGTCTTGCGTAAATCATTACAAGCTTTAAATACGACGAAAAAAATGTGTTGGTCATCTGCAGAAAAATAGTTTGTTCCAATTAGCTAGGCATAAAATAATTCAAATGTGGCTTACATTTCTTGATGTTCTTGAAGTGTAGTAAACCTGGTCTATACCAGATTTATCCGTAGACATGCCCTATCGGACAAGCACGTATAATCCTTGTATCGGCCGCCATTGTAGACCCACAAATCGTCTAGTCAGACATAGTGGTAGTATCTTTCGACGTTTTAAATGACTGTGGTTCCATATTAATATGGGCTTCTAACAAAGCCATAACAGTTTGTTTGAAAAGGGTCAGATCTAAGCGATCTCTTCTTAAATGTGTCAGTTGTAACCTAACTCACTGTAATCTCATCAGTACAAGAAAAACGTGACAGTCTAAGCAGTTAACGGCTGTTCTGAAGATCGTTCCCTGGGCATGGTTTGTATATCACCATCTGCCATGCGCTAGACAACTTGCAGTTTCCCTTGCGTAGACTAATGAACGCCACCGTTATAGACTATTCTTCAATGTACTGACGGATTGAAGTGGTTAAATAGTTACAAAATATGAAAACTGACTTTAAATGGATTTAAACATCCAAGTATTAATTTACTATTGGACTGTGACAATATACTATTTTCTAGACCAAGCCTAGCATATGTCCTTTAAGAAATATAAATATTTCCACCAATGTCTGTAGAAAAACAATCACCTCAGTGATTCTCCTCACCAGAAACTTACTAAGTTCCAACTCGTTTGCGCAGCACTTCTCGTGACTATCACGATTTGAAAAGTACTTCTTCGTAGAGGCGGCAACCATGTGCCTTGGCTCAGCGTAGACGCAACTTGTTCGCCAAGTGCTTGTGATGAATTGAGCTAACTAAGCCTGCTCCAGCTTGCTTTTATACAAAAACGGTCAGGGTCACGCGTCATCGCCTGATATCTAAAAATCCTCATATCTCTTGAATCCCTGGTCCGATTTACTTGATACTAATTGCATTCTCTTTCATTTGGCCGTGCCAGTAATCTGATCCCAGTCTCAAGTCTCTGCTCCATAGTTAACTATTTAATCAATAAATAGTCTCCACCTCTGCTGTTACTCGCTACGTCATTTACCATCCAACTATCGGTAATTTCCTTCGAAAGGCTTCGAGAAGCAATGTAGCGCGATGTTCAAATATCCGAACTTTCAAAAGCTGCTACAGCCTTTCCCTTGATATCTAGGTGTCTGAAACTTGGAATACCCATTCCTAGATTTGGGCACATCCACCCCACACCTAGCAAAAAATAAAAATTGAAAAATTTTTATTTTTCCTATCTACACATTAAATTATCTGGTTCTTGAATAATAGATCTTCAAATTCGATGCATTGTAAGTTCCCACGATGTTACCAGTTCGTGTATTAGCTACTTCATAGCTTCCATTATTGTTTACTTCCACAATACGATAGGGTCCAGCGTAAAGGCTTGCAAATTTCGAGTACACTCGATTTTGCACGTCAGAGGGTGTAGGTCTTCTCACTAAAACAAGAGTTCCTACGCGCAGGGGTCTGCGAAAACGCTTTCCTCTCACTCTGCGCTCTCTCTTCTCAGCTTGAATCCTTAACTTGTCTAAAGCTAGAGTTTCCCTCATCTGACGACTTGGTTCAATCTCAGGTGGAATAGATATGATTCGATCCCATAATCGTGTTGGTTTAATCCCATGATGTAGCAACATAGGAATCTGTCCAGTACTCTCATGAATAGTAGAGTTGATGGATTCGGATGCTAAAGAAAGAACATCCATCCATTTCCAATGCTCATTTGGACAATAGAGGCGGCAAAATTTTGCTATCTCAGCCATCACGCGTTCCGCTGGATTGCTCTCTGGATGTCTAATAGAACAAAACAATTGTCTAATCCCAAGATTATTCATGATGGTTCGAAATTCCAAAGATGTGAATTGAGGTCCACGATCTGATAAAAGGAATTCCGGTTTGCCTGCTTCCGGAATCACGCTGTCTCTAATCCTCTTCGCACAATACTTTGCGTTTGCCTTCTGAATTGGATGTAACATGGTGTATTTGCTGAAAACATCCATAGTCACCAAAATATATCGGTTACCTCTTTTAGACTTTGGGAGAGGACCATATAAATCAGTCGCGAAGATTTCGCAAGGCTTAGAAGGAATAATAGGCCTTGGTAATTCTCTCAATAATCTAGAATTATGTTTACTCCTTTGGCATAAGTCGCATTCTCGAATAGTGTTTCTGACAGTTTGTCGCATTCGCTCCCACGAAAATTTCTCTTGAATCATGTTGACTGTCTTATCTACTCCAGCATGACCTGCGATTCTATGTGCCATCCAAATAATGGGTTTTTGCAATCGTGGAGGTATCATTACTCTCAGCTTCGTATGGTCGGGATCTGCAAACTTGTGGATTAAACCATCTAACATCATAAAATCTCTGGAAATTCTTTCAGTTTCCACAAAATCATCATCATTGGGATCCATGTTACCCTGTAGAAAACGAAAAATGTTCCTAAGACGTCGGTCTCTCCTCTGGGATAAATGCAATAACCGTAACCTTCTCAAGGTATCTTCATCCTCTTGCGTCAGGTTAACTTGAAAAACCTTAGATGTAGACTCCACTGCTCTACTCAACAAATCAGCTCCCACATTCAACTTTCCAGGAGTGTGTTCAATAACTAGGTTGAATTGCTGAATAAAAAGTGACCATCTAGTTATTCTATCGCTGGCAAAATTTGTTCTCAAAATGAACTCCAATGCGTGGTGATCAGTCCTCACAATGACTGAATGTCCAATTAACATTTTCTTCCACGACTCCAAAGCGAATATTACAGCAAGTGCTTCCAATTCTGTGGTGTAATAAATCCTCTCTGATGGACGAAGTTTCCTGCTAATGAACGCCAGGTAATGTCTCTTGTGGTCTTCATCCTCTTGAAGTAGAATAGCTCCAATCCCTACGGTGGATGCATCAGATTCTATGATGAAATTCTTGGTAAAGTCAGGATACTCCAATTTCACACTGTTTACCAATAACCTCTTGGCATCTTGAAATGATTATTCACAATCTTTATCCCATTTCCATTTATTTCCTTTCTTTAACAACTCCTGCAATGGCGCAACTGTCTTGGTGAAGTTCGGACAATGCCCTGCAAAGAATTGGCATGTCCCGAGAAAACTGCGGACATTCTTCACTCTAGTAGGTCTGGGGAAATTTGCAATTGCTTGTATCTTCGTCTCATTGGGACGGTATCCTTCTCCATCCAAAATGTGACCCAAAAATTTTATTTCCTTTCGAAAGAACTGACATTTTCGAAGGTTTACTTTGAAGTTCGCTTTCCTCAAATCTGCGAATAACATTTGAAGATGTAGCAAATGTTCCTCCTTAGTCTCAGATGCAATTAAGATATCATCAATATAACGAATTGCTATCTCTTTTACTTCAGGACTCATATTTTGTTCTAGGGCTCTGATCAAAACGGATCCAGATGTTTTAACTCCAAATGGTAAACGGCGGAATACATATGTCTGCTGGTCAAACATAAATCCTGTAAACTTCTTAGAATCTTCACTAAGCCTAATATGATGGTAGGACGAAGTGAGATCAATATTAGAGAACCAGACCTTGCCTTGGAATTTCCTCAACAGTTCCCTAATGATTGGTGGTCTGTCATACTCTGGCAGTAATCTTGAATTTAAATTTCGCGCGTCTAAACATAGTCTCAGACTTCCATCTTGCTTAGACACTACTGTTAATGGATTGACATAAGATGTAGTATACTTTTCAATCACATTATTACTTTCCATTTCCTTGATAAGTACTTTTACTTTTTCTCGATGCTTTTCTGCTACTGGATACAATTTAGCATGAAAAGGTGCATCATCATTTACACGAATATGATATTCAAAATCCTTAATTTCACCAGGTTTAATGTCAAAAATATCTTGATACTCTTCCAAAATTTTCCCTAGCTCTGGGGACTCCTTCTCAGTGTAGACTTCTCTTCCTTCAGCTTCATGAAAAATCAGAGACCATTGAGCATCTCCCTCGATGTCTTCCTCTTCTTTTCCCTCGAAGTTTATCTCTTCGGTATTCTTGAATTTAATCGTCTCTCTCTTCATATCTATCACTGCTTGATATTTCTGAATGAAATCTGCTCCCAATATCATGTCAAAAGCCATGTCCTTCATTACAACAAATACATGTCGGAAATCATGTCCTCCAATCGTAATACATAAGTATAATTGTGTTTTACACAGAGATATTTTATTGGGTATTATTCCTTGGATCTTAATTCCTGATACTGGAATTTCCTCTAAATTCTCTTTGAGCTTCCACAGAATATAAAGCTTCTCACTCACCAGACAAAGCATAGCCCCAGTATCGATCAAAGTATCGACAGGCATACCAAATACTTCGCATGAAATGATTGGCATTCTAATTCTGGTACCCATTTCTTTTCGTTCGTCATTCTGTTGAATTAAGTCATCATCCTCTGCTTGCCATTTAATTATTCTGGAAGTGAAAGTATTCAAAATTCTATCTTCTACTGTGATTTCGAAGTTTTTTGTTTTCATTACCATTCCCCCGGGATTGTTGTGTTCCCGATGGACCTGGATCATTGGGCCTCTGCTCCACAAATTGTAAGTTATCTTGGTGTCTTGCTTCCAAGTATTTCCTCGTGTCCTTGTTAAACTCTTCATTTGACTGACGAGTATCTACATTCCCTCTGTTATTATAGTTATTACCATAGGATCTTCTTTCCTGGTACCTTCCTTGAGTATCTCGTGGTCTTCTCCATCGAGTGTTGTATCGATTACCACCATCCGGTCTTGCATATGGTTTGTAACTGTATCTGTTACGGTATTGGTTCCATCCTCTCGTATTGGAATCTTCCCTCGGCGATTTCTCTTCTCGCTCCTCTCGAATCTCTCGAGGTGTCTGAGAATAACTGTCAGCCATAACAGCATACACAGCGTTATTACTCTTTACTCCCTTCTGATGGAAGAATTGAGCGTTTGTATGATCCAGCTTCTGCAATACTTCATCAAACTGTTCCATATTGTAGATATCAGCAGCGATCAAAGTCCTCTGGACGTCTGCTGGAAATTGTCGTATCAAAGCAGTAATCAACTCGTTATCTGGCATCGGCGGATCTAAATGTTGGAGTTTAGACAGCTGTCCAGAAAAGTATGTAGAGTATCGAGTAGGTTGTGACGTCGAGAATCTCTTCGAATACAACTCTGCTCTAACTTGCTGTTGGGTTTCAGGGGACCAAAACTTCTTCAATAACCCACGAGAAAACTCCTCAAAAGTATTTAGAGTGGATCTAAATGCTCTAAACCACAAAAGTGCGGGACCTTCCAAGAACTTCCCTATTACCCTGATCTGTCTTTCTTTAGGGATCTTAGAATCTTTCAGGTAATCACCTGCTTCTCTCAGAAATTCCACGGGTGTTACAGAATCTCGCCCTGAAAATTTAGAAGGCTTGTCTTCTATATTCTTAAATACAGTTATGGGGTTGGATTGAAATACTGTCCTGACCTCATCCTGTCTATCAGTCTCTCTAGCTCCTCCTAGATTTATCTGTATCTGTTCCTTTCCCCTTACATTCGGCATTTTCAAAAGATGATCAGACTGTTTCTCATCCTTTATTTGAGTTTTCATAGCCTCAAGTTCCTTCTGGTTTTCTTCTGCCATCTTCTTGATTGCTTCAGTCTCCTTACAATTGTCTTTAACATCAATGGATATCTGGTTCATAACAGC
Source organism: Meconema thalassinum (assembly GCA_946902985.2). Lineage (NCBI taxonomy): Eukaryota > Metazoa > Arthropoda > Insecta > Orthoptera > Tettigoniidae > Meconema > Meconema thalassinum. The sequence goes on along the minus strand of OX336388.2, from coordinate 2,064,880,579 downwards.
CTCATGACTTTTCAATGACCCTGTCATATCTGATATGTCCTTCTGAGTTGCTTGAATATCCTTGGCAATTACTTCAATGTGGGATGACAAAGATTCCCTAATCTCCTTGATTCCCTCTTGATTCTCCAGCTTGAGTGTGTCTTTTATTTCATTGACAACTGTGGTTTTAATCTCAGTTTGCAATTCATGAATCACTCCTTCTCTTATTTCTCCCATGACAAGTTCCTTGAATTGTTCCGTTAAACGCTGAACAACTAGAATTCCCATCTCGTTACTCTCCTTCTTCACTCTGACTTCCAGGTTGACCATGTCTTCACCAACTTTCCTAAGACCATGTTCTATCCTATCAGCTAAGCTTTGGGATCGAAGATCGGCATCGCGAAATTTATCGTCCATTAAACTAGCGTTAGTAGCTAACGAAGTTTCGAGCTCATGTGTTTTATCGCATAATTTATTCATTTTACTTTCAAGTGTCATTTTCAAAATTTCAGAATTTTCTTTAAATTTACTTTCCATTGAATTAAATTTACTATTTAAATTTTCCTTTAAGTTATCTTTTAACCTGCTTTCCAACAAATCGGAATTTTCTGTGAGTTTATCATTCAAATTTTCTTTAAGTTTATTTTCTAAAGAATCAGAATTTTCTTTAAGTTTTTCATCTAAACTTTCTTTCAAGTTATTTTTTAATTTATTCTCTAAAGAATCAGAATTTTCTTTAAGTTTACTTTCTAAAGAATCAGAATTTTCTTTAAGTTTATCCTCCAACCTTTCTTTCAAATTATCAGAATTTTCTTTAAGTTTATCATTCATAACTTAGGGGTATACAACAGTGGCAAACACAAGCTTATAACTAGAACAAGAAATATGAATAGCTAATTGGAACACTATAATAAAATGAGATTTGTCCTAATATCGACGTGATGGAAAAACAAAATTCTTTACTTTTACGAATTACATTTACCATAATATCACAAGAAAAATAAGCTAGTTCTCAAATATCCTCCACCTGGATTCTAATAATGTGTATCTCCAGTCATCGAACGTTTACTACTGAATTTACTTGATGCCCTAATGGTTAAGCCATTATCAAAAATAATCAAACCCATTCTAATTATTAACCAGTTAAATTTTTAATTTTCCCATTAATTGGGTTTCCTACTAATTCATTCATCCAAACCAGACATCTCTCAACTCCCAAAATATTTCTATAAAAGTTATCACAATTTCAACTCGGCATGCGATTGACCATGTCTAAATCGAGCCCCACGTTCGAAGCCATTTCTCTCTCTATCTTATTTTATGTGCCCGTTTAGACCGGAGTCCGCACGACCACATATGCATTTTACCAATAATCAGTCAGCACGAGAATCAAAATATCCCGGAGCGCCAGATGGGTTAAAGCAAATCGCAAAAACGACATCAAATTTATAAAAATGCTTTGCTGATTTTTGGCTCAATGCAACAATAAGGATAGAAGGAGATTTAATTGGGTGAAACACATCTGGTAAAATTATCTCAGTTTATTTAAAGTTAAAATCTGACTGCAAGAATAATGCTCAAAGCAGCATCATCCACGTGTGGCGATCCACACTCTTATTTACACACAATATACAGATATCTTCCAAACACATTTGACAATCTTTTTGAAAACACAAGTCCGATTGTTAGTCCTGTGGACTGTGTTCCAAAATTATTAACATTTTAACTCCAGTGCAAAATGAATTGTCCATACTGGAAATAACGTAGATCACTGTTTGACTATTTACATGATATTAACACTCGTAGAATAAATGTTTATAGAATTTCTTAAACTTTCATTTGTTTTCCAGCTTTCCAAAATATATCGTTGAAACTATTATTATCATCGTAGCAACACAAATTATTAACACATATTAACAACATCTGAAAAGTATTTGACCATTGAGCATAGCATCGAAGAACTGTGCGAAGCACAACAACAATTAATTGTTCTTCTGACATTAAACATTCGAGAAGTGACTCGATTATGAACTTCAAGTTCCAAACAAAACATATGATTTCTGAATCATCAACTTGATCAATAAATGGTTGAACCATTCAACTATTAGATTTTCCACTTGGAATTATTATGAAAAAAATATTTATATTTATGGCCATTTCTAGCAATTTTCACAACTTGCAATTCTTCGACAGAATGCGGAAATTAGAATTGTAGTCTTATAATGAATTCATTTAGTTCATGGCACTAGGATTGAAAATATCCTTCAAATTATTCGTGGTTAAAGAATAATTTTTAAATTGGCAGTGACCCATTCTACTATTTGTGTAAGAACACAATATTATAACAACAACAACAACGGCAAAGGTCTTCCTCTGAAGAAGAATAAACTACTATCATGACAAATCCGGGTTCTAGCAAAATCAAATTCTAAATGGAATTCGTAAACAAGGTTGAAAATAAGAACTGATGGTTTCAAAGAAATAACCTTCGGGTTATTCATACGACGAAATGTGTGGCTCCAATACTCCTACTATAAATCTGAGCCATCGAACCTACTATTTGATTGATGCTCGAAAAAACCTTCATTCCTGCGACTTAACATGCGCACCTGGGAATGGCATTACAACTACTCCACACACATAAATTATCTTCCCAAAATTTATACAATAAATCAAGCCTCTGCTTGTTATCAACACTGGAAGATTAATAAACTTACAAGTTTATTTTATTTTACCATTCAGTTCAACCCGTGAATTTACCATACTTATGAAAAGCTTCATTTCACTTTCGAGTGTATTTACGTCATGATTTTATATAAATACAAAAATATCCTATTTGATACAAATATCAATTGCTTCCCGTTTCATGCCTCTCCGTGTTATATGAAACATATACTTTGCTCATAGCAAATGTCAACTGTTCAACCAGAACTGAAATGTAGGTTGAATGCGGGCTTGCGCTAACCACTCTCCTTCGTAAAATCTCCTGTTCCAAACTAGAAATGATTCAACTACTTCATAGGCTCTTTCTCAATACATATGATTATTATAAAATATAATATCCCAGAATTATTTAGAAAAATTATGAAAATTATTATTATTATTATTATTAGTGGATTATTATTATTATTATTATTTCAAATATGTTTAATTATCATCTCATTATGTGAGAATCCACATGTTCGAACCTTCGAATATGGAAAAAATATCCATTCCTCAACAAAAATAAATTTAACTTTTACAGTTACATCGGCTGATTACCGTGATTTCCCAAAAATATGAAAAATTTAAATAAATGCTCAAAATGCTCGGTCATCGATCCTAAACTGTTCTGAGTGCTGAAAATGCTCAGAATAAATCTAACTAGTCTTGCGTAAATCATTACAAGCTTTAAATACGACGAAAAAAATGTGTTGGTCATCTGCAGAAAAATAGTTTGTTCCAATTAGCTAGGCATAAAATAATTCAAATGTGGCTTACATTTCTTGATGTTCTTGAAGTGTAGTAAACCTGGTCTATACCAGATTTATCCGTAGACATGCCCTATCGGACAAGCACGTATAATCCTTGTATCGGCCGCCATTGTAGACCCACAAATCGTCTAGTCAGACATAGTGGTAGTATCTTTCGACGTTTTAAATGACTGTGGTTCCATATTAATATGGGCTTCTAACAAAGCCATAACAGTTTGTTTGAAAAGGGTCAGATCTAAGCGATCTCTTCTTAAATGTGTCAGTTGTAACCTAACTCACTGTAATCTCATCAGTACAAGAAAAACGTGACAGTCTAAGCAGTTAACGGCTGTTCTGAAGATCGTTCCCTGGGCATGGTTTGTATACCACCATCTGCCATGCGCTAGACAACTTGCAGTTTCCCTTGCGTAGACTAATGAACGCCACCGTTATAGACTATTCTTCAATGTACTGACGGATTGAAGTGGTTAAATAGTTACAAAATATGAAAACTGACTTTAAATGGATTTAAACATCCAAGTATTAATTTACTATTGGACTGTGACAATATACTATTTTCTAGACCAAGTCTAGCATATGTCCTTTAAGAAATATAAATATTTCCACCAATGTCTGTAGAAAAACAATCACCTCAGTGATTCTCCTCACCAGAAACTTACTAAGTTCCAACTCGTTTGCGCAGCACTTCTCGTGACTATCACGATTTGAAAAGTACTTCTTCGTAGAGGCGGCAACCATGTGCCTTGGCTCAGCGTAGACGCAACTTGTTCGCCAAGTGCTTGTGATGAATTGAGCTAACTAAGCCTGCTCCAGCTTGCTTTTATACAAAAACGGTCAGGGTCACGCGTCATCGCCTGATATCTAAAAATCCTCATATCTCTTGAATCCCTGGTCCGATTTACTTGATACTAATTGCATTCTCTTTCATTTGGCCGTGCCAGTAATCTGATCCCAGTCTCAAGTCTCTGCTCCATAGTTAACTATTTAATCAATAAATAGTCTCCACCTCTGCTGTTACTCGCTACGTCATTTACCATCCAACTATCGGTAATTTCCTTCGAAAGGCTTCGAGAAGCAATGTAGCGCGATATTCAAATATCCGAACTTTCAAAAGCTGCTACAGCCTTTCCCTTGATATCTAGGTGTCTGAAACTTGGAATACCCATTCCTAGATTTGGGCACAGTACACTCCCAACAGCCACCGTGCAATACGTGCACAATCGAACTACTCGAGTTCTCATTAAATAGCCTACCTTGTGGCATTAGCGCTGTTTAACAAGCATCGTCAGGCCAGACGCTAAGTGGAAATTCAATCTCCTTGTTCATCGCAAGTAAATGATTGAAGAGCATTTACAGCAAATTGATTCGCCATTTCCCAGTGAACATACACCGTCATAAATTACACTATGTAACACAGTTTTTGGACTTGGAAGGTAAATTCTATTTTCTAATTGATTGTGTCTTAAAAGTTAGGATTACATAGTTACTCATGTCAAACTTTGCTTTTGTGAACAGGACATTGATATTTGTGACATTAAAGTATATTAATTTTCATTTATGTTCGACCCTGACTGTTATGTGTCAGAAAACTGTATCATAATGAGCCTCATTATAACACTATTTTTCATTATGAAACAGTTTCTCCCACCAATCAGAGCTCAAGAAACAGTTGTGTGACCAATTAGGAAAGGATACCTTCGTGCATGCGCTCAAAATCCGCTGTAAACAATAGGTGTTCTGTGTTAACAAGCAAAGTGAATGGTCTCTGCGTCTGGAGTGCCTTGAATCACGCATGCGCTCTGTTCAGTCAGCAAAACCAGCACGCCCTGTTCACTAACTGAATCCCACATATATTTATGAATATTTATGTTAAAACATACAATAAAGTTATAATTATCGTCGAACATAAACAGTCGTACGCAACTCGCCTATAATGGTAATTAAGACACTCGTATGAAAATTATAAAACTCGCTTACGCTCGTTTCATAAACATACTCGTGTCTTAATTATTGCCATTATAGGCTCGTTGTATAATGTACTATTATTTTGCCACTTCTTTTAATCATAACTAGCAAAGACACAAAGAAGGAGAAAGATTATGTTGAATGCAATTAAAATGCATGGAAACTAATAAAATAAATAACAGCTTATATTTAGAAGTGTGTTGCTTTTCCATATGAGCAAAGCAGAGTTTAAGGGAAATAATGGCCATTTTCCATTCTTTTGGGGCATAAACAATCAGGAAATATCACTTTCAATTCAACACAAGGACAAACAAAAACTAAAAATTCATTACATAGTGTTATCGTCATGATTGAAACATATCATCCAAATAATCACTCCTCATTTTTAGCCTATTTTCATTTAGGAAAAAAAATAGGGTTCTGAGATCACCTTTTGCCCGTGTGTGTGTGCTTATGTGTGTGTGTCCCCCTAATAAAATCTAAACGGCTGAAGCGACTTCAATGAAACTCGGTAAGGTCATGTTACTATTTTTTTCCGACCCTGACCGTGTCCATCAAACTTTATTACGTCTCACCAATCCACCTTGGCGGCTGTGTGAAATATTTCATCGACATTCGATATCTACGAAACTATTAGTGATATCACTCTGAAATCTTGTACTGTGATAAATATCACTATTAGACGTTCACCTATGTGACTTCAAAAAACCTGTTAAGTATGAAACGAACATGGTGGCCATGCGAATTTGAAACATTTAAATAGACTTTTCTCGCGATTCAACCATTCGATCGCAGTGAAACATGGTACATCAAATATTTATGCGCATTGTAATGCACTGACATCTAATTTATTCCATTGTGTACATAACCCCAAGTTGGCGACTGTGTGAAATTTGAAAATTATTATTTTTATTTCTTGTGTCCTAATCATGAGATTGAAGTTGTAACATGTGGTTACAATGTTCTTTGAATCACTATTCTCTTAGAAAAAGTTTGGGTTGGGATCATGGCTATTCTTTGGTGAGGAAGGAGGCCATGGGCTATAGTTGCACATCTGTGCACTTAATATCTTTTTAATGATGTTGTATTGTTTTCTTTATTCTTTGATGTTCTTTTTGATGAATGAGTAGGCCTATCTGTTGACAATATCTGTGGAGATTGTAGGAAGCCATGCTGGACTATTGCTAATAGATTATGTGTTGGAGGTCAGATTATTGGTGATATGTTTGGTAATAGTAAGGGGAAGAGATATGAAAAAGAATGAGGTTCGGGAGTTAAGTAAGAAAGTGGAATTGGCTGAATGTTCGGGATGATAATTGTTTGGTTGGAAGCGACAAATGCTGGTAATGGAAGCTTGCTTGTATGAAGGCAAGGAAAAATAAAAAGATTCATATCCCTCTTGTGCGATAACAACGACCCCGAGTAGAACAGTTACAATTATGACGAACCAACGTGGAGCACGAATGGGGGAGATGAACCTACGAATACTCATGGAGAAATTAGACGAGGTACCAGAATCGTGGAACAAGAAAATAAAAGAAGCTATAGAATCTATGGACAATAAAGTAGAGTTCCTAACAGAATCATGGAACAAACCAACAGAGTCAGTAAAAGAAGAAATACATAACAAGGTAAAACATGTGAGTGTGGCTGGAGAGGAGGAAGAAGTGAACAAAATATGTGAAGTATGTGCTACTGGAGTGGCTGAAATAGAAGGAAATGATAGAAAACTAAATGAAGAAGGGAATAAGAAGCAAGAAAATTATCAAAGAAGTGGGGGGCGCGAAGAAGAAAGTGAAACAGAAGGGCTTGAGAAAGCAGGTGATATGGCAGAAACTGAAGGAGAGGAAAGAGGTGAACGAAAGGAGAAGGAAGAAGAGAAAGGAGAAACGTATAACGGAGAAGGTGAAGTGGAAGGAACTGAAGGAGAGAAAGGAGAAGCAGATGAGGTTGGTCATGAGGAGGACAGTAGCAGTCAAGAAAAAGAGGTTAAAGATGAGGGTGAAAGTGCAGGAGTGAATCATGAAGAAGACAACATACTAGAGGAAGATAAGGTGAAGAAGAAACGGAGGAAGGAGAGAAAGGAACTGTTGAGCAAGATGAGACAGACAAGAAAGAAGAGGAGGAAAATGAGGAAGGGAAGGAGAGAGAAACGGAGGAGATGGAAGATGAGGAGTACAAGGTACGGAATGACATGGCGGATGAAGAAAATGACGAGATTGAAGGCAGGAGAAGGAGGAGGAAGACTAAGAGAAGAACAGAAGAAAAGGAAGCATGAAAGGTTGAAGAAGAAGGGGGACAGTAGTGATGCAAAAGATGAAGATAAAGTTCTCAATCTCGATAACTTCATGATTTTGGATCTTGTTAGTGATGGAGAACTAGTTTGCAACCAGTTTTGTAATACATGATAATAATGTATTGAAGAATTATGGACATTCTGTTTTGAATGATCTAGTTGAAGTGTCACGAGATCATACACACGTTCCGAATGTAGGTTCTGCAGTAAGTGTAAATGTGGCAGACGATGATGACAGTATTGGGTGGAAAGGGTTTAATCTGGATATTGATTGAGATGAATATTTATACCTATACATTCGAGATGGTAGAAACATCGATAAGACCAGTGCAGGTGATGAAAAGTGTGGAGATGGCCTGTCTTTATCAAATGAACTTATTTCTTTAGAGCTTCGAGATTTAATATTGGAAAGTGGATTGCAGCTTGTTGATGGGTTGGATTCAGAATAGTTAGTTACTGCCTCAGAGTAACTCATAATAACAAGATGCATGGATTAAGCAACACGTTTGAACACCAGATCCGTATGGTTCTTTAAAGGACCATGAAAGGGAGGACGAGAATGATTGTGATAGCGAAGTGGACTGGCTTGATGATGATTAGGTAGTTCCTTCTGAAGTAGTTGATAAGTTATTTTATTTGTATGTGATATTTCTCGCAGTGTATGTTCTAGGTGTATTTTTTTAATATATATAGGGGGCGTATTGTAACATGTGGTTACAATGTTCTTTGAATCACTATTCTCTTAGAAAAAGTTTGGGTTGGGATCATGGCTATTCTTTGGTGAGGAAGGAGGCCATGGGCTATAGTTGCACAACTGTGCACATAATATCTTTTTAATGATGCTGTATTGTTTTCTTTATTCTTTGATGTTCTTTTTGATGAATGAGTAGGCCTATCTGTTGACAATATCTGTGGAGATTGCAGGAAGCCATGCTGGAAGATTTCTAATAGATTATGTGTTGGAGGTCAGATTATTGGTGATATGTTTGGTAATAGTAAGGGGAAGAGATATGAAAAAGAATGAGGTTCGGGAGTTAAGTAAGAAAGTGGAATTGGCTGAATGTTCGGGATGATAATTGTTTGGTTGGAAGCGACAAATGCTGGTAATGGAAGCTTGCTTGTATGAAGGCAAGGAAAAATAAAAAGATTCATATCCCTCTTAAGCCTCCGTGGCTTAGGCGGCAGCACGCCGGCCTCTCACCGCTGGATCCATGGTTCAAATCCCGGTCACTCCATGTGAGATCTGTGCTGGACAGAACGGAGGCAGACAGGTTTTTCTCCGGGTACTCCGGTTTTCCCTGTCAAAATTTCATTCCAGCAACACTCTCCACTATAATTTCATTTCATCTGTCATTCATTTCATCATTGCCCCAGAGGAGTGCGTCCGGCCTCGGCAGCCGGCACAGTTCATATCCTCGCCGCTAGATGGGGGCTTCATTCATTCCATTCCTGACCCGGTCGGAGACTGGAAGCAGGCAGTGGATTTTCATTTTCATTTCATATCCCTCTTGTGCGACCGACTCCGAGTAGAACAGTTACAAAGTCAACGTTTGGATAATCAACCTACGCAATAATCGTCATCTAATAGTACATAACTCTATGGCCTACATATATAAAAATCCAACATGGTGACCATCCAAAATATTAAGACGGTTCTCAATATCTAATAACCTATGACAGCATACCAACTGAAATTTTGTGTCTTGATTAAGTCTATGAACATAAGTTCACCTATGGGACTTTCAATAACCTGGCGACCACAAATCCAAAATGGCGTCGACATGAAATTGAAATATTAAAATGGTCGTTTCTCGCGATTTAACCATCCGAGCGCAGTGCAACTTGGTACGGTAATTGCTTATACAATTTTCAATCCACTGACATCTAATTTATTACAATTGTTTTCATAACCACAAGATGGTGGCTGTGCGAAATTTCAAAACCTGGTTTTTATTTCTTGTGTCTTAAACATGCGATTGAACTTTGAATAATACACCTACGCAGTGTTCTTCATGTAATAGTACCTAACTCTATTGCCTACATTTATAAAAATACAACGTGGCAACCGTCCGAAATATTTAGACAGTTCTCAATATCTATGAATCTATTACAGCAACCATCAAAATCATTCAGGGCTGGTTTGGACTAAACGGCAGATGGTCCAAAACTTCACACTTGAATTCTTTGAAAAAGTCTATCGTAACGTCGGCACAGTGTGGTCGTGAATGATTTTCACCTTTTTCGAGAATTGGAGGTATGGTTGGGCGACAATGCCTCGCCAAAATGGAAAAACTTCAGGAGACTCTCCAGACGTAGGTTGGTTGGTTCCTCAGTTTAGGGGCTGTGACAACGCGGTCATGTAGCCCGGTGTACTTTGGTTGTGTGTAGAATCTGTCCGATAACCGTTGTTAATTGTGATGACTGTAGACCTATTAGTGTGTGCTTCTGTTTCTTAATTCAAGTAAGGACTGCATACTTTGAATTTTTCAAGTAGTTCTTACTTTTGCCGCCAAACGCCACCGTCAACAACTACTAGTTCAGAACTTAGCTACTAGACGCCACCGCAGTCGGCTCCTGGCGACGAACGTAGGAACCTGAGCGTTGTTTACATTTTTAACCTAATTTAGCTTCACACAGGTGTAATTAGTGGAAGGTTTTTAACATGGCATAATTCTATGACATGGGACTGCCGGCTTTACTTCCCCTCCGAAGGAAGACATACTGAGGGATTTTAAACGCTCTTAAAAAAATCCGACGACTTCGGTCGGGTTTGAACCCGCGATCTTGGGCATAGAAGCTCAGCATGCTACCGACTACGCCACCGAAGCCGCTTCTCCAGACGTACCCATCTCAGTGAGGTAGAAGTTTTTTGCCGAGGGCACCAGAAAGCTGGCGTAACGATACTGTTTGAACGTCGACGAGGCATTTGTGACTTGAAGATATGAAGTTCATTCAGATATTGCAATTGTGTACGTCTTATCTTGGCGTTGTTGAGATGATTGTGTTGCTCTCCTTCGTTTCGATTGAACGGTGTCTTCCTGATTGCGACCATTCCGGATTGCGTTCACCTCATTAGCAGTCCAGATTGCGGTCACTTTCACTTTAGGAAAGGGCTATAAACATTCCAGCGTCCAGATTACGGTCACTTTTCTTGGGAGACCGGTCCGGTTGTAACTCCCCTGGGGATTTCCTCACCTTTCACTTCCACCCCTCTTGCCAATGTTGAGGTACATGTCATGTGTCAGTTCTCTTAGGGATATACAATCAAACTCAGAACAAATTACATATACGAGACGAATTTTTCGATGTAATAAGAAGAATGCAATAAAATGTTCCATGAGTTCAATCGGTTGTGTCCTGATTGCGACCATTCCGGATTGCGTTCACCTCATTAGCAGTCCAGATTGCGGTCACACAACCGATTGAACTCATGGAACATTTTATTGCATGTATTGATCAAAGGGATTACAGTATGGGATGTTTTCTTTGCGCATATAAGTTTTTTTGAGGGATGCGCTATGTCGCCAAGGAGATTTGGTCTTAGTTAATAGGAAGTTTCTTTTTAAGTGGATGCACGTTATTACCATGGAAACCACGATGAAGATGTTCACTCTACTTTCTATTCACGGCGTTGCCTAGGTCAACCATCTTTAAGATGGGCAATGCCCATTAGCATTCTTTTTTTTACCGGACTATCATGCTTGCCACGGTGGGTGAGTGGTTAACGTGTTGGTCTACTAACCCCAAGCTTGCAGGTTCGCTCCAGGCCGTGGTAAGTGATTTTTGAAAGGCGGCAAAAATTACGACACGTATGTCATACGATGTTGGCATGTCAAGGAACCCATTTGAATTCAGTGAGCCGTGTTCATAATGACAAAATAAATCTTGGGAGTTTCCGCCAACACAAAGTTCCTCATTTCTCTATTAGAAAGCGCTATAGTGTTCAAGGAGCTTAGATATCTAACCTCCTTGACTTTCATAGTGCTTCAAAGAACAACACATTCGACATGCAAGCTACCATCTGAGTGTCAAATAACCAAGCTTGCACCCGGCATCCGAGGCCATACGGACTATCATGATACAGAGTAAGTCGTAGTCGCCTAGCGACAATCTTTATGACGGTCAATCTGTCCATAAAGTTAGATTCAGTAATGGTGCGGCGTTGACTATCATGATACAGAGTAAGTCGTTGTCGCCTAGCAACAATCTGTCCCTCAAGTTATTAGATGCAATATTGGTGTGGCTTTGGAATTTAAATTAATTACATAAAATTACTCATTAAAACGCTACTGTAGTCCGATTTCATTCAAAACACTTTATAAACATTCTCCGCCATAATGAGAACAAAATGTAAAATTTTCAGTGAAGTCAGAGCAGTAGTTTGAGTGTTTTGCGCACACGTACATACGCAGGCAGAATTTTCTTATAGATTTTGCGTACTATTCAATAAATATCTATTTACATTTCCATAGGAACCATAGCAACACTGGAACAACGTTTGCAGCCCACTGGTTGAAGACCGTGCTCTAGTTCCAAGGAAATGAATCTCATGTTGCTGAGGTTTATCTGTGTAGTTACTGTTGTAGTTGGGTCGTGCATCGAGAGTTGGTCATGGCACTCAAGGGAACCCCTGCACTACCTCTACCCCCACTTCATTTCTCACCTTGAACTTCCACGTTAACGATCTTAGTTGTACATCTACAGTTTCCTTCGCACTTGAAGCTGACCACTTCTCAAGGTTTCATATTAATCGCAATACGGAAATGTTGTAAATTCAATTTAGGGGGACTTAAGGATATCTTATGTCCGTTGCTCACGGTAAAATGTTTCTTAAAATTTATTTTACACCTAATTTTATAAAAAATTGACGAAAGCAAGCTGTGTTGTTCACGGTAAAATTATTTTATAAAATCCGTGGATGTATCAGGATCGCCATCTACCGATAAACTTCTGAACCAAGAATCAGCTGTAACACACATTGGTTTGAGAGTATGGCTCCAACAAAAAAAGCAAACATTGCAAAAATTGCTGCTTTGGCTACAATTATACGTCGTACAGTGGTAAAAAGGAAGAAAAGAAATGCTAGGAAGTGCTGGACTCGGGAATGGATAAAAAGAAGAGAAGAGTAGAGGAATGCTGTCCTTGGTCGAAAATGAGTTGAGGTTAGAAGATCAGAATTCATATAGGAATTTTCTAAGAATGGAGGAAAGCAGTTTTAAAAAAACTCCTAGATCTTGTTGGTCCCAAAATTATAAGACAGGAACTAACGTGAGGCAAGCCATTTCTCCTGAAATGAGACTGCAAGTGAGTTCGAAGCCCGTTTATCTTCGCCTTCACATCAGCCTGGCTTGTGTTCGGTCGAATTTGTGAAACGTATTCGGCGATTGAGATTTCTGCCTCCCTTCTTGCATTTCTATTGTGGTATATGGGCGTTTTAACCTCATACAAACAAGGATATTTCTGGTATTCGTCCAGTAAAACTCTAACAGCTTCCTTAGTCCAGCCGCAGTCTGCCATTTTCGAAGTGTTTGTTTACAAGCGAGCTTCACAATCTTCTCACCACGTGGCGCCAGCATCATCGTCATGGCAGCTTCCCTGATTGGTTCGTTTCGCAAAATTAATTTTACGGAATAGAACTTGTCCTATTTTATGGAAAGTTTTATCAAAGGTTTTATAAAACTTGAAATTGACCGTGAGCAACAGAAATTTTATAAAATTAAATTATTGTACAATAAATTTGAAGGAAAATTTTACAGTGAGCAACGGGCATTAGTGTTCAGCTCCAAGTACTTGAGTGTTTTTTTAATTCGTCTAATAACCTATGTTTCTGTGCTGACCGTATTGTGCGTGTAACTCTATTAGTTGTTTTGCTGTTGGTACATTTACAGTTTACTCCACGGTTTTCGGCCTGTCAGTTCCAGTTTCACAGTCGTACAGATGACATGTGGCGATCTTCAGACATGTGCAATTGATAGGTGAGTTTTCAGTTATGCGGAAAGAAACTCAAGTATCAATATTTATACAAGTCTGACGGTAGCCATCGGTGCTCTGTACGACTCTGAAACTGGGAATGAACCGACAAAAACCGTGGCGTGAATATAAAGGCTTCGCAACCTAATGACGTTGTAGCCTCGTGTACTTACCTGTGTGCTTAATATGTCTGATAACTTGCGTTGTTATTATTATGGCTGTGTGTGCATTTGTAACTGACGCTAGGATTTGGATGGAGGTGGTCGTGACCTTAAGTTGGAACAATCCCAGCATTTGTTGGAGTACAATTGGGGAAAACAACAGAAAACCACTTCTAGAACAGCTAAGGTGGAAATTGAACTGATCTCTTCTCAGTAATGCGTCACGAGGTTGAATGTTCCCCGTTACAACCTTCACACCATAATTACATTTCTTTACAGAGCTGGGGATTGAACCCAGTACAAAAGGGTGTGGTGACGCTGAGGTCAAGCTGTTTGCCTCTCACCAAGGTTGACCGAGTTTGATTCCCGACCATTGCATGTGAAATTTTCGAAGTAAAGTGGTATGTCTTGAGGTTCGGATTCTCTAAGTAGTTTGAATCGACCATACATTTTGTAAGCATTTTCAATTTCAATTGCATTTTGTAAGTATTTTGAATTTCAATTGCACATTGTGAGTATTTTGAATCTGAAATGGGCTTTTTCAATCTAAATTGCATTGTGTATTTTCAATTTCAACTGAATATTGTAAGTAATTTGAACCTCAATTGCATTTTATATGTATTTTCAATCTCATTTGCATTTTGTAAGTGATTTGAATTTAAATTGCATTTTGTAAGTAGCCTATTTTGACTTTGCATTGCATTTTGTACGTATTTTTACCTAACCTTCATTTTGTGCGGGTTTTCAATCTATTCCTTTTACGAGTATTTTCCTTCTAAATTCCCTTTTGTAAGTATTTCCACTCTCCGTTTTCTAAGTCGTTTCAATCTGAGTTCCATTTTATAAGTATTTTCAATCTCACTTAATTTTCCTTATGGTTTTAATTCTATTGTCATTTTTGCTGTCACTCAGACCATTAGGGGCCGATAACCTAGATGTTAGGCCCCTTAAAACAACAATTATCATCATCATCTTCGATTCGGATTCTGCGTATAGAAGGAGGTCCCGTGGCTAATGATCGCGACATTATAGTTCACGTGAAACAGCAATCTTCCCCCCTTCCTTACTTCCCCCCTCCCTTCCTCCTTTATTCCCTTTCCCTCTCCCTTCCTTTCTTCCTACCTCTCTTCCCCTCTAACCCTTCTTCATTCTTCCCTCCCTTCCTCCCTCCCTTCCTCCCTCCGTTCCTTCATCCATTCCTTCCTCCCTTCCTCCGTTCCTTCGTTCCCCCCTTCCTCACTTCCTCCTTCCCTTCTTCCCTTTCTGTTTCCCTTCCTCTCTTCCTACCCTTTCTTCCTCCCTTCCTCTCTCCCCTTCTTCCTTTTCCCTCCCTTCCTTCATCCCTCCCTTCCTCCATTCCTCCCTCCCTTCCTTCTTCCCTCCCTTCCTCTCTCCATTTTCCCTCCATTCCTCCCTCCCTTCCTTCCCTCTCCTTTCCTTCTACCCGCTCTTCCTTTCTTCCTCCCTCCTTCTTTCCTCTCTTCCTCCCTTCCTTCCACACTAGCTTTCTCTATTCCTCCCTCCCTTCCTCGATCCCTTCCTCCCTCCTTTTCTCCCCTTCCTTCGTTCTTCCTTTTTCCCTCACTTCCTTCCTTACTCCATCTCTCCCTTCCTCCATTCCCCCTGCTTTCCTTCTTCCCTCCCTTCCTTTCTCCATTTTCCCTCCCTTCCACCTACCATTTCTCTTCCTTCCTCCCTTCCTCCCTTCCTTCCTCCATTCCACCCTGACTTCCTCAATTCCTTCCTCTCTTCCTCCATTCCTCCCTTCTTTCCTCCCTTCCTCCATTTCTCCCTCCCTTCCTTCCCCCTCATTTCCTTCTACCCTCCCTTCCTTTCTTTCTCCTTCCTTTCTTTCCTCTCTTCCTCCCTTCCTCCCTTCCTTCCTCACTAGCTTCCTCTATTCCTCCCTCCCTTCCTCGATCCCTTACTCCCTCTCTATCTCCCTTTCTTCGTTCTTCCTTTTTCCCTCCCTTCCTCCATCCCTTCCTTCATTCATTTCCTTCTCCCCCCTTCCTCAATTCCTCCCTCCCTTCTTCCCTTTCTGTCTCCCTTCCTTCCTTCCTTCCTTCCTTCCTTCTTTCTTTCCTTCTTTCCGAGATCGCAATACGTACCCATAAACAACAGACTCTGCTGGATACATGATCGAGGAGGCTATGAGCAAGTTGAAGAGTGTGGCGGGCTCAATATTAATAATTGGCCGCTGTTGGCGGCTGTTCGACAATCAGTGCGTGTAATTGGAACCAGTGACAGGACTGGCTGGTTGGCTGTCGAGGGGTGATTCAAGATTAACTGCAACACGTACATAAACAGCGAGAGGTCCTGTACTCCCACTGCCCTCCTCAATATTACAAACAGGCTAGCAATGGAAATTAAAAACTATAGCCAGTGCATGCCAGCAGAAATGTTTAACTCATTTTACTGGCGAACATTGTATTTTGACAATGGGCTTATAGACAAAAGGACGAGGAATTGTTAGGCCTATATCGTCGTTGAACGCTCAATACCGCGTATCTGACAATGCTCTTCTTATTAACAAATTCACAAAGAAATTTGATACAATGGTCCGGCTAGCTCAAAACAGTTGCCAGCGTTTCGCCCCAGTGTACCAATGGGCTCTTCAGTTGGTTATGGTACACCTCACCAAGACGCGTGGCTAGTACATACTGTGAAGGCCGCTTTAAGGCACAAATGTTGCCACGAGCAGCGCCAATGTACTATGAAAGTCAAAACTTCCTTTCAAAATAATGTTAGCTTACCTAGCTAATCCATATTGGAAATATCTGTTCCCGTAGGAAACAGGATGTAAAATTGTCCGATTGAGCTATGTGCATTAACAAATTCACAAAGAAATTTGATACAATGGTCCGGCTAGCTCAAAACAGTTGCCAGCGTTTCGCCCCAGTGTACCAATGGGCTCTTCAGTTGGTTATGGTACACCTCACCAAGACCCGTGGCTAGTACATACTGTGAAGGCCGCTGCAAGGCACAAATGTTGCCACGAGCAGCGCCAATGTACTATGGAAGTCAAAACTTCCTTTCAAAAATATTGTTAGCTTACCTAGCTAATCCATATTGGAAATATCTGTTCCCGTAGGAAACAGGATGTAAAATTGTCCGATTGAGCTATGTGCATTAACAAATTCACAAAGAAATTTGATACAATGGTCCGGCTAGCTCAAAACAGTTGCCAGCGTTTCGCCCCAGTGTACCAATGGGCTCTTCAGTTGGTTATGGTACACCTCACCAAGACGCGTGGCTAGTACATACTGTGAAGGCCGCTGCAAGGCACAAATGTTGCCACGAGCAGCGCCAATGTACTATGGAAGTCAAAACTTCCTTTCAAAAATAATGTTAGCTTACCTAGCTAATCCATATTGGAAATATCTGTTCCCGTAGGAAACAGGATGTAAAATTGTCCGATTGAGCTATGTGCATTAACAAATTCACAAAGAAATTTGATACAATGGTCCGGCTAGCTCAAAACAGTTGCCAGCGTTTCGCCCCAGTGTACCAATGGGCTCTTCAGTTGTTTATGGTACACCTCACCAAGACGCGTGGCTAGTACATACTGTGAAGGCCGCTGCAAGGCACAAATGTTGCCACGAGCAGCGCCAATGTACTATGGAAGTCAAAACTTCCTTTCAAAAATAATGTTAGCTTACCTAGCTAATCCATATTGGAAATATCTGTTCCCGTAGGAAACAGGATGTAAAATTGTCCGATTGAGCTATGTGCATTAACAAATTCACAAAGAAATTTGATACAATGGTCCGGCTAGCTCAAAACAGTTGCCAGCGTTTCGCCCCAGTGTACCAATGGGCTCTTCAGTTGGTTATGGTACACCTCACCAAGACGCGTGGCTAGTACATACTGCTCAATCGGACAATTTTACATCCTGTTTCCTACGGGAACAGATATTTCCAATATGGATTAGCTAGGTAAGCTAACATTATTTTTGAAAGGAAGTTTTGACTTCCATAGTACATTGGCGCTGCTCGTGGCAACATTTGTGCCTTGCAGCGGCCTTCACAGTATGTACTAGCCACGCGTCTTGGTGAGGTGTACCATAACCAACTGAAGAGCCCATTGGTACACTGGGGCGAAACGCTGGCAACTGTTTTGAGCTAGCCGGACCATTGTATCAAATTTCTTTGTGAATTTGTTAATGCACATAGCTCAATCGGACAATTTTACATCCTGTTTCCTACGGGAACAGATATTTCCAATATGGATGAGCTAGGTAAGCTAACATTATTTTTGAAAGGAAGTTTTGACTTCCATAGTACATTGGCGCTGCTCGTGGCAACATTTGTGCCTTGCAGCGGCCTTCACAGTATGTACTAGCCACGCGTCTTGGTGAGGTGTACCATAACCAACTGAAGAGCCCATTGGTACACTGGGGCGAAACGCTGGCAACTGTTTTGAGCTAGCCGGACCATTGTATCAAATTTCTTTGTGAATTTGTTAATGCACATAGCTCAATCGGAAATTTTTACATCCTGTTTCCTACGGGAGCAGATATTTCCAATATGGATTAGCTAGGTAAGCTAACATTATTTTTGAAAGGAAGTTTTGACTTCCATAGTACATTGGCGCTGCTCGTGGCAACATTTGTGCCTTGCAGCGGCCTTCACAGTATGTACTAGCCACGCGTCTTGGTGAGGTGTACCATAACCAACTGAAGAGCCCATTGGTACACTGGGGCGAAACGCTGGCAACTGTTTTGAGCTAGCCGGACCATTGTATCAAATTTCTTTGTGAATTTGTTAATGCACATAGCTCAATCGGACAATTTTACATCCTGTTTCCTACGGGAACAGATATTTCCAATATGGATTAGCTAGGTAAGCTAACATTATTTTTGAAAGGAAGTTTTGACTTCCATAGTACATTGGCGCTGCTCGTGGCAACATTTGTGCCTTGCAGCGGCCTTCACAGTATGTACTAGCCACGCGTCTTGGTGAGGTGTACCATAAACAACTGAAGAGCCCATTGGTACACTGGGGCGAAACGCTGGCAACTGTTTTGAGCTAGCCGGACCATTGTATCAAATTTCTTTGTGAATTTGTTAATGCACATAGCTCAATCGGACAATTTTACATCCTGTTTCCTACGGGAACAGATATTTCCAATATGGATTAGCTAGGTAAGCTAACATTATTTTTGAAAGGAAGTTTTGACTTCCATAGTACATTGGCGCTGCTCGTGGCAACATTTGTGCCTTGCAGCGGCCTTCACAGTATGTACTAGCCACGCGTCTTGGTGAGGTGTACCATAACCAACTGAAGAGCCCATTGGTACACTGGGGCGAAACGCTGGCAACTGTTTTGAGCTAGCCGGACCATTGTATCAAATTTCTTTGTGAATTTGTTAATGCACATAGCTCAATCGGACAATTTTACATCCTGTTTCCTACGGGAACAGATATTTCCAATATGGATTAGCTAGGTAAGCTAACATTATTTTTGAAAGGAAGTTTTGACTTCCATAGTACATTGGCGCTGCTCGTGGCAACATTTGTGCCTTGCAGCGGCCTTCACAGTATGTACTAGCCACGCGTCTTGGTGAGGTGTACCATAACCAACTGAAGAGCCCATTGGTACACTGGGGCGAAACGCTGGCAACTGTTTTGAGCTAGCCGGACCATTGTATCAAATTTCTTTGTGAATTTGTTAATGCACATAGCTCAATCGGACAATTTTACATCCTGTTTCCTACGGGAACAGATATTTCCAATATGGATTAGCTAGGTAAGCTAACATTATTTTTGAAAGGAAGTTTTGACTTCCATAGTACATTGGCGCTGCTCGTGGCAACATTTGTGCCTTGCAGCGGCCTTCACAGTATGTACTAGCCACGCGTCTTGGTGAGGTGTACCATAACCAACTGAAGAGCCCATTCTTACACTGGGGCGAAACGCTGGCAACTGTTTTGAGCTAGCCGGACCATTGTATCAAATTTCTTTGTGAATTTGTTAATGCACATAGCTCAATCGGACAATTTTACATCCTGTTTCCTGCGGGAACAGATATTTCCAATATGGATTAGCTAGGTAAGCTAACATTATTTTTGAAAGGAAGTTTTGACTTCCATAGTACATTGGCGCTGCTCGTGTCAACATTTGTGCCTTGCAGCGGCCTTCACAGTATGTACTAGCCACGCGTCTTGGTGAGGTGTACCATAACCAACTGAAGAGCCCATTGGTACACTGGGGTGAAACGCTGGCAACTGTTTTGAGCTAGCCGGACCATTGTATCAAATTTCTTTGTGAATTTGTTAATGCACATAGCTCAATCGGACAATTTTACATCCTGTTTCCTACGGGAACAGATATTTCCAAAATGCTCTTCTTATCCGTTATTTTACTTATGATAGATCTTGCAATAATCTGCCATGCGGATCCCAGCCAGGGCTGGATTTACCAATAGTCCCCATAGGCCCCGGCCTAGGGGCGCACTAAGCTGTGGGGCGCAACATTTAAAGTTATTTTTACAGTTCAAAAATAGACTAAACATACTTTTACTACTTATGATATTTTTAAAACCAAAATCGTATAATTTTATGATTAGAATTAAATTTTCCAAAATTTTGACACTTTTCCAATTTATATTGTGGCCATCATTTTCCAACAAATGTTTTGCAAACGCAGATTTTTCGACTTCAGCTTTAGAACAAGAATGTTTTTTTGATTTATTAGGAGTCAATTTAAGTCTTGAATATTAATATCAGTTTAATTTGAATAATTCATTATGGATAGTTGTAGGTTGTATGATGCAGTGTATATCTGAATATCTGTAAGTGTATAATGAGTCTTAAATGGTTTAAACTTATTTTAATATCTCGTTGGCCTATTTATTTATAGTTTATATACAAATGTAGAAACAGTTGATTCTCTCATTATTTTAAGTTATTTAATTGATTTTACTTCTCGATACATTAGAATAAAATAAAAATTACCTTCAGAAAGACCTTTCTGATATCTAAATTCTCTCTCCCATACTATGGTATGAAGATTGGGTGGCAAAAACCCACGGGCCTAGGAGCGCTTAAAATCTAAATCCGGCCCTGATCCCAGTACATGAAAACTAAAGGTTTATGAAATAAAAACTACTATAAATAAAAATAATAATATCGTATGGCCTCGGGGCCGGGTGCAAACTTTTTTGTTATATATTTGACCCCAAAAGGGCAGCTAGCAAGCCAAATTTTGTCGTTCCTTGGAACGCTATGAAAGTCAAGGAGATTAGATATCTACAACTGTAGCCTACATTGATGAGGAAAAAATAGAAATATATATTTTTAATAAATAAGTAAATAAATGACAGGAGTCGGTACCGTCTAACAATTTCCTCACATCCTTTACAGAAGTTCAACACAAAGCGTCCAGGAAATGGTCCGAGAACCGTAAAATAGAGTTCAGCAAGAAAATGATCCAATGGTCCATTAGAAAGGCTCAAAATTTCACCACAAACGCAGCCGCCAAACAGTCCACCAAAAACACCAGAAGTGGCAGACAGCAGCAAAAGTACAAGCACCGTGGTCCATAGGTGGCCCAAACGATCAAAGAATAAATAAATAAATAAATAAATAAATAAATAAATAAATAAATAAATAAATTAGTAATTAAGTTGGGGAGCCTCCGTGGCTTAGGCGGTAGCACGCCGGCCTCTCACCGCCGGGTCCGTGGTTCAAATCCCGGTCACTCCATGTGAGATCTGTGCTGGACAAAACGGAGGCAGACAGGTTTTTCTCCGGGTACTCCGGTTTTCCCTGTCAAAATTTCATTCCAGCAACACTCTCAACTATCATTTCATTTCATCTGTCATTCATTAAATCATTGCCTCAGAGGAGTGCGTCAGGCCTCGGCAGCCGGCACAGTTCATATCCTCGCCGCTAGATGGGGGCTTCATTCATTCCGTTCCTGACCCGGTCGGAGACTGGAAGCAGGCTGTGGATTTTCATTTTTCAGTAATTAATTTAATAAATAATGTTCTGGGTTTTACGTCCCTTTTATCTACTGAGGCTTTTAGAGACGACGGGTTGCCAGAACTTTGCCCCGAAGTGGATCTTTAACGTGCCAATAAATCTACTGACACAGCTCTCTCACATTCATGCGCCCTCAAGTGGCAACTGACTGAGGTGTGATTCGATCCCGCTATCTTGGCCTCAGCACACGAGAAAGTTTCCGGTGAGCCACGCAGTCAGTATAACAAATATAACGAATAAGGTACTAGCTATGATTAGATGTCTTTGACGGTTTCATTGAGTAAGGAAACAAAGTTATAAATAAAGTAAAATAGCATAGGCCTACTCGACTAAACTCAACGCTTCCACGCTGGCGGGAGGACAGGCGCGTCGGCTAGGCTGTTGCACTTAACAGACATTCTCTCTTAGTTCTCTTCTTCTTCTTCAATAGTCCTTAACGATTCATATAAACAAAAGTTTGATGCTTTTCAGTCGGTCAACATGAGATGGGTCATTCCCTAATCCTGAAAACAACAACACAACGCGTCCAGGAAATGGTCCGAGGACCGTAAAATCGAGTTCAGCAAGAAAATGATCCAATGACCACGATGTTGCAAAGCCCCTAAAAGAGTCAAAAATAACAATTACATCACCCGTCATGGGACTGCCCAGAGATTAATTAATACACTTGGATGAGTCGAGTGCATACAGTGACCAAGTTAACTGCTCTCAACAGGATCGCGCAAGACTCAACCAGATAAGTAGCCTGTACAATTATATCCGAATTGACCATTTACATACAACAACCACATATTCACTCCAAACAAGCAAATTCCGGAGTCAATTCACCACTTCCAGTATCTCAACGAAACATCACATAGAACACAACTAACAAATATTGACGAGTTGCATTATCTCAACTAATACTGCAACTAAATAAGTGTTTGTATTGTAAATATTTCCACCCTTATTTTCAGACATTGATTTTATAGCCTAAGTGTAATGGATCTGATGATGATCCCTTGACGATCGAAACTGGTCATCCAAGAGTATTTATTAATTTCATAGCTTGCCACGGTGGGTGAGTGGATAGCGTGTCGATCTACTAACCCCAAGATTGCAGGTTCGCTCCTGGCCGTGGTAAGTGATTTTTTTGAAAGGCGGCAAAAATACGACATGCATGTCATACGATGTTGGCATGTCATACCCATTTGAATTCAGTAGGCCGTGTTCATAATGGCAAAATTAATCTCGGGAGTTTCCGCCAACACAAAGTTCCTCATTTCTCTACTAGAAAACCTCCTTGACTTTCAGAGTGATTCAAGGAACAACGAAATTCGAGATACAAGCTACCCTCTGGGTGTCAAATTACAAAGCTTGCAGCCGGCACCCGAGGCCATACGATATTATTATTATTATTAATCTGATGGTTTTTTTTTGGGCTTAGAGAATAACAATCGTGTTGACCGACTGAAGAGCATAAATCTTTTCTTTACCAAGGCAACACTGAAAAATGGCTTCAAACACCTTAATATCTATTAATCTTAATCACATGTAATTTATTTAAGGTTTTTCAGATATTCTATTAATTGGAATGTTTTTTTGTGTTGACAGGCTCAAAGCTACAATATTAATGGTACCTTACTTAAGGCCACGGCCGCTTCCTGCCCAGTTCCTATCTGAATTAGAAGTGCACACACTGGTATAGACATCACAGTGACACGGGTTATCAGACAAGTCTTACACACACCCAAGTACACGGGGTTACATGACCACGATGTTGCAAAGCCCCTAAAAGAGTCAAAAATAACAATTACATCACCCGTCATGGGATTGCCCAGACTAATCCAGTCGAGTGATCGCATTAAGAGGGAAGATCCAACTCACGAGAGAAATAAAATGTCAATATTCATTCGATTGTTGAACATTCTAGAAACATTGTTGCCAAATGATACGCATATCACAGCAATGGCATGCTTGTGGCAACCAAAAGCAACTTTTATAATGTCAAAATTCTTATCGTAAGAGTTTTTTAGAGAATTTTCAGTATTTGCCAATTTATTTTTACCATGGATCATCGTTTCCCTTATACTGTATATCCCAAGTTTATAAGAAATTTCCAACTTTTCTTTTTTTAAGGTGTGTATTACATCTGTACCTACAAAATGCACCTCAATCACTAACATAAACTGTAAATTAAGTCATTTTAATTGAAATTTTATTCAGAGCAGCTGAAAATAGTTATTTTCTTTAAGAATGAATGGTGTTTGAGTCTTGAGTCTTTTGACTGGTTTGATGCAGCTCTCCACGCCTCCCTGTCCTGAGCTAATAGCTTCATCTCTACATAGCTACCACACCCACATCCAAGGCAATCTGCTTAACATATTCTAACCTTGGTCTACCCCTACAGTTCTTGTCCTCGACCCTTCCTTCCATAACTAAGCTTGCTATTCCTGGGTGTCTTAGTA
Source organism: Meconema thalassinum (assembly GCA_946902985.2). Classification (NCBI taxonomy): domain Eukaryota; kingdom Metazoa; phylum Arthropoda; class Insecta; order Orthoptera; family Tettigoniidae; genus Meconema; species Meconema thalassinum. The sequence goes on along the minus strand of OX336388.2, from coordinate 2,064,856,302 downwards.
TGTGTCCTACCAACCTATCTCTTCTCTTCATTTGCATTCGCCAGAAACATCTCTCCTCTCCCACTCGTCTTAATACCTCTTCGTTTGTAACCCTATCTAGTATCTACCCATCTGATCTTCATCATGAATACAGTTTATAAAAACACTTATAAATCCTAATGGCCTACATGAGGTTCATTTTGTAAGTACAGATGTAATACTCACCTTAAAAAAAGAAATGTAGGACATTTTTTTTTATAAACTTGGGATGTAGTATATAAGGGAAACGATGATGCACGGTAAGATATTTGGCAAATTCTCTAAAAAACTCTTATGATAAGAATTTTGATACCGGTATTATAAAAGTTAATTTTGGTTGCCACAAGCATTCCGTTACTGTGATATGCTGTAAGTATCATTTGTCAACAATATTTGTAGCATGTTCAACAATCGAATGAATATTGACATTTTATCATCTTAAATGATCATGTCGACTTCGTCGTTACGCTGGGGTCTGGTGTTACGTTACGGTGACGGGACGAAATGTACCGAGAATGCACTGAGGTGTGTCACGTCATAGTACTGCTTGAGCTTCCTCCTTTCCCCGCGCGCTCCGGTGAGCGTGACGTCATCCAGCCAGCTACCTCTTTTGACCTTGGTTTGCACTTGCTAACGGACTTTGAGTTCATGTAGCATTTGTAGCATTTAAAATGATATAAAATCTAGTCTTTCAGACTGACTATCAGTGTTTTATTCCTCTCTTAAGATGGATAAGAAACCACGCTGTGTCGTAGTTTAATGCTTCTGTGAGAGCGTAATGAAAAGTGCGAAGTAGGCCTACAACGATTAAACGACAAAACAATTAATAGATTATTTGACCAACTTATTAATCGAGTAATCGTTTTTTGTGGCAATTCATCGATTTTTCTAATTAGATTAATCGATATCTGAAATGAATCGATTAAAATTAGCAGCTCTACTTTCTATGCAAGCTGGCCGCACGAAAGGAGTTCAATAAAACAACTGGCCGTTGTGCGTCTCGATAGCACTTCCTGACGAATGAGGTGTATGGTTTAAAGCTCTCCAAAATGAAAGCTATATAGATTACACATTTTTCTTTTCATAAATTATTTATTATAATAAGTTTTCACGAATTTCCCGTGCCACCCACTGTTCTCTGTATAGACGATGATTGTGTGGGAAAGCGCAACTGACAGCCTTAATTATGGGAATGGCTCAATCCACTGACGGCTGATTAGCATCTGTTATGTCATATTCATAATGGAAAGTTATTAGATTAGAGGCAACTGTCAGCCGTATTTACAGCACAATCCCAGGAGTGAATTTATTTAACAACAGGAATCATTTATCATTACTCCCCCGACACTGGACATGAAGATAATATGGAACAGTATTAAAATTATTAAACTACGATAGATAAAGGATCTTGCTACAACACATGTGGCACTATTTATTCGGTAATTAATCCAAACAATTCCAGTCAAGTATTAGATACCATCGTTGACAGGTTCATAGCGCAAAATAAGGAGGTTTATGAGTGCAAATTCTAGGTCATATCCCAGTTACCGAAGTAAACGGAGAGAGATGTTCCTGCGACGGCTAATAAATAAAAGGCATAGGTTGGTATGACGATTAGGCTTACTAAGACAACCAGGAATAGCAAACTTAGATATGGAAGGAAACGTTGAGGACAAGAACTGTAGAGGTTGACCAAGGTTAGAATATGTTAAACAGATAGCCTCGTATGTAACGTTTGGTCCGTATGTAGAGATACAATGATTAGCTTGGAACAGGCAGACATAGAGAGCTGCATCAAACAACAACAACAGCTCTAATAGGCTAGGTCGAGAGAATAGACAGTTGAATTTTGATATTCCGCACTTGTTTTAGTATTTGTTTCGTTTTTGAAAGCCATATCAATCATCTTAAGCCTCCATGACTTAGGCAGCAGTGCACCGGTCTCTCACCGCTGGGTCCATGGTTCAAATCCCGGTCACTCCATGTGAGATTTGTGCTGGACAAAGCGGTGGCAAACAGGTTTTTCTCCGGGTACTCCGGTTTTCTCTGTCACAAATTTCATTCCAGCAACACTATCCACTATCATTTCAATTCATCTGTCATTCTTTTAATCATTGCCCCAGGGGAGTGCGACAGGCTTCGGCAGCCGGCACAGTTCATATCCTCGCCGCTAGATGGGGGGGCCTCATTCATTCCATTCCCTGACCCGGTCGGTCGACTGGAAGCAGGCTGTGGATTTTCATTTCATCAATCATCTTAATTTTTAATCATATGTGTCTTGGTTTCGTTAGGAATTTATTTGTTTCGTACAATGTTGAACGCTGGAAAGTGTAAATATCGCGAACTGAAACGTGCGGAGAAGGAAAAGAATGAGTTTCAAAACATTTGCAGTATCCTCGAGACGCCATTGCTCTCCACAAGTACAGATGTGTGTGTCTTCAGTCTTTTGACAGGTTTGATGTAGTGCTCCCTTTCCTGAGCTAATCGTTTCAATTTTACATGGCTACCACACCTTACTTCCGAGGCAATCTGTTAAAGATATTCTAACCTTGATCTACCCTTACAGTTTTTAAACTCGATCCTTCCTTCCCTAACTAAGTTTGCTATTCCTGGGTGTCTTAGTAAGTGCCCTACCATCCTATCTCTTCTCTTCATTAGCAGTCGCCGGAAACATCTCTCCTCGCCAAATCGTCTTAATGCCTAATAATTTGTTACTCTATCTACCCATCTGTTTTTCATCATTCATCTGTAACACCACATTTCAAACGCTTCCATTCTCCTCTTTTCTGCTGCGACAACTGTCTAAGTTTCCCTTCCATACAGTGCCACGCTTCAGACAAAGACTTTCAAAACAGTCTTCATAATACCTAAATCTATATTTAAAGATATAGAAGCGTCCAAAGCATTTCATACAATGAAACTCAGAAGTTACAAAGTCGTTAATAAAGTATATAAATGATGCTATGGTTTTCCATGCAGCAGAAAGAATGAATGTTTCCTTGATTTTTTTTTTAGTGAATGGATGAATGAATGAAGCCTGTAGTGTCCCTAGAAGGGCAAAGGCCTCCCTATAAAGGGAGTGATGAGCTAGTCACGTGATATGATTAGTTTTGCCACTATGACAGAAGAAGCGTGCTGTAAACTGTTTTTTTTTTTTTATATTAAGTGTATATTTATTCTCATTTAGTTTGAGATTTGAAATTTCTTACCTGGTCATGATTCTGTTGATTTATATTTACCAGCCCCTCTGAAAAAAGTCTGAGATACGCACCTGCAACAGGCAAAGAGGGTAGCATATATGGGTATATGACAAGGAGAGAGAGAGAGGCGAGATGAAGAAAAGATACGGTGGGAGAGAGAGGGAAGGGGTCTTGGAAAGTTGCAACCGACAATTTTCAGGTCGTAAATTTTCTTCTACCTGAACATATAGCGTGGGTTTGTCTAGTAAATTAATCTCAGGTCTGGTGCGGGTTAGCACAATGAGATACGGGCCGGGACAAGCAGTCGTGCGTGATTCTCTGCACCTCTTGTCGACACACATCTCCTGTACAGTCCAAGGTGGCAAACACTCTGTAAGTGAACAGCTGATGTTTAAATTAATTGGAACCTTTTATAGGAAATTCTAGAATGCTACCCCTATTGCTCATCCAAACAATAGAAACAAAAGAAATGCTAAGAACAATTAGCACCGAAAAATTTTAATTCGTCTCTTTTTAGAAATTACATTGGTTTCTCTTCTATACCGAGTAGGGAAGCTACACGTGCTAAGGCACTAGGATATGGAGTCAGACTGTCTCCAAACTCAGAAGACGAGTTAATTCAAACCCCCTCGTCGGCTGTCCTCAAAAAGATTACCCATGACTTCCCATTCTCAGTTCCCGGCAAATGGCACGGCGTATTCCTTCTAAACGCTTAGACAGCTGTATTCCTCTTCATTCATTTCATATCTAGTCTATATACAGTAACTCCTTTGTTTCTTTTAATTAAAAAATAATAATTTAGCGTATGGCTTTTATGCCGGGAGTGTCCGAGGACATTGCCGGCTTGCCAGAGTTTGTAGCTGCTTCTATGCGGACACCCATGGGGTAAGCTACAAGTACAATCGCGTGTGGAGTGTTGTCTGGGGAGGAAAGTGTGAATGTAAGGACAAGGAATTGGAAGGTAGCGGCTGTGGCCTATAGTTAGGGACCAACCCCGGCATTTGCCTGGAAGGATGATGGGACAAACCCGGCCGAAGCCGTCGGATTTTTAAGAGCGTTAAAAATCCCTGAGTATGTCTTCCTTCAGAGGGGAAGTAAAGCCGGCGGTCCGATGTCATAGATTTATGGCATGTTAAAGAACCTTCCACTAATTACACCCGTGTGGCCTAGTAGTCGTTGACGGTGGTGCTTGGCGGCAAAAGTAGGAACTATTTGAAAAATTCTAAGTTGCAGTCTGTACTTAAATTAAAAAACAGATAACACACACTAATACAGTCATCACAGTTAACACCGGTTATCAGACAGATTCTACACACACCTAAAGTACACGGGGCTACATGACCGCGTTGTCGCAGCCCCTAAACTTAAGAATCAACCAACCAACCAACAGTACCCTTTGACATTTTTTGATTTTTGAAAAAAAAAAATGAACTCACACCAAAATTAGTTATAGGGGCTCAAATGAAACTCTTTGTCGACTCACACTAGCACAGGTAGTGGTAAAGAAGGCAAACTTCTAATCTTATTGACCAGATATGGTTGAGTTTCATTGACTAACACTAGCGCTCGTAGTGGTAGAAAACGCAAACTGCTAATCTGCTAATCTAATCGACCGGATATGGTTGAGTTTCCGGTAAATAATCAACAGTTTACCGTGTGTCATCATGTCGGTCATTCCAGATTGCGTTCACCTCATTAGCGGTCCGGATTGCGGTCACTTTCATTTTAGGGAAGAACTATAAACATTCCAGCGTCCAGATTGCGATCACTTTTCTTGGGTGACCGGTCCTTGGTGCTTGGTTCTTCGCGACTGACTCATACCTTCCGTAAGTTTTGTGGATAACAAGGGGAAACTGATATTTCACTACCTAACCAAAGAATACAGTTCAGTGTTCAGCTGAGCACACCCCATAAAACTTCGCTTAAAAAAATCAAGTCCCCTCCCAATCTGACGGCACCTCGTATAGCAATTATTATAACATTTTCAGTCCTAAGAATAGAAACGTTTCAGGATCGAAATCAACGGCCTTCACTTTCAACAAAATTGTTGTAACGGGAAATTTTATACTTATAGGGTATAACTTTTAATTTCTGCCCCCCTCCCATTTGAGGTGCGAGACATCTACTTTTATAATAGGTCCCGTATATCGTGAGAAACATTCTTTTCATTACCTCGAAAAATTCGTCTCGTAAAAGTAATTTATACTGCATTTGATTCTAAATCCCCTTTGCAATCAATGTTTGTCCCAGCCCCCTCCTACACACAAAATCAAACATTTGAAGTTTTAGGTTTATTAACATTCCAGATTTGAAATCTGTGACTTTTGATTAGTCAAAATCAACAAGAAGTTCCGTGACGAACTAAAGAGCCTACTTTTCATGCCAATGATTATTCTACAGTATATGAACCTATCTAGAATAATGAAGAAATTAAGTTGTTAATATCGAAATTTCTAATTATTTCGAAATACTGTATACCTTGCATAATTTAGCCTAAAAGAGCACTACAGTTGGCAGCCCTGATGACTGAATATATTCTTAGTTCCATCTCTTAAGGTACAGAATACAAAATTTGGTTGAAGTCCAATGAATAGCATGGACGTTACATGCAGTTAAACATTGGATCTAACAGCGTGCGTAAAATCATGTTGGCAACAATGTCATCCATGTATTGGTCAGAAATAATCTGAAATAATATAATCTATTGTTGTGCCAATTTTGAATGAAATCCATTAGTTAGTATAGAAGTTACATGCATTTTAAAATTGGACCTATCAGAAGGCTTAGAATCGTGTTGGCAGCACTGACGTATATTAGTTAGTCCAAATGCATCTAGAATGTCAGGTACTATACGTGTGCTAAGTTTAGAGCTATTGGCTTGCATACTTTCTGATATATTGGTATTTGGATAAAATAAATTAGGAGCATTTATTAACAGTTGGCAGCCCTGGTGGGTCTTAAGAATTCGCTCAGTCATATCTGGTTATGTATGCATACAACATACGAAATTTGGTTGAATTCCAATTGATAGTGTAGAAGTAATGTGCATTTAAAAATTGGACCAATCAGCCGGCTTATAATCATTTTGGCAACACAGCGATGTATGGCCTCCTGGAAATTAAACTGAAATATTATTATCTATACGTATGCCAATTTTGAAATAGCTCCCATTCATACCTTCCAAGATATCCAACATGGAGCACAAATTTCAATTGCGATTTTTTAGCAGTTGGTAGCACTGACATCATTTTCAGATATGGCCGTGAGATATTCGGGTATAGACATTTATTCCTACCAAATTTTGTTTTGATTGCTCCAGCCGTTTAGGAGTTGATAGGTGGGGACACACACCCAGCCAGACAGACAGAAGGACAGACAGACAGACACACACACATTTGCCCGATCTCATAAGACTACTTTTTCCTCATTTTTGCAAAATGTGAAAAGTAGGCTAATAAGTTCACTAACAAGACTGCTCAAATTATAAGATGGTACAGTGGAACTTGGATAATTCGAACCTCAAGGGACCAGTAAAAAAATCGAATTATCCAAAAATTCGAATTAAGAAAGTTCTTTGAAAAGGGCAGAGAAAATATATTGTATTACGTTTACATAATTATTTACGTTCAACAAAGCAGATTAACAGAAAACGATGCTTTATAATGGCTGTATCGTAAATAACCTCAAAAGTTTCAAATGGAAAATAAAACCAAAATGTACTATTCACCTATTTAACGACAGTAGTAATCCAGCAATCTAAATTCTTGGAGAAATCAACTGTTTTTCAAAAAAGTTTGAGATTCTTACCTGTTTCCTACAATTAAGTCTCTCAGCCATCACAAAAGAATCTAACAAATTTGAGGAACGGAAAACAGAATCACTTACGTCATTTCTGCTATGAAAAATACGCCTAAGTTGTGTGATGTGGTTTGTTGCTTGGGCTGCACTCGGAACTGTTTTTTTTTTTTTTTTTTTTGGGGATTCGAATTAACCACGATTTTTTACCATTGATTGTATATAAAGAGAAAATCTCGAATTACAGAAGATTTCGAATTATAGAAGTTTGAATTAACCACGTTCCACTGTATTATTGAAGGAAGCTTGGTCAAGGTAGGGTACTCCTGCAAGTGCGTCGGGTCCGGCCCGGTCTCCCAAGAAAAGTGATCGCAATCTGGACGCTGGAATGTTTATGTTTATAAAATGAAAGTGACCGCAATTTGGAAGACACCATCATGTCGCCACCTCGTAGGAAACCTTTAGTGTGTCCTTTACATTTGGAAACGTGGAGGAAACAACGAACATTAATCACAAATGCACTAACAATAAGTGACGAACCGGGTTCGAGTCGGCAATCGGACGATAATGTAAAAGGATGTTTTGAATATTGAGTTGGTTGCCTGTCCTTTTTTTTTTTGTTACAAGTATTATTATCATTAGCCTATTATCGTTATTATTATCATTATTATTATTATTATTATTATTATGAAGAAGCCTCCGTGGCTTAGGCGGCAGCACGCCGGCCTCTCACCGCTGGGTCCGTGGTTCATATCCCGGTCACTCCATGTGAGATCTGTGCTGGACAAAACGGAGGCAGACAGGTTTTTCTCCGGGTACTCCGGTTTTCCCTGTCAAAATTTCATTCCAGCAACACTCTCCACTATCATTTCATTTCATCTGTCATTCATTTAATCATTGCCCCAGAGGAGTGCGTCAGGCCTCGGCAGCCGGCACAGTTCATATCCTCGCCGATAGATGGGGGCTTCATTCATTCCATTCCTGACCCGGTCGGAGACTGGAAGCAGGCTGTAGATTTTCATTTTCATTATTATTATGATGATGGATTGTTGTTGTGGTTATTCTAAGGAAGGTGCACGTGAGTTTCGCAGCTGCAAAATAGCTTCGGAGAGTGAGTTTGAATTGTGAAGTGACTTACCAAATCGGGTTAGTACAGTTGTTTAACCTCCATTGTGCGGTAAATGTGTTACTTTTCAATTGGAAAGACATAATATCGTGTGTAGTATTAAAAATCTTGTGGTGAAATAACCTTGGTGTGAACAGCCATCTTGTCAAATATGAAATCACACAGAAGATAGATAGACGATCATTTCCTTGTGCAAGCACTCCTATCGCTAACCAAAGACCTCATTCTCTCGATTCGAGTCACGGTCTTCTAGACTCCACCATCGGTATGACGGTAGAAGCAAAGATTCAGCGTGATACAGCGGAGTTGACGGGAGCATCAAAGGAGAGCATCCAAAATGGCGAAGAGGGTAGGCGTAGTGACTTAAACCAGATTGATGATATCGGTCGGCAGATAAGAGAGAATCAACATGAAGAAGAGATGCATCTAGAGACTGCCAGATCACTACTAAAGAAGATTATGGCTATTCCTCTTAAGAACTTAAAAATGGATATAAAAAACGGTCTCATGAAGTTGGAAGAAGCTTTAGATGCTGGAGCAACATGTAGGTTGTCATGGAAGAAATCAGCAGAAGAACTGAAGCAGGAAATAACTATCATGGAGAACAAAGAATTGACCAGGACATCATTAGTAACAAATGAAATGGTGGACGATCCAGGAAATTGGGAAAAGGATCTACCTAAGAAGAAGAGGAGAAAGAAGAAGAGTGAGGAGAGGAAACCTGATGATATTCCAATGGAGCAGGTCAAAAACGATCTTAAAGATACAGCGGTTAGCGAGAGTGGATAACGACCTTATTCTAAATTAAGGACAAGAATTTAGTGCTTTTCAGTCGGTCAACACGAATGTACCCAAAAGAGATGGGTTATGCCATAATCCTGTTGACCGACTGAAAAGCACTAAACTCTTGTTTACTAAGGCAACACTGAAAATATGGCTTCAAACACCACTAAATTAAGGAGTCGTTCAGAAGCCGTAATCATCAAACCAATGAAGGGTAAGACTTTCGCTGATGTTCTGAAGGATATCAGGAATAAGGTGAAGCCGGAAGACAATGGAGCAGACATTCGATCTATCCGTAAAACTAGAGATGGGGCTGTTCTTCTTCAGTTCAAGAAAACAACGCAGATTGAAAACAGGGAGAAATTCAGTAAATCTTTGAGAGATGCTCTTGGACAAGATGGTGATGTAAAGGCTTTAATTCCCCGAACTTCACTGGAGATTCGGGACTTGGATGGTATCACTACCGTTGCAGATGTGGAGGAAGCTGTAAGACGGGATTCTAGTAATACTCATGGAGAGCTGAAAATTTCGGTAACTAAACCGAACAGTTGGGGGCAGAAACTTGCCATTTTTGAAACTAAAGATGAGGATGCTCAGAAACTTCTGGAAGCAGGAAGAATTAAGATAGGATGGTTATACTGCAGAGTACGTGTTAGAACCATTTTACCTCGCTGCTTTCGATGCCTGTCATATGGACATTTGGCACGGAAATGCGAAGGCCCTGACAGAAGTAAACTTTGTTTTATGTGTGGAGAAGCTAGTCATAAAGCAGTAGACTGTAAAAAGAATAATCCGCGATGCATGCTTTTCACAGATAAAGGTGTAAATGAAGTTAAACGAAATCATGCTCCTGGATCAGGTGCATGCACAGTTTTTCGTGAAGCTCTTGAAAAGCAAATGATGCGAATTCTTCAAGCAAACATGCACAGGAGTCAAAAAGCTAACGACCTTCTGACACAGCTGATTTATGAGATGGAAGCAGACATCATTATTATTAGTGAACAATATCAAGAGAGGGACCATCCTGGGTGGTTTGCGGATAATCTTGGAACAGCAGCAATTTGGATACCAGATCTAAGAAAATTCTCAGTCGCAGAGCATAGATGTGAAAATGGTTTTGTCTGGGTACAGATTGGGGGAATCACTATTGTAAGCTGTTATTTTACGCCAAATGAATCTGTCCAAAACTTTCAAATGAAACTTGATGGCCTTGAGGATGCATTGCGTGGAATGGACAAAAGACTAGTGGTCGCTGGTGATTTTAATGCTCAAGCGTTGGAATGGGGCATGCCGCAAATAGACTCCAGAGGAAGACGCATAATGGAAATGGCAGCCAGAACAGGTTTAGTGGTCAATAACATTGGAAATGTACCAACATTCCGACGGCCAGGATGTCAGGGAACAATACCGGATGTAACATTCTCAACGGAGGATATCGCGCCTAAGATTACTGGATGGCAAGTTATTGAGGACTATACAGGGAGTGATCACCAATATATCATCTTTCGTTTACTTCAGGAAGTTCCTCAAGCAAGAAACATACTGCGCAGGCCAGCACGGTGGAATATAGCCAGCATTGACAAGGAAACGTTTCTTGATGTAATACAAAATGGAATGGAGAACATAGCAGAAAAATGTTCTTGCTGTGAGGAAAAGAAGCAGCTGGTGTACGTGTTGAACTCACCATGCAGCTAATCCAGCAAGCATGCAATACATCAATGTCCCGAAAGAGACCAGGAACTAGCGACGTCCAGCGTATTGGTGGACCGAAGAAATTGCAGAATTGAGAAGATACTGTCTGCGACTTCGACGCATGGCCCAGAGGACGAGAGGCAGAGAAGTGAATACCTCAGTCACAGCGAAGTATAAGTCAGCAAAGAAGGAACTCGGCAAAGCAATTAAGAAGAGTAAAGCTGATAAATGGTGGGCTTTGGCTAAGATGATCCATGGGGTCTGGGTTATAAGATTGTAATGAAGAAACTTGGAAAATTCTCAAACCCGAGCATGGATTCACAAACCATTAAAAAAAATTGTGGACACACAATTTCCCGACCATCCAGAGAGGACTGATTGTGACGATGAAAGTCAACTGAATGATATACCTCTCTTCACAGTAGAAGAACTGAATACAGCTTTTAGCTCCCTTAGAAACAAGAAGGCTCCAGGACCAGATGATATACCTGCAGAAATGCTAAAGATAATATCAGAACTTTGTCCAGAACTGTTGTTGATTATGTACAATCATTGTCTGCAAGCGGGTGTTTTTAATGCCCGATGGAAAATGGCTCGATTGGTTTTGACCAGCAAAGGAAAATCTGCTGGTTATAGACCTTTATGTATGTTGGACACAGCTGGAAAAGGCCTAGAGAAACTTCTGCAGCCAAGAATTCTCTCAGCAGTTCAGATAGCAGGGGATTTATCTGTTCATCAGCATGGATTTCGCAGAGGACATTCTACTATTGATGCAATATGGGAGGTGGTGAGCACAGTAGAAAGAGCGCAAACGGGCAATCATCATTCTCGTCAAGTGACACTTCTTGTGACCCTGGAAGTAAAGAATGCTTTTAATTCGGCAAATTGGAATAACATGTTGGAAGCTCTTGAAGAGACTTTCAAAGTACCACAATATCTTATGCGCATAATGAGAGACTACTTCAGGGATCGCACTATGCTGTATGATACGGAATATGGACAAAGGGCAAAACGACTGACGGCTGGAGCAGCACCGGGATCGATCCTTGGTCCAGATCTCTGGAATATCATGTATGATGGCTTGTTACGTCTAGAGATGCCAGAGGATACGAATCTAGTGGGCTACGCTGATGATGTGGCCGCCTTGATAGTGGCCCGCAATGTTGAGATGGCTCAAATCAAATTGAGCCAGGTGATGCGGCGCATAAAAAACTGGATGACGAGTCACAGACTAACATTAGCAGAACATAAAACGGAGATAGTTCTTCTGACGAGGAAAAGGATTGAGACTCTTGTACCAATGACTGTTGGAGATACAGTGATTGAAACATCTACGAGTACAAAATATTTAGGAGTGACACTTGACTCCAAGCTCACATTCTGGAACCATATTCAGAGAGTGACAGATAAGGCAGTAAAATACATGACAGCACTTAGTAAGCTGATGGGCAATATTAATGGCCCAAAATCAACTAAAAGACGCCTCCTCATGACGACGGTTGAGTCAGTGCTCCTGTATGGCTCCGAAGTTTGGGCCGAATCCTTGAGATTTGCATGGTATCGGAGAAAGATAGCTACCATACAACGGAGAGCAGCTTTACGTATTGCATGAGAATACCGCACGGTTTCTGAACCTGCAATCCTCACGGTGGCAGCAATAGAACCAATAGATCTACTTGCATTGGAGCGACAAGAAATCTGGCGTACCCAAGGAGAGCTGGGAAAGAAATGTGCAAAGAATCAACGGATGAGGCGATGGCAACTCAGATGGGAAAGTGACCCTCGTGGTAAATGGACCAAGCGACTGATACCACGCCTGGATACCTGGGTCGAAAGAGTCCATGGTGAAGTCAATTATTACCTCACACAACTTCTAACAGGACACGGACATTTCCGGAAATTCCTGCATAGAGTAGGTGGAGCGAGTGGTGCAACATGCATATATTGTGACGACATCGATGATGTACTTCATACGTTCCTCGTGTGCGGCCATTGGATTATAAAGATAGAATATGTGGAAACTGAATTGGGAGAACTGACAATAGTTAATATTATTTCTGTGATGTTACGGAACCAGCAATCATGGGATCTGGTAGCAGTGTATGTGGAGGATGTCCTTCGCCAGAAAAAGCGGGATCTCGAAGCGTACGAACGCCCTTAAGAAGAAATGAAGAAAGAAGAAGTCTGAAAGGCTAAGTAAGCACGATATCACCCTGAAGTAATGCGAGAGCGGTTCCGGGGTGATGAACGCATCGTGAGAAAAGGGAGGTGGTTTTTAGTGGGTTAGAATCCCACACTTCTGTGGAGTGCGGACCCTTCACAAGTGTCTTTTGAAGATTTTCCACAGTCCCTCGTTAAAATATATACATTATTACGATGACTTTCATCAGTTCTTGTTATCTTGTAGGCTACACAGCGCTGTACAACCAACGCCACTCCAGGCCACACAAAACAAGCCTCACAATGTGTGAGGAGTTAATCACCTATTCCACACCATCAATACATAAATTTTAAAGGGAGGTGGAGTGCAGCTCCTCCTAAGACCATGAAATTTAAATTCATGTACTTGTGATGCAAATTATAAGCAATTCAATTATATCTTTACGACGTACAGAAAGTGTTAAGTGTCGTTGTGCACATTAGCGTGCTAAGCGTGTCCGCCCTATATACTGTAACCTAAGTGATTCTGATCTTCGCCTGTCTCTTCTCGTCTGGAATATAATAATAACCCCTGGCACTACAGCCCATGAAGAGCCTAGGCCTACCAAGCGACCGCTGCCCAGCCATTTAACCTGCAGCTATTGGGGTGACGCGTGGTCTGCGTATCGGGTCCCCTCGGCCGTTAATCTTGGTTTTCTTGACAGGGGCGCTGCCTCACTGTCAGACAGCTATTCAATTGTCCTCACGAGGCTGAGTGCACCCCGATCTAGCCCTCACGTCAGTTTCTAAACTCCCTGACTGAGCCGGGAATCGAACGCGAGGCCTCCGGGTGGGAGGTAGGCATGCTACCCCAACACAACGGGGCCGGCTTCTCGTCTGGAATGTATTCAACAATATAACGTCACTCCAGAGAATGATTATTGCACCTTAACTTCTGCATAGTGTCCATCTCCTGTTGTAGCGACTAGCATTCTTGACTGGAAGTCGGGGTTCGATCCCCGGCTCTGCCAACGCCACTCCAGGCCCCACAAGACTTTTTTGTTCATCGCGAGGCATTCAGAAGCATGCAAGACCTCCGGACGGATGACACTGCAGTCATGTTTTAGTTTTGCGTTGAATGATATTATTATTAACAGAAAAGCGCACGAATGTGCATAACATAGATTTACATTAGTGAAACAAACATGTTACAAAGGAGTTAATTAATGTGAAAAACATCATGATCCAGTAATCAATCAGGAATGTGTGCATTAAAGCATTTATTCATGACCAGTCATTATATTGTGAATTGAATGTTATTTGTGAAATAGAGCAACACTGTATGATGCTTTGTTCATTTTAAATGTTAGTCCTTGCTATAATCACAGAGTGATTTCTGGTTATTTTTACATCGTGTGATGTGATATGTGTCACAGAACTGGTCACATAACGAGCACACGCAGAGTTCATTTGGGGCGTGGTAGGACATGTTTTTACATATTTTATGGTGGTACCCATGCACTGCTAACTTTATCACCACATGTCTTAGTTTCTGATTGGCGCTGGTCCAGTTCCGGTTGATCATGGCATCCGTGCTGTAAAATTCTAGCGGAATGTCTTCTCTCTTATCTCTTCTCTCTGCTAGGTGCGCTTCAGCATTCTTTGTTGATGGAAGCTGTAATTTTGTTCTTATTTCTTCGACGAGGAAGGGTTCCCGTGCTAATTCATATGTTAGGCGTGAGCGCGTGTATTTTGAGATGCCCATTAAGGTTTTCAGGAATTGGGCTTTAACTCTTTCGATGGTGGCCAGATCTCTCTTCGTTAGTCGGTCCCATATCAAGTGGATCCCGTACGTGAGAATTGGTAGGATCTTTGCGTCAAACAGATGCATAGCTGTTTTTAAGGATAGCTGCTGGAGATTGATAACGTCGTACATGGCTTTCAAGCAAGCCACTGCTCTGTCTTGGATGTGTAGTCTGAATGTTCCGGTAGTCTGTAAAGTAATCCCAAGGTATTTAACTGCATTTACTATTTCCACTTTGACCTCTTCATATTGCAAGTTGTCGTTTGCTGCTACACGCCCACCTTTCCGAAAAACCATCTGTTGGGTTTTTGTCCAGTTTATTTTCAGACTGTTATTTCCTGCCTATTCTACCAGTGCTGAGAAGGCGTGTTGGAGTTCTTCCTTATTTGGTGACCCTAGGACCATGTCATCCGCATATATGTAGATCACTGCGTCCTTTGATTTCTCTCGGATTGCTGTTGTTACATCGGCTGTGGCAATATTGAACAGTATGGGACTGAGGGGGTCACCTTGCAACACTCCATTAGTTTGGGTGATTTCCTTTGTTTTGCATACTGCGTCATCTATGGTGATCTGGTTGTATGCCAGGATATTTTTTTACTAAGATTGTTAAAGGATTGTGATTTCCGATGATATTTTGAAGTTTCGATGTGAGCTTTCTTCTGTCAATTAGGTCGAAGGCCTTTGTATAGTCTATAAAGACTGCATAAAACTTTCCCTTTTGGAGTCGTTTTGCTTCCTCTATGTCATTTAACAGATTTTGAATTGCGTGCAAGGTTCCTCTTCCTCGTCTAAAGCCGAATTGTTCCTCCGGTATCTTGGAGTCGACTTCGTATACTATCCTGTTGGTTAGAATTCTTGTCAGTAACTTGAAGGTGTTGCTTTCCAGTGCAATTCCTCTGTACGAGTTGGGGTCGTTGGTTTCACCTTTTCCTTTATAGAGAGTTTTAATGGTCGATTTTCTCCATTCATCGGGAATATTTCCTGTTTCTAGGCATTTGGTAAAGAGCTTGGACCATAGTTCTGATAGGTGTTGTGCCGATTCCTTTAGATGTTCGTTGAAAAACCCGTCTGGTCCTGCGGCCTTGTTACATTTCGTAGCATTGATTATGTCCAATACCTCTGTTTTAGTGATGGGGAGTATTTCTTCGTGTTGATCTTTACATTCAATTTCATATGCCGCTTGTTGACCTGTACCGTTAAGGTTGAGAGTGAAGTGCGATTCCCATATTCCTATTTCTACGTTGCTAGATCTTGACGATCTTCTTGGTCTGATGGCTATGTATGGATCATTCATTGCTTCTTTGGCGGGCGATCCTCTCACCTTCTTTTTCTATGTATTGAAAGCGTTTACGTTTTAGGAGATTCTTGTAATATCTCCGTGTTTCCCCATATACTCTTAGGTCCTCTGGTGTTGACGTGATCCTAGCTATATGTAGCGCCTTTAGTGTAGTTTGTCTTTCTGCATAACATTCCTTATCAAACCACGGTTGAGCTTTCCTTGTAATCTGTTTGTGGGTTATACTTGCTCCTAGTATCTTGTTAATTCTTGTTAGGGCTGAATTTAGGTCGTTTTCCTTGTCTTTTCTGCTTCAGGTACTTTTCCTAGTTGTCGCTGTAGTGCTGCCATGTTAAGGTGTCTGGATATGATGGTCTTGATGTAATTCGGAACAACTTTCTTTGGAGTTTTGAGTAAGAATTTGGTCTGTATTGGGATGTGTTTTCTTAGTGGGGTTACTGGTGAAGTCCATAGACTCTTTTGTTCTAAAATTTCAATATCGTTTCCTTTGTGGAATACGAGGTCAATTGTGCTACTGCCATTATGGACAAAGTAAGTTTTGCGTCTTGGGTCATTTACTATTTTGAAATTTTCTTCTGTAAGGAATGTAAGGACAGTTTTACATTTCGTATCGGGTTTGTCTAGTCTACAGTTCATATCTCCTGCTAGTATTATGGTTTCTTCTGGGTTTGCAACTTTCCGTAGGGAGAGCGTGAGGAGTTCCATTATTTCCTCGGTATCAGTGTTGGGGCGTACATAAGTGCCTATTATCGTGAAGTTGTTTGCTTTCGCGATTATGAGGTTTTCTTCTATATGTAAGGTCTTTAAGGGTCCTATCCATGGTTTATAGAGGATAGATACACCTCCTGATGGCCTTCCTTCTGTAGGTTTTCTTGCTAGAGAGTGGATGGAGTAGAAACCTTCTATATCAATAGGTGTCGTTAGGAATGTCTCTGTGAAGATTAGTATGTCAGATGTTTCAAATGTGTTTCCTGGGGTTAGTTTCAGTAGTCCTTTAAACCCTTCTACGTTCCACAGGAGCATGTTAATGCAGTTATTCGAGAGATGCGCCTTCGCTTCTTCTGCGGAGGCGAAATCGAAATCGACGCACAATTACTCTACTTGGCCAAAATTCGGGGTTGGATGTCATTTCTAGGCAGTCAAAAGGGATGCCAACTTTGTACGCTTTGGAGTCTCCTCTTATGGCGGTCTCTTCGCAGCTGACGTCCCCTCGGATTCCTTTCTTTCTTAGGTAGTTTATTACCGTCTCCGATGTCGTTTCGTTCTTCAGCTTCCCAATAAATAGCCATGCCGTTTTCCCTTCCGCTTGTAGATCGCCGTTCTCTGTTCCAGTGCCGATTACTGTGTTAGATGGTGATCGGTATTGCTGACTATTTCGTGGTTGATTCTGTTGCTGATATCTTTTTCCTGTATTGTCTGGTCTTCTCGTCTCTCCTTGTGTTGTAGTGTCACGGTTGATAATTTTGTTGGGTAGTCCTGGCCATTCTATGCTTGATAGTGATCTGGTTTCGTATCGATAGTTGCGTTTATTTGTTGACTCTGCTGTGGTGGTTTGTGGGTTTGGTGATTGTGGTTTGATGGTTGGGGGGTGCAGCGGCGTTGCTGTTGTTGGTTTTTCGGTAGTGTCTTGAATTTTTGAGTAGCGCGAGACTTGTTGTTTTGCTAGTATATCTGCTTGTTGCAGTTGTGTCTCGAGAATTAAGGTCATTTTCTTCATGAGGTTATCAGATAGTTCTTCAAGTTTTTCTTGGATGTGATCATATGATTTTTTGTTTTCCAATGCTAACTCTTTTACTTCGTTGTTTATTCCTTGGTTGCTCGTCTCCATTGCTCCATTGGGGCCATTCCGTTCGATTTCAGACGTAGACTTTCTTCTAGATGTCCTTAGTTAAAAAGTAGGCCATTTCCATTTTGCTCATGCGTGATGTGAATGCTTCTTTCTCTGATACATTAGGTGTTATAATTTCTCCCAGGTACTTGAACTTTGCTACTCGCTTAATTTTTCCTTGTTCCACAGCAAGGTGTTTGGGCGCCGGTACGCTATTAGTTATGAACACAGTCTTCTCAAAGGATATCTGGAGTCCTGCCTTCGCTGCTTGTGCACTAAGCTGTCTCGAATGAATCAGAAATGATTGCAAGATCATCGGCAAAGGCTAGACAGTCAATTGTGATGTTCCGGCTTCTGTATCCCAGTCTGACTCCGCTTTCAACGCCTTGTTTATTCAGTTCTTTACGCCACTCACGGATAACCTTCTCGAGGACACAGTTGAAGAGTATTGGTGAGAGACAATCTCCTTGCATTACTCCTGTCTTGATTTCAAAGGTGTCTGATATTTCGCCCCTAAACTTCACCTTCGAGGTGGTGTTGGTCAGCGATTGTTGGATGATCGCTCTGGTTTTGTTGTCCAGGCCAAATTCTTTTAGGATTCGGATCAGGGTGTTGCGATCAACAGAATCATAGGTCTTCTTAAAGTCTACGAAGGTCACAACAAATTTCTTATTTCCTGATCTTCAAATAGTAGAGGGTAGATTTGAGGTTTATAATTATTATTACCACCCAAAAGTTAGTCTTGTCTGGAACTAACCAAAGAGATGATGCAAACAAATCACCTAAACCATTTGCCCTATTGTGGTCGCCACTTCGTGAATACACCCGTCAGATAGTGCATATCGTCGCTGAACTTGCAATACCGCGTATCTCACACTGCCCTTCTCTTCCATTATTTTCCTTATGGATGGTCACGCCTGCCAGCCGTATGTGTATGTGCCGTCGAACAAAACATCTAGGGTTAAAACCTAAAAATCCGGGTCCCAATAATAACTAAATATATCCTCAGGTTAATTTTTGTCTGTTTGTCGTCTGTCATGAGTTGATCAAAAATATTGGGTGATAGGCACACAATTTCGTATTTAAGTAGAAGTTGTATTTAGGCCTCCTCAACTAGACTATTCATTTCAACTCGGAGATTTGCTGATGGCACTGTTATCTTAGCCGACGCACCAGAGGATTTGAATGAGTTTTTAAATGGTATGGACTCGGTCTTGAGGAAAGAATTCATGATGAACATCAATATATGTAAAACAAATATAGGGTGTCATTTATGTACTTGAGTACCCTTAAGGGGCGTGTAGGGGATGGGTAAAGGATCAATTTGAGATAGGGAACCTGGGGTCGGAATGGCCTCCTAACCCCAGAAAACAGGTTTGTTTCAGGCCCTCCGCCCCTGTAAAGTAGGCAAGCGCGCCATGTGTTATTATGAGGTCAGGCACTCTTTTGCTGTCAACGGTCTTTGCGCGACCACCGCTCAACGCTGCGTTAGCCGAGAGCTGCATTCCTCTTGCCAATTGATAGTTCCGTCATCTTTAACTACTACAGATACACACGTAACTCGTTGATACTAATAATCAAAAGGCAATTAATTTACAGAATCAACGTTAGTTTTAAAAAATCAGCACAGAATAAACACGCACTGTGACTAAGCCCCCTCCTTCCCCCCTAAAAAATAAAGAAAAATAAGAAATGAAGGCATGGCACCCCAGGAGAAACGAACCCGGGACCACCGTGGCACCGCGCCTCGCCTCGCCGCTATCCTCTCAACAAACGCAGCGTTGAGCGGTGATCGCTCCAAGACCGTTGACAGCAAAAGAGTGCCTCACCTCAGGGTAACACATGGCGCTCTTGCCTACTTTACAGGGGCGGAGGGCCTGAAACAAACCTGTTTTCTGGGGGTAGGAGGCCATTCCGACCCCAGGTTCCTTATCTCAAATTGATCCTATACCCATGCCCTACACGTCCCTTAAGGGTACTCAAGTACATAAATGACACCTGTATAATGTAATGAAAGAGATCAGAAACCCCCATGGACGTGAAATTTGCAAGTGAAGAGGTAATTGAAGTAGGATAATTCTGCTACTTAGGATGCAAAATAACCAGTGATGAACGAAGCAATGGGGTTAAGAAAAGTATAATAGGTTGTCTCAGGCAAGAAAAGCATTTTTACAGTAAAGAGATCTGTTGATATCAAATATAGATTTAGATATTAGAAAGCCTTTGTCTGGAGCGTGGAACTCAATGGACGTGAGTAGGAAATATAAGGCGGTTCTGGGGCAGTGGCTAATGGGCAAGATGGCCGCTGCGCGCAACCAGCCCTATGTTATTCTTATGGAGGGGTCAGTCAGAGCTGGGGCAGTGGCTAATGGGCAAAATGGCTGCCAAGCCCTGAGACCGTGAATAATGTCACAGGGGGAGTACGACCGTGTAGTCGCTAAATAGAATATTTATTATTATTATCATTATTATTATTATGTAATTATTGATTAATCATGTACAATCAAGACCAGCCTTATATAATCCACTTTATGATTAAGTGGCAGAATTCTTGTATGTCACTGTGGAGTCCCTGGTCTGAGTCCTGGCTTTGCCAAGAAATTTAATTTCTGGTCTGATAGTTGGAATGGGGTACACTCAGCCTTGTGAGGCAAAACTAAGAAGAGTGGGGTTAATTCATACCTCAGCCATTTTACCTAACCCAACTTTACCTAACCTCACCTAACCTCACCTAACCTAACCTAATCTAACCTTACCTAACTTAACCTAACCTAACTTTACCTAACCTAACCTTTAAAGCTAACCCAAAGGCTAATCAACACACTCAAAGTATATAAGGGCACATGCAACTATCTTTTTGCTAGTCTTATAGAGAGTAAGGTAAAGCTAACAATTGCACTGTGGCTACTCTGCAAAATGTTCGCTACACACAACCAGCTTAGGATTACAAAGTCAGTTAAGTTTTAAAAAGTAAAAGCTTTAATCATTTTTTTCTTTTCATTTTCATATTTCACACATTGCAATTTGTCAAATTCCAATTTACAGTTTTTAAAATTTTAGTATTAAGTTTTTTTAAATTTTGTCAGTATGGAAACATGGATTTTTCAATTTTTTTGTTTACATGTTTTTGATTTAGTCCATGTCTAAAGTTCATATTTGCCAAACACGATTTTTTCATTACATATAACAAGGCTGTATACCTTATCCCAAAGCATATTGGTAATACATGGGATATACTATACTTTTGACTACCTAGTTTAGCCAACTAAAGCAATTTCTCAAAATTACAAGAGGTTAACAGTTTGGATTAGGAGTGGGAGGTGGGTAGTAATAAAAAATTTCCAAGCAGTGTTCATACAATATTTTTTTTATTCATTTTAAATATATTTACACTATTTACACATAATACATTAGTTATAATTACAGTTGTTTTTATTTTTGTTTTCTATTTTTATTTATGTTTGCGTATGAATACATTTTTTTTCTTTTTGTGTTTTTTATGTTTAGTGCTATTGTTTTATTTCCTAAATTGTTTTTGTTTTATGTATTTGGTATATGCGGGCAGAGGATTTTTATATTCTTAACTTAACTCTTTAAGCATGGTCAATGATTGAGTAATGACCATAGGCATGAGTACCTATACCATTAGTATCAATTACTCTTTTATCATCACCAGGACACAAAGCAATTTTGTTTAGTCTTATAGATGATATGTCATGTTGTTTAGAAGCAATAATGTTCATTGGTATTCTTTTTACATTGTTTTTCATGACACAATCCTTATAATCTTGAAAGCTTATACAATTTTTGACAACACCTCTACTAATACCTTTAATCTTTTTGATTTCTTTACCATTTATGTCTAAAGCATACATTTTAGCTCTAAGTCCAACAAATGCTTTAATAATTTGTCCACAAGCCTCGTCTTTAAATTTTCCCAACGTTTTCTTGTTTGATATAGAGTAACATATATGATTAGTAGGATAATCAGATGTGTCCAGGTGTTCTAGAAAATCCAACTTGTCTTGATATACATCTGGGGTGTTAACCAAATAAATGAACGAGTCAGTATCCATATACATGAGTTTAAGATTGTCCATGCCATAATAGGGTAGCAGGACATCATAGTGGTGGGAATACATGAGAGTTTTTGAAATATCCAGTATACACATTCCAATATATATAGGCTTATTGAATACAATGTTACGTTTAGCCATGTGGAAAGCAGCTAGGTTAGGACCATAAATTGTTCTGTCAATAAATGTAGGCTTTGCTATTAGCTTTTCAGCCTTTTTGCTGTCAGTCACAAGACGTATGTCTATTCTTTTACGAATATTTTCCATTGTTTTTCCAAAAATTGCATTGTTGAATAATTTGTATAGATTTTTCTCAAAATCATTTTTGGATTGTTTTCGAAGGTTGTTATTAAAATCAACGTATGCCTTTAGCCAAGGTCTTTGTTTAAACTTTAACACACGATGAATTTTTACCAATTTTAGTCCATGATCTAAAGCCTGTTTAAGTGCCATGTAATGAACAACGTACCGCCTTCGATTTCCAAGATGAGGAATTAGTTTTTTGAGAGACGAATCCTTAGGTTGTGTACACTCTGGTAGGAAAGGTAAATCGTTGTGTAGATCATGAAGGTCGCATGGGTAATCAACATCAACGTCTAGAATGTACCCCACTGGATCGTCTTCCATTAGTGTTTCTAGATCAACCGTATCTGTAGAAACCCACTGAAATCCACCATAAGGAAGAGAGTGACACATAGCCCACCCATATTGGTTGTTGGCATCATCATAGGTAATAAACTGCGATGGTTTCTCAGAATCATAGGTTTCCATGTATTTATTGTTAGCTTCAGCATACCGATGAGACACCTGACATATGCCTCCACGTATTCCAGACTCTATTAAAAGAATCTGATCGTAATCCTGTAGCAATTCCAGTTCAATTCCAGTGTAAAGGAGCATTGCCTCGAAACTTAAACCAGGCAAAGTAAAGAAGTGTGCAGCATCCACTCGGTGTGTTTCTAATGTTTTGTTTCTGAACGTTTCAAAGCTGTCTGCAAGTAGGAGTACATCTGAAGTTAGGTAGAGGTCACTATACCCCCCTAGAGTTTTAATGTTGAACTGATTCCATACATTTTTGGCATGTTCATAGTCTTCTTTACTAACATCTTCTTGACTTAATTTGTTAAAGAATGCCTCTTTTGAAGGTAAACACCTTTCACTTAACTTTTCCCATGAATCGATGTAATCATAACAAAATACACCTTTACGAGTCATGAGAATTGCATTTTCTTTTCCAAAGTACTTCTCTGTTTCAGGGTATGATGTTAAATTGGAAACTAAGTTTTCCAAACTACTTGGCATTAACCGAAACGTGTCCACAAATCGAAGCTTAACATTTCCTACATATTTGGTGAAGGAAATGTACTTTTCTTTGGAGTTAGCAATAACATCTACTCTCTCAGTAGTACATCCCAATTGTTTTACAATGAAATTTGCGTCGTAGCCACTCATATTATGTAGATATACAGGAACGGGGTAACGTGTTTTACACCTCAAATTACAGTTATTGTGAGCACTTCCACGGTATTCCCCTGTAATATGGCAATGGTCTTGAACTTTCCAGTCCTCTTTAGTAAATGGTTTATGACACAAATAACAGGTTTCAGAACATTGGAACTCTGCTTCTTGATCCTGAGTTAAGGCCTTTGGAACATTTAAGCTGTAAAGGCGATCAATTTCATTAGCTATTGAGATCAAACAGTCCATAAACTTTTCTGCAGCGTCAGGTCCACGATAAATAACAGGTTGGCTTGGAAGGTTTGTCTTTATGTGTTCCACAGTAGGTGAGGGTTTAACATATATACCAAAGCTCATAGGAACATGACTCTGGTATGGCACTGTATAACTTGCCTCAGGATTGGGTAGACATGTTTGATATGGTAGAAGTATACTTTCAAAATCTGCATAGATAACGTAAGGTATTCTCAACATTTTTTCCACATTTAAGAATTTCACAATGGGGTTTTTAATAGGCATTTCAATCCTAGCAATGTCATGTTGGACACACAAAGCTCTATGTTCTTTTAATTTTTCAATTCCTTGTTGTCCATATTGATTATCAAAGTGAGTAAAACACCGTTTACACGTATATATTTTATGTTCATGGCGGGTAATCTGATGTCTTACTAGTTTATCAAAATCTTTGATAAAGACGTAGTGGTTCTGACCAGATGAAGAACTTAGCAGGAGAAGGTCACGATGGTCTTGTAGCTCTTGATCCACAACCTTTAGAGGAAACACTTTGTTGTCTTTTTCCAGTCCAAATACATTTATGGATATGTCGTTGGCTTTCTCAAATTTGGGAATGTCAGCTAGCGATGTAGGAAATGATATTACTGAAAAATCATACTTGTTTTCCAGATCCTTGTATTTACTAACGCGTTTAGCATCAGTTTTAACCAGTTTTGCTAAAATAGCATACATAAAACACCTCTCGTCCTTAAAGTTTTGAGGATTAATGCAGGCTTTTCTTGCTTGTATAGCTGCTGGTAATGGAATATATGTGCTACCACGCAAGGGATTATACTTATTTATTTTTAATCGTACTCCTTCCACTGCTAACAAAGCCCAATTACTGCCTTTTAGCTCAGATTCTTCCATTTCAGTAGTTAACTTTGTAAATTGTGTTTCCAAGAAACTACTTAAGTCAGTTTCCAAAAATAGGTCTTGATTTCGTGTTTTAAAAGCCCGATCTGTGATTTCGTTGGTGGACGTATGAATGAATCTACATTCAGCCACAAGATTAACTTTTATTGACTTGTGCATTGCTAGTTCTTTCTGCATAGCTTGTATTATTTGCTGTTTGGACTCTTTAAGGTATGAATTTAAATCCTTACACGTATCACAACGTATGAAAAAGGATTTAAGACGACCTTGAAAAGACGTTTCATATTCAGTAAGTCCATTTTTGTCAGGAACCATTGAAAGCAGGTAATGTTTTGTAGGCTCAGTTTTTTGTATTTTAGCTGCTGACACAACATTACAACATTCTTCATGACGACGTCCGTTGTAGACATTGTTGAATTTACTACCACAAGTTTTGCACTCATGAAACTCACCACACGATACTTCATGACGCTTTCTATGATAGTCTCGAAGAAAAGTCTTTCCACACTCTTTACACATATAGCTAGGCATGGTTTCTTCCATCATGGATGTTGATTTCTGCAAACAGCTGCTTACTGTGTATCACAAGGCTGTAGGCTGGTCAGTGAGACGGTCTTTCACGATGTGAACACTGCAAAAGGTAGTAATCAACTGATTGTATTCCTGCTAAGAGACCTCTTATATAACCTAATCAAGACCAACAGCTACTTACCACGTAGTACACGGCTAGAGCCTAGTGGGTGAGACGATCTTTTACAATGTGATCACTGTTAAATGTAGTAGTCAACTGAAAATATTCTTACACCCTACTGAAGGTTATCAGGTACTTACTGCATATCAAAAGGCTGTACACTCATGAGCTAGACACTCTCTCTTGCTAAGGACCCCTATATTCCCAATACAAGGCTATACATGTTAGTTCTAAACACTTCATGTTTATTTGTATATTAAATTTATATACACAGCTTATACGTGCACGTTTTTCACGCAATAAAACTTTATCAAATAGCCACATGCGACATGCAAAGTATGTTTCCGCTATCTAGCGGTGACTATGAGAACTACCTGAACGACAGCATGTTACCTAGCGCTCCATATCATTACTGAACGATCAGCATGCTATCTAGCGGCCGATATCAAAAGTTACTCAACTACTAGCATGCTACCTACCGGTCGATATGACAACCCACTCAACTACTAGTATGCATTCCAATAATGAACACATTTGCTCATATCCACTAACAATACACACAGCGGGTTTGCTTTATCGTTTAATACAAATATATCTTGTTTAAATAATGTAACAAAAAGTTACATGACACAATTGTATGGGAATGTTGCATTACCTAAAATGTAATAGTATGCAAGTGTTTAACATTTTACAATCGGCATATAATAAAGGATTATGATGGTGGCTTATGTTGGTGGTTTATAGTGGTGGCTTATGATGGTGGCTTATGACGGTGGCTTATGATGGTGGCTTATACTGGTGGCTTATGGTGGCTTATGATGGTGGCTTATGGTGGCTTATGGTGGTGGCTTATAGTGGTGGCATATGATGGTGGCTTATTTTTGGTGGTTTACGTTAATACCTTATTTGTAATGGCTTATGTGACAAGTTATTTTTTGTCAATGTATTTAGAGGATTTTTCTCTTGGTCTTGGAAAGTATCTCAACCCTTTTTTTATGGTAGCATAATGCTTACCGCCATGTTTGTAAGCAACAACAACACACTAAAATTTCAAGAATCCAAGGTACTCTAAGGTTAATGATTGTCTCTCAACTCCATTCAACGCCTAGTCAAAACATTATATATTTTTCAAATTTAAAAAAAAGGTAAATTGGGGAAGTAGGCTATCTGTTTAAACTAAAAATCATAACAAATCATATGCTAACCCCAACACCTACGTCTATCCCACTCTCAATCAAAAAATATAATATTCTTCAAATTTTTTCCAAAACAATATTTGGAAAGTAGGCCATATTTTGAAAACTAATCATCCTATAAAGCCATATATAGACTCAAACCAATGGCTTTTATATCTTTAATCGTAAGAACAAAACATGGAATTTTTGACATTTTTTT
Organism: Meconema thalassinum; assembly: GCA_946902985.2. NCBI lineage: Eukaryota > Metazoa > Arthropoda > Insecta > Orthoptera > Tettigoniidae > Meconema > Meconema thalassinum. The sequence goes on along the minus strand of OX336388.2, from coordinate 2,064,829,848 downwards.
TTCCAAAAATGATCATTTTAAAACGGGGCTACATTTAGGAAACTATGAAATTTACACTTTTTTGTGTAAATTTCATAGTTTCCTAAATGTAGCCCCGTTTTAAAATGATCATTTTTGGGAAAAAAATGTCAAAAATTCCATGTTTTGTTCTTACGATTAAAGATATAAAAGCCATTGGTTTGAGTCTATATATGACTTTATAGGATGATTAGTTTTCAAAATATGGCCTACTTTCCAAATATTGTTTTGGAAAAAATTTGAAGAATATTATATTTTTTGATTGAGAGTGGGATAGACGTAGGTGTTGGGGTTAGCATATGATTTGTTATGATTTTTAGTTTAAACAGATAGCCTACTTCCCCAATTTACCTTTTTTTTGAAAAATTTGAAAAATATATAATGTTTTGACTAGGCGTTGAATGGAGTTGAGAGACAATCATTAACCTTAGAGTACCTTGGATTCTTGAAATTTTAGTGTGTTGTTGTTGCTTACAAACATGGCGGTAAGCATTATGCTACCATAAAAAAAAGGGTTGAGATACTTTCCAAGACCAAGAGAAAAATCCTCTAAATACATTGACAAAAAATAACTTGTCACATAAGCCATTACAAATAAGGTATTAACGTAAACCACCAAAAATAAGCCACCATCATATGCCACCACTATAAGCCACCACCATAAGCCACCATAAGCCACCATCATAAGCCACCATAAGCCACCAGTATAAGCCACCATCATAAGCCACCGTCATAAGCCACCATCATAAGCCACCACTATAAACCACCAACATAAGCCACCATCATAATCCTTTATTATATGCCGATTGTAAAATGTTAAACACTTGCATACTATTACATTTTAGGTAATGCAACATTCCCATACAATTGTGTCATGTAACTTTTTGTTACATTATTTAAACAAGATATATTTGTATTAAACGATAAAGCAAACCCGCTGTGTGTATTGTTAGTGGATATGAGCAAATGTGTTCATTATTGGAATGCATACTAGTAGTTGAGTGGGTTGTCATATCGACCGGTAGGTAGCATGCTAGTAGTTGAGTAACTTTTGATATCGGCCGCTAGTTAGCATGCTGATCGTTCAGTAATGATATGGAGCGCTAGGTAACATGCTGTCGTTCAGGTAGTTCTCATAGTCACCGCTAGATAGAGGAAACATACTTTGCGTGTCGCATGTGGCTATTTGATAAAGTTTTATTGCGTGAAAAACGTGCTTGTATAAGCTGTGTATATAAATTTAATATACAAATAAACATGAAGTGTTTAGAACTAACATGTATAGCCTTGTATTGGGAATATAGGGGTCCTTAGCAAGAGAGAGTGTCTAGCTCATGAGTGTACAGCCTTTTGATATGCAGTAAGTACCTGATAACCTTCAGTAGGGTGTAAGAATATTTTCAGTTGACTACTACATTTAACAGTGATCACATTGTAAAAGATCGTCTCACCCACTAGGCTCTAGCCGTGTACTACGTGGTAAGTAGCTGTTGGTCTTGATTAGGTTATATAAGAGGTCTCTTAGCAGGAATACAATCAGTTGATTACTACCTTCTGCAGTGTTCACATCGTGAAAGACCGTCTCACTGACCAGCCTACAGCCTTGTGATACACAGTAAGCAGCTGTTTGCAGAAATCAACATCCATGATGGAAGAAACCATGCCTAGCTATATGTGTAAAGAGTGTGGAAAGACTTTTCTTCGAGACTATCATAGAAAGCGTCATGAAGTATCGTGTGGTGAGTTTCATGAGTGCAAAACTTGTGGTAGTAAATTCAACAATGTCTACAACGGACGTCGTCATGAAGAATGTTGTAATGTTGTGTCAGCAGCTAAAAGACAAAAAACTGAGCCTACAAAACATTACCTGCTTTCAATGGTTCCTGACAAAAATGGACTTACTGAATATGAAACGTCTTTTCAAGGTCGTCTTAAATCCTTTTTCATACGTTGTGATACGTGTAAGGATTTAAATTCATACCTTAAAGAGTCCAAACAGCAAATAATACAAGCTATGCAGAAAGAACTAGCAATGCACAAGTCAATAAAAGTTAATCTTGTGGCTGAATGTAGATTCATTCATACGTCCACCAACGAAATCACAGATCGGGCTTTTAAAACACGAAATCAAGCCCTATTTTTGGAAACTGACTTAAGTAGTTTCTTGGAAACACAATTTACAAAGTTAACTACTGAAATGGAAGAATCTGAGCTAAAAGGCAGTAATTGGGCTTTGTTAGCAGTGGAAGGAGTACGATTAAAAATAAATAAGTATAATCCCTTGCGTGGTAGCACATATATTCCATTACCAGCAGCTATACAAACAAGAAAAGCCTGCATTAATCCTCAAAACTTTAAGGACGAGAGGTGTTTTATGTATGCTATTTTAGCAAAACTGGTTAAAACTGATGCTAAACGCGTTAGTAAATACAAGGATCTGGAAAACAAGTATGATTTTTCAGTAATATCATTTCCTACATCGCTAGCTGACATTCCCAAATTTGAGAAAGCCAACGACATATCCATAAATGTATTTGGACTGGAAAAAGACAACAAAGTGTTTCCTCTAAAGGTTGTGGATCAAGAGCTACAAGACCATCGTGACCTTCTCCTGCTAAGTTCTTCATCTGGTCAGAACCACTACGTCTTTATCAAAGATTTTGATAAACTAGTAAGACATCAGATTACCCGCCATGAACATAAAATATATACGTGTAAACGGTGTTTTACTCACTTTGATAATCAATATGGACAACAAGGAATTGAAAAATTAAAAGAACATAGAGCTTTGTGTGTCCAACATGACATTGCTAGGATTGAAATGCCTATTAAAAACCCCATTGTGAAATTCTTAAATGTGGAAAAAATGTTGAGAATACCTTACGTTATCTATGCAGATTTTGAAAGTATACTTCTACCATATCAAACATGTCTACCCAATCCTGAGGCAAGTTATACAGTGCCATACCAGAGTCATGTTCCTATGAGCTTTGGTATATATGTTAAACCCTCACCTACTGTGGAACACATAAAGACAAACCTTCCAAGCCAACCTGTTATTTATCGTGGACCTGACGCTGCAGAAAAGTTTATGGACTGTTTGATCTCAATAGCTAATGAAATTGATCGCCTTTACAGCTTAAATGTTCCAAAGGCCTTAACTCAGGATCAAGAAGCAGAGTTCCAATGTTCTGAAACCTGTTATTTGTGTCATAAACCATTTACTAAAGAGGACTGGAAAGTTCAAGACCATTGCCATATTACAGGGGAATACCGTGGAAGTGCTCACAATAACTGTAATTTGAGGTGTAAAACACGTTACCCCGTTCCTGTATATCTACATAATATGAGTGGCTACGACGCAAATTTCATTGTAAAACAATTGGGATGTACTACTGAGAGAGTAGATGTTATTGCTAACTCCAAAGAAAAGTACATTTCCTTCACCAAATATGTAGGAAATGTTAAGCTTCGATTTGTGGACACGTTTCGGTTAATGCCAAGTAGTTTGGAAAACTTAGTTTCCAATTTAACATCATACCCTGAAACAGAGAAGTACTTTGGAAAAGAAAATGCAATTCTCATGACTCGTAAAGGTGTATTTTGTTATGATTACATCGATTCATGGGAAAAGTTAAGTGAAAGGTGTTTACCTTCAAAAGAGGCATTCTTTAACAAATTAAGTCAAGAAGATGTTAGTAAAGAAGACTATGAACATGCCAAAAATGTATGGAATCAGTTCAACATTAAAACTCTAGGGGGGTATAGTGACCTCTACCTAACTTCAGATGTACTCCTACTTGCAGACAGCTTTGAAACGTTCAGAAACAAAACATTAGAAACACACCGAGTGGATGCTGCACACTTCTTTACTTTGCCTGGTTTAAGTTTCGAGGCAATGCTCCTTTACACTGGAATTGAACTGGAATTGCTACAGGATTACGATCAGATTCTTTTAATAGAGTCTGGAATACGTGGAGGCATATGTCAGGTGTCTCATCGGTATGCTGAAGCTAACAATAAATACATGGAAACCTATGATTCTGAGAAACCATCGCAGTTTATTACCTATGATGATGCCAACAACCAATATGGGTGGGCTATGTGTCACTCTCTTCCTTATGGTGGATTTCAGTGGGTTTCTACAGATACGGTTGATCTAGAAACACTAATGGAAGACGATCCAGTGGGGTACATTCTAGACGTTGATGTTGATTACCCATGCGACCTTCATGATCTACACAACGATTTACCTTTCCTACCAGAGTGTACACAACCTAAGGATTCGTCTCTCAAAAAACTAATTCCTCATCTTGGAAATCGAAGGCGGTACGTTGTTCATTACATGGCACTTAAACAGGCTTTAGATCATGGACTAAAATTGGTAAAAATTCATCGTGTGTTAAAGTTTAAACAAAGACCTTGGCTAAAGGCATACGTTGATTTTAATAACAACCTTCGAAAACAATCCAAAAATGATTTTGAGAAAAATCTATACAAATTATTCAACAATGCAATTTTTGGAAAAACAATGGAAAATATTCGTAAAAGAATAGACATACGTCTTGTGACTGACAGCAAAAAGGCTGAAAAGCTAATAGCAAAGCCTACATTTATTGACAGAACAATTTATGGTCCTAACCTAGCTGCTTTCCACATGGCTAAACGTAACATTGTATTCAATAAGCCTATATATATTGGAATGTGTATACTGGATATTTCAAAAACTCTCATGTATTCCCACCACTATGATGTCCTGCTACCCTATTATGGCATGGACAATCTTAAACTCATGTATATGGATACTGACTCGTTCATTTATTTGGTTAACACCCCAGATGTATATCAAGACAAGTTGGATTTTCTAGAACACCTGGACACATCTGATTATCCTACTAATCATATATGTTACTCTATATCAAACAAGAAAACGTTGGGAAAATTTAAAGACGAGGCTTGTGGACAAATTATTAAAGCATTTGTTGGACTTAGAGCTAAAATGTATGCTTTAGACATAAATGGTAAAGAAATCAAAAAGATTAAAGGTATTAGTAGAGGTGTTGTCAAAAATTGTATAAGCTTTCAAGATTATAAGGATTGTGTCATGAAAAACAATGTAAAAAGAATACCAATGAACATTATTGCTTCTAAACAACATGACATATCATCTATAAGACTAAACAAAATTGCTTTGTGTCCTGGTGATGATAAAAGAGTAATTGATACTAATGGTATAGGTACTCATGCCTATGGTCATTACTCAATCATTGACCATGCTTAAAGAGTTAAGTTAAGAATATAAAAATCCTCTGCCCGCATATACCAAATACATAAAACAAAAACAATTTAGGAAATAAAACAATAGCACTAAACATAAAAAACACAAAAAGAAAAAAAATGTATTCATACGCAAACATAAATAAAAATAGAAAACAAAAATAAAAACAACTGTAATTATAACTAATGTATTATGTGTAAATAGTGTAAATATATTTAAAATGAATAAAAAAAATATTGTATGAACACTGCTTGGAAATTTTTTATTACTACCCACCTCCCACTCCTAATCCAAACTGTTAACCTCTTGTAATTTTGAGAAATTGCTTTAGTTGGCTAAACTAGGTAGTCAAAAGTATAGTATATCCCATGTATTACCAATATGCTTTGGGATAAGGTATACAGCCTTGTTATATGTAATGAAAAAATCGTGTTTGGCAAATATGAACTTTAGACATGGACTAAATCAAAAACATGTAAACAAAAAAATTGAAAAATCCATGTTTCCATACTGACAAAATTTAAAAAAACTTAATACTAAAATTTTAAAAACTGTAAATTGGAATTTGACAAATTGCAATGTGTGAAATATGAAAATGAAAAGAAAACAAGATGTTCAGTAAAGAACATATAGCCTACTTTCTCCTAAATGCATGGGTATCGTTATAACTCTTTGTCCTTTTCAAGGAGTATGATTGAATGTTGGTTGTAGGAGCTTGTTGAAATACAACGTGCTATAGGGATATTAAACATGAATATGAGGTGCCCTTTGCTAGTGCTACCTCTGTACCAAATTTCGTTCAATTCGGTTTCACCGTGTTTGAATTGATAGGGGGAATCGATTTGCACACATACTTGGCCACCATCTGCAAACTATTGGGCTGATGTTCTTGCAGTTTGGTCACAATATGTTTCCCACATAAAGATATGGTGTTGCAAAATTAGGTAGAGACTAGATTATTAGGTTGGTCGTAATTACATTTTAGCTTTTAACATTTGGGTGGCCGCGATTACGTTTCCATAAAGATAGCGGTGATATAAAACATGACACTGAGGTGCCCTTTGCTAGTGCTACCTCTATACCAAATTTCGTTCCATTTGGTTTCAGCGTGTTTGAATTAATAGGAGGAATCGATTCTGACACAAAGATGGCCGCCATCCGCAAACTATTAAGCGAATGACCTATTAGATTGGTCAAAGGATGCTCCCTCCATAAAGGTATGTTGTTGCTAAATTTGCTAGAGATCGGATGATTAGGTTAATCGTAATTTGATTTAAGCTTTGAACATTCGTGTGGCCGCCATTACGTTTCAGTCAAGATGGCGGCGATATAAAACATGACACTGAGGTGCCTTTTGTTAGTACTACCTCTGGACCAAATTTCGTTCCATTCGGTTGCACCGTGTTCGAATTAATAGGGGGAATCGATTTTCACACAAAGATGGCCGCCATCCGCAAACTATTACGCTGATGACCTATTGGTTTGGTCAAAGGATGCTCCCCCCATAAAGATATGTTGTTGCAAAATGTGGTAGAGATCGGATGATTAGGTTAATCGTAATTTGATTTAAGCTTTGAACATTTGTGTGGCCGCCATTACGTTTCCGTCAAGATGGCGGCGATATAAAACATGACACTGAGGTGCCTTTTGTTAGTACTACCTCTGTACCAAATTTCGTTCCATTCGGTTGCACCGTGTTTGAATTAATAGGGGGAATCGATTTTCACACAAAGATGGCCGCCATCCGCAAACTATTACGCTGATGACCTATTGGTTTGGTCAAAGGATGCTCCCCCCATAAAGGTATGTCGTTGCAAAATTTGGTAGAGATCGGATGATTAGGTTAGTCGTAATTTGATTTAAGCTTTGAACATTTGTGTGGCCGCCATTACGTTTCCGTCAAGATGGCGGCGATATAAAACATGACACTGAGGTGTCCTTAGCTAGTGCTACCTTTGTACCAAATTTCGTTCAATTCGCATTCACCGTGTTCGAATTGATAGGGGGGGACAGACATTCAGAGTACACACACTCACACACACACACACACACACACAGACACACACACACACAGACTCACACACACACATACACACACAGAGACAGACACACTTTTTTCGCCCTGTGTTGATCTCATAAGTCTACTTTCATTTTTTGCAAAAATCGAAAGTAGGCTAAAAATGATTAAAGCTTTTACTTTTTAAAACTTAACTGACTTTGTAATCCTAAGCTGGTTGTGTGTAGCGAACATTTTGCAGAGTAGCCACAGTGCAATTGTTAGCTTTACCTTACTCTCTATAAGACTAGCAAAAAGATAGTTGCATGTGCCCTTATATACTTTGAGTGTGTTGATTAGCCTTTGGGTTAGCTTTAAAGGTTAGGTTAGGTAAAGTTAGGTTAGGTTAAGTTAGGTAAGGTTAGATTAGGTTAGGTTAGGTGAGGTTAGGTAAAGTTGGGTTAGGTAAAATGGCTGAGGTATGAATTAACCCCACTCTTCTTAGTTTTGCCTCACAAGGCTGAGTGTACCCCATTCCAACTATCAGACCAGAAATTAAATTTCTTGGCAAAGCCAGGACTCAGACCAGGGACTCCACAGTGACATACAAGAATTCTGCCACTTAATCATAAAGTGGATTATATAAGGCTGGTCTTGATTGTACATGATTAATCAATAATTACATAATAATAATAATGATAATAATAATAAATATTCTATTTAGCGACTACACGGTCGTACTCCCCCTGTGACATTATTCACGGTCTCAGGGCTTGGCAGCCATTTTGCCCATTAGCCACTGCCCCAGCTCTGACTGACCCCTCCATAAGAATAACATAGGGCTGGTTGCGCGCAGCGGCCATCTTGCCCATTAGCCACTGCCCCAGAACCGCCTTATATTTCCTACTGACGTGAAGCCTGGACTGGTTTTTTTAGCGTATGGCTTTTAGTGCCGGGAGTGTCCGAGGACATGTTCGGCTCGCCAGTTTTGTAGCTGCTTCGAGACGGACACCCAATGGGTGAGCTACAAGTACCGTTGAGGAGGGAAGGAGGGAAGCTGGAATGTAAGGACTCAGGAGTTGGAAGGTAGCGGCTGTGGCCTATAGTTAGGGACCAACCCTGGCATTTGCCTGAAAGGAAGATGGGAAACCACAGAAGACCATCTTCAAGGTTGCCGGCGGGGGGATTCGAACCTCCTCGCCTCCCGGATGTGAGCGACTGCCATCAGTCATGCCGTAACCACCACGGCTAACTCACGCGGTGCCTGGACTGTTGACGCAGCAGAACAGAGGAGAATAGAAGTGTTTGAAATGTGGTGTTACAGGAGAATGATGGAGATCAGTTGGGTGCACAGAGTAACAAATGACGAGTGGGAGAGGAGAGATGTTTCTGGTGACTGCTAATTAAGAGAGGAGATACGTTGGTAGGATACAGAGGCTACTAAGGCACAGGAATAGCACACATAGTTAAGGAAGGAAGGATCGAGGACAAGATCTGTAGGAGTAGACCAAGGTTGGAATATGTTAATCAAATTGCCTCAGATATAAGGTGTGGTAGCAATGTAGAGATGAATCGATTAGCTCAGGACATTGAGGCATGGAAAGCTGCGTCAAATCATCAAATCAGTCAATTGACTGAAGACTCTAACAATAACAACAGCGGTGATTTAGAGGGCAATGTGTCCGTCAAAAGGCTATCCTCCAACCTTCTGTCAGTGACCTTCACTTTGGTGACCTCATGCTGTCTTCATAAATTGTCATTCTATGAATCCGCTAATTCCAGGCAATGAAGGCTAATAACATATTTAGAGATTGTCAAAAGTTTCTAAGAGTGATCGATTGTATTTGACGTAGGAGTCTGTGATCGATGAAGTACAATTTGTCTGCTTGTATGTGTACTTATGTTGGCTAGTTACTGTCATAGCGTATTCCACTGCCTTCATTACCTCACGTTACGTGTCATAGTCAGCCTTCATAACAGGTTAACTTGACATGATATTTATGAATTTAACAAGGCTCTTTGAATAAATCCCCTATCACGAACAATATCCGGCCTCCAATTTATATTTTTCTCTCTTTTTTTGTAAATTGCCGATAATCAAATCTCTGTCATCCATATGTCACTGATTTATTGAAAACAGATGGAATTAGATTGTGTAGTCATTAATGCAATCATACAAGTCAGATTAATTTCAGTCTGACGAACTATGGACCACTCGGTCAGCCGATACGTAGGTAACTCGTTTATAGAGCTGAAATATTGTAGGTATGAATGCGCCGAATTGCACACGAGACTCTGTAGACTAGGGTCTTGATACTATCAGCTGATACTTAGGTAACTCGCTTAAAGGGGTGAAATGTTTTAGGTCTGAGGTGGTAGTCAGACCTTCTGTCCTCTATGCAGCAGAGAACATATATCTAACTAAGAAGACCCTATTAAGAGCCCTTGAGGAGCAAGAAAGAAAGTTCCCGAGAAGGATAGTAGGACCGAAGATTCTACCAGATGGAAGACGATGGTATTATTACGTGCCACCCCCTAGTGGCACTTACGTTAACTGGATTACGGTGGTTGAAAACACAAACACAATTGTTCCTTTAAAGAAAAGTTAGCTTTATTGCTTGCAGGTCAGAAATATACACCGTACAATAAGCAGATAGAAACAATTATCTGTCTTACAGAAGCCCCCTCCTGTATGGAGTTTGACTCACCCTTTCACTCGGCCTTGCAGTTAATCCTCTTGCTAATGAGGTGGTCCCGTGCACTGGCTGGAAATAGCTGCACTAAGTCTGTCACTCACTGTTTCCTGTCCACTGGCTAGGGAACTGCCCAATGCGTTTCGTAATTCACCACAATGTCTCTGTCGCCCTAGGTAGGTACACGCTCCTCACACTGCTCCGCGGCTCGGAAGGAATCTTACTGGGTTTCGCATGTCACGTCACTAACAACTGTCGCTCAAGGTAAAACGCTCGCACTCACTCGAAAAAAACACTCTCTGCCTCGCTTGCCAGGTCGCCCTTATATAGCAGGCCGGTGACTCAATAAATGCTTCTAGACCCATCCAGGATTCACGGCTTCTCGAGGTTTCCATCACTGGCTGGGTCACGAATATTCTGGACCATCCCTTTGTCCTAGTAGCCCTTGTTGCGTAAGGCGCACGCAATACACTGAGGCATAGCACAGCCCAGCCCGGGGGCAGCTGTGACTCATGCGGCGAGCGATGAAACTAACTCACAGCCGTAACAGTATGCTATAAACCATATCGTGAGCTCTACCAGCAACAAGAAAATCTCATAGATGCTATCGGAAGAAAGCGACTGACTTTCTACGGACACATGTCCATAATGGACTCTAGCAGGTTATCCCACAGGATTTTCAAGGTTGCTAACTCGCCACTGGATTTTTGTGGATGAAGCAAGTAGAGAAGTATATTGTGGAACTTCATATTAATCAAAATGACATAGATGACCGGAGTAACTACCATATAACTGTCAAAACTACACCCTTCGTAACGTCCCTCACAGAAGCTACCCACAGACCAAAGGACGAGACCGGCAAATGGTCTGAGGAGCGCAGTATTGAATTTAGCAGGAAAATGAAGGACTACTGGGCCATCAGAAAAGCTCTAGGCACCTACAAAAAGCAGCTGCCAAACCCAACACTCAGAACACCAATCGTGGCAAACAACGACGATGGCAGCAAGAAAAATACAGCTAAAACACAAACATCTTGGTCCATAGATGGCCCTAACGAACTGAAAAAATAAATAGGGCTCCAAGAATGAACCTGGAGGGAGTCCTTGTGGCTCGGGGCAAATGGGAGTGAAATGCGTCGTTGCCAGACATCTGCAACATAACATATTGGATTCAGCAAGATAATCCAACTAACCTCTATTACTACAAGAGGTGTCCCTGTTAAGCTGAGCAACCCAGTGGAAGGTGGAATGCTGGGTCAGTGAGCCAATCAGTGCTGGGGGTTCAAGGCTTACAACCTTGACAGTTAACAATTCGTTGCCTGCGGGTAACCACCCTAAACACTTTTTCTTAACTCTTGAAACATGAAGAAAAAAAACAATGGAAAATCTACCCCAGGTGGTGCAAATTCTAAAAAATCCACACCTACCTTTGGTGGGGTAAGCAAGCCTTCGGAGGCTGGGGAGCTTGCACTTTCATGGGAAACGAAGAAACGTTTCAAATTCTTGGCAACCATCAACATCAACTCCCTCCTTGAGACAGGAAAACTAAAATATTGTAACCGAACTTTAGGTTACAGAGATCACCTTTGGTTTTATGTTGGTAGTAATTATTTTAGTTTACAGGTTGCCAGCCATGGCCACCTATTGGTGGGGCACCAAAGAGAATCTTTTGTTTTGTGCCATAGAGATTCTTGGTGGTTGTCCAGCTGTGGTGACAGGTGGCTTTGTCTAAGGGTAAGGTTACTATGGTGATGTCGTGTTTGGAGGTAGATTATGCCATTAAAAATGAAGAGGTTATCTTGGTCTAAGGAAAAAGAATAGTATGGAGAGGAATCTGGAATGTTATGATGGGTTCTTTTTTGGTTATATTTGGGTTCTCACCTAGGGGTTACATATTGTCACTTCATGAGAGGAAGATGATTATTAAGAATAAATAATTCGGTCTTTAATAATAAATAACGGAATTAAATTAAATAAATACCTTTGCTCACTTCCAAGAAAATGAGATATAAACAGGGAGGAAGTAATTGATCAAAAAAAGGCAATCCAGTCAGTGACTAATAAAAACAATGACTTCTCAGCCTCGAGATGGATGGTAGTCATGGCTACCACACTAACAGGCCGGAGCAAATATAAAGGAAAGAAGGAAGCTTTTAGTTTTACGTGACCGTTAATCATGCGATCATGAGCCACGGGACCTCCTTTTTACGTGGAATCCGAACCACAGGACATGGCATTTCACTTCGAAAATCTCACATGCATTGACCGGGAATCGAACCCGGCCCACCTTGGTGAGAGGCCAACAGCTTGACCGCCGCGCTACCACTCCCCAGGAGCAAATATAAACACAAGGGGCTGTGTCCTGGAGGCTGTGGTGACCAATAACGCAGCCAGGAAAGATGCGATCGAGCTGGCAGTCCCAAACATCAAAATGACGGCAGAGAAAAGAAATGAGAAGCCAATGAACGGAGCAAAAATAAAGGTACAACAAAGAGAAACAAATTACGTTAAGTGTCCGTGAAATATATCAAAGATACACACATGCAGTCGTTACACCTGGTGTTCAAGCCCATATCGAGTACACTGAATCACACAATATGCCAGCCGACGATGCAGAAATGAAATACAAAGCAACTCGTGCTTGTAGGTAGAAGAATATAGTCCCCTACTTACCTTCCAGGTTCTAGTTGAATACTTAAAGTTACCGCCGTAATTCAATTTCCCGAAACATGGAATGAAGGGAATACATAAGGGCTAGTATATGGTGTCATGCCTCGTGTTGGGAGAATGGTCGAAACGCCAACATCCACAAAGCACGGGAGACCCACTCGAAGACATGCCCAATCAAATACAACTTAAATGCACAAATAAATGGTTAAACCGTAGACCCAAACTAATCAAAACAGGAGACCACCATTTTTAGCCTATTTTCAATTTTGAAAAAATAGGCTTATGAGATCACCTTTTGTCCGTGTGTGTGTGTGTGATTCGTGTGTGTGTCCCCCCCTAATAAAATCTAAACGGCTGGAGCGATTTCAATGAAACTCGGAAAGTTCATAGCACTATTCCCGGCGACCTCGACCGTGCCCTTCAAATTTTGTTACGACTCACCAATCCAACATGGCGGCTGTGCGAAATATTTCACCAGCATTCAATATCTCCGAAACTATTACCGATATTACCCTGACATTTTCTATGGTGATAGAGGGAACTACTATAAGTTCACTTATGTGACTTTTGAAAACCTGGTAACTACAAAACCAACATGGCGGCCAAGCGAATTTGCGACTTTTAAATAGACTTTTCTCGCGATTTGACCAACCAAACGCAATGAAACTTGGTACAGTATATGTTTATATACATTGTAATGCACCGACATCTAACTTCGTTCAATAGTTTACATAATCACAAGATGGCGGATGTGCGAATTTTTTCACCGGCATTCTATATCTCTGAAACTATTAGCGGTAAAACCCTGAAATTTTGTACGGAGATAAAGGGCACTACTGGAAGTCTATCTATAAGACTTTCAAAAACCGGTTAACTACAAAACGAACATGGCGGCCAAGCGAATTTGAAAATTTTAAATAGACCTTTCTCGCGATTTAATGTTCCAAGCGCACTGAAACCTGGCACAGGAAATATTTATACACATTGTAATCCACTGGTATCTAATTTAGTTCAATTGTTTACATAACCTCAAGATGGCGGCAGTGCGAATTTTAAAATTAAGATTTTATTTATTGTGATGTAGTCATGCGATCGAAGTGAAAGTTTGAATAATGAACCTACGCAATAATTTTCCTTTAATGGTACATGACTCTATGGCCTATACATTTAATAATCAAACATGGCGACCATCCGAAATATTTAGACGATACTGAATATCTACGAATCTATTTTAGCAATCAAACTGCATTTTTTAATGTTCATAGGGGCTATGAACTTAAGTTCACCTATAGGACTTTAAATAACCTGGTGATCACAAATCCAACATGGCGGTGACGCGAATTATAAATATTCACATGGACGTTTCTCGCAATTTAACCATCCGCGTGCAGTAAAACTTGGTACAGTAAATCCTTATACGAATGTTAATCCACTGGCATCTAATTTATTTCAATTGTTTCCAAAACCTCAAGATGGCAGCTGTGAAAAATTTTAAAATCTCCTTGTTTTTTCTTGTGTCCTAATTATGCGATTGAAGTTTGAATACTACACGTTCACAATAATCTGCATGTAACAGTACATAACTGTAGGACCTACATATATAAAATCTAACATGGCGACCATCCGAAATATTTAGTCGGTTCTCAATATCTACGAATCGATTACAGCAATCGAACTGAAATTGTGTATGTTGATAGTGTCAGTTAACATAAGTAGGATATATGAAAATAGGCTGTATAGTTCTTCACGGAACTACTTGTTATTGGTCCCACAGCAAATCCAGGCACACGACGAAGACCAAAAGGATAAGATACATTTAGGGAATGAGCATAGAAGAAACAAGGTTAGATGCGTTAGAATTACTTACATGAGTTAATGGAAGGCTTTGGCATAGTGACAATGTTGAATAATAAAGAAAAGTATCACATTTCAAATGAACAAGACGGAGAGCCTGTACGTCCGCATAGGAAGTAGGTCACATGACGTCTGAATCTACCGGGACGGCTGCCAAAGGAATAAAGAAAAGAGATATGTTAAACATGGCTCAAATGATGCACTATGTTCAGTATCGTATTCCATGTGTTTGATTGCCCATTTTCTGCCATGGCGCAGGATTCTGCTTGTCACAATGAAGTACGAATATGCAGAAAAATGGCTGAGGCCATTCGAATCTTTGTCAAACCAGCACAATTTCTGCATTAAGAGATGCTTTGTCCCCCACACCAGTTTGGCACACCATTGACTTTAAATGCCAGCACACAAAAGAAAGTCCAACGGTTTTAAGTCTAGTGAGTGTGGAGGCCAAGCAATGGCCCACTCTATCCATTCAGCGTTCAGGATATGGCTCATTTCTGTGTGCACGGACAATACTATTAAAATGAGCAGGGGCGCCTTGTCTGATATCTCAATAAATATTCATTTTTGGACTCATGTTTATAAAATGTTTTGACTCTTTACATGTGTCTATTATAACCCTGAAATACTGCCGTGTATTGACGAAACGTCCTGTACTGTATAGCGTAGGTCTTCTGAAAAAGTCATTAATACAAATCAACCTTCATGAAATTCGGTGAAGTTGGAGCAAGTCATTAATAGAAATATACTTTTACGAAATCTGGTGGAAGTTGAGCGATTTCCTTTTCAGATGTAAGTTATTTGCATAACACGCCTTGGAAGTAATTAGCTTACTTCGTTTGGATCGTTACATCCTACCTTATTTACCAGAACCGGTAGCAAGTTTTCCAGGAAGGAAAGCAACTCATTTATAACGTTGTATAGATCACAATATTTAATAGCACCGTTGAGTGTAAGAGTTGAGTCGCATTTCAGTCCATTCATTAGTCAGTACCTTTTCTGCATGAACCCGCAGTGGAACATGTGTTAAGAACGAGTACCTGACAGCTGTGGCTACTACAAAGGTATACGTGGGTTTGGCTCGATGTGGTAATATTTCATGGGCCTGGCTCCAGGCGAGATTCAGAGATCCCATCAGCTTGTTAAGATGTACCATTGGGCTCCAGTCCACCTCACGTACCGCTGCAGCTCGATCACATGAATCCTAGAATCCTCTAGATTCAAAATCCTCTATATCCACTTCCATAAATTTTTCAGGAAGTGACTTTTTCTTTTACGGGTTGTTATTTACGTGGTATTGAACATTTTGTTTTATCAAAACATGCAAAGAGGATCCAAAAGCAATTATAAGTAGTATAACATACATTAAGAGTTATTAATATTCAGTAAAATCAGTTCTAAATATGAACGTAGGGGGTTTTGAACCTCAAATACTTACATAGGGAATTTTGAAACTCATAATCATGAATACTACTGGATATGGAGCATTTTGAAACTAACTCACTTTACTTCAGTTTCGATCATGAAAATGATGTTAAGCCATATAATATAATTGAATCACATTATTATACAACTGTTTTGCATTCTCGACCTAGTAATTATAAATAAAAGTTTTAAATCATAGTCAACAAAGTAACTATAAGCACTTCAATAATACTTCTTGCAGTCTATTACAAAATGACAAGTTAAGTAATTCAGCAGCATATTACACAATTATCATTGGAACTTCACTCAAATCTTCACACTGTTCATCACATGCTGCACTAATAGACTGCTCTTGAGCAACACTTTCTAATTTACTATAGAATGTGAGGCTAGCAATCTCTCTCCAATTGTTTCCATAGTGTTTTGCAAGTAGCTTGCCCACATCTGATACTTTGTTGGGGTTCATTTTGACATTACCATGCAAAATACAAGTAGGATTAATATCAGTAACAGTTTTCCCCTTCTTTGTTATAAATTTTGAAACACCTAGATCGATTTTATATGCATACTCTCCTCGAATTTTGATATAATTCCTGGTTTTTGTTATGTAGAATCTCTTACACTGGTTGAATTTGAAGTGCCAAGATCCTGTGGTCCTAAAACATTTAGCTGCTTCTGATTTCCAATTGTACAGTTGCACATCATCACTTCCTAGCTTGTGTAGGGTACCATGCTCACTGATAATGTTCTCATAGGTGGTGGGCTCCACAACAACTTCTTTCTTATTCAATACTTTTTCTATTCGAGCAAAAACCCTATCTGGGGGAATGAACGAATGTCCAACAACCAGAAAAATAATTTCTACAGTGGCTACATTATGAGGGGCGTCCGAATAGAGCCATTTGCTAGCCATAGCAATTACACTTGAATTCTTGTTTTGCCCTCCGCAGCCATCAGCAATTAACCTAACTGTATCTATTCCCTGCATGTCTGTATGTTTAAGTCTATGATAAACACAACTAGCTATTTCATTCGAACCTTTCGGACAATCAGACTCATTCCAACAGTAGCAATGGACGTTCTGTTTTGACAAAGGACTCTTAGAACTGCCACTTACAATAGTAAATTTGTAAAAATTATACTGTCTACTAAAATAAGCAGCCTGATCAGGTAGTTTAGGCAGTAACATATTCTTTTGACAGTCATATGACAAAATCAAAAGTCCCTCTTTTTCCTCTCGTAACGTATCATAGAATTCACTTGCTTTCAATTTATGAATTCTTTTCTGTGTCATAAGTGTTTGCTTTTCACTAGTAATTGTTGCTACCTTTCTCCCAATTCCAAGCACAAAGAACAAACATCTGTTCTAGGACTTCCAAAACCAATATTGTAATTTGTACAGAATACTTGACTAAAGAAACACTCCATAACCTTATGTTCACTTTCAACAGTTGTGTTGTAAATTCGCCAAAGTTTTTTAATATTTAATTCTGGTGGAAAATATAACCTACGATCACTTTTCCTGCTCCGGCAGTAGAGAGGCTCTGCACACTTCAAGGACTCTATGAATTTGCCTACAGCTTCCCTACGACTTGTATTTTTAACACTTATTCTATCCCCACCCCTGTTTTCCCGTGCTACTTGACCTCCACTAATATGTGATCTTCTAAGAACACTTTGCACACGTTCCTTCTTTAACACCAAAATGTTGAGAAATTTGTTACGACTCACAGGAATGAATGAACGACAAGTTTTCTTCCGCACATGGTAAAAGAACGTTAGGCTTCGTTTTGAATCTCCTGGAATTCTCCTTCTTTTTGGTTTCGAAGTAGTGCAGTGTTTGATTATGAAATTGTCCTGTTCTATTTTATATTGTGTTCTGTAAAATACACGGTTAAATTCCCTGACATCCTCTATTTGCAGCGTAGAACACTTTAATGCCTTGCTATTATTTTGGATATTCAGGGGGAAAACTGCCACTGTATCTGAAAGAAATAGTAATATGAGATATTATTCTACATGCTATTATTGCAACAACACAATGTTAATTTGTGATCAAGAGAAAAACTCCCGCTCATAACCTCTAAAATCGCTGAACTTTAATCACCTTTCTCGCTTTTCCCTCGACCTTTTCCAAGTATCCACTTGCCGCAACCTTTTCCGCCCTCTTCCAGGAGTTGCTTTAGCAACAAGAAAAGTCTCGTTTCTCATTTTTCAATAAATGATGCCAAGAAAATGGATAACGAATAACTTTCTCCTTAATGCACTAGGAAGCCACTACCTATAAGAGTAATGCATTGTGGTGTTTGAAGCCATATTTTCAGTGTTGCCTTAGTAAACCAGAGTTTAGTGCTTTTCAGTCGGTCAACACGAATGTAACCAAAAGAGATGGGTTATGCCCTAATCCTGAAATAAATTACATGAGGTTAATAAAACACTAGGATGACCAGTTTCGATCGTCAAGCGATCATCATCAGATCCATTACACTTAGGCTACAACATCTATGTTTGAAATACAGGTGAAAATATTTACAATATGTACAATTATTTAGTTGCAGTATTGGTACTGCAACTGTCAGTGTATGCTAAATACAGTATATATGTTAGGTGAAATGCTAAATGGTGATAGCTATCCGTAGATTGTACTTTAGAGAGATTATATGGTTGTAAACTATGGTTAAACTATAACATTTTAGGCTAACTACTTATCTGATTGTCTTCCGTACAACAGCTACTCGCAGTTTTCGTGCTCACCGGAACTCACTGTGCGGTAGACTGCGGTGGTTATCTTAACGACTGGTTTTTCCCTGCTTTCTCCCCCCTGCTCCTACGTGCTGTGGGGAGTGATAGCGATGTGTTTATGTGAGGTGTTGCCAACCTAGATAAGATGTATGTTATTGAATGAGGTGGGTCTACAATTATTAAAGACCGTGGATTAGCCCTCGCCACGCGTGGAGCATAACCCATTCGAACTAAGCGTTGACGGTCTTATGAGGACGTCCCGGCACCTTTAATACTGCCGCGAATATGGGCCTTGGTTTATTGCAGAAGAAAAGTACATCGTACACCTGATCCAGATAACATTTACCTATTAATAACCCCCTAATTTCCCCCCTTTTTTATCTAGCTTGGCTGTGTCGCTAAATTGTGTTTTGTTTCCTACAGGGTGTGTTTTTTAGTAGCGTGAAGAGGGGTGAGCTCACCATGAACGTGTGTTCATTTAGATTGTTGGGATTGTTTCGTTTGGCTAGGTGTATCTCGATTGCTTCCTTTATGTCAAGAGCTCTGCCTTTCGATTCGTGATGGATTATTTTAAGGTCCGACTCTATGTTGGTAAAGCTGTGCCCTGCGTCACACACATGTTCGCACACGGCTGAATGTGTTCCGTATCTTATCGCATTCCTATGTTCATTATAACGTGTGTCTACACGCCTTCCACTCTGCCCGATGTAATTAGCTTGACAATCGGTGTCTTGGCACGTTATAGAATATACCCCTGACCTTGAATACGGGTCACGTTTATTTAGATTACTATTTAGGAGGTGCCTAGCGGTTGTGTTTTTCGTCGTGAAAGCTATCTTTATTCCTTGCTTTTTGAATAGGTTAGTGATTTTATATGTATTCGCATTCACATAGTTGAAACGCGCAAATTTTTTCTCATTACTGTCCGGTTTGGGAATCGTTTTATCTTTATTTTTATGTTTGGCTATAATTTGATTTATTTTGCTTGGCGAGAAGTTGTTTTCCTTTGCTATTTGCATAATAGTTCTTATTTCCTTATTATAGTTGTCTTTTGACATGGGTATGTTTAAAGCTCTGTGCACCATTGAATTGAAACCCGCTAGTTTGTGCGTACTGGGGTGATTAGACTGATTGTCGATTGCATGCGAGGTTTGTGTAGCTTTCCGGAATATGGAGTATGAAAGGTCGTTGTCTTTACGTTCAATAGTTATATCGAGATAATTTATTTTCCGGTCTATTTCGGATTCCTTAGGGAATTTGATAGAGTGGTGAAGGCTATTAATGGATTGGAGAATTGTTTCTTCGCTTGTTAGTTCAGTATCGTAGATGCAAATTACATCATCTACGTATATTTTCCATATTACTATTCCCTTTGTTGAAGTATTTTCTAAGAACGCATTTTCTAGTGCATCGATGAAGATGTCAGCGATTAACCCACTTAGTGGCGATCCCATTGTTAGGCCTTCTCTCTGTGTGTATATTTTATTTTATTTTATTTTAATGCATATTGCCAACATACTGCTTTAGAATTCTCCTGTCCGTGGTAAATGGAACGGAACGGAAAATGTGTCCTTTCTCCAGTGATTAAACCTTTAACTTTAGCTTTTAAAAACGAGAATACGTTCTAATTATCCTCTAAAATATTGTTTTGTCTTCATTATGGTACATTAGTATACGAACATCAGAGGTGAAGCTAAGATCGCAACAGTTGGCTATACCGATAAACAAGTGACGTCATTCTTATTCCTCAATAGATCTCGAATTTCTCATTGGTTGATACACATAGAGGCGTTTGAAAGTAACTGGAGTTGGATATAGAGGCCTTTGAACTTAACAGCGATTTTCAAGTAGCTATTCTTATGAAACTCAGCGGGTTTTGAAACTCAACGGTTCACAAACCAATAGAACTCATCCTTGGAAATCTACTGCTATGCTTATCTCAATTTACAAAAAAAAATGGTCTTTAGGCGGTTTTGAATCTAGAGGATTCCTACAGTCTTTCCGTTTGGCCATGATACCCAGAGGATTAAGGGACTTCTCGGAACTCAACTCACGTCACTCGCTCACCCCCCTGACCTGCTCGAGGACCAGCCGGCGCTGTCCCACAGGACTAAAACTTTTTATTTCAAGTTTAAATTTACAATTTCCAAGTTTCTTGAATTCTACATAAAAATCTGAGGAAAATGAGTCCAAACGCGACTGAATTGCGTTATATATACGGCCTGATAGTCGGTCAAAACTTATGATGTATTTCGTGCCGAAAATGTTTGTGGCAAAAGAGTCCTAGTTATCTGTTGCAATGCAATAATAAATGACATGTTATAAACGACAGTTTAAGAAGCAAGAAATCCGAGTTTGGACTCATTTTCTTTACAATTTTATGTAGAATTTAAAAAGAATTGATGGTTGGTTGGTTTCTCAGTTTAGGGGCCGTGACAACGCAGTCATGTAGTCCCGTGTACTGTACCCATGTGAGTAATCTCGGTGGATAATATGCATCTGCCTCCAACTAGCATCAGCTCTCAGGCGTGTACGGTAACCCCAATTTAGCAGTGCATATTTTGGATTTGAGGCTAAAAGGTATCAACTCTACAATGATAAGGCACAACTCTATTCTAAAACTTTAATTCATTAAAATAAATCATGGCTTCAAACACAAAACAATACCCAAAAAGCATAAAATAAAGCAAACAAAATTTTTACTTCCACAATCCATAAGTAAACAAATATAAATTCACAACAAAGTCATACCTAGCCATAAGGCTTTACCCTTCTGTGAACTTCACAAGGCTATACTAGTGCGCTGATGCACCTACGACTTCAAACCAAACTGTACATTAACATAACAGTCATACAATGTGACTTCTTTAATATTACAACAAGGATTATTCCTTAAACCTCTTTATGTTAAACAATTATGTGTGCCGTGCGTGTTTTAATATTTTTCTTCTCACCAATGAAATGCTTTGCATGCATTTACCTATTTGGACGTTGCACCAAAATCGACGTGCAACTCCATAATTATGTAAGCTACCCCCTACACATCCTCCAATTATATGGTTTCCCCGCATGCTGTCTGTGATTCCTAAATAAAACGTTACGTTATAGCTTATGTCGGATTGTACGATAGACTACCTCGCGCTCATGGCGATTGGCATCTAGTCACCAACTACATGACTTGGCTCCAGTGACAGTACAAATATATCATGTAACTATTCGTCAGATAGCTAAAATAATGAACCATCAGGACGAACTATAATTATCCATGTGTTCACAAACCACATGGCTCTAATACTCAACATAACAATCTTGCATTATATGTCCTTTTAACAAGGTCTAGAATCTCTTCCCTTTATAACTTGCCTGAGCGGTCCGGGTGGCTAGCACCGACCCTCGGCTAAGGAAGTCGCTACACAATAGAAAGTGGAATGGGTCGTTTCACCAATTATCTCGACCTTTCTAAAAGTTTGAAAGCTTCCCTCTCTCTAAGCAGTGAAGATTTACAAGACAAAAACTGTGTCCTGACCGACACACATGTTCCCAAAGGATCTTAATTGACTATTATGCCAACAGGTATTGAATGAGCTTTTGTAATTATTCCTACGTCGAGGATAACGATTAATTAATGGCCTCACATGGGTCCATTCAACATGAAGGTTCGGGGTTCGCAATGCATGAGCCTGGCGGTTTGACCGATGTCTCAAGTATAATATAGGCGCAGAAAACCACTGTCGCCATGAGTTTTCGCTGCCAACGAGCGTAAATAACTCATCAATAAGTTCTCGGGAAATCATAGAGCTGCGAGGTGTCCTTGTTTCCTCGACTCTGTCAAGATTCCAGTCCGGAACACATTTCAATCCTTTCTTCAGAGTTAGGGTCCAACACTAAAACTCTGGAATTAATAATATCTCCAACAATGTCCACGACATAGGAGAATTCATACGTAGAATAGACTATCTGGCCCCTAATGCTCCATGCTACGACACTCCGACCTATAATATTAAGAGAAATCTAACATTTACTCTATAAGCTTCTCAATTAAGCTGCAAAATTCAATTCACTAAAAGCTCTTTCATTACTGGTATCATTACTGAATATATGCAATATTCAGATATACAACTTCTTTCCATAATTACTGAAATGTAATCTCACTGTAACATCTTCCTGCTTAGATTGATAAGTCTTGCCATTAGCGTTAACAATTCTCGCTTACAACATTTATTTGTTTCCTGATGTGTTCATTCATACTCTTAATAACCATTATTATTATATCATCATTTCTCACTGACATAAATGATCAAAATCATTATTTATTATTATTATTATAAATCTCATTGACATAAATGACCAAAATCATCATTTATTATTATTCTCATATAAATTACCAAAATTTCCGACATAGCTATACGTTTTAAACTCGAACAATCGCGTTCGTTTCATTTACATAACTGATTGCCATTCTTAATTCATAGTGGGAATAATTAATCCACTTAATGATGCAAATCAACATTTCAACTCTATAAAAATCAACTCAATACTGATTAAACATGGAGGATCAGCCTCCTAACTGACTTTTACTGGCATCTATAAGGAATTCACAATATCTTTACGGAATCACAGACATGCAGCGGTCCATACTTCTACATAATCATAACCATAATTTGTGGGGTACTTACATCTCTATAGGCATCTAAGGTGGCTCCGACCAATCATATTCTTCCATGTCGCCCGCCATAATGGGTTTAACGCGACATATTTCTCTTGTTTACACACATTTGATTACACATAATTTCTATCACCAACACGACACGTTGCATACCTTTCAGGAAGTTATCACTCCCCAAACATGTGAGACACTTCATCAAACACTACTTTAAATGATATTTTTACATATGCATTACACTGAACACTCGTCACTTTATACACACTCCAATGCTGAAATTCCCTAGCAGAGATCGAAATTGCAGGTGTCGACGGCATCTTACGATACCAACTCCTGATTGAAAGTCTGGTTATCTGCTCTCGGAACTCTCCAACAGTTTTATGACGATCATTACTCCTACAGTAAGCGTCCTGCGTTACATCACTACGCTGGCTCCCAAACATGAGCGTTAACATCTGGTACTCTCATGGCAATACCAAACACTTAGTAGAGTTTCTTTCGCGCATTCTATCGTAGTTACACATATACGATTAGTTAATACTATACACTCTGCGCTTAATAAAGTTCAACACTTTCACAAATAATTATATACAATAGTTCTACCGTTAGTCTATACGGTGCTTCGTAACTGAACACGTCATAGTTCGTGCTGCTAATTATGCCTGTATCACGACTATTATTCATACAAGCATGTTTACTGTTTCTTTTACACATACCAGTCTTTGTTCGGCGTCTTGATGAATAGAATCGTCATGCGTTTTGCCTTGACGAACTTGCTTCAACCTGGCTGTAGCTGACTGAAGTTTCACTCGAAGACTGCACGTAACTTATTTGAAGACTTCTGTATGCGACTTGCATGCTGTATCGTACTGCTGCATATTTGCTGCATACTGATTGCAACTTATTGCCATTGTGCTACAATTGACAATTGAGTAAGACTGTAACTGGCTGTAACTGCGCTAGGCGGCATGTAGACTGCGTGACAACTGAGTTAGACTGAGCTTGACCGAGAGCTCCTCCTGGGGTCTACTCCCTTATATCGGATTTCCACAGAAAGTAGAGCAACATCTTCCCGCGAAATCTTGGCTCCTCTCACAGCATGATTCAGGTCTTCAAACCATGATCATTGTGTTCCTCTCTCTTCACAGGTCCCAAAACTATCTGTGTGCAAAGGAATCGCTCGTCCAATTAATTAATATTAATTCCTTTCTCCATGGCGTGGGACGCTACCTAACGGGAAACCCCCGGCAACATCTTCACATCCATCCGCGAACAATGGTCGTTTTACAGTCCTTACGCACATCATTAAATATGCACCAATTTCGCAGGTAAAAGACTCTAAAATTATCTTCTTGCCAAGATATTCACCTGTGTGCAACTCTCATCTCGATTCGTTACTCCAATCACGAGTAATCAATGATTTTTCTGGGCCTTTCTCCGCCCCTACTCCAAATCCATTCTCCGTCGGGGAATAACTATGTCATTATTCAGGCCTCACCCCTGCTCCAGACGACATAATGGGGTCTCTGAGATGGACGTGGCTCCACTGGGACCAACCCACAATTCTGGGCCAATTAGTAAATGTCAGCTCTGCCCTCCTCTGTGCTTCAAGCCTCCAATAGCTTACACCAAATCGTCTTATAATGATATAATCTGCTCATTATTTCCTACATTATTTTAATAAATAATGCAATTTCATCAAAAATCACACCAGTGATTAAATATACATTTCTTTCGAGGGGTTTTTACCAAGAAACTCCCTGTACAGATCTCTGGTTCGCTTCCTGGTGGAACCTTTATACTGAGATCATAGTCTCTGAGAACCATGTTCGATTCCAGTCAGCATAACCCCATCGGGTTCATGTTCCCCTTGCAAAACTTATAAAAGTCCAATGCAAGTGGCTTATATAAGTAACCAGCTGACTGTCGACCACCGTCTGTGTTTACGTCTGGGGTCCTTCACCTTGTCTGGCTGCGAGTGGGTTAGTAGTGTTCCCCCTTCCACACTCGGCCTTGTTTCTGAGCTGTCTATTCTCCCTGCGAAGGGTCGCGTTTACAGCCTCAACCTCTCTGGCCACTCTGACCATTTCTTCATAGAATTCTCGCAAACACTGGCATTCTTTCTGCTCTCCGCTTACACTGGGTAAACTGTCTGCTTCTTGTCCCGTCTCGCCGTTCCAACATTCAGGTCTGCCTGCTTGGCTGCCTCCGCTCTCCACGTTGAGTTGGGTGTGCGTTACTAATTCTTCTTCTGGTTCGTCGAATTCTTCTGGCGAGTAATAAACTTTTAAGTTGGCTATGTTCATAACGACCTCGTTTCCATTCTCTAAATGCCTTAACCTGTATGCATTGTTCTGGAGGTCTCTTATCACCTCGAACGGGCCGTGGTAAGCAAAAATAAACTTTTTATACTTCCGTGCCTCTGGATCTGAACTGGCGGGTTTCTTAATTAAAACTTTCTGTCCCACGAGAAGCGGTTTATGATACCTCTTCGCACGATTCCTTCTCTGACGTCTCTCCGCCTGTGCTTTGAGATATTCAAAGGTTCGTTGGATCCTCAATTCTCTACCGGGCTGTGCGTCTACAGGTAATGGAATAACACCATTCCACGGTCTCTCTGGTCTCTGATCCAGATGTAGGGTAACGGGAACCTGACCTGTCGCCTCATGTACAGTATTATTTATACAGTATTCAATGACTTCTAGAAATTCAATCCAACGCCAATTCGCTTCAGAACAGTAGATCTTCATGTATTTCTGGACCTCTCTCATTACTCTTTCAACGGGACTTGCCTCAGGATGGCGAATGGTAGATAAAATCTGCCTAATTCCTAGAGTTTCCAGTTCTCGACGAAATTCTGCACTAGTAAAGCAACTTCCGTGGTCCGAGAGAATGTTATCCGGCTTCCCAAGAATCGGAATAACTCTCTCTTTCAGGCGCTTCAAGACCTGTTTTGAACTTGTCTTTTGAATGGGGCACAACACCACCATTTTCGAAAATACATCCATGGCTACAAAAATGTGTCTATTGCCTCTACGCGCTCTAGGCAATGGTCCAAAGTTGTCGATACTCAATAGCTGCCTTGGCTTCTCTGGCAATAACGGGATAGGTCGTTGCCTCATTAAAAAGGGATTCGGCTTTACCCTTTGGCAAAGATCACATGTTCTAATAGCATTTCTCACCGTTTCTCTCAATTTTGGCCAAGTAAATGCTTCCTTCAACAGAGCACAAATTTTATCTATTCCAGGATGTCCAAATGCTCTGTGGGCTAGCCATACTAATCTCCTCTGCAAAGATGCAGGAATTACAATCCTTTGACGTGTGTGATCCACATCGTCCCACTTGTGTAATATCTGATTATACCATACATAATCTGTTGCCAATGCCTCCGCCTCTCTGTATATCGCAGTTCCCCTTGCTAAGCGTCCCTCGAAGTAATCGATTATCATCTTCAACCATGGGTCTTCGCGTTGTAGGTTGGTAATGTTCCTTAAGTCATCCAACGTCTTCTGATCTCGATTCTCAATCTGGACCGCTAGTACTTCTTCTTCTCTAGGGTAACGACTTAATATGTCCGGTATTACATTCTCTTTCCCTGGACAGTATTCTATTTCCACATTAAATTGCTGGATATACAGGGACCATCTTGTCAATCTCTGACTAGACAAATCTGTCTTTAACAAAAATGTTAAAGCTTTATGGTCTGTTCTCAGAACTATTCGGAAGCCGTACACGAGTTTGTGCCACGATTGCAACGCGTACAAAATTGCGAGCAATTCTATCTCTGTGATCGTGTAGTTTTTCTCATGGGCTCTCAGTCTTCTGCTTATAAAGGCGATAAAAACTTTCTTCTCAGGCTGGTCAACATTTTCCTGGAATAGCATCGCTCCAATCCCAATAAGTGATGCATCCGTCTGTATGATAAACTTCTGGGTATAATCTGGGTATCCCAGTTTCACATATTCCAAAAGCATTTGTTTTGACCTCACGAATGCTTCCTGACATTGCTCCGTCCAATTCCATCTGCCGCCTTTCTTCAATAGGTCCTGCAGTGGTGCTACTGTCGCAGTATAGTTTGGGCAGTGGTTCGAAAAGAATCCAATTACTCCCAAATACTGTCGGACGTGCTTTACTTTCGTGGGTCGAGGGAAATTTCGAATTACCTCCAATTTATCTGGATTAGGCTTCACTCCATTTGCATCAATAACATGCCCTAGGAATTTAACTTCCCTCTGACAGAAGTGCGATTTCTTGATATTGACCTTAAAGTTCGCTTCTGGAAGGTCATCTAGCAAGTTCTTCAGGTCTCTCATGTGCTCCTCCAGAGATTCTGATGTGAGTAGAATGTCGTCTACATATCTGATGGTACTCTCTTTAACCTCATCTGATAGATTGCGATCTAACGCTCTTATCAGGGCTGAACCAGCTGTTTTCAACCCAAAAGGTAGCCTTAAAAATGTGAATGTATGTTGATCAAACATAAATCCTGTCAACAGACTAGTTTTCTTCTCTAATTCAAGATGGTGGAAACTGGATGTGATATCCAAATTTGAGAATATAGTTTTCCCTCTAAACTTCCTGAGGATCTCTTTAATAGGTGGCACTTGGTCAAATTCCGGAATAACTCTCAAATTTAAGCGTCTCAGGTCCAAGCAGACTCTGACAGATCCGTCTGTCTTTGGTACAATTACCAATGGACTTACATAAGGCGTAGGTGTTTTCTCAATAACACCGGCCTCCAACATCTCCTGAATTGCCTCTTTCACTTTAGCATAATGCTTTTCAGCTATAGGGTAGGGTTTCTGCCTAAATGGTGTCCAATCACTGACTTGAAAAGCATAAGTGAAGTTCTTTATCCGACCAGGTCTCGAATCAAAGACTTCCTTCTGTTCCAGCAATAACTGCTTTAAATTTTCCTTCTCTTTTAGCCCAATTTTCGCTTCTTCTAGCTTCTCCGAAATGTATTCTTCCAATTTGGGTTCCAGATCTTTTTCCAAGTCTGTGGCTAGTGTTTTGAGCTCCGCTTCTAACTGCTCAATAGCTAACACTTCTTCATCAGCCACCTCTCTGTATGTATGCCATACTTGTTCACTGGATCCTGGTTCCATTTCATTGAGTGCGACCTCTAAGCCTTCAGCTTCTTCATTCACATGGAACATAACCCTGTCCTGTGCTAGGTCAATTATTACTCTGTATTCCCTTATAAACTCTGCCCCAATAAGTAGGTTATAAGGTAGTTTGTTTACTAACAGAAAACTCTGTGAGAAAATAGAGCCTCCTATCTGTAAATCTAGGAATACCTGGTATTTACATATCATTGTTCTGTCTGGAATTACCCCTTTAATTTTGACACTGGAGATCGGTATCTTCAAAATGTTCTCTCTCCGGGCTATTTCATTATATAGAGCTTGTGTCATCAGGCTTACTGTTGATCCCGTATCTAACAGACTTCTGACTTTTAATCCTGCCACCCTCACAATTATAATAGGCAATTCTCTCTTGACCATGACCTGTGGTCCTCCTGTATCCTCAATCAATTCTTCTGGTTTGGCTATCCAATTGATGATGTTAATAGACTTCCATCCATCAGTCTCGAGCTCTTCTAATTTTGGCGTTTTTTTTTTTCTTCAGCGCCCGCCCCTTTGGAGTTCCTTCTCTCCTGTTCGCTGCGCTGTAGTTCCAAACTCTTAGCTCCATCTCCATATCTGTCTGGCGATGTCCTGTTCTGCATGACTTCTTGCCAGCGGACTTGTGGTTTCTGGGGCTCATCTCCCCTTTCTTCGAGGTATCGCAAAGAAGCATGATATCGCTCTTCTGCCTCGTCATCGAAGTTATTTCTTCTCTCTTGGGGTCTCCAGTTTCTATTATTGCCTTCCTGGCCATTATTACCTCCATTGTTATGGTACGGTTTGCCCCTGTTATTGTGTTTATTCCACGAACTTCGACCTCTTCCTGCTTTATTAGCATTTCCTTTGTACCTTGACTGCCATTTTCTGGGTTCCTGTTCCCATTGTCGTCCATAGGAATCTAAAGTTTCTGTGCTCGTGGCCTTGTTGTTCCTTGGAGCTTGCTGTTGGTCAGTCTGTGTGTTGGTCACGTGGACTTGTTCCACGGTTCGACTCTGACGCATAGTATTTGCTGTGGTGAGGTCCAGTTGCCTTAGAACTGTCTCCATTTCCATAGCAGTTTTCGCATTAGCCGAGATTAGTAGCCTTTGGATCTCGTATGGAAGCTGTTTGGCGATAGCAATGCATAGCTCCAGTTCACTAGGTTTTTGATCCAGCTCTTTAAAACGACACATCTGCGATATGAAGAATTCTGCGTACTTCGTCGGGTTGTTCGTGCTGTACTTTTTGGCATACAAATCCAGCCGTAAATTCTGCTGAGTCGCGGCGTCCCAATATCTCTTCAAGAATGCCTCGCGGAATTCCTCAACAGTATCAAAAGTGTAACGGAAGCTGCGAAACCATAATGCGCACTCCCCCTCTGTTAACTTCTCTATAGCACGTAGCCTACGCTCCTGCGGTATTCGTGCATCATTGAGATATTCAGTCACTTCCTTTAACCAATATTTTGGTGTCATACTACAGTGACTACCTGAAAATTTCCTAGGTTTTTCTTCGCTTGCCCTAATGACGTTTATCACCTGGGTGTGCATCGCGTTTTCATGTGGCGTCGATGCCGCAATTGGTACACCTGGCGTCATATAAGGACTTTCTCCTGCGCCTGCAGCATTCCTGCTTATAGGTTGGGTTTCTAGGTCTGCCCACCTTGTTTTTCTCATATCCTCTATGCTGCATTCACTTGACTTGGGATCTTTCAGATGTGTCTCCTCCTGTGCTATTATCCTAGTCTCCATTTGGTTATGGCGCATTTCTGCTCTTTCTAGGCGAGTAATAACTTCTTTTTCTATTCTCGTAAGCCTATCTCGGTTTTCCTCGGCTACTTGAAAAATTTTCACCTTGTCTTCTTTCAGACTTTGTTTGATATGGGATATTTCATCCTCTACGTCCTCTTTAATTTGAGCAAGGGTCTTGTCGCTTGCCTCTGTTTTCTGGCCTTCTCTTATTTCGAGTTCTTCTCTCAGACCTTTAATTTCATCTTGAATGTGTCCATTGACTTTAGACAATTCATTCCGGACCTTGGTGATCTCGCCTCTATTTTCCTCTTGTCTTTTATTGACTATGACAATGTCGCTTTGCACTTGGTCCAGTTCTTTATGAACTTGACCCATCTGACTTTTCACGTTGCCTACCAGCTCCTTACTTTCATGAGCGATAGCCTTAATTTCGCCTATTTCCTGGCATTGACCTAATATATTCTGGTCCTGTTTCTTGAGGTCACCGTTAATTGCTCTAGCGTAACTTTTCAATTTCTGGTCCCATTTGGAGTCGTTCTCCTCTAATCTCTGGTCTACTGTTTTCGTAAACTCTGCGAACTGTTTCGCTTGGCGTTCGAGATTCGCCTCATTTTGGATCTGAATATCCTTAATATCGTTAGACAACGCCTCTAATTTACTGTTGGTTTGCTCCTGAGCATGCCTACACGCTTGCAAATTACCCTCAAGTTTGGCTTCTATAGCCTCGAAACGTTTATCAGTATTTACCTGCATTTCCGATACAATGCTTACAACAGTATCTGTTACTTCGGTCTTAATGACTTCTTGCATTTGACCTAACTTATTATCTAGTGCAACCTGATTTGCATCTAACCGACTGTTTATTTCAGCCTGAGTTGCATTAATTGCCTCCTGATTGGCATCTAAACGATTGTTTATTTCAGTTTTATTTGCATCTAAACGGTTGTTTAATTCTCTCTGGTTCTCATCTAACCGAGTGTTTATACTATCCTGGAACGCCTTGGTTTCCAGTTTATTCTGCTCGTGAGCAGCATCAAAATGCTGTTTCAGTCCTGCAATAACTTGCAAGATCTCCTGCGTACCTGACATTTTCCAATAACACACTTAAATATGCAGGCAGGCTTCCTGGAAAAATATGTGGATACGTTTCGAAGAGAAACATCAAACACTGCACACATATTGTGACGTCGTACAAAACCTGATAATATTATAGTAGATTGTGGATTGGGTATGTAACGCTAGTACCCTTAGGCCATTCTCTTCTCAATAGAGAGATTCTGCGTTACCTCAAAAGCCTACTGAATTCAAAAATCACTCAAACACAGTTTGAGGCAAAACAATTACTATGGTTTTCCCCATGAAATACCATAAAAAATCTATGGGTTTTCCCTAAATCCCATAAGCTCCACGTATTCTGGGCGCCATGATAAATTAGATCAGAGGGTGGTATTAGTAGGACATCGGCCATATTTTAATTTACTATAAAAACTGTTCAGGGAGTGGTTTTTACTGCCGAAAGCCCCACTTAGGCCACGCCATGATAAATTAATAGAGAATATGTACTATCTATAGGTATCTATCAAAATTTATATATACGTATCGGAACTTAGCTATGGATTAGGAGCGGTCACACCCTACTTCGTTAATTCTTACTTTAATAGAGTTGTGTGCATTAAATCTGACCGACTTTAGTCGTACCTTTAGCTCAAATCACAGTATAGGACATCAATTCCCATGTACCCATGTGAGTAATCTCGGTGGATAATATGCATCTGCCTCCAACTAGCATCAGCTCTCAGGAGTGTACGGTAACCCCAATTTAGCAGTGCATATTTTGGATTTGAGGCTAAAAGGTATCAACTCTACAATGATAAGGCACAACTCTATTCTAAAACTTTAATTCATTAAAATAAATCATGGCTTCAAACACAAAACAATACCCAAAAAGCATAAAATAAAGCAAACAAAATTTTTACTTCCACAATCCATAAGTAAACAAATATAAATTCACAACAAAGTCATACCTAGCCATAAGGCTTTACCCTTCTGTGAACTTCACAAGGCTATACTAGTGCGCTGATGCACCTACGACTTCAAACCAAACTGTACATTAACATAACAGTCATACAATGTGACTTCTTTAATATTACAACAAGGATTATTCCTTAAACCTCTTTATGTTAAACAATTATGTGTGCCGTGCGTGTTTTAATATTTTTCTTCTCACCAATGAAATGCTTTGCATGCATTTACCTATTTGGACGTTGCACCAAAATCGACGTGCAACTCCATAATTATGTAAGCTACCCCCTACACATCCTCCAATTATATGGTTTCCCCGCATGCTGTCTGTGATTCCTAAATAAAACGTTACGTTATAGCTTATGTCGGATTGTACGATAGACTACCTCGCGCTCATGGCGATTGGCATCTAGTCACCAACTACATGACTTGGCTCCAGTGACAGTACAAATATATCATGTAACTATTCGTCAGATAGCTAAAATAATGAACCATCAGGACGAACTATAATTATCCATGTGTTCACAAACCACATGGCTCTAATACTCAACATAACAATCTTGCATTATATGTCCTTTTAACAAGGTCTAGAATCTCTTCCCTTTATAACTTGCCTGAGCGGTCCGGGTGGCTAGCACCGACCCTCGGCTAAGGAAGTCGCTACACAATAGAAAGTGGAATGGGTCGTTTCACCAATTATCTCGACCTTTCTAAAAGTTTGAAAGCTTCCCTCTCTCTAAGCAGTGAAGATTTACAAGACAAAAACTGTGTCCTGACCGACACACATGTTCCCAAAGGATCTTAATTGACTATTATGCCAACAGGTATTGAATGAGCTTTTGTAATTATTCCTACGACGAGGATAACGATTAATTAATGGCCTCACATGGGTCCATTCAACATGAAGGTTCGGGGTTCGCAATGCATGAGCCTGGCGGTTTGACCGATGTCTCAAGTATAATATAGGCGCAGAAAACCACTGTCGCCATGAGTTTTCGCTGCCAACGAGCGTAAATAACTCATCAATAAGTTCTCGGGAAATCATAGAGCTGCGAGGTGTCCTTGTTTCCTCGACTCTGTCAAGATTCCAGTCCGGAACACATTTCAATCCTTTCTTCAGAGTTAGGGTCCAACACTAAAACTCTGGAATTAATAATATCTCCAACAATGTCCACGACATAGGAGAATTCATACGTAGAATAGACTATCTGGCCCCTAATGCTCCATGCTACGACACTCCGACCTATAATATTAAGAGAAATCTAACATTTACTCTATAAGCTTCTCAATTAAGCTGCAAAATTCAATTCACTAAAAGCTCTTTCATTACTGGTATCATTACTGAATATATGCAATATTCTGATATAAAACTTCTTTCCATAATTACTGAAATGTAATCTCACTGTAACATCTTCCTGCTTAGATTGATAAGTCTTGCCATTAGCGTTAACAATTCTCGCTTACAACATTTATTTGTTTCCTGATGTGTTCATTCATACTCTTAATAACCATTATTATTATATCATCATTTCTCACTGACATAAATGATCAAAATCATTATTTATTATTATTATTATAAATCTCATTGACATAAATGACCAAAATCATCATTTATTATTATTCTCATATAAATTACCAAAATTTCCGACATAGCTATACGTTTTAAACTCGAACAATCGCGTTCGTTTCATTTACATAACTGATTGCCATTCTTAATTCATAGTGGGAATAATTAATCCACTTAATGATGCAAATCAACATTTCAACTCTATAAAAATCAACTCAATACTGATTAAACATGGAGGATCAGCCTCCTAACTGACTTTTACTGGCATCTATAAGGAATTCACAATATCTTTACGGAATCACAGACATGCAGCGGTCCATACTTCTACATAATCATAACCATAATTTGTGGGGTACTTACATCTCTATAGGCATCTAAGGTGGCTCCGACCAATCATATTCTTCCATGTCGCCCGCCATAATGGGTTTAACGCGACATATTTCTCTTGTTTACACACATTTGATTACACATAATTTCTATCACCAACACGACACGTTGCATACCTTTCAGGAAGTTATCACTCCCCAAACATGTGAGACACTTCATCAAACACTACTTTAAATGATATTTTTACATATGCATTACACTGAACACTCGTCACTTTATACACACTTCAATGCTGAAATTCCCTAGCAGAGATCGAAATTGCAGGTGTCGACGGCATCTTACGTTACCAACTCCTGATTGAAAGTCTGGTTATCTGCTCTCGGAACTCTCCAACAGTTTTATGACGATCATTACTCCTACAGTAAGCGTCCTGCGTTACATCACTACGCTGGCTCCCAAACATGAGCGTTAACATCTGGTACTCTCATGGCAATACCAAACACTTAGTAGAGTTTCTTTCACGCATTCTATCGTAGTTACACATATACGATTAGTTAATACTATACACTCTGCGCTTAATAAAGTTCAACACTTTCACAAATAATTATATACAATAGTTCTACCGTTAGTCTATACGGTGCTTCGTAACTGAACACGTCATAGTTCGTGCTGCTAATTATGCCTGTATCACGACTATTATTCATACAAGCATGTTTACTGTTTCTTTTACACATACCAGTCATTGTTCGGCGTCTTGATGAATAGAATCGTCATGCGTTTTGCCTTGACGAACTTGCTTCAACCTGGCTGTAGCTGACTGAAGTTTCACTCGAAGACTGCACGTAACTTATTTGAAGACTTCTGTATGCGACTTGCATGCTGTATCGTACTGCTGCATATTTGCTGCATACTGATTGCAACTTATTGCCATTGTGCTACAATTGACAATTGAGTAAGACTGTAACTGGCTGTAACTGCGCTAGGCGGCATGTAGACTGCGTGACAACTGAGTTAGACTGAGCTTGACCGAGAGCTCCTCCTGGGGTCTACTCCCTTATATCGGATTTCCACAGAAAGTAGAGCAACATCTTCCCGCGAAATCTTGGCTCCTCTCACAGCATGATTCAGGTCTTCAAACCATGATCATTGTGTTCCTCTCTCTTCACAGGTCCCAAAACTATCTGTGTGCAAAGGAATCGCTCGTCCAATTAATTAATATTAATTCCTTTCTCCATGGCGTGGGACGCTACCTAACGGGAAACCCCCGGCAACATCTTCACATCCATCCGCGAACAATGGTCGTTTTACAGTCCTTACGCACATCATTAAATATGCACCAATTTCGCAGGTAAAAGACTCTAAAATTATCTTCTTGCCAAGATATTCACCTGTGTGCAACTCTCATCTCGATTCGTTACTCCAATCACGAGTAATCAATGATTTTTCTGGGCCTTTCTCCGCCCCTACTCCAAATCCATTCTCCGTCGGGGAATAACTATGTCATTATTCAGGCCTCACCCCTGCTCCAGACGACATAATGGGGTCTCTGAGATGGACGTGGCTCCACTGGGACCAACCCACAATTCTGGGCCAATTAGTAAATGTCAGCTCTGCCCTCCTCTGTGCTTCAAGCCTCCAATAGCTTACACCAAATCGTCTTATAATGATATAATCTGCTCATTATTTCCTACATTATTTTAATAAATAATGCCATTTCATCAAAAATCACACCAGTGATTAAATATACATTTCTTTCGAGGGGTTTTTACCAAGAAACTCCCTGTACAGATCTCTGGTTCGCTTCCTGGTGGAACCTTTATACTGAGATCATAGTCTCTGAGAACCATGTTCGATTCCAGTCAGCATAACCCCATCGGGTTCAGTACTTTGGGTGTGTGTAGAATCTGTCTGATAACCGGTGTTAATTGTGATGACTGTATTAGTGTGTGTATCTGTTTTAATTAAAGGACGGACTGCATACATTAAATTTGTTCAAGTAGTTCCTACTTTTGCCACCAAATGCCACCGTCAACGACCAACTAGTTCAGAACTTAGTTACCAGATGCCACCGCAGTCGGCTCTTGACGACGAACGTAGGAACCTAAGAACGTAAGTCAAATGTTCAACCTATATATAATTTAGCTTCACACAGGTGTAATTAGTGGAAGGTTCTTTAACATGCCATAAATCTATGACATGGGACCGCTGGCTTTACTTCCCCTCCAAAGGAAAGCATACTGATGGATTTCTAACGTTCTTAAAAAATCCGACGACTTCGGCCGGGTTGGAACCCGCTATCTTGGGCAAAACAAAAAATTGAAAATTGTAAATTTAAACTTGAAATAAGAAAATGTTTAGTGCTGTGGGACAGCGCCAGTAGGTGAGATATTGTTCGCAACAGTCCGGTCTGGCGAGAGGGTCGGGAGGGTGAGTGAGTGACGTCAGTTGAGTTCCGAGTAGTCCCTTAAGGTAAGAAAGACCCGCCAAAGGGCGAGAAGAATGAAAAAAAAAAAAATCTACGATTTTAGTTAATAAATAATGTAGAGAACGGGAATTTGTCGAAAAAGTCGAAACAATATGAAAAATGGTAATTTTATAAGATATAAATGACTATGCTGCACCATGAATGACAACGCCCACTTTTCCTGAGATTTATGTTTGTGCGTATAACTTCTGAACTATTATAGATAGATTTCTGATCTCACTTCCTGTCTGCTCTGTAGAGCGCAGCCTTTGTGTTGGTAACAATGACAACTTCCTGCATTGTTTATGTTACTAGTGGTTACTGAACATCCTAATAATATTATAATCACTGTGATTTTGCACTGCCTTATTGAAGAAATATTGTTTAAGGGGCGGAAAAGCGAGGTAATCTTCCTCAATTATTAATTATTAAATCGTTGATTTGAATAGGGAAACGAGTCCACTTATTTGGAAACAGATAACTTGAAGTACGCATTTCTTATTTTTTTTATTTTTTATATTGTTTTTACTTACTAGCAGAAGTACCCGTTCTTCGTAGTTAACACCAGACATTATCAATTGAGCTACTGTTGCAATTGTTAGCGGTTTGTCATTCCTTCAAGTTAATCAGAACGAAGTTAGTTTACTGGGAATAACATTCACACTGTTAATTTAAGGCCCTTAAAATGTACTTTTCGGAGACCCTTTATAGATTCCCGAATTTTGGGTCTCTCATTGAGAAGCGCAACATATGCTTCGGTCGTCCTTCTAGGATAATTTTTATATTTCGCCTATTTTAGCATGTATTGAGAAGTTTTTCTCTATATCCACCCTTCTACTGTATGAAAAGTGCGGTGAAGGGTTTTATAAATGATTGGTGTATTGACTCTCATGGTTACCATACCTAATTTTACGATGCTCCAAGCATCCGAACACGAGTTATAGGCGTAGGCTACATAAAGATACAAAGAAAGACAGACAGACAATTCTATTGTCTACAACCTATTACTGAGATATCCAAATATGGGTATATCTACCACACAGTATCTAACAAAATCATCCTTACGATGAACCCGTTTGTCGACAAAAAAAATTAGTTAAAATGTGCTCTCAGGCTAAATTCACCTAACGTGTACTTCCTGACGTGAAATAGAATTGAAAGCCTTGTAGACGAAACGCAATACACGTCACATAAAAACTGACCCTCTACGTTGTGCTAGGTGCCCATACACAGGAAGACCCCTTTCATAAATTATAAAGGCTTGTGGTGCATGAAAATTCAGGTTCTTTAGAATCGAATTGCCCAAATTCCTCAAAGCCGCAAAAAAAAAAAGAAGAAAAAAAAGTGCTCTTTCAATTCAAGAATTTTTGAAAATAATGTTGCTGTCTGGAGATATAATAGACCTTCTGTACTATATATCAAACGTGAAAATTGCATGAAAAAATTCTACGTTACCCCTTGACCCCCTTAATTGCATTGATGAATTGTATAGTCTACGTAAGTTCAGTGATAACCTTATAGCCATTTGCAAACTTTCACAGAAATGTAATAAATGGAGTGACATTGCTTCATACAGAAATAGAAGGAAAGTTGTAAGCCACCCCTTGATATAATTTTCTCATGGTTACCAATTTGCATTCCTTCATTAGTTTGTTAAATTAAATTAAATTAAATTAATTTTCTGGGAATATTTCAGAAACTGTTGGATTTAAAGCCTTATAATGTAGTTTTCGAAGATCCTTTAAGGCCCCCGAGTTTTGTTTCTGGCACCGAGGGGATTTGTCTCGCCGTTGTACGCCATAATATAATACTAATAATAATATAATATAGGGAGAAATTATAACACCTATTTT
Source organism: Meconema thalassinum (assembly GCA_946902985.2). NCBI lineage: Eukaryota > Metazoa > Arthropoda > Insecta > Orthoptera > Tettigoniidae > Meconema > Meconema thalassinum. The sequence goes on along the minus strand of OX336388.2, from coordinate 2,064,791,418 downwards.
TTAAAATTATTAATGCAGCCAATGGCCATGTACTATTCTTTTCAGGACGGGTCAGGGAAGGGATATTATCAGAGAAAGAAACATTCAATCACGCATGAGCAAAATGGAATTGGCCTACCATTTAACTAAGGGCATCTACACACATCAAAAAAAGTTTTGCATCACCTCGGTTCCAAGAGTTCCGGAACCTTTAAATACAAAGGGAATAGAGATCAACACAAACAACATTTCAGCTCGTTTTATTGCTCATGAGACCCACACATTGCATGTTGTACCATCATACAGCTAGACGTTCAGCATTTGTGGTCCAGATTGCAGTACACACCACTACCTCTAATACCCAGTAGCACGTCCTCTTGCATTGATGCATGCCTGTATTCGTCGTGGCATACTATCCACAAGTTCATCAAGACACTGTTGGTCCAAATTGTCCCACTCCTCAACGACAATTCGGCGTAAATCTCTCAGAGTGGTTGGTGGGTCAAGACGTCCATAAACAGCCCTTTTCAACATATCCCAGGCATGTTCGATAGGGTTCATGTCTGGCGAACATGCTGGCCACTGTAGTCGAGCGATGTCGTTATCTTGAAGGAACGCATTCACAAGATGTGCACGATGAGGTCGAGAATTGTCGTCCATGAAGACAAATGCCTCTCCAATATTCTGCCGATATGGGTGCACTATGGGTCGGAGGATGTCATTCAGGTATCGTAAAGCCGTTTCGGAGCCTTCCATGACCACCAGTGGCGTACGTCGGCCCCACATAATGCCACCCCAAAACATCAGGGAACCACCACCTTGCTGCACTCGCTGGACAGTGTGTCTAAGACGTTCAGCCTGACCAGGGTGCCTCCAAACACGTCTCCGACGATTGTCTGGTTGAAGGCATATGCGACACTCATCGGTGAAGAGAACGTGATGCCAATTCTGTGGGGTCCATTCAGCATGTTGTTGGGCCCATCTGTACCGCGCTGCATGGTGTCGGGGTTGCAAAGCTGGACCTCGCCATGGACGTCGGGAGTGAAGTTGCACATCATGCAGCCTATTGCGCACAGTTTGAGTTGAAACACGACGTCCTGTGGCTGAACGAAACGCATTATTCAACATGGTGGCATTGCTGTCAGGGTTCCTCCGAGCGGCAATCCGTAAGTAGCGGTCATCCACTACAGTAGTAGCCCTTGGGCGGCCTGAGCGAGGCCTGTCATCGACAGTTCCTGTATCACTGTACCTCCTCCATGTCCGAACAACATCGCTTTGGTTCACTCTGAGACGCCTGGAAACTTCCCTTGTTGAGAGCCCTTCTTGACACAAAGTAACAATGCGGACGCGATCGAACTGCGGTATTGACCTTCTAGGCATGGTAGAACTACAGACAACATGAGCAGCGTACCTTCGTCCTGGTGGAATGACTGGAACTGATCGGCTGTCGTACCCCCTCCGTCTAATAGGCCCTGCTCATGCATGGTTGTTTACATCTTTGAGCAGTTTTAGTGACATCTATGAACAGTCAAAGGGACTGTATCTTTGATACAATATACACAGTCAACGTCTATATGCCGGAGATCTGGGAACCGAGGTGATGCAAAACTTTTTTTGATGTGTGTATTAGAAAAAGTCAATATCCTTCAACGCAAAACTAAAACATTACTGCAGTGTCATCCGTCCGGAGGTCTTGCATGCTTCTGAATGCCTCACGATGAACAAAAAATGACTTGGTCGAGAAACTGGAGGCCAAAGAAAGAAAAATTTTGAGAAAGATATTGGGTTCCATCAAAGACAATGGGAAATACAGAAGACGGCATAACCATGAAATGTATACTCATGTGGAGAAGATAAGTAACGTCATCAGGAAGAGAAGGATACCATTTTTTGGGCATGTGAAACGAATGAGCCCAGCGAGACTGACCAACCGCAACATAACTTACTTTCAGGAGAGGAAAACAAAATGGGCCTGGTTCATAGAACTGGATAAAGATCTGAAAGAAGTGGGATTACACCAATAGACATTCAGGAGCGCGCCCCACTCAAAAGGAAACTTCAGGCTTGCAAAGGTTTCCAAGAAAAACCGAAGCTGAAAACGGGAAAGATTTGGACCCAGGAACGGAATGAAGTCCACCGAGAACGAATGCGGGCGTACTGGGCCAACATCAAAGCCAGTAGGAGACAGTGGGAATGACGCGGTCCACAGATGGCCTATACGAAATGAATGAATGAATGAATAATATGGGGATAGGAATATAATAGACCTGCCGTACCACACCCGCATGTGTAAATCGCGTGAAAAAATTCTAGAGTACCCCTTGATCCCCTTAAGCGCGTTAAACGTATTGATGAATTTTACGGCTTAATTTGGTTCGGTGATAACCTTCTAGCCGTTTGCAAACTTTCACACTAATGTAATTAATGGAATTGCATTGCGTCTTACAGCAATAGATGGACCTCTGAGAATCTGTTGCCATGGTTACTGGCTTGCATTTGTTCATTAGTTTATTAAATGAAATTAGTTTTCTGGGAATATCTCAAAAACGGTTGGTCTTAGGGCCTTATAATGTGGTTTTCGGGTACCCGAGTTTTGTCTCTCACATTGAGGGGCTGAAAATGAGCTTTGTCTCGTCCTTCTACACCTATTTCGACATGTATTTTAAGTGGGTAGGCCCCCTTTTATGAGGGGTACGGAGAAGAGTTATATCAATGATAAGTGTTGTGCCTCTGATGGATATCTCTACCAAATTTTACGTTGATACTCCCAGCCGTTCTCGAGTTATAAGGGAACAAAGTTGTCCACAGACGAACAAACAAACAGACAGACAGACAGACAGACGAAAAAAATATTTCGCGCGCATCCATCAAAAACAGTCTGAAACGCGTAAACAACTCAATTTTCCGTAGAAATTCAGAGATAAACAGACAAACTTTCATTTCTATATATAGAGAGATATACTGCACCGGTTGGTGTTGACCGTGTTTTATTGCACAAATTTAGGTTTCACTCGCTAACCGTTGGAGATATACGAAAAGTGATGAGGACCTTTCGGATAGAAAATTAAATGTTAAAGCTCATTTATGCCATCAAAAGTTTGATATTTCTTAGCGTTCTCTTTTAATTTGAAATGGAATTATGAAATTTTGAAACCAAAGGGTGTAGTGACGTCACAAATGTTGGTTTTACTCGCTAACCGTTGGAGATACACGAAAAGTGATAGGGACCTTTTGGATAGGAAATTAAATTTTAAAGCTCGTATGTGCCATCAAAAGTTTGCTATTTCCTACCGTTCTCTTTTAATTTGACATATAGATATGAAATTTTGAAACCAAAGGGTGTAGTGACGTCACTTAAATGGTCGCCATTTTTAATAGTGCAAAATTTCGAAATCAAAAGTGTCCTATATGTAAACCTGGAATTTCAGCTACATCCATGCAAAATTTCATTTAAATAGGACCAGTGGTTCTTGCGTTATTGAGTAACACACAGACAGACAGACAGACAGACAGAAAGACAGGCACACACTATCTCATTTTTAGCCTACTTTCGATTTTTGCAAAAAATGAAAGTAGACTTATGAGATCAACACAGGGCGACAAAAGTGTGTCTGTCTGTGTGTGTGTATGTGTGTGTGTGAGTCTGTGTGTGTGTGTGTGTGAGAGAGTCTGTGTGTGTGTGTGTGTGTGTGTCTGTGTGTGTGAGTGTGTGTACTCTGAATGTCTGTCCCCCCTATCAATTCGAACACGGTGAATGCGAATTGAACGAAATTTGGTACAAAGGTAGCACTAGCAAAGGACACCTCAGTGTCATGTTTTATATCGCCGCCATCTTTACTAAAACTGAATGGCGGCCACTCAAACGTTCAAAACGTAAAATCAAATAACGACTAACCAAATCATCCGATCTCTACCAAATTTGGTAACAACATACCTTCGTATAGGATGCGTCTTGTGACCAAACTATATGGTCGTTCGCCATACCATTTCAGGATGGCGGCCGTGCGAATTATGCAAACTTTATAATCCATATCATGGGACCCACCAGTTCCGATTATCGAGCCGAGAATCGTTTTAACTGTTCTAAAGGAAGAGGCACGTTCGAAATTAAAAGTTTATTTTGTAATACTATAGTGCAGACGTGATTTTAAAAAAGCTGAGCCGATTCAGTAATAAGACAAGATGGCAGCGGATATCTTGTGCCTGACTTATATTTCACTAATTTGAGTATTGCATGCAATATAGCGTACTGATACAAAATAAATAAACTTTGTATGAAATGCTTTATATATAAATAATATACTCCAGTTATGAAATCGTTTAGTATAAATCATTATTTGCTAACAAGTTCTATGTAAGTCATTTTATATAGAACGGTATTCGTTGACACAATTAGCTCAGTGGTAGAGCGTTAGCCTATCGCTCAAATGCCTATGGTTCAAACACGATCAGAGCTAGGTTTTTTGCTTGAAATGTTATATGTTTATTGTTTTGTAATGACTCAGATGTTTTAAAATTAAGCGTTATATTGTGCATAGTATGGTGTAAAATATATATTTAATTAAAACATAATTCGCCAGCAGATTTACTCGAGACATCTAGCTGACAAAAAGGTAACTGCACGCCGACCTACTTATTAACTTCCAGATTTTATTGAAAAGTTTCTTCTTCTGGCCGCTAGAATGCACTCGCTCTGTTAGGATTATATTGTTCGACATTTCACCACTAGATGTCACGACTAGTCTACGTGGGGCTCCATTGATTACTATACCATTGGCATTCTATGCGCATCGAATTTGAAGAATGACAAGATGATACTACGATACATTTTTACTTTTTATTTTAAAGGGTTTTTAACAGCCTATTTTGCGTTACTTGAAAATGTTATTTGAAGTAAAGAACAAAACGATTTCACATAGTAACTGAATTCAAGCCGTTGGTGTTAGTTCAGGTTATTAATTACTACTTTTATTTCAGGCAAATAGCAATCGAAAATATCCACATAGTTTGTATACACACGTCTCTGTAGGGTCATGGAAAGATTTGTTAATTCAATTAGGGTTGTGAAAGCCATGCACAACCAGACGTGTAAAGACATGCCTCAACTCAAAGTTGGATGTTGCCCACGGCAGGTCGTATATGTAATAATAATAATAATAATAATAATAATAATGTTATTGGTTTTACATCCCTTTTAACTACTGCTGCTTTTAGAGACACCGGGGTGCCCGAATTTTGGCCCGAAGGGGATCTTTAACGTGCCAGTAAATGTACTGACACGGCCCCCTCGCATTTGTGCACCCTCAAATGCCAGCTGACTGCGCCAGGATACGAACCTGCAACCTAGGGCCCAGCAAGCGAGAACGTTACCGCTGAGCCACGCAGCCAGTCCGGTCGATTATGTCTCCAGATCCATAACATTCTTGATATACTTCTTATCTTTCTTTCTTCAATGATGGTAGCAGTTTTTATCTAGGTTGTGGCGTTTGGTAGAGGTAATTCGTTTCTAAGGTCTTCAACAAAGAATAGTTCTATTATACTCTTTGATAATAACAACGAGTTATAACTATACTCATACATTTAGGAGAAAGTAGGCTATATGTTCTTTACTGAACATCTTGTTATATATTAGTATGATTTATTTATTTGTTTGTTTACTTATTTTTTGTTCATTTATTTATTTATTTATTTATTTAAAAGCTAAAGGAAGTAGGGGAAGAAAATAACCAGTGATGGACAAAATGATGCAAGTTATGGGGTAGCAATATTCTTCGAATTGTCAGAGGTAACAAGATGTAATGAAAAACTTCAACCTCATTTTGCTCAGTTTAACATTTTCACTACTTTGGTACCATTTGTAAGGAAACTAATAAAGATAGTGTAACATTTTTTAATATATAAGTTAAACGTGGTGTTGACTATCGTGGTGACATAAAAACAAACATAATAAGAATAAATAATATACACTGTGGTATGACCTTACCTGTGATAGTGTAATATAATAAGTTGTTGAGCGCCAGATCCCTATTTAAGACAGTGAATCGAAATTTATTGATTTAACCTCGGCTATCAGCAGTAGAGTCGAGACCACTTACTCGGGCCGTAGTGAGACAAAGTCATCTAACCAATCCGTATTTAATCAAGGAGTATGATTGCCTTAAAGTACTAACTACAATGAAAGAAATAGGCATTACGTTGAAGAGAATGAATTTATTAAATGCAAAAACAAAATATTAATAAAACAGAATAGTGATAGTCACACAATTGAATTTAAAATTACTCAATGCGGCAATTAATTTAAAAGGAACTGAACATTTAAAATGAATTGAAAGTTAATTGAAGTTAAATTCTAATAGAGACGATAGTTTTATTTAATTGTTTGCTCACCCATTCGAAGATTCGTCATATTTAAGAAATGATCGATGATCTCGATGTTACGTCGCTTATGTTTAAAAAAATGATGTGATATCTCAATTATTATGAAATATCCTCATTAAATACGTTGCCATCTGTAGAAAGACTCTTGATCAGGGATATAACCCATTATGTATTGATATAGATTTCGGCAAGACATCGTACTGAGCCAACTCTGCTTGCTCAGTTCATTAAGACCCAGAGAGCAAGGTTACCACTTCCTCCTTTCATTGATAGCTATTGATGAATGGATGTCTTGTCGAGTGCAGGTATTAATAACTTCCTTGTCACGTGGTGTCACAGCCCCCACTCTAGAAGCAAGCTACCCTCTCTTCTGTGTTCATTCCTCCACGAGGGCTAGTTGCACCATAACTAGTAATCTTTTGACGCGTACGTACCGTAGAAAATGGCGTGTTGGTTACACCATAGTGGGTTTCTTGGCATCTCAGGAAAATGACGCAGTTTGCCGTGGTGAAATTATTACTACGTCGTTCAGTTTGTGACGCATTGGGTTGATCCTTATTGGCAATCTTGTTGCAATATATATATTACTTCGTCTCTTTACAAATAATTGTTAATAAAAGTATTTCTGACTATAATAATAAAAACCGCTTACAATTATCTGATATAAAAATCATCTCATGGATGTACTAATTAATAATAATAATAATATGATAAATGAATAACCCTTTAAATATAATAGGTATGGGATCGAATCGTTACAATAGGTCCATATTTTTAAAAAATGTAACAACATCATCCTAATGAACAGTAATAAGAAGGGATATATGCCTTTAAATAATATACAAAATGAAATACAAATATTTTTCGACATAATTTTGGATTAAAATATAGTAGACTATCTTAAACAGGAATTCATATTGGCAAAAGTATTTCGTTTTTGTCAATAATCCTTCTTATTATTGCAGATAATGATCCAAACAGTAATCCCTGAAAGATTCAATTGGCTAACCCAATCAGATTTTGAGTAAAGTGTACCACAAATTTGAAGATTTAACATGGGTGAGATAGGCAGGTCTTTCTTACCTTAATCCTCTGGGTATCATGGCCAAACGGAAAGACTATAATACCTCTTGGTCTCACGTACCACAGTCAACACCCTGTGGTACGTCACCGTTACTTTGGAGAAAGCTGTATCAAATGCATGTGTATAGGGAGTTGTCGTGACGGCCCTTTCAACAGGTCCACGGCCAACTTGCGTCCGAAATCCCTTTCCAGACCATTGCTTAATTAAACCCAAGTTAATAATAATAATAATAATAATAATAATAATAATAATAATAATAATAATAATATCGTACAGCCTCGGGTGCCGGGTGCAAGCTTTGTTAATTGACGCCCAGAAGCCAACTTGCATGTCGCATTTTATCGCTCCTTGAAGCGCTATGAAAGTCAAGAGGGTTAGATATCAAAGCTCCTTGACACTATAGCGCGTTCTAGTAGAGAAATGAGGAACTTTGTGTTGGAGGAAAATCCCCAGATTAATTTTGCCATTATGAACACGGCCTACTGAATTCAAATGGGTTCTTTAACATGGCAACAACGTATGACATGCCTATCGTGGTTTTTGTCGCCTTTCAAGAATCACTTACCATGACCAGGAGCGAACCTGCAAGCTTGGGGTTGGCATTCCGACAGGATAACCAATCACCCACCGTGGCAAGCAACCCAAATTAGTAGTCACCTGTCACTATCCCCAGTTGTAACTGCTGACAAAGTGTGTTCCGCTCCAAGACATTGGCCTTGTGCTGGTAGAGGAATGATCTCACGCAGAGTCCGTGGGTAAATCCAAGCAGGGAGGTTATGTGATTAAAAACAATATAAAAACAAGATGTTCAATTAAGAACATATAACCTACTTTCTCCTAAATGTATGGGTATAGTTAAAACTCTTTGCCTTTATCAAGGAGTATAATATAATAATTTCTTGGTTGAGGACCTTAAAACTATTTACCTCTACCAAACTCCAGAACCGTGGAAAAACTACTAACATCATTGAAGAAAAAAAGAGTAGACATACCTCAAGAATGTTATGGAAACGGAGACATGATCGACCGGACGTGGTCTCCATCCAACTTTGAGTTGAGGCATGTGTTTACACGTCTGGCTGTCCATGGCTTTCACCCCCTTAATTGTATTAATAAATCTTTCCATGACTCTACAGTGACGTGTGAATGCCAACTATGTGGACCACATGTGAACGCTACCACTTAGAGCTCTGTAGTAGAAGAAAACAATCAATCAAAGGCTATGCAATTCAAATCACCAGAGAGCAATTTTAGTGTACATGTTTATTCTTTATTTCCGATTGCTATTTGGTTGCAATAAAAGTGTTAATTAATATCCTGAACTAGCACCAACAGCTAGAGTACAGGTATTATGTGAGATCGTTTTGTTCATTAGTTCAAATATTATTTTCAAATAAAACAAAATAGGCTGTTATAAACGCTTTAAAATAAAAATATATCGTATTATCAACTTGCCATTCTTCAAATTCAGTACGTATAGAATGCCAATGGAAGGCAAACCAATGGAGTCCCACTTAAACCAGTCATGACAACTGGCGGAAAAGATAATCCTAATAGGGAGAGTGTATTCTAGCGGCCATAATAGGAAACATTTCAATTACAGCTGTCCCAACGATCAGGGCGGTGCGCAGCTCACACCCAGTTGGTTATGATCACCCTCATAGTTCATCTGGTAGCTGTTAGAAGTCTCTCGTGCAGATCCGCTGGTGAATGTTGATTTAATTTAATATATTTTCCATTGTAATATGCACGATATAATGCTTAATTTAATTTTATAACGTCTGAGTAATTACAAAACAATAAATATAAAAAAAATCAACAAGAAAAAAACAAATCTGATATGTTTTGAATCCCGGCCAAACGGATAAAAGACTAATGCTTTACCACACAGCCAAACATGTCCACCGAAATTCATGGTCATCAATTGATTTACATACAACGTCTTAGCAAAGAATGATTTGGACTAAACGATTTCCTCAGGGGTGTATATTTTTATTATAAAAGATTTCATACAAAGCTTATACTATTTCTATCAGTAGGCTACATTGCATGCAATACTCAAAATACTGAAATATAGGCCAGGCACTAGATATCAGCTGCCATCTTGTCTTTTAACCGAGACAGCTCGGATTTTCAGACACTACTACCGTGTAATATTATAATATGAAAATACTAAGGAATTTCGGACTTCATCCCAAATTAATAAAAATTATAAAACTAACTCTAACAAACACCAAATCTAAAGTAAAATTCAGAGGAGAAATATCTGAACCGTTTACGATTAAAACAGGATTAAGACAAGGAGATGGTTTATCGCCTCTACTTTTCAATTGTGCTTTGGAATATGTAATGAGGGAACGGTACTGGGAAAATCCTAGGGACATAAGAATTGGAACTAAGAAAGATCAAACAGACTTAAATTGCTTGGGATTCGCAGATGACTTAGCATTACTGGCTAATAATATTCAAGAAGCCAGAAATCAAATAATAAGCCTACAAAATATAGCACAAAAAATTGGACTTCAGATATCATTTGAAAATACAGAGATAATGGTAGCAAATCCACTTGTAATCAATCACATAACAGTAAATAACAAGAAAGTTAAAATACTGAAGCAATTTAAATACTTAGGAGAAATTATAACTTACAACTTGGATGAGAAACCTGCATGGCAAGAAAGAACTAATAAAATGATAAGCCCAAAAATTAGCATGGTCTACATATAAAAGAAAATGTCTATCAATCGCAACAAAATTAAAACATTACAAGACGGTGGTTCAACCAGAGGTGACCTATGGAAGTGAAACTCTTTTTAAAGTTACTCAGAAAACAGAATCGACAAAATTTTAAAAGTAGAAAGAAGAATAGCTAGAACATGCATTTAAAAAAAATCAGAAAGATGGACAGTGGCGAATAGTACCAAATGAAGTGGTATACAGAGAACTGGAGCCCATCAATGATACTATTCGGAAGAAACGGCTTTCTATCTTTGGTCACATCATGAGGATACCAGAAACCAGGTTATCTAGAAAAATTGTAGTGAAACTTTGGAATATGAAACAACAAGTAGGATGGATTAAGGAAATTAGAGAAGATATGAAAGAATTTGAAATAACCTTGGATGACTTGCAAAACAAAACAACAAAATTAAAAAACTGAGAGATATAAAAATAAGATTTCAGGCTAAAACAGACAAACGTAATACAGTAGAAAGGGTATTTACAGATGAGGAACGCCTGAGAAGATCAGAGCGAATGAAGAGCTACTGGGCGACTCGGAAAGGAAACATACTGAAGAAGAGGACCAAGAAATGATTGACTGAAGTGGTCCAATGAGGCCGTAAAAGCAGAAGGAGAAGAAGAAGAAATATCGAACGGGCCACATTCTTTAGGACAATTTAATTCATTCTCGGTTCCATAATCGGAACTGTTGGATTCAATGTTATGAATTATAATGCTTGCACAATTTACACGGCCACTATTTTGCAATTGTCTGGCTGATGACCTTGTAATTTGGGTACGAGACGCGCCCTATATGAAGGTATATTGGTACCAAATTTGGTAGAGATCGGATGATTAGTTTGATTTTACGTTTTGACCGTTCAAGTGAACGCGATTCAGTTTTAATAAGAGGAAGGAAGGGGGGGGGGGGGGGCAGATATACACACTTACACACACAAAGACTAACAACATTTGGCCCGTGTAGATCTCATAAGTCTACTCTTCAATTTTTGCAAAATTCGAATGAAGGCTATTAAATGAAATTCAAAATATAACAAGTAGTTCCGTGAAGAATTATACAGCCTATTTTCATATATCCTACTCACGTTAATTGCCTCTATCAACATACAAAATTTCAGTTTGAAGGTTGTGATTCGTAGATATTGAGAACCGTCTAAATACATGTATTTTAGATGGTCGCCAGGTAGGATTTTTATTTTTGTACTATTACATTAAGATTATTGTGTACGTGTGGTATTCAAACTTCAATCGCATGATTAGAACGCAAGAAGTAAAAACGAGATTTTAAAATTTCGCACAGCCGCCATCTTGAGGTTATGTAAACAATTGAACTAAATTAGATGCCAGTGCATTACAATATGTCAAATCATTTACTGTACCGCATTTCACTGCGCTCAGAGAGTTAAATCACGAGAAAAGTCTATAAAATATTTCAACTTCGCTTGGCCGCCATATTCGTGTTGTACTTTACAGGTCTATGAAAGATACATAGGTAAACTTGTATCAGTACCCTTTATTACCGTACAAAATTTCAGGGTGATATCTGTAATAGATTCAGAGATATAGAATGTCAGTGAAATATTTCGCACAGCCGCCATTTTGAGGTTATGTAAACAATTGAACTAAATTAGACGCCAGTGCATTACAATGTGTATAAACATTTGCTGTACCAAGTTTTATTACGTGTGGATAGTTAAATCGCGAGAAAATTCTATTTAAAAGTCTCAACTTTGCTTGGCCGCCATGTTGGTTTTGTAGTCACCAGGTTTTTGAAAGTCTCATTGGTGAACTTCTAGTGGTGCCCTTTATCACCGTACACAATTTCAGGGCTATATCGGTAATAGTTTCGGAGATACTGAATGCTGGTGAAATATTTCGCACAGCCGCCATGTTGGATTGGCGAGACACAATAAATTTTGAAGGACACGACCGGGATTGGCCAGAGTAGTGCTATGATCTTACAGAGTTTCATTGTAATCGCTCCAGCCGTTTAGAAGTTATTAGGGACACACACACACACACACACACACACCTCTAGTAGGGAATATAGGCCGAAGCTGGGACAGGGGCTAATAGGCAAGATGGCCGCCGCGCGCAACCAGCCCTATGTTATTCTTATGGAGGGGTCAGTCATAGCTGGGCCAGGGGCTAATGGGCAAAATGGCCGCCACGCCCTGAGACCGTAAATGACGTCACAGGGAGAGGTCAGCCATGTAGTTGCTAAATGGAATATTTATTATTATTATTATTATTATTATTAATACGTAATTATTGATTGATCATGTACAATCAAGACCAGCCTTATATTGTCCACTTTTGGTGTAGTTGCTAGCATTTTAGCTGTTTCCCTAGAGGTGTGGGTTTCATTCCCGCCTCAACCAAGACATTTTATTCTGGGCTGAGAGCTGGAATGGGGTACACTCAGCCTCATGAGGTGAAAGTAAGAAAACGTGGGTTTCATTCATACCTCAGCCATTCCGCCTAATCCAACTTTACCTAACATACCCTAACCTAACTTAACCTAACCTAACTTCGCCTAACCTAACTTAACCTAACCTAACAAACATTATTTAACCTAACGTAACCTAACCTAGCCTAACTTAAAAGTGAGAGCAAATGTGAAAGCACACATAATAAACTAAATTATAACCAAACCTAATCTAACCTAACCTAACCTAACCTAACCCACAGAAACCTCATTTAAATATTTTAGATTCAACATTTTATCATTTTACATTTAAACATTTTAGATTTTTGATTTTTCATTTTACATTTTTTTAAATTTTACATTTTACATTTTTGATTTTTTTGTATTCTAGTGTTTAGTTTTTTTAGATGTTACATTTTCAATTTAAGATTTTTTGATTTTAGATTTTACATTTTACATTTTCCGAAAAGAGTAAACTACAAGGTCACATACCTAACCTCACCAAACCTAACTTAACCAAACCTAACTTAAGCTAATCCAAAGGCTAATGCATATACACAAAGTATATAAGGGCACATGCAACTATCCTTATCCTAGTTTTATAGGCTACTGTACAACATGATCATTACCCCAACCGTTTTTTTTTTTTCATTTTGTTGTTTTCTCATTTGTCAATTTTCCAATTTCCCATTTTCAGTTTTTTTAATGTCAGTTTTAAGTTTTTCAATTTCATAATATGGAGACATGGATTTTGCATTTCGTTGTTTACACATTTGCCAATTATCCAATTTCCCATTTTCGTTTTTTTTAATGTCAGTTTTAAGTTTTTCAATTTCATAATATGGAAACATGGATTTTGCATTTTGTTGTTTACACATTTATTAATTTCATAATTTCCCATTTAGAGTTTTTAAAATGTCAGTTTAAAGTTTTTCAATTTCATGATATAGAAACATGGATTTTCCAAGTTGTTGTTATACATTTGTCAATTTACCAAATCCCATTTACAGTTTTTAAAATTTCAGTTTAATGTTTTTTCTATTTTGTCAATATGGAAACATGGATTTTCCAATTTGTGTTTTACATGTTCATTTTGCATTAGGAATGGAGAGAGGTGGGTAGTAATTAAAAATGTACAAGCAGTGTCCATACAATATTTTTTATTTTAAATACATGTACATTATTTACACATAATACATTTTTATATATATTCTTTTTTTGTTAAAATTGTACAGTTGTTTTTATTTTGTTTTCTATTTATATTTATTTTTTGATTATGATTACCATTTATTTTTATTTTTGTAGTGTTATTGTTTTATTTCCTAATTTTTTATGTATTTGCTACTTGCAGGCAGAAGATTTTGATATTCATAACTTAACTCTTTAAGCATGGTCAATGATTGAGTAATGACCATAGGCATGTGTACCTATACCATCAGCATCAATCACTCTTTTATCATCACCAGGACACAAAGCAATTTTGTTTAGTCTTATAGATGATATGTCATGTTGTTTAGAAGCGATAATGTTCATTGGTATTCTATTGACATTGTTTTTCATGACACAATCCTTATAATCTTGAAAGCTTATACAATTTTTGACAACACCTTTGCTAATACCTTTAATCTTTTTGATTTCTTTACCATTTATGTCTAAAGCGTACATTTTAGCTCTAAGTCCAACAAATGCTTTTATAATTTGTCCACAAGCCTCGTCTTTAAATTTCCCCAACGTTTTCTTGTTTGATGTAGAGTAACATATGTGATTAGTAGGATAATCTGATGTGTCCAGGTGTTCTAGGAAATCCAACTTGTCTTGATATACATCTGGGGTGTTAACCAAATAAATGAACGAGTCGGTATCCATATACATACTTTTCTGCCTTTTTGCTGTCAGTCACAAGACGTATGTCTATTCTTTTACGGATATTTTCCATTGTTTTCCCAAAAATGGCATTGTTGAATAATTTGTACAGATTTTTCTCAAAATCATTTTTGGCTTGTTTTCGAAGGTTGTTATTAAAATCAACGTATGCCTTTAAACAAGGTCTTTGTTTAAACTTTAACACACGATGAATTTTTATCAATTTTATTCCATGATCTAAAGCCTGTTTTAATGCCATGTAGTGAACAACATATCGCCTTCGATTTCCAAGATGAGGAATTAGTTTTTTCAGAGACGAATCCTTAGGTTGTGTACACTCTGGTAGGAAAGGTAAATCGTTGTGTAGATCATGAAGGTCAGATGGGTAATCAACATCAACGTCTAGAATGTATCCCACAGGATCGTCTTTCTTTAGTTTTTCTAGATCAACAGTATCTGGAGAAACCCACTGAAATCCACCATAAGGAAGGGAGTGGCACATAGCCCACCCGTATTGGTTGTTGGCATCATCATAGGTAATAAACTGCGATGGTTTCTCAGAATCATAGGTTTCCATGTATTTATTGTTAGCTTCAGCATACCGATGAGACACCTGGCATATGCCTCCACGTATTCCAGACTCGATTAAAAGAATCTGATCGTAATCCTGTAGCAATTCCAGTTCAATGCCTGTGTAAAGGAGCATTGCCTCGAAACTTAAACCAGGCGAAGTAAAAAAGTGTGCAGCATCCACTCGGTGTGTTTCTAGTGTTTTGTTTCTAAACGTTTCAAAGCTGTCTGCAAGAAGGAGTACATCTGAAGTTAGGTAGAGGTCACTATATTCCCCTAGAGTTTTAATGTTGAACTGATTCCAGACACTTTTGGCATGTTCATAGTCTTCTTGACTAACATCTTCTTGACTTAATTTGTTAAAGAATGCCTCTTTTGGAGGTAAACACGTTTCACTTAACTTTTCCCATGAGTCAATGTAGTCATAACAAAATACCCCTTTACGAGTCATGAGCATTGCATTTTCTTTTCCAAAGTACTTGTCAGGGTATGATGCTAAGTTGGAAACTAAGTTTTCCAAACTACTCGGCATTAACCGAAATGTATCCACAAATCTAAGCTTAACATTTCCTACATATTTGGTAAAGGAAATGTACTTTTCTTTGGAGTTAGCGATAACATCCACTCTCTCAGTAGTACACCCCAATTGCTTTACAATGAAATTTGCGTCGTAGCCACTCATATTATGTAGAAACACAGGAACGGGGTTTCGTGTTTTACACCTCAAATTACAGTTATTGTGAGCACTTCCACGGTATTCCCCTGTAATATGGCAGTGGTCTCGAACTTTCCAGTCCTGTTGGGTAAATGGTTTTTGACACAAATAACAGGTTTCAGAACATTGGAACTCTGCTTCTTGAGCCTGAGTTAAGGCCTTTGGAACATTTAAGCTGTAAAGTCGATCAATTTCATTAGCTATTGAGATCAAACAGTCCATAAACTTTCCTGCAGCGTCAGGTCCACGATAAATAACAGGTTGGCTCTGAAGGTTTGTCTTTATGTGTTCCACAGCAGGTGAGGGTTTAACGTATATACCAAAGCTCATAGGAACATGACTCTGGTATGGCACTGTATAACTTGCTTCAGGATTTGGTAAACATGTTTGATATGGTAAGAGTATACTTTCAAAATCTGCATAGATAACGTAAGGTATTCTCAGCATTTTTTCAACATTTAAGAATTTGACAATGGGGTTTTTAATAGGCATTTCAACCCTAGCAATGTCATGCTGGACACACAAAGCTCTATGTTCTTTCGATTTTTCCATTCCTTGTTGACCATATCGATTATCGAAGTGAGTAAAACATCGTTTACACGTATATATCTTATGTCCATGGTGAGTAATCTGATATCCTACTAGTTTATCAAAATCATTGATAAAGACGTAGTGGTTCTGGCCGGATGATGAACTTAGCAGAAGGAGGTCACGATGGTCTTGCAGCTCTTGATCCACAACCTTTAGAGGAAACAATTTATTGTCTTTTTCCAGTCCAAATACATTTATGGATATGTCGTTGGCTTTCTCAAATTTGGGAATGTCAGCTAATGACGTAGGAAACGATATCACTGAAAAATCATACTTGTTTTCCAGGACCTTGTATTTACTAACGCGTTCAGCTTTCGTTTTAACCAGTTTTGCTAAAATAGCATACATAAAACACTTTTCATCCTTTAAGTTTTGAGGATTAATGCAGGCTTTTCTTGCTTTTATAGCTGCTGGTAATGGAATATATGTGCTACCACGCAAAGGATTGTACTTATTTATTTTCAATCGTACTCCTTCCACTGCTAACAAAGCCCAATTACTGCCTTTTAGCTCAGATTCCTCCATTTCCGTTGTTAACTTTGTAAATTGTGTTTCCAAGAAACTACTTAAGTCCGTTTCCAAAAATAGGGGCTGATTTCGTGTTTTAAAAGCACGATCTGTAATTTCATTGGTAGATGTATGAATGAATCTACATTCAGCCACAAGATTAACTTTTATCGACTTGTGCATTGCTAGTTCTTTCTGCATAGCTTGTATTATTTGCTGTTTGGACTCTTTAAGGTATGAATTTAAATCCTTGCACGTATCGCAACGAATGAAATAGGATTTAAGTCGACCTTCAAAAGATGTCTCATATTCAATAAGTCCATTTTTGTCAGGGACCAATGACAGTAGGTAATGTTTTGTAGGCTCTGCCTTTTGTCTTTTAGCTGCCGACACAACATTACAACATTCTTCATGACGACGTCCATTGTAGGCATTGTTGAATGTACTACCACAGGTCTTGCACTCATGAAATTCACCACACGATACTTCATGTCGCTTCCTATGTTAGTCTCGAAGAAAAGTCTTTCCACACTCTTTACACATATAGCTAGGAATGGCTTCTTCCATTATGAATGTTGATTTCTGCAAACAGCTGCTTACTGCGTATCACAGGGCTAGAGGTTGGTCAGTGAGACGGTCTTTCACGATGTGAACACCGTGAGAGGTAGTAGTCAACTGGTGATATTCTTGTGAAGGGTCCTCTAATATACCCCTAGTCTAGACCAACAGCTCTTTACAGCGTATGACAAGGCTGTATACTGGACAGTGAGACGGTCTTTCACGATGTGAACACTGTAACGAGTAGTAGTCAACTGATTATATACTTGCTAAGGGTTCTCTAATATACAATAGTCAAGACCAACAGCTACTTACTGAGTAGTACAAGGCTGTACAATAGTTGTTTTGACAGTCTTTCACGATGTGGTCACTGTGAATGGTGGTAGTCAACTGATGATATTCTTGATAAGGGTCCTCTAATGTACCCCTGGTTAAGGGTAACAGCTGCTCACTGCTTATGACAAAGCTAAAGACTGGTTGCTTCAACGGTCTTTCACAATGTAAACACTGTGACAGGTAGTAGTCAACTGAAAATATTCTTATGGCCTACTCAAGGTTATCAAGTACTTACTGCATATCAAAAGGCTGTACACTCATGTGTGTTAGGCACTCTTTCTTGCTAAGGACCCCAATATTCCCTACACAAGGCTATACATGTTAGTTCTAAACACTTAGTGATTAATTGTATATTCAATTTTTGTACAAAGCTTATACAAGCACGTTTTTATGAGGTAAAACTTTGTTAAATAGCTGCATGCGACACGCAAAGTATATTGCCGCTATCTAGCGGTGACTATGAGAACTACTTGAACGACCAGCATGCTACCTAGCGCTCCATTTCAACACTCGCTCACTGAACGACCAGCATGCTATCTAGCGGTCGATAGCAATACTCCTCAACTACCAACCTGCTTTCTATCGGTCAATATGACAACTCACTCAACTACCAACATGCTACATGGCTTTTTTGGTCAGTTTTTTGTTGGCTTTTTTTGGTCAGTTTCTGTTGGCTTATGTTGGCTTTTATTGGCTTTTGTTGGCTTTTGTTGGCTTTGTTGGCTTTTTTGTTGGCTTTTGTTGGCTATTGTATTAGCTCTTTCATATTTGCTCTTGCTTGTGGGGGCTTATTATTTGGTCTTGGAAAGTATGTCAGTCCTTTTTTTATGGCTGCAAAATGCTTACAGCCATGTTTGTAAGCAGCAACAACAACAACAGCAACACACAAAATTCAAAAAAAAAAATCCAAAGTACTCTAAGGTTTATCAATGACTCTCAACTCTTACACTTACCTCTATCCCATGCATAGTCAAAAAAATTAGTGAATTTTTCAAATTTTTCAAAAAATATTTGGAAAGTAGGCTATATCATTAAACTAAAAATCCTGAAAAGACATATGTTAACTCCAACACCTACTTCTATACCACTCTCAGTCCAAAAATAGTGTATTTTTCAATTTTTCCAAAACATATTTCCAAAATGGGTTATATTTCCAAAATTAAAAAGTTTACAAAAACGTTTGTTTGACATAAATGAATGGCCTTTGTCCCCTCTACCGTCGTACCAAGTCCCAGGTCTTTAGGACAACAAACATAAAAATTTGAAAATGGGCTTATATTTCCAAAATTAGGAATTTTACAAAAACGTTTGTCTGACGTAAATCAATGGTCATTACCCCCTCTACCCCCACACTAAGTCTCATGTCTCTAGGACAACAAAAATAAAATTTTGAAAATTGGCTTATATTTCCAAAATTAGGAATTTTACAAAAACGTTTGTCTAACGTAAATCAATGGTCTTTACCCCCTCTACCCCCATACCAAGTCTCAGGTCTTTAGGTCAACAAAAATAAAATTTTGAAAATGGGCTATATTTCCAAAATTAGGAATTCTACAAAAAAGTTTGTCTAACGTAAATCAATGGTCTTTACCCCCTCTATTCCCACCCCAAGTCTCAGGTCTCTAGGTCAACAAAAATAAAATTTTGGAAAAATGGTCACTATTTTGGAAATTAGGAAATCTACGAAAAAGTTTGTTTAACATAAATGAAAGGTATCTATCCCTTCTACCTGTGAACCCAGTCCCAGGTCTGTAGGATAAAAATGAAAAAGTTCAATTGGAAAAGTAGGCGATTTTTCATAAAACCAAACATTCTAAAAAGTGTTCTAGGGCTTAAAAGAATGGCCTCTATGGCCTTTATATTTTATAATAAAACTTCTTTATTTTTTACATTTTTTTGAAAAAAGTTCAATTTTGAAATTTTTATATTTTGGAAACTAAAGACTTTGCAAAAAATTTTGTTCGACATAAATGAATGGCCCCGACCCCATCTACCAGCAAAATAAATTTCAAGTCGCTAGGACAAACAATAACAGTAGTGGAGTAGTGACAGTTCTAACGCACTTTATTTGAACGCGACTATACCCTCAGCCGAGTAGGATTCGAGATATCTCGCGAGCCCATTATTGAGGGGCCGTAACTCTGAGTCATATGACACCTCGTACAAGCCTATACCCTTATTGGTTCGCGAGATATCTCGATTCCTACTTGGCTGACCCTGTACAGTCGGGTACAAATAAAATGGGTGGGTTAAAACTGTCACTACTCCACTACTGTTATTTTTTGTCCTAGCGACTTGAAATTTATTTTGCTGGTAGATGGGGTCGGGGCCATTCCTTTATGTCGAACAAAATTTTTTGCAAAGTCTTTAGTTTCCAAAATATAAAAATTTCAAAATTAAACTTTTTTCAAAAAAATGTAAAAAATAAAGAAGTTTTATTATAAAATATAAAGGCCATAGAGGCCATTCTTTTAAGCCCTAGAACACTTTTTAGAATGTTTGTTTTTATGAAAAATCGCCTACTTTTCCAATTGAACTTTTTCATTTTTATCCTACAGACCTGGGACTGGGTTCACAGGTAGAAGGGATAGATACCTTTCATTTATGTTAAACAAACTTTTTTGTAGAATTCCTAATTTCCAAAATAGTGACCATTTTTTCAAAATTTTATTTTTGTTGACCTAGAGACCTGAGACTTGGGGTGGGAATAGAGGGGGTAAAGACCATTGATTTACGTTAGACAAACTTTTTTGTAGAATTCCTAATTTTGGAAATATAGCCCATTTTCAAAATTTTATTTTTGTTGACCTAAAGACCTGAGACTTGGTATGGGGGTAGAGGGGGTAAAGACCATTGATTTACGTTAGACAAACGTTTTTGTAAAATTCCTAATTTTGGAAATATAAGCCCATTTTCAAATGTTTATGTTTGTTGTCCTAAAGACCTGGGACTTGGTACGACGGTAGAGGGGACAAAGGCCATTCATTTATGTCAAACAAACGTTTTTGTAAACTTTTTAATTTTGGAAATATAACCCATTTTGGAAATATGTTTTGGAAAAATTGAAAAATACACTATTTTTGGACTGAGAGTGGTATAGAAGTAGGTGTTGGAGTTAACATATGTCTTTTCAGGATTTTTAGTTTAATGATATAGCCTACTTTCCAAATATTTTTTGAAAAATTTGAAAAATACACTAATTTTTTGACTACGCATGGGATAGAGGTAAGTGTAAGAGTTGAGAGTCATTGATAAACCTTAGAGTACTTTGGATTTTTTTTTTTGGAATTTTGTGTGTTGCTGTTGTTGTTGTTGCTGCTTACAAACATGGCTGTAAGCATTTTGCAGCCATAAAAAAAGGACTGACATACTTTCCAAGACCAAATAATAAGCCCCCACAAGCAAGAACAAATATGAAAGAGCTAATACAAAAGCCAACAAAAGCCAACAAAAAGCCTACAAAAGCCAACAAAAGCCAATAAAAGCCAACATAAGCCAACAGAAACTGACCAAAAAAAGCCAACAAAAAACTGACCAAAAAAGCCATGTAGCATGTTGGTAGTTGAGTGAGTTGTCATATTGACCGATAGATAGCAGGCTGGTAGTTGAGGAGTATTGCTATCGACCGCTAGATAGCATGCTGGTCGTTCAGTGAGCGAGTGTTGAAATGGAGCGCTAGGTAGCATGATGGTCGTTCAAGTAGTTCTCCTAGTCACCGCTAGATAGCGGCAATATACTTTGCGTGTCGCATGCAGCTATTTAACAAAGTTTTACCTCATAAAAACGTGCTTGTATAAGCTTTGTACAAAAATTGAATATACAATTAATCACTAAGTGTTTAGAACTAACATGTATAGCCTTGTGTAGGGAATATTGGGGTCCTTAGCAAGAAAGAGTGCCTAACACACATGAGTGTACAGCCTTTTGATATGCAGTAAGTACTTGATAACCTTGAGTAGGCCATAAGAATATTTTCAGTTGACTACTACCTGTCACAGTGTTTACATTGTGAAAGACCGTTGAAGCAACCAGTCTTTAACTTTGTCATAAGCAGTGAGCAGCTGTTACCCTTAACCAGGGGTACATTAGAGGACCCTTATCAAGAATATCATCAGTTGACTACCACCATTCACAGTGACCACATCGTGAAAGACTGTCAAAACAACTATTGTACAGCCTTGTACTACTCAGTAAGTAGCTGTTGGTCTTGACTATTGTATATTAGAGAACCCTTAGCAAGTATATAATCAGTTGACTACTACTCGTTACAGTGTTCACATCGTGAAAGACCGTCTCACTGTCCAGTATACAGCCTTGTCATACGCTGTAAAGAGCTGTTGGTCTAGACTAGGGGTATATTAGAGGACCCTTCACAAGAATATCACCAGTTGACTACTACCTCTCACGGTGTTCACATCGTGAAAGACCGTCTCACTGACCAACCTCTAGCCCTGTGATACGCAGTAAGCAGCTGTTTGCAGAAATCAACATTCATAATGGAAGAAGCCATTCCTAGCTATATGTGTAAAGAGTGTGGAAAGACTTTTCTTCGAGACTATCATAGGAAGCGACATGAAGTATCGTGTGGTGAATTTCATGAGTGCAAGACCTGTGGTAGTACGTTCAACAATGCCTACAATGGACGTCGTCATGAAGAATGTTGTAATGTTGTGTCGGCAGCTAAAAGACAAAAGGCAGAGCCTACAAAACATTACCTACTGTCATTGGTCCCTGACAAAAATGGACTTATTGAATATGAGACATCTTTTGAAGGTCGACTTAAATCCTATTTCATTCGTTGCGATACGTGCAAGGATTTAAATTCATACCTTAAAGAGTCCAAACAGCAAATAATACAAGCTATGCAGAAAGAACTAGCAATGCACAAGTCGATAAAAGTTAATCTTGTGGCTGAATGTAGATTCATTCATACATCTACCAATGAAATTACAGATCGTGCTTTTAAAACACGAAATCAGCCCCTATTTTTGGAAACGGACTTAAGTAGTTTCTTGGAAACACAATTTACAAAGTTAACAACGGAAATGGAGGAATCTGAGCTAAAAGGCAGTAATTGGGCTTTGTTAGCAGTGGAAGGAGTACGATTGAAAATAAATAAGTACAATCCTTTGCGTGGTAGCACATATATTCCATTACCAGCAGCTATAAAAGCAAGAAAAGCCTGCATTAATCCTCAAAACTTAAAGGATGAAAAGTGTTTTATGTATGCCATTTTAGCAAAGCTGGTTAAAACGAAAGCTGAACGCGTTAGTAAATACAAGGCCCTGGAAAACAAGTATGATTTTTCAGTGATATCGTTTCCTACGTCATTAGCTGACATTCCCAAATTTGAGAAAGCCAACGACATATCCATAAATGTATTTGGACTGGAAAAAGACAATAAATTGTTTCCTCTAAAGGTTGTGGATCAAGAGCTGCAAGACCATCGTGACCTCCTTCTGCTAAGTTCATCATCCAACCAGAACCACTACGTCTTTATCAAAGATTTTGATAAACTAGTAGGATATCAGATTACTCACCATGGACATAAGATATATACGTGTAAACGATGTTTTACTCACTTCGATAATCGATATGGTCAACAAGGAATGGAAAAATTGAAAGAACATAGAGCTTTGTGTGTCCAGCATGACATTGCTAGGGTTGAAATGCCTATTAAAAACCCCATTGTCAAATTCTTAAATGTTGAAAAAATGCTGAGAATACCTTACGTTATCTATGCAGATTTTGAAAGTATACTCTTACCATATCAAACATGTTTACCAAATCCTGAAGCAAGTTATACAGTGGCATACCTGAGTCATTTTCCTATGAGCTTTGGTATATACGTTAAACCCTCACCTGCTGTGGAACACATAAAGACAAACCTTCAGAGCCAACCTGTTATTTATCGTGGACCTGACGCTGCAGGAAAGTTTATGGACTGTTTGATCTCAATAGCTAATGAAATTGATCGACTTTACAGCTTAAATGTTCCAAAGGCCTTAACTCAGGCTCAAGAAGCAGAGTTCCAATGTTCTGAAACCTGTTATTTGTGTCAAAAACCATTTACCCAACAGGACTGGAAAGTTCGAGACCACTGCCATATTACAGGGGAATACCGTGGAAGTGCTCACAATAACTGTAATTTGAGGTGTAAAACACGAAACCCCGTTCCTGTGTTTCTACATAATATGAGTGGCTACGACGCAAATTTCATTGTAAAGCAATTGGGGTGTACTACTGAGAGAGTGGATGTTATCGCTAACTCCAAAGAAAAGTACATTTCCTTTACCAAATATGTAGGAAATGTTAAGCTTAGATTTGTGGATACGTTTCGGTTAATGCCGAGTAGTTTGGAAAACTTAGTTTCCAACTTAACATCATACCCTGACAAGTACTTTGGAAAAGAAAATGCAATGCTCATGACTCGTAAAGGGGTATTTTGTTATGACTACATTGACTCATGGGAAAAGTTAAGTGAAACGTGTTTACCTCCAAAAGAGGCATTCTTTAACAAATTAAGTCAAGAAGATGTTAGTCAAGAAGACTATGAACATGCCAAAAGTGTCTGGAATCAGTTCAACATTAAAAATCTAGGGGAATATAGTGACCTCTACCTAACTTCAGATGTACTCCTTCTTGCAGACAGCTTTGAAACGTTTAGAAACAAAACACTGGAAACACACCGAGTGGATGCTGCACACTTTTTTACTTCGCCTGGTTTAAGTTTCGAGGCAATGCTCCTTTACACAGGCATTGAACTGGAATTGCTACAGGATTACGATCAGATTCTTTTAATCGAGTCTGGAATACGTGGAGGCATATGCCAGGTGTCTCATCGGTATGCTGAAGCTAACAATAAATACATGGAAACCTATGATTCTGAGAAACCATCGCAGTTTATTACCTATGATGATGCCAACAACCAATACGGGTGGGCTATGTGCCACTCCCTTCCTTATGGTGGATTTCAGTGGGTTTCTCCAGATACTGTTGATCTAGAAAAACTAAAGAAAGACGATCCTGTGGGATACATTCTAGACGTTGATGTTGATTACCCATCTGACCTTCATGATCTACACAACGATTTACCTTTCCTTCCAGAGTGTACACAACCTAAGGATTCGTCTCTGAAAAAACTAATTCCTCATCTTGGAAATCGAAGGCGATATGTTGTTCACTACATGGCATTAAAACAGGCTTTAGATCATGGAATAAAATTGATAAAAATTCATCGTGTGTTAAAGTTTAAACAAAGACCTTGTTTAAAGGCATACGTTGATTTTAATAACAACCTTCGAAAACAAGCCAAAAATGATTTTGAGAAAAATCTGTACAAATTATTCAACAATGCCATTTTTGGGAAAACAATGGAAAATATCCGTAAAAGAATAGACATACGTCTTGTGACTGACAGCAAAAAGGCAGAAAAGCTAATAGCTAAACCAACATTCATCGACAGAACAATTTATGGTCCTAATCTAGCTGCTTTCCACATGGCTAAACGTAACATTGTATTCAATAAGCCTATATATATTGGAATGTGTATACTGGATATTTCAAAAACTCTAATGTATTCCCACCACTATGATGTCCTGCTACCCTATTATGGAATGAACAATCTTAAACTCATGTATATGGATACCGACTCGTTCATTTATTTGGTTAACACCCCAGATGTATATCAAGACAAGTTGGATTTCCTAGAACACCTGGACACATCAGATTATCCTACTAATCACATATGTTACTCTACATCAAACAAGAAAACGTTGGGGACATTTAAAGACGAGGCTTGTGGACAAATTATAAAAGCATTTGTTGGACTTAGAGCTAAAATGTACGCTTTAGACATAAATGGTAAAGAAATCAAAAAGATTAAAGGTATTAGCAAAGGTGTTGTCAAAAATTGTATAAGCTTTCAAGATTATAAGGATTGTGTCATGAAAAACAATGTCAAAAGAATACCAATGAACATTATCGCTTCTAAACAACATGACATATCATCTATAAGACTAAACAAAATTGCTTTGTGTCCTGGTGATGATAAAAGAGTGATTGATGCTGATGGTATAGGTACACATGCCTATGGTCATTACTCAATCATTGACCATGCTTAAAGAGTTAAGTTATGAATATCAAAATCTTCTGCCTGCAAGTAGCAAATACATAAAAAATTAGGAAATAAAACAATAACACTACAAAAATAAAAATAAATGGTAATCATAATCAAAAAATAAATATAAATAGAAAACAAAATAAAAACAACTGTACAATTTTAACAAAAAAAAGAATACATATAAAAATGTATTATGTGTAAATAATGTACATGTATTTAAAATAAAAAAAAATATTGTATGGACACTGCTTGTACATTTTTAATTACTACCCACCTCTCTCCATTCCTAATGCAAAATGTACATGTAAAACACAAATTGGAAAATCCATGTTTCCATATTGACAAAATAGAAAAAACATTAAACTGAAATTTTAAAAACTGTAAATGGGAATTTGGTAAATTGACAAATGTATAACAACAACTTGGAAAATCCATGTTTCTATATCATGAAATTGAAAAACTTTAAACTGACATTTTAAAAACTCTAAATGGGAAATTGTGAAATTAATAAATGTGTAAACAACAAAATGCAAAATCCATGTTTCCATATTATGAAATTGAAAAACTCAAAACTGACATTAAAAAAAAACGAAAATGGGAAATTGGATAATTGGCAAATGTGTAAACAACGAAATGCAAAATCCATGTCTCCATATTATGAAATTGAAAAACTTAAAACTGACATTAAAAAAAACTGAAAATGTGAAATTGGAAAATTGACAAATGAGAAAACAACAAAATGAAAAAAAAAATGGTTGGGGTAATGATCATGTTGTACAGTAGCCTATAAAACTAGCATAAGGATAGTTGCATGTGCCCTTATATACTTTGTGTATATGCATTAGCCTTTGGATTAGCTTAAGTTAGGTTTGGTGAGGTTAGGTATGTGACCTTGTAGTTTACTCTTTTCGGAAAATGTAAAATGTAAAATCTAAAATCAAAAAATCTTAAATTGAAAATGTAACATCTAAAAAAACTAAAAACTAGAATACAAAAAAATCAAAAATGTAAAATGTAAAATCTAAAAAAATGAAAAATGAAAAATCAAAAATCTAAAATGTTTAAATGTAAAATGATAAAATGTTGAATCTAAAATATTTAAATGAGGTTTCTGTGGGTTAGGTTAGGTTAGGTTAGATTAGGTTAGGTTATAATTTAGTTTATTATGTGTGCTCTCACATTTGCTCTCATATTTGCTCTCACTTTTAAGTTAGGCTAGGTTAGGTTACGTTAGGTTAAATAATGTTTGTTAGGTTAGGTTAAGTTAGGTTAGGCGAAGTTAGGTTAGGTTAAGTTAGGTTAGGGTATGTTAGGTAAAGTTGGATTAAGCGGAATGGCTGAGGTATGAATGAAACCCACGTTTTCTTACTTTCACCTCATGTGGCTGAGTGTACCCCATTCCAGCTCTCAGCCCAGAATAAAATGTCTTGGTTGAGGCGGGAATGAAACCACACCTCTAGGGAAACAGGTAAAATGCTAGCAACTACACCAAAAGTGGACAATATAAGGCTGGTCTTGATTGTACATGATCAATCAATAATTACGTATTAATAATAATAATAATAATAATAATAATAATAATAATAATAATAATAATAATAATAATAATAATAATAATAATAATAATAATAAATATTCCATTTAGCAACTACATGGCTGACCTCTCCCTGTGACGTCATTTACGGTCTCAGGGCGTGGCGGCCATTTTGCCCATTAGCCCCCGGCCCAGCTATGACTGACCCCTCCATAAGAATAACATAGGGCTGGTTGCGCGCGGCGGCCATCTTGCCCATTAGCCCCTGTCCCAGCTTCGGCCTATATTCCCTACTACCTCTCTCTCACACACACACGCACACACACACGGACAAAAGGTGCCTGATCTCATAAGCCTATTTTTTTCATAAAATGAAAATAGGCTAAAAAATAGGTATGCAATAAAAATAACAAGTTGTTCCGTGAAGAACTTTTTTTTTTTTTTTTTTTTTTTTTTTAGCGTATGACTCTTAGTGCCGGGAGTGTCCGAGGACATGTTCGGCTCGCCAGTTTTGTAGCTGCTTCGAGACGGACACCCAATGGGTGAGGTACAAGTACCGTTGGGGAGGGAAGAAGGGGGAAGTTGGAATGTAAGGACGAGGAGTTGGAAGGTAGCGGCTGTGGCCTATAGTTAGGGACCAACCCCGGCATTTGTCTGGAAGGAAGATGGGAAACCACAGAAGACCATCTTCAAGGTTGCCGGCGGGGGGATTCGAACCTCCTCGCCTCCCGGATGTGAGCGACTGCCATCAGTCATGCCGTAACCACCACGGCTAACTCACCCGGTCGTGAAGAACTATATAGCCTATTTTCATATAACCTACTTATGTTAATTGCCACTATCAACATACAACATTTCAGTTTGATTGCTGTAATAGAATCGTAGATATTGAGAATCGACTAAATATTTCGGATGGTCGCCATGTTGGATTTTTATATATGTAGGTCTTAGAGTTATGTACTGTTACATGAAGATAATTGTGTACGTGTAGCATTAAAACTTCGCATGATTAGGACACAAGAAGTAAAAACGATATTTTAAAATTTCGCACCGCTGCCATCTTGTGGTTATGGAAACAATTGAAATAAATTAAATGTCACTTCTTCTTCTTCTTCTCCTTCTTCTTTTCCCGTTCATGCGGGGTCGACGTTTCTGACAAGTCGTTTCCATTTTCCTCGGTCCCAAATAGTGTTTTCTGTTAACTGCTTCTCCCGGAGATCATCATGCACGCAGTCCATCCATCTTCTTCTAGGCCTGCCTCTTTCCCTTTTGCCTTCCACCGCCAGACCAAGCACTCGCCTTCCTACATAACTCTCATCCCTGCGCTTAATGTGGCCATACCAGAGCAAGCGTCTTTCTTGCACCTTTTTTGATATTTCAGTCACTTTTACGCTGACTCGTATGAAGGTGTTTTTGATGTGATCGTTCCTTGTAACACCACACATCCATCTTAGCATCTTCATTTCAGCTACTTCCAGTCGCTTGCACTGTGACTGCACTGTTGGCCAAGTTTCTGCTCCGTATAGCATTGCAGGTCTCACTGCACATTTATAGGCTTTACCCTTTACTTGGATATTCAGTCTCCTGTCACAGAGAATACCAGATAACCTATTCCAGTTTAACCAGACAGCCTGAATTCGGTGGGTAATTTCCAGATCTAGATTGCCATCGTTAGATACAGTGGATCCCAGATACTTGAAACTGTCCCTTGCCTGTAGCTGCCTACCATCCATCTGAATAGTTTCATTTCCAGTTCCTCCAAGGCACAGGTAATCGGTCTTATTCCTACTGATTTTAAGGCCTCTGTCCTCTATGGCTCTTCTCCAGCATTCCAGTTTATATTCAAGCTCTTCCCTGTGTGTGCTACATAAGACAATATCATCTGCAAATAGCATTCACCAAGGAGCTGGTTCTCTTAAGTTTTCAGAGAAGACATCCATTATTAGATCAAAAATATAGGGGCTTAGTGCAGATCCTTGGTGAAGACCTACTTGAACCGGTATAGTATCAGACAATCCTACACTGCTTCTAATTCGTGTCCTTGCTCCACGGTACATATCCTGAACAATGCGCACATACTTCTCCGGTACTCCCTTGCATATAATGCATCTCCATACTTCCTGACGGGGCACTCGATCATACGCTTTCTCTAGGTCTATGAACACCATATGTAGTTCTTTTCTCTTCTCCCTGTGATTTTCCATGACCTGCCTAAGTGCAAAAATAGCATCTGTTGTTCCCTTTCCCGGCATAAATCCAAACTGTTCATCTGCTATTGTCGTCTCCACCCGAAGCCCACTTTAAATAACTTTCTCCCAGACCTTCGTTGTGTGCGACATGAGTTCTATTCCTCTGTAATTTGCACAATCCTGAATGTCACCTTTCTCCTTATAAATGGGAATTGTGGTACTCTCCCGCCATTCCTTGGGCATTACTTCCTCTTGAAGTATCTGTTGGAATAGATTCCACAACATATCTATGCCCTCTTCATCCAGACATTTCCAAGCCTCCACTGGAATTTCATCGGGGCCGGTTGCTATTCCACATTTCATTTTCCTAATAGCAGTTACAAACTCTTCCCTGCATATGCCAGTTGTTACGTTGTGATTTGGGATACCATCCTCAAACACAAGCCGGGCATTTTCCTCATTTAGCAACTTTTCAAAATATTCCTCCCATCTCTTCTTAATATGCTCTTCATCTTGAATTTCAATTCCTTGTTCACTTTTCATCTGCCTGATGTGTGTGAAATATTTTGAAGCCCTGTCTCGTGCCTTAGCGATTCTGAAAAGCTTGGCCTCCCTTTCTGTGGTCTCTAGTTCTTCATAGACTTCCTTCCATGCAGCTGCCTTTGCTTTCCCAACAGCTCTTTTCACAACTTTATTTGCCTTTCTGTAGTGTTCTCTATCTTCGTCATTTCCAGACTCATCCCATTTCTTTTTTGCCTGTCGTTTTGCCTTGATGGCATCCTGAACCACATCATTCCACCACCATGTTTCTTTATCCAGGGGAGCACCTTTCCCAGACGTCTTCCCCAAAACGTCTACACCTGCTTTCCTGATTGCTTCTGCATTTACTGTCCGCCATATCTGAACTCCTTCCACTGGCCGTGTTTCTTGCAACACCTTTTCCTTGAATTCACTTCTCAAAATAGGATCTTTCAATTTCCACCATTTAATTCTTGGAGTAATTTTCCTTGCTGTTCTTTTCTTAATGCCCGTGAATTCATAATCAATAACTAGCACTCTGTGTTGTGGTGTAACATGTTCCCCCACAATAACTTTACAATTCTTAACCTCCTTCAAATGCATTCTTCTGCACAAAAGGAAATCTATTTGGCTCTCTCTTCCTCCACTTTTGTAGGTCACCAATTGCCTTTCGTTTTTCTTGAAGAAGGAGTTACATATTGCTAGATCAAATGCCAAGGCAAAACTTAGCACTCTCTCACCCTCCTCATTTCTCGTACCAAATCCCCAGCCTTCATGCACTCTCCTCACTACTTCCCCTTCCACACTGGTACCAACATGTCCATTTAGATCTCCTCCCAGAAATACCCTTTCATCTGCTGATATACTAGAAAGTTCCTGCTCCAGGTCCCTCCAAAAACCATCTTTTTCTTCCTCCTCACAGCCAACTTGAGGAGCATAGGCACTTACAATGGTAAACCCTTCCCCAAGGCACAGCTTCACACTCATCAAGCGATCACTTCTTCTGTTTACACTGACTAGAGAGGGGATCAAATCGAAAGCCAGGATAATTCCAACACCATTTCTTCCCGCTCTGTTTGCTCCACTGTAGAACAATTGAAATAAATTAGATGTCACTGGATTAACATTTAAATAAGGATTTACTGTACCAAGTTTCACTGCACTCGGAAGGTTTTAAATTGTGAGAAAAGTCCATGTGAATATTTATACTTCGCGTCGCCGCCATGTTGGATTTCTGATCACCAGGTTATTGAAAGTCATTTAGGTGAACTTATGTTCATAGCTCCTATGAACATAAAAAATCAGTTTGATTGCTATAATAGATTCGTAAATATTCAGAGCTGTCTAAATATTTCGGATGGTCGCCATGTTGGATTTTGATATAGGCTATGTAGATCCTAAAGTTATGTACTGTTACATGAAGATTATTGTGTACGTGTAGCATTAAAACTTCAATCGCATGGTTACGACCCATGAAATAAAAACCTAATTTCAAAATTCGCACAGCCGCCATCTTGAGGTTATGTAAACAATTGAACTAAATTAGACACCAGTGCAATACAATGTGTATAAACATTTGCTGTACCAAGTTTCATTGCGTTTGGATAATTAAATCGCGAGAAAGGTCTTTTTAAAATGTTCAACTTCGCTTGGCCGCCATGTTAGTTTTGTAGATAACCGGTTTTTGAAAGGCTTATAGATGAACTTCCAGTAGTGCCCTTTATCTCCGTACTAAATTTCCGTGTGATACCGCTAATAGTTTCAGAGATAGAGAATGCCGGTGAAATATTTCGCACAGCCGCCATCTTGAGGTTATGTAAACAATTGAACGAAGTTAGATGTCGGTGCATTACAATGTGTATAAACATATACTGTACCAAGTTTTATTGCGTTTGGTTGGTTAAATCGCGAGAAACGTCTATTTAAAAGTCGCAATTTCACTTGGCCGCCATGTTGGTTTTGTAGTTACCAAGTTTTAAAAGTCACATAGGTGAACATCTAGTTGTTCACTTTAACACCGTACTAAATTCTAGGGTGATATCGGTAACAGATTCGGAGATATTGAATACTGGTGAAATATTTCGCACAGCCGCCATGTTGGATTGGTCAGACGTAACAAAATTTGAAGGGCACAGTTGGGGTCGTCCGGAATAGTGCTATGAACTTACCGAGTTTCATTGATATCGCTCCAGTCGTTTAGTAGTTTTAGGGGGGGGGGGTGAGGACACACACACACACAAACACACCATCACACACACACGCACACAAAAAAACACGGACAAAAGGTGATCTCATCAGCCTATATTTTCATAAATGAAAATAGGAATAAGTAGGCCATAACAATTATTATAAAAAGAGATATAAAACTGAATTTGCTGTATAAATGTAATGGTTTCAATTATAAAAACAAGATGTTCAGTAAAGAACATATAGCCTACTTTCTCCTAAATCCATGGGTATTGTTATAACTCTTTGTCCTTTTCAAGGAGTATAATTGAATGTTGGTTGTAGTAGCTTGTTGAAATACAATGTGTTATACGGATATTAAAAATGAATATGAGGTGCCCTTTGCTAGTGCTGCATCTGTACAAAATGTCATTCACTTCGGTTTCACCGTGTTTAAATTGATATGGTGAATCGATTTGCACACATACATGGCCGCTATCTGCAAACTATAGGGCTAATGACCTTGTAGTTCAGTCAAAAGATGCTTCCCACAAAAAGGTATGTTGTTGCAAAATTTGGTAGAGATCAAATCATTAGGTTGGTCGTAATTTGATTTAAGCTTTTAACATTTGGGTGCCCACCATTCCGTTTCCATCAAGATGGCGGCAATATAAAACATCACCCTGAGGTGCCCTTTGCTAGTGCTACCTACGTACCAAATTTCGTTCAATTCGGTTTTACCGTGTTTGAATTGATAGGGGAATCGATTTGCATACATATATGGCCGCCATATGTAAACTATTGGCCTGACGACATTGTAGCTTTGTCAAAGAACGCTTTTCACATAAAGGTATGTTGTTGAAAAATTTGGTAGCAATCAGATGATAAGGTTGGTCTTAATTTTATTTAAGCTATTAACATTTGGGTGGCCACCATTACGTTTCCGTCAAGATGGCGGCGATATAAAACATGACAATGAAGTGCCCTTTGCTAGTGTTACATCTGTACCAAATTTCGTTCAATTCGGTTGCACCATGTATGAATAGGGGGAATAAATTTGCACATACATGGCCGACATCCGCAATTTATTGGGCTG
Organism: Meconema thalassinum; assembly: GCA_946902985.2. NCBI lineage: Eukaryota > Metazoa > Arthropoda > Insecta > Orthoptera > Tettigoniidae > Meconema > Meconema thalassinum. Next base: position 2,064,758,041 of record OX336388.2, on the reverse strand, counting down.
ATGACCATGTAGTCACGTCAAAAGATGCTTACCACATAAAGGTATAATGTTGCAAAATTTGGTAGAGTTCGGATGATAAGGTTAGTCGTAATTTGATTTAAGCTCTGAACATTTGGGTGGCCACCATTACGTTTCCGTAAAGATGGCGTCGATATAAAACATGACACTGAGGTGTCCTTTGCTAGTGCAACCTCTGTACCAAATATCATTCAATCCGGTTTCACCGTGTTCGAATTGATAGGGGGGGGGGGCAGACATTCAGAGTACACACACTCACAGACACACACACCCACACACAGACAGACACACAATTTTTCGCCCTGTTTTGATCTCATAAGTCTACTTTCATTTTTTGCAAAAATTTGAAATTGTTATATTGTGTATACAAATTAGAATTATAAAACTTAGAACAACTAATACATCAAAATAGTTAAATCACATTTAATAAGTACAATAGAACATTTAAAAAGAAATGCCCTGTGAAGGTAAAATCAACAATCACTGCCAAGGTTGCTGCAGAGAATAAGAAGGAGAGCATCTAGTTGGAATTTTATCTAACGGTCCTTGCCACAAATGTGTTGCATTTACTTAAAGACCTCCGCAGTTATAATTTTACTTTGCGTAATACAGATAAAATATCCAGAAATTCTCCGTTGTGCTTAAATGAATGACTTACACTGTACCATAACGACTAGAACTGTAGTTTTATGGTTAGCTAGGCCAGGCCTGCCTGCTCGCTTCTGATTTAGGACATACTTGTGGTTGACAGTTCTGCTGTTTGTCTTTGGTTTGACTCAAGAATCTAAGTTCTACTCATTACGCAGAGCAGGTGCATGGTGTGAAGTTTATTGCGAGCCATTATTCTTGAAGCATTCCTCGAGGAATTTACGAAATATAATCAACATGCTTGTAGAAATAACACGGTCGTTATGGGGCTTAATTTATAGTTCACAGCTGTTGATGGGGAACATACCAGATGAATACAAAACGGAGAAATCATCGTTAATAGTTCCTGTTCAAGACAGCGCCAAATATTTGAAGAATCTCAGTGTATATCGATCACGTTCTTACTTGTGTTTCTCTTTCGGCAATTGCTCGAGTCATAAATGTAGAACCCATTCGTTCGTGAATAGAGTGGATTTTTGAGCCTCATCTTGTTAATGTTGTACGTAGTATTTGTATGTGTTTCATAGCCTTTCCTACACTTAATCAGTAGGAGTAAGCTTTTTAGTATAAATTCCGGTTCGTAACGCATTCCATGCGGATCAGCTTCATTCTTTTTAATCATAGTGCGAACGATAAATTTTTGCTTCTCCGATATAACATTCACATTATATTTCAGAATAAAAGATTTTAATTTAGCTATTTGTTTCGCCTGCTCACATCGTTTCCTTCGGTTAAGAACGATAATACGCTTCAGACATTTTACCTCCTTACGCAATCGCATTACTTCACTCTCGAAATTAGTACATGACTGAGAATCACGTTTTCCATCGCACTCAATCGCAATGCTTCATTTAAAACATGCTGAGCAACTGTGACTCCTCTCTGTTTCTTTTCTGGAAGAGGTGAGCGTTTTATCGGACCTCTTCTTTTACGAGGTTCGAAACTTAAATAACTAGGAATCGCCGGAAAATTATGCGGCACAGCATTCTCGGCTAGCTTCCACCTATCACGAACTAATTCCACCGTCTTTCCACTTATTATGAAAGAATCTACTTTAATAATCATGTCATCACTAAAATGTAAGTCACACACGCGGTCACTCAAAGTTAATTGTCGGTCAGCTCGTGGAATTTTTCTATTCCATTCTTCCAAACAGTTTTGACGAGGTGTAAACAAGTGCCGACCATCGCCTTTCTTACAAGCAGGCACAAAGCAGCATGGCATAATGATAACAGAAGTTTAAAACAAGCATGGAAATAAAACGTAAGTACAATTTGCGCGCGTTAATGTATCACTGCTTTGACTGCCGTCCCGGCATGTGCTTTAGACCATATGATCGGCGCGGTGCCTGGTGTTGAAATTTAGAACTACTTCATCTTAACCATTGACTCATACGGAAGTTCCACCACTTAATACTTCATTCGCCCTGGTAGGTCCTCACGTTCTTCCACCCAGGCTCAACGGACACAGTTGCCATAATTTCGTAGATAATGCTCTACCTGATCTGTTAGCAGATGTGCCTTTAGCTATGCGACAAAACTTATACTTCATGCATAATGGAGCACCTCCTCATTTTAGTGAAAATGTCCGTCAGATTCTGCATAACAGATTCTGTGACAGATGGATGGGTAGAGGTGGACCAATTGCCTGGCCTCCATGCTCTTCGGACATAAGCCCACTGGGCTTTTATTTGTGGGGGAATTCGAAAGATCTTGTGTATCGATCCCCAGTAAATGATGCTCAGAGTCTCCGTGCCCGTATTATGGAAGGCTGCGAAACCATACGCAATCCTCCAGGGATACATCAGTGTATCCGAGATTCACTACGACAGCGGGTTGATGCATGCATCAATGCACACGGAGGGCATATTGAACATCTCCTGTGAGAAAAAGTTGCATGTGGTATGCTGGTAAGTTCTGTTCTTGTGAGTTTCCCCGTGAATAAATTGGAAACAATTCGTTTCGTGAAGAACGATATGGCCTATTTTCATATATCCTGCTTATGTTAATTGCCTCTATCAACATACAAAATTTCGATTTGATTGCTGTAATAGATTCGTAGATATTGAGAACCGTCTAAATATTTCGATTGGTTGCCATGTTGGATTTCTATATATGTAGGTCATAGAGTTATGAACTAATACATGAAGATTATTGCGTAGGTGTATTGTACGAACTTAAATCGCATGATTAGGGCACACGAAATAAACAAAAATTGATTTTTATATTTCGCACAGCCGCCATCTCGTGGTTATGAAAATAATTGAAATAAATTAAATGCCAGTGGATTTAAATTTCTATAGTCTAAGCATATTATACCGTACCAAGTTTCACTGCGCTCAGATGGTTAAATCGCTATATAGTCCAATTACATATTTTAATTTAGCGTCGCCACCATGTTAGAGGTTTGCTCATCAGGTTATTGAAAATCCAATAGGTGAACTTATGTTTATAACCTCTATCAACATACAATATTTCAGTGTGATTGCTGTCATAGATTAATAGATATTGAGAACCGTCTTAATAATTCGGATGGTCGCCATGTTGGATTTAAATATATGTAAGCCATAGAGTTATGTACTATTAAATGAGGATTATTGCGTAGGTTTATTATTCAAACGATGAATACGATCGCATGATTAGGACTAATGAAATAAAAACTTAATTTTAATATTTAACTCAGCCGCCATCTTGAATTTATGTGAACAATTGAACTAAATTAGATGTCAGTGCATTACAATGTGTAATATCACTTCCTGTACCAAGTTTCACTGAGTTCGGATGGTTAAATCGCGAGAAAACTCTATTTAAATGTTTCAAATTCGCTTGACCTCCATGTTCGTTTTGTAGTCAACAGGTGTTTGAAAGTCATATATGTGAACTTCTAGTAGTGCGCTTTATCACCGTACGAAATTTCGGCTGATATCGGTAATAGTTTGGGAGATATAGTAGAAAGCTGGTGAAATATTTCGCACAGCCACCATGTTGGATTGGTGAGACGTAATAAAATTTAAGGAGTACGGTCGGGGTGGCTAGAATAGTACTATGACTTTACCGAGTCTCATTGAAATCATTCCAGCCGTATAGATTTTATTAGGGGGGGATTGCACACACACACACGGACACAGTGTGGTCTCATAAGCATATTTTTAGCCTACTTTTCACATTTTGCAAAAATGAGGAAAAAGTAAACTTATGAGATCGATCCGGGAAAATGGGTGTCTGTCTGTCTGGCTGTGTGTACCACCCCCCCCCCCCCCCCCTATCCACTCCTAAACGGCTGCAGCAATCAAAACCAAACTTAGTATGAGTAAAGATGTGCACCGGAATATCTCACGTCCATATTTGAAAATTATGTCAGTGCTACCAACTGCTGAAAAAACGCACTAGAAATTTGAGCTCCATGTTGGATATCTTGGAAGGTATACATGGGAGCTATTCTAAAATTGGCACACATGTAGATAATACTATTTCAGTTTAATTTCCAGGTGGCCATACATGACAGCGTTGCCAAAATAATTTTAAGCCTTCTGATAAGTCCAATTTTTAAATGCATATAACTTCTACACTATCAATTGGATTTCAACCAAATTGTGTATGTAATATGTGTACATAAACATATATGACTGAGTGTATTCTTAAGAGCCACCAGGGCTGCCAACTGTTAATAATTGCTCTCTCTATTTTTTAAATCCAAATACCAATATATCAGAAAGTATGCAAGCCAACAGCTTTAAACTATGCACACGTATATTCTGACATTTTAGATTAATTTGGAGTAATTTATATACTTCAGTTCTACCAACATGATTATAAGCCTGCTGATAGTACCAATTTTTAAATACATGTAACTTCTATACTATCAGTTGGATTTCAACCAAATTTCATATGTGCTATGTGTACCATAACAGATATGACTATAAGTATTGGTAAGAGCAATCAGGGCCGCCAACTGTTAATAAATGCTGTCTATATTTTTTAGCCTACTTTCGATTTTTGCAAAAAATGAAAGTAGACTTATGAGATCAACACAGGGCGAAAAAAGTGTGTCTGTCTGTGTGTGTGTATGTGTGTGTGTGAGTCTGTGTGTGTGTGAGTCTGTGTGTGTGTGTGTCTGTGTGTGTGTGTGTGTGTGAGTGTGTGTACTCAGAATGTCTGTCCCCCCCCTATCAATTCGAACACGGTGAATGCGAATTGAACGAAATTTGGTACAAAGGTAGCACTAGCAAAGGACACCTCAGTGTCATGTTTTATATCGCCGCCATCTTGACGGAAACGTAATGGCGGCCACACAAATGTTCAAAGCTTAAATCAAATTACGACTAACCTAATCATCCGATCTCTACCAAATTTTGCAACAACATACCTTTATGGGGGGAGCATCCTTTGACCAAACTAATAAGTCATCAGTGTGATAGTTTGCGGATGGCGGCCATCTTTGTGTGAAAATCGATTCCCCCTATTAATTCGAACACGGTGCAACCGAATGGAACGAAATTTGGTACAGAGGTAGTACTAACAAAAGGACCCTCAGTGTCATGTTTTATATCGCCGCCATCTTGACGGAAACGTAATGGCGGCCACACAAATGTTCAAAGCTTAAATCAAATTACGATTAACCTAATCATCCGATCTCTACCAAATTTTGCAACAACATACCTTTATAGAGGAAGCATCCTTTGACCAAATAACTACGTCATTAGCCTAATAGTTTGCGGATGGCGGCCATCTTTGTGTGAAAATCAATTCCCCCTATTAATTCAAACACGGTGAAACCAAATGGAACGAAATTTGGTACAGAGGTAGCACTAGCAAAGGGCACCTCAGTGTCATGTTTTATATCGCCGCCATCTTGACAGAAACGTAATGGCGGCCACACGAATGTTCAAAGCTTAAATCAAATTACGATTAACCTAATCATCCGATCTCTACCAAATTTTTCAACTACATACCTTTATGGAGGGAGCATCCTTTGACCAATCTAATAGGTTATTAGCCTAATAGTTTGCGGGTGGCGGCCATCTTTATGTCAAAATTGATTCCCCCTATTAATTCAAACACGGTGGAACCGAATGGAATGAAATTTGGTACAGAGGTAGCACTAGCAAAGGGCACATCAGTGTCATGTTTTATATCGCCACCATCTTGACTGAAACGTAATGGCGGCCACACGAATGTTCAAAGTTTAAATCAAATTACGATTAACCTAATCATCCGATCTCTACCAAATTTTGCAACTACATACCTTTATGGAGGGAGCATCCTTTGACAAATCTAATAGGTCATTCGCCTAATAGTTTGCGGATGGCGGCCATCCTTGTGTCAAAATCGATTCTCCCTATTAATTCAAACACGGTGAAACCGAATGGAACGAAATTTGGTACAGAGATAGCACTAGCAAAGGGCATCTCAGTGTCATGATTTATATCGCCGCCATATTGACAGAAACGTAATGGCGGCCACACAAATGTTCAAAGCTTAAATCAAATTACGATTAGCCTAATCATCCGATCTCTAGCAAATTTAGCAACAACATACCTTTATGGAGGGAGAATCCTTTGACCAAACTAATAGGTCATCAGCCTAATATTTTGCGGATGGCGGCCATCTTTGTGTGAAAATCGATTCCCCTTATCAATTCGAACACGGTGAAACCGAAAGGAACGAAATTTGGTACAGAGGTAGCACTAGCAAAGGGCACCTCAGTGTCATGTTTTATATCACCGCTATCTTGACGGAAACGTAATCGCGGCCACCCAAATGTTAAAAGCTAAAATGTAATTACGACCAACCTAATAATCTAGTCTCTACCAAATTTTGCAACACCATATCTTTATGTGGGAAACATATTCAGACCAAACTGCAAGAACATCAGCCCAATAGTTTGCAGATGGTGGCCAAGTATGTGTGCAAATCGATTCCCCCTATCAATTCAAAAACGGTGAAAGCGAATTGAACGAAATTTGGTACAGAGGTAGCACTAGCAAAGGGCACCTCATATTCATGTTTAATATCCCTATAGCACGTTGTATTTCAACAAGCTACTACAACCAACATTCAATCATACTCCTTGAAAAGGACAAAGAGTTATAACAATACCCATGCATTTAGGAGAAAGTAGGCTATATGTTCTTTACTGAACATCTTGTTTTACCCTAATATCAATATATCAGAAATTATGCAAGCCAACAGCCCTATACTTTACACACGTATAGCACCTGACATTCTAGATTAATTTGGAGTAATTAATACAAGGCAGTGCTGCCAACATGATTCTATGCCTGCTGATATGTCCAATTTTAAAATACATGTAACTTCTATACTAACAAATGGATTTCATCCAAAATTGGCACAACAAGATATCATAATATTTCAGATTATTTCTGACCAGCATACGCATGGTATTGTTGGCAACATGCTTTTACGCGTGCTGATTGATCCAGTGTCTAACTGCATGTAACGTCCATTGGACTTCAACCAAATTTTGTATCATGTACCTTAAGAGATGGAACTAAGAATATATTCAGTCACCATTGCTGCCAACTGTAATGCTCTATTAGGCTACATTATACCAGGTATATTTTGAACTAATTAGATATTTCGATATTACCAACTTTATTTTTGGCATTATTCAAGATAGGTTCATATTCTGTAGAATAATCATTGGCATGAAAAGTAGGCTGTATGGTCTTCACGGAACTACTTGTTTCATACAAGAAAATAGGCTAAAATGATTTGATAATTTCCAGTGCTGAAGTATGCAACAACAAATTATTCTACTGTAAGCCAAGTCATATATTTAACGGTAATAGGCTATTAAAGTTCTAACCAAGATAATTGAGTGTTGAATACCATATTCCTTGATAAGCAGTACATAGCGTGTCTGAAGATGTAGTGTCAGGTAAATTAATCATGCACATACATTTATCTATAGAGCAAGTGACGATGTTATTTCGAAGTGGCACGTGCTGTCAGAAACATCTGAGGAAGAGGCATTGTAAGGCTGGACAGGGACACTCGAGACGGTGCATCAGAACAGCTGGCTGTGAGAGTGTTTGGCTCTCATTCAACTTGGAGAGCGCTCCATAGCTTCCTTCTGCTTCTAATTAAAAATCTCCGCTTTTTTTCTTTTCATCGAGTGATTAGACAAGACGGAAATAAGCGAACACAAAACTGAGTCGACTAATAATGAGATTCAAACGCTTTGTGAAAGCTTCCCGCTGGTTGCTCTGGACAGGTGCTATGGAGATCTCCCTTCCAACCTGTCTGCCCATTCAAATCAAGAAATTGAACTAAATCTGAGTTTGGTATTCCAAAACCATTCATGAAAATGTTGAATATATCTCACACCCAATTATAAAATGCTCAAATGGAAGACAAACATGAGGGATATTCATAGCTGACTCAATATGAGGTGGATTCTACAGCTTAATTATGGAAACTATGACCGAGAAAATATTTATAAATGATGAAATACTACTCCAAAATTCGGTGTCGTGCCAGATGCGACCGTGCGGTTGCGACCCACCATTTTGCCATCGTGCCACTAGCGACCCAAGCACTGATGTATCGGTGGTATCTGGGAATTTCTAACACATCTTTCTGGGGGATGCGGGGTCGCTACTGGCACGATTTTAGCTCTAAAACAAGAAGTTCCGAGACGAAATAAAGAGCCTAGTTTTTCTTAAAATTTAAGATTCATGCCAATGATTAATCTAAATGGATCTATATAGAAAAAAGAAGAAATGAAGCACATCTCGCATAATGTAGCCTAATAGAACACTACAGTTGGCAGCCCTGGTGACTGATTCTATTCTTAGTTCTATCTCTTAAGGTACAGAATACAAAATTTGGTTGAAGTCCAATGAATAGCATGGACGTTACATGCAGTTAGACATTGGATCTAACAGCGCGCGTAAAATCATGTTGGCAACAATGTCATGCATGTGATGGTCAGAAATGATCGGAAATAATATGATCTATTGTTGTGCCAATTTTGAAAGAAATCCATTAGTTAGTATAGAAGTGACATGCATTTTAAAATTGGACCTATCAGCAGGCTTAGAATCATGTTGGCAGCACTAACGTATATTAGTTACTCCAAATTAATCTAGAACGCCAGGTACTATACGTGTGCAAAATTTAGAGCTATTGGCTTGCATACTTTCCGATATATTGATATTAGGGTAACAAACATAGAGACAGCATTTATTAACAGTTGGCAGCCCTGTTTGCTCTTAAGAATACGCATAGTCATATCTGTTATGGTACACATAGCACATTCGAAATTTGCTTGAAATACAAATTATAGTAAAGAAGTTACATGTATTTAAAATTGGTCCTATCGGCAGTCTTAGAATCATGTTGGTAGCACTGACGAATATTAGTTACTCCCAATTAATATAGCATGTCAGGTGCTGTACGTGTGCATAGTTTATAGCTGTCGGCTTGCATACTTTCTGATATATTGGTACTGTATAAAATAAATTGAGAGCATTCATTAACAGTTGGCAGCGCTGGTGGCTCTTAAGAATACGCTCAGTCATATCTGTTTATGTACGGATAGTACATACGAAGTTTGGTTGAATTCCAATTGATAGTAGTGGCTACGCTGGCTAAAGCGCAGCATTAGGTCATGGGGCCAAGCTCTCTGCTGACTCGGTAGACGCGTGGGTTCGAGCCCCACCGTCGGCCGTCCTTGAAATGGTTTTCCGTGGTTTCCCATTTTCAACACCAGGCAAATGCTGGGACGGTACCTTCTGACAGGCCACGGCTGCTTCCTTCCACATCCTTGCCCAGTTTCATTCACCATCATTCATTTCATCTCTCATTAACTCCTCTCATGAGGTTGGCGTCAGGAAGGGCATCCGGGCGTAAAAACCATCGCCACAATGACTTCCAACGCATCTCATCCCCGACCCCGTTGGAAAACGGGATAATAAGGGGTAGACATACATAGTGTAGATGTTATATGCATTTAAAAATTGGACCTATCAGCAGACTTAAAACCATTTTGGCAACACTGTCATATATGGCCTCTTGGAAATTAAACTGAAATATTATTATCTACTGTCGACCAAATTATTATGTGCACTCGAGTTTGAGGGTTGCTTGTGAAGTAATTAATAGACCTACATAAAATCCAATAACATCATCATTTTCGTCGTTCTATTTTACGTTAGTTCATGCAGGTTTGGAATTTTTAATTTATATTTTAATATTTTTTTTATCTCAGTTGGAACACAAAATGTGCCCGTTTATAAGCGTGTTTCAACCATGCGTCACATTTAAGAATTATTATCTCAAAAACCCGTCATCAGATCAAATGTAAATTTTAACCCAATATATATTGGAATGTTTTTAACAGGTTTATTAATTTCAAAATTTTGTGTGTCCAAGAAACAAAGTTGTTATCATTTTTGTAAGGTAACTTTTTCTCGGCTCGGGGTGGTTGGAAAATATAGTTCTTGTTCGGGTTGTAATCCTTATACATCAAGAAGTTGTGCTGTATGACTGTAAAATACGTAAATTAATTCACTTATTTTATATCGGGTTGTATTTGTTCGTGGAAATACGCTCCGGGGTAAGCTGTACAGCGTTGCTGAGATGGAGCCCATCACTGCCGAGCGAGACGAGGTTTTATTTCCCCATTCAAACACAAACCGATATAAAATAAGTGAATTAATTTACGTATTTTAAAGTCATACAGCATAACATTTTGATGTATAAGGATTACAACGCGACCAAGAACTACATATTCCAACCACCATAAGCCGAGAAAATGTTTCCTTACAACAATGATAACAACTTTGTTTCTTGTACACGCAAAATTTTGATATTAATAAACCTGTTGTACGACATTCCAGTGTATATTGTGTTAAAATTTGGATTCAATCTGATGACGGGTTTTTGAGATAATAATTCTCAAATGTGACGCATGGTTGAAACACGCTTAAGTACGGGCTTTTTGTGTTCCAACTGCGATCAAAAATATTAAAATATAAACTAAAAATTCCAAACCTACATGAACTCACGTAAAATAGAACGACAAAAATGATGATGTTATTGGATTTAAGTAGGTCTATTGGTTAAGTCATAAACAACCTTCAAACTCGAGTACACATAGTACTTTGGTCGACAGTAGGCTATATGTGTGCCAATTTTGAAATAGCTCCCATGCATACCTTCCAAGATATCCAACATGGAGCTCAAATTTCAATGTGAATTTTCAGCAGTTGGTAGCTCCGACATTTTCAAATACGTTATTGTGATATTCGGGTATAGATCTTTACTCATACCAAATTTTGTTTCGATAGCTGCAGCCGTTTAGGAGTTGATAAGGGGGGGGGGGGTTGGGGGTGGATACACAGACAGACAGACAGACAGATAGACAGACAGAAGGACAAACAGACAGACAGACACACATTAGCCCATATCGATATCATAAGTCTACTCTTTCCTATTTTTTGCAAAATGTGAAAAGTAGGCTAAATATATTCACCCATTAAATCCGCCCCTGACACAAAGACCTCTGAAGGTAGCAAACTAAACGGTAAAAAGCATTAAATTGCAAAAAGGAAACGTATCTATGTATCGTGTACCGACAGCAGGTTTCCCATTTTCAACACCAGGCAAATGCTGGGACGGTACCTTCTGTCAGGCCACGGCCGCTTCCTTCCACATCCTTGCCCAGTTTCAGTCATCTTCATCCATTCCATCTCTCAACCCGACACGCAGGTCGCCCACGGGCGTCGACTCGAAAGACCTGCACCTGCACTCGGCCTCTCAGGACAAAAAATAAAATATATATATTGTACAGTAGTTGAGTATCGTGTGGCATGCAACTACAGACGGTTTCCACTGAATCCGGACAGAATATCTCTATATCTGTAATAGAATAGTGTGCTGAGGAATGAGACCTTATCATACTGTCATGTTTTATTGCCTGAGCTCGCTTAATTGGGGCATAAATCATTTTCCTGTACAGCTTGCTGTACGTGACTACATCAATCGTTGATCATCAATCTTTGACAAACGAATCAAGATCGCTGACCAGGTCATTATTTTAACGTAAGTATAGATTGAATGGCAGTAGCTTGTCTGTCAAAAGCGGCTTCGGTGGCGTAGTTGGTAGCATGCAGAGCTCCTATGGTCAAGATTGCGGATTCAAACTCGGCCCAAGTCGTCGGATTTTTAAGAGCGTTAAAAATCCCTTAGTAGGCTATGCCTTCCTTCGGAGGGGAAGTGAAGTTGGTGGTCCCATGTCAGAGATTTATGGCATGAAAAAGAACCTTCAACTAATTACACTTGTGGAAGCAAAAATTTGTTGGTTAGTTTGATAACGCTCTATTAGTTCCAACCCAGTTGGAAAGACAGATTGGTTTAGGAACAAGACTGGACTAAGACAGGGGAGTGTGCTGTCACCTCTTTTGTTCATAATGGTAATGGATGAAATTGTAAAGGAAACAAAGGAAGCATTTTTTTTTATTTTTTTTTTTAGTGCCGGGAGTGTCCGAGGACATGTTCGGCTCAACAGTTTTGCAGCTGCTTCGAGACGGACACCCAATGGGTGAGCTACAAGTACCGTTGGGGAGGAAAGCTGGAATGTAAGGACGAGGAGTTGGAAGGTAGCGGCTGTGGCCTATAGTGAGGGACCAACCCCGGCATTTGCCTGGAAGGAAGATGGGAAACGACAGAAGACCATCTTCAAGGTTGCCGGCGGGGGGATTCGAACCTCCTCGCCTCCCGGATATGAGCGACTGCCAGCAGTCATGCCGTAACGACCACGGCTAACTCACCCGGTGGAAGCATATTGAACCCATGCGAAGAAGCATATGAGACTCGATTTTCGGGGAGTGTAACGGTCCATTTCGTAAAGTTGTTGTAATGAGCGCTTCTTAAAAATGCAGTGTAACACATAACAAAATAACATGCAGGAAAAAGTGAATACCAGGATTAAAACATATGAATTTAATTTACAGATCAACAAATTTACAATATTTACAACAAAACACAAGAACTCCCACTTGAATTAATAAAATTGCCAAACTAGGCCTGATCTCAGGAGAGATCGTTAACCTCCGGACCAAATGTCCCAAATTACTGCAATGACATGTGCGTGTGCGGCTCTTCTCCATGCGGTACGATGTGTACAATTAATGCGAGATCCGTTACCATCCAGTAAACTTTCAGGGGACGAATCTGCATTGTCTTAGAGCTAGACAGACACTAGGAACACAATCTAAATACTAATTAAACTATCCGACACTCCCTACACTGAATACGACAAAGTAATTTCCGCATGAAATTGGAATCAAAGAATTGCCGTAGCAATCAACACTAACGCCTAAAAAATTAGGACTTTTTAAATCAACACAAGTAAATCGACACGTGACCATCAACAAGAAAAATACACACATGGCCGCTTGCCATTTTTATATGAAATACTAAATACACCCGACGGTGTCACAACAAACAAAATATAACATATAAGCAAATGAAATGAGTCACAGAAATCACTAGGCTGAAAGCCAACATTTACGTCAATACAACAAACACTTTTTTCATACGATATGCGGTAATTCGTAACGGACATGGCGAACTCCCAAATTAATATTATGATCCTATGATCATTAAAAGAACAGGTTTGCTACAGATAGCTTAAGGGGTCAGTCGGTCGCAGCAGGACTGCCTATATGATGAATCACCAGACCTAGACGGGCGCAAAGTGGAATCTGCAACATATGTCAACCCACGTGTCAAATACCTCGGCCTACCGTAGCACTGGCTCGGGTCTCGAAGAAGCGTGCTCCCAATAGCACATAATATACGTATGTGTGTCAAAAAAATATCTTAGCATTTCCCACGGAAATCCAAGAATCAGCACAGGACAAGGTAAGGTAGCCTCCAAGAGCGCTCCCCCTTTCCAATCAAAAATACAACCACAATTGAGGGCAGTAGACACATTATACCCCTCATCACGAAGAACCAATACACACACATTGACACGATACACACGCCAGAATCACACGTATGGGTTTGACAGAAACCTGAAATAAAAGACAAATATTTCCACCGACTTGCATTCCCAGTCTAGTCCGTGACTGAAGATCCTGAAAAGGGATATTTAAAAAAACTCAAAAATATAGAACTAAGGTGTTCTACAGTGACATCTTAACGTGTTGCGCTCGGCAACCCTAGTATGAATAAAAACCTGTTCGTAAAAACCTCTAACAACTTTTACCCCCTTCTCCTAATTTAAATGAATTTGAATAAAGCACCATTTATCATCCAAGACAAACTTCGCATTCGCATGAATAAAATAACCCAATGCACGCGCCATGCATACTAATAATGACTCATAAGAAAAATATACAATCAAACAAAATTTGGTCATGTGCCAACGTACATTTAAAAGATAAAATTGTCGGTGCACGAAATCTAAATACACAAGGAAACTATGAACAAAATTATTTACAACGTTCCCGCGTCTAATCTAGCTACATATTGAATAAATCAATGGTTTGTACATCACCGTCCAGCTTGCAGAAAATCAACCTCAATCCCAGAGCATTTCCCGCAGGAAAATTACTCCGTCATCGCCGACATTCTGGTAGAGGCGTAGCATATCATCCCACCAATCGACCTTGCTGTATACATCTTGGCGTGGCTTCTTAAAATGAAATGTTCAAATTAATATTCTATCCTGCTAGAATCGCTATGAGCTTCTGGCTTTCACTCAAGAGTCTTGGGCGATTACTCCACGTAGAACTGGCCCTTTCTAAGCATTCGCTTGGTTCACACGCACATATAAATCACAAAAATTACACAAAATATTACAGTCTAGTCAGCCACGCAGCTGGCATTTAACAGTCTCTCAAATTACTTATGCCAAGTAGCGCTTATGTCAACTAGAGATCTCCACTCCACTTGGCGTGAACTCTGCTCCCTAGAGCACAATAAAATGTTTGTTCAAACTGACGTGAACTATGCTCACCAGAGCCTGATAAAATTATGTCTCAAACCGGCGTGAACTATGCCTCTCGGCGCCTGTTCAAATTGTGTGTCAAACTACTCTCCAACGATCAATTTATTGTAAACTAGCAGAATGGAGTGGGGTGGGGGCAATTTGAGAAAATAATCTGCAGTTTTCAACTCACAGACTTGGGACTAGTATCAAACATCTTCTTTTTATCTGAACGTCTCAATGCACTCATGCGGAATCCCATCGGATCAGCGGTTCTTCATACACGTGGTTTTTCGCATTTTTTTATGGCACGCACATAATCGCGTGGGTCAGGCTTCCTCTCTTCTGATTCGATGATTCAATCGGGTATCGGTTGGAAATTCACTTCTGGCACGCCCATAATGACGCCAAATTGTATGCGCGTTCACCCTTACTTTGTCCTTGAACTCGGCTTACCAGGTCGTCCCCAGGAATAGCTACCAACGCCACCTCTGTCGCAAGCGTTGCAACACACTACTTGCCTTCCGTAGGACACTTCAACATGCACTGCCTGGATATTAGTAATAATAATAATAAAAATCATGAAAACTTATTGATCGGCAAATCAATAAGGGTTCAATATGGACATAAGGAAATGAAGTTACTATTATTTGCAGACGATATTGTGGTCTGGGGAAGGAACACCGAAGAAGTGCATAAAAAACTAGATGCACTGAACGAAAATATTCAGAAGTACGGCCTGAAAATCAGTATAGAGAAAAGCAAGACCATGGTGATGACAATAGGGGAAAGACAAGGAAAGGGCATTGTGAAAATTGGAAGTCAAAGTTTGGAAATTGTGGACACGTTCAAATACCTAGGAAGTGAGTTGATGCAAACTTGTAGGTTGGACATGTAGATTGGCAGGAGGGTACGGCCGAGCAATGCATTCTATCAAAGTGTAAGAAAACTTGTTTGGGATAAGGAAGTACCAAGGAAAAGAAAGGAGGTAATTTATAAAGTGTACTATGTACCCATATTAACTTATGCAGCTGAGACTTGGACCCTGACAAGCAGGCAAGAGAGTAGAATCCAAGCCAGTGAAATGAAATTCCTAAGAAGTATGGTAGGTAAGACAAGGAAAGACAGAGTGAGGAAGTTGGAATGGGAAAACTAAATGAGAGAATTGAGAAGAATAAACTAAGGTGGTTTGGACATGTAAAGAGGATGGAGGAAAATAGAATACCAAGACAGATGCTGGAGGCCAAGTGCAAGGGTAAGAGAGCAAGAGGAAGACCTAGAACAAGGTGGATCGATTCAGTGAAGAACAGCGTGAGAAAAAGAAATATGGACTGGGACAAGATCGTGGAAGAAGAATTGTGGAAGGAAAGAGGAAAGTGGAGATGTGCCATAAATATCCCGACCTGGCAGGAACTGGATAAGGGGAAATGATGATGATGATGATGATGATGATGATGATGATGATGATGATTAAACCGTACCGGTTGCAGTCACATGTGATCTTCCTCAGCGTAGTATAGGATAAGTAAATGTGCAATAACATACACTTAATACAATTTTGCCGTAACAGAGGATTCCAAAAGCTCCCAAAGTATCATTTAAAAACCAGATCTGTTACAAAATGTGTCAAGAAAAACGTGAAAAAGTCTTGATAAAACAGCGTTGAATTGAAGAGATGTGGATGTGAAAATAGATATGCTGAATAAGTTAGGTTATAAACGATGGTTGATATGTATTTGCCAGGTAGAGAAATATTGTACAGAGAACGTTGGAAACAGGTGTGACGAGTTGATAACAACTACGGATCAACATGACCGCGATGTCACAAAGCCCATAAAGAATCAACAACAATGACAAGTCAATCATAAGTAATATGTTGGAAGAGAAGATACGCTTTATTGTAAGTTCAGCGACGATATAACTGTGTTGTGACATATTCAAGTCAGGAAGTTTTCCTTCTCATATCGCGTCATTTACAGGTATTTAGAGGACAAAGCTATCTTCCAGAACACAGTTCCATTTCTTTTAGATCATAATATTTCTTCTTAATTATTTTTTTTTCGCTAAGGATATGTGGTCAAGGAGTAATGGCCATAAACTGCCTTGCTGCCGTAGTCGAAACTTGTCCGTAATAAAATGATTTTTGTCTTTTAAGTAATGTCTCGATATACAGGACAATTGCGATCGATGTGAAGACTATGCA
The DNA here is from genome assembly GCA_946902985.2 of Meconema thalassinum. Taxonomy (NCBI): domain Eukaryota; kingdom Metazoa; phylum Arthropoda; class Insecta; order Orthoptera; family Tettigoniidae; genus Meconema; species Meconema thalassinum. The sequence goes on along the minus strand of OX336388.2, from coordinate 2,064,741,207 downwards.
TGATGTATGCTAAGCGCCATCCAATGACAGAACGCAGGAAACATCAATACCCAAGAATTAATATTTCTAACTAAGTTAAGGCAGGATAAGTGTGTAGCTGTCGGGACATACTCAATGCAGTTCTCTTCATAGACAATGTCATGAGTAACGACATCCGGGTGTGCTCCAATGTCCTCAGAACACTGCACTCGTCATAGCGGATATACACTTTGACTTACGTCATCCTGAATGCATACATCAAACTGCATAGGAAGTTTCACTCAAGAACGTGCCAAAAATTATAATGCAAATCTTCTATTGATGTATTAACTGTTCTACTGCTTCTTCTGTAGTCTTTCCATACCGTGCTATTATAGTAATAATAATAATGTTATTGGTTTTACGTCCCTTTTAACTACACTGGCTTTTAGAGACGCCGGGGTGCCGGAATTTTGCCCCGAAGGGGATCTTTAACGTGCCAGTAAATCTACTGACACGGCTCCCTCGCATTTGCGCACCCTCAAATGCCAGCTGACTGCGCCAGGTTTCGAACCTGCAACCTTGGGCTCAGCAAGCGAGAACGTTACCCCTGAGCCACGCAGCCAGACGTGCTATTATAGTTAGAGCCCTGCGTGGATAAACAAAACATTATCCACATCAGCACAACTGTTATCCGTACCCGCATCAGCACGACTTCTATCCGCATCCGCACGTTTGTTATACGAATCTACTGGCATTATATTAATACTAGCAGAAGTACCCGTTCTTCGAATGGTGTTATATATTAACACCAGACATTATCAATTGAGCTACTGTTGCAATGGTTAGCGGCTTGTCATTCCTTCATAAGTTTATCAGAACGAAGTTAGTTTTCTGGGAATATCACACACACTGTTAATTTAAGGGCCTTAAAATGTGGTTTTCGGAGACCCCTTATCGACTCGCGAATTTTGTGTCTCACAATGAGAAGCGCAACATATGCTTTGATCGTCCTTCTAGGATAATTTTTATATTTCGCCTATTTTAGCATGTATTTTGAGAAGTGTATCCCTATATCCACCCTTCTACTGTATGAAAAGTACGGTGAGGAGTTTTATAAATGATTGGTGTATTGACTCATGTTTACCATACCTAATTTTACGATGCACCAAGCATCCGAAGACGATTTATAGGCGTACATAAAGATACACAGAAAGACAGACAGACAATTCTATCGTCTACAACATATCACCCAGATATCCAAATATGGGTATATCTACCATACGTATCAAACAAAATCATCCTTACGATGAACCCGTATGTCGACAAAGAAAAAGATTAGTTAAAATCTGGTATCAAACTAAATTCACCTAACGTGTACTTCATGACGTGAAATAGAATTGAAAGCCTTGTAGACGAAACGCAATACACCTCACATAAAAAATGTCCCTCTACGTTGTGTTAGGTCCCCATACACAGGAAGACCTCTTTCATAAATTATAAAGGCTTGTGGTGCATGAAAATTCAGATTCTTTATCCTCAAATGGCCCAAATTCCTAAAAGCCGCAAAAAATGCTGATTCAATTCAGGAATTTTTGAAAATAATGTTTCTGTTTGTAGATATAATAGACTTTCTGTACTATATGTCGCACGTGAAATTGCATGAAAAAATTACAGGTTTCCCCTTGATCCCCTTAATTGCATTGACGAATTATACAGTCTACATTGGTTCCGTGATAACCTTATAGCCATTTGCAAACTTTCACAGAAATGTAATAAATGGAGTAGCCTAATAATAATGATATCGTATGGCCTCGGGTGCCGGGTGCAAGCTTCGTAATTTGACACCCAGAGGGTAGCTTGCATGTCGAAATTTCTTTGTTCCTTGAATCACTATGAAAGTCAAGGAGGGTAGATATCTAAGCTCCTTGAACACTATAGCGCTTTCTAGTAAATAAATGAGGAACTTTGTGTTGGCGGGAACCCCTGAGGTTAATTTTGCCATTATGAACACGGCCTACTGAATTCAAATGGGTTCTTTGACATGCCAACATCGTATGACATGCGAGTCGTATTTTTGCCGCCTTTCAAAAATCACGTACAGGCCGGACGTTTGTTTTAGACGATTGCCCTTGACCTTCAAGCCTGCGGGTGAGCCTGTACACAGTCACTCTCTCACCCTATCAATTCACATTTGTCACCACCGATCTGATGTAATGGAATTCCAGACTTGAGCAGACAGTACAGTCTACGTCGAAGTATTGTGTGACACGGAAGTACACGTTACGTAGTTACGAACAGAACGTCATTATATTTGTCAGTGACTATACTTCAGCAATAGTGTGAAACAGCTTTATCAATCATCGGAGCGCTTGGGGCAGCTGATAACAACACAGGTACTGTAGTAACTCGCCTCCAGGCTTCCATTAAGATTTTTCACTCGTCTAAAACAAACGTCCGGCCTGTACCACGGCCAGGAGTGAACCTGCAATCTTGGGGTTAGTAGACCGACATGCTATCCACTCACCCACCGTGGCGAGGTATAAATGGAGTGATATTGCTTCTTACAGAAATAGATGGATAGTTGGATGCCACCCCTTGAGATAATGTTGTCATGGTTACCGATTTCCATTCCTTCATTAGTTTGTTAAATTAAATTAGTTTTCTGGGAATATTTCAGATACTGTTGGTTTTAGAGCCTTATAATGTAGTTTTCGAGGCCCCCAAGTTTTGTTTCTGGCCCCGAGGGGCTTTGTATCGTCGTTGTACGCCATAATATAATACTAATAATAATAATATAATATAGGGATAGGAATATAATAGACCTGCCGTACCACACCCGCAGGTGTAAATCGCGTGAAAAAATTCTAGTGTACCCCTTGACCCCCTTAAACGCATTATACGTATTGATGAATTTTACAGCTTAATTTGGTTCCGTGATAACCTTCTAGCCGTTTGCAAACTTTCACACCAATGTAATTAATGGAATTGCATTGCATCTTACAGCAATTGATGGACCTCTGAGAATCTGTTGCCATGGTTACCGGCTTGTATTCGTTCATTAGTTTATTAAATGAAATTAGTTTTCTGGGAATATCTCAAAAATGGTTGGTTTAGGGCTTTAGAATGTGGATTTCGGGGACCCTTTAGGGCCCCCGAGTTTTGTCTCTCACATTGAGGGGCTGAAAATGATCTTTGTCTCGTCCTTCTACTCCTATTTCAGCATGTATTTTAAGGGGGTAGGCCCTCTTTTATGAGAGGTACTGAGAAGGGTTGCATCAATGATTAGTGTCGTGCCTCTGATGGATATCTGTACCAAATTTTACGTTGATACACCCAGCCGTTCTCGAGTTATAAGGGAACAAATTTGTCCACAGACAAACAGACAGACAGACCAAAAAATTATTTTTGCGCGCATCCATAATAAAACAGTCTGAAACGCGTAAATAACTCAAATTTCTGTTGAAATTGCGAAAAAAGCATACAAACTTTAATTTTTTATGTACGTAGAGATGTACTGCACCGCTCGGTGTTGACCGTGTTTTATTGCACATATTTAGGTTTTACTCGCTAACCGTTGGAGATACACGAAAAGTGATAAGGACCTTTTGGATATAAAATTAAATGTTAAATCTCGTGTATGCATCAAACGTTTGCTATTTCTTAGCGTTCTCTTTTTATTTGAAATGGAAATATGAAATTTTGAAACCAAAGGGTGTAGTGACGTCACATATGTGGATTTTACTCGCTAACCGTTGGAGATACACGAAAGGTGATGAGGATCTTTCGGATAGGAAATTAAATTTTGAAGCTCATATGTGCCATCAAAAGTTTGCTATTTCTTAGCGTTCTCTTTTTATTTGATATGGAAATATGAAATTTTGAAACCAATGGGTGTAGTGACGTCACTAAAATGGTTGCCATTTTTTAATAGTGAATAATATCGAAATTAAAAGTATGCTATATGTAAACATGGTAAATCAGCTACATTCATGCAAAATTTCATTTAAATCGGACCAGTGGTTATTGCGTTATTGAGTAACAGACAGACAGACAGACAGACACACACCATCTCATTTTTATATATGTATGATTTTTATTAGATAAAGCATCAAGTATTAAAGCAACACATTTAGACATTTGAGGAGAAAGTCATTCCCCTAGGATATGAGTGTCATGTGTTATGTTTAAACTGAATGTTATACAGCCAGAATTGTAACTCATTTCAATTCGGAGTTTCAATTATGCTTTATGACATAGTTTGAATAAAATTAGCTTAAATCATCATCTTAAATTTGTCATGAAAACAAAACCTGATAAATATGATATGTTATAACATCCGGGTCCTAGTAATGATATTCAACAAGTTCAGATTGTAATCTAAAGAAATCCGTAAATTTACTCCAAATATTATCCTCAGTTTATCCACTATCCTCACAGCCTTACAAAATATATCCACATGGCGTAACTTTTTGCGGATCCACGGAGAGCTTTAGTTATAGTCCGCATCACCTTAAAAACGTTACTCGTAATTTTACATTGAATGTTGTTTTCTCGCACAAAGATTTAAAAGAAATCAAGAACAAGTGTGAAAAGGAACTGTTAAAACGAACTTACATAATGTCTGTATTTTTAATGTTTAAGCGTAAGAGATTTTGTTAGGTAGCTGAAGAAGGTTTTTATGAACCAAATCATGTCCTACCACGAAAGTGGAGAATTAGATTTGTATTGTAAAGTGGAACATAGATTTCTCAACAACACTACCATTGCTTCCCCTTCACTGCATACATTGTGCTTTACAATATAATTTCTTGCTTTTAGGTTGAATCAGGGTTGTTGTCACTAATGTTTCAAAGTCACCATTTGTAGAAACTGGCACTGCCACGTATAATGAAACGTGAAAGTTGGCAGCTGGACGTCATCTCCAGGAACTCAGGACTTTTAGTCTCAATGTACTGTACGCCCCCAAGACCACAGAAGTTCGCCGCAGGGTTTTTTAAACAAGTATAGAAAATTTAGTTCAGATTGGTGAAACGGTATAGATTTCTATGAGGAACAGACAGACAGACAGACAAACTACTTGATATCATACATTTTTAAACGAAGTTACTTGAGTATACGAAGGAAGAAGCATCAAATTAAACTCAAACTATGGACATTGCTTGTGGTAAAGATATTTGCAAGGGACAGATAATCTTGATATTCCATCCCTTAAGACAACAAACACCATCTCCAAAGCGATCAACGAATATTAAGACAAAAGAGTAGAAGAAATACATGGATAGCCAAATAATTATGGTATAGATAATTAAAACCAAATTCTTTATTGTTAATTGGGTCACAGAATCTTAAACAATGTATTGATTTCCTGTATCCTGATGAAGAGAATGTGTATTTGGGGCCTCCTAACCAGATCAGTCTTGGCCGCCAATTAAGCTAACGTGGCTGTAAATTAGTAAAATTATTTGTTTTCCATTCAAGCCTCCGTGGCTTAGGCGGCAGCACGCCGGCTTCTCACCGTTGGGTCCGTGGTTCAAATCCCGGTCACTCCATGTCATATCTGTGCTGGACAAAACAGAGGCAGACAGGTTTTTCTCCGGGTACTCCGGTTTTCCCTGTCAAGATTTCATTCCAGCAACACTCTCCACTATCATTTCATTTCATCTGTCATTCATTTAATCATTGCCCCAGAGGAGTGCGACAGGCTTCGGCAGCCGGCACAGTTCATATCCTCGCCGCTAGCTGGGGGCTTCATTCATTCCATTCCTGACCCGGTCGGAGACTGGAAGCAGGCTGTGGATTTTCATTTGTTAACCATTCGATGATTTCCTGTCAAATAATTCCATACACTACTCGGAACAAGTGAAGAAACGACTACAGATTTAATTTTTGGGAAAGAGTATGTTCCAAGATGGACCGTTTTGCTTTCTTTAAGAATAACCTTTCAATGTCTAGGAATTGTTCAATTAAACCAGCCGCGGTAGCCACTAGTGCTAACGCGTTACACGATGCCTCACTGGCATCGGGAGAGCGTAGGTTCGAATTCCTCTTTGGCCGTCCTGAAAATTGTTTTTCTGGTTTCCCCTTTTCACCACCAGGCAAATACCGAGACGGTTCCTTTCAACAGGTCCACGGTCGATTTCCTTCCAAAATTCATTCCCTGACCCGTCATGAAAATAAATAAATAAATAAATGGCCATTGGCCGCATTAATACAATTGATAGAAAATTAAATAACATAAAAGCACTTGAAAGTTAAAAGCGTAAAATCATGTGTAAATGCATATGATGTTGGTTCATAAATGTCCTTTGGAACTCCAAGAAATATCCTGCAACGAAGAATCGGGCTCAAATGAATTCTTCCATTCTAATTATTGGTGTCTTCATTTGTATTAATAGTAGGCTACATTATGCAACGAGCATATAATGGCAATAATTAAGACACGAGTATGTTTATAAAACGAGTGTATGCGAGTTTTATAATTTCCATACGAGTGTCTTAATTACCATTATAGGCGAGTTGCATACGACTGTTTATGATCGACGAAAATTATCATAACTATTTTAAGTTCGAACATAAATATTCATAAATATCTGTCGAGATTTCACCAGTTTTATGTACTGCTCAGAGCTCATGGGACACAGAGAATACCTTGTATTTGACCATGGCCTCCTCGATTACCCCACTATGACACTAGACCACGCAGTGAAATTTAAATTAGAAGGCCTTGGAATTGGAACTCATAGCAGGTGCGATGCTATCCTTACCTAATTGGTCACACAACTGTTTCTTGAGCTCTGATTGGTGGGAGAAACTGTCCCATAATGAAAATGAGCCTCATTATAGTAGGCCTACAGTTTTCTGACATATAATATTTACATTTCGACATCGTCGAACATAAAGAATATTGATTTTAGGTCCCTTTTAGCTACTGTGACTTTTAGAGACACCCTGGTGCCGGAATTTTGCACAAAGGGGATCTTTAACGTGCCAACATATCACCGGACACGGCTCCCTCGCTTTTGTGCAACTTCAAATGTCAACTGCCTGTGCCAGGAATCGATCCTGAAACCTTGGGAACAACAGGCGAGAATGTTTCGGCTGAACCACACAGCCAGTCTCAAATAATGAATTTGGTTCTATTCAGCTTTGCCACAATTATTTGGCCACGTCTATAATTTCAAAAATCCACTTGAGCTGTGAGCTCATAATAGATTCCCTCTGAAATAAATCTTGCTGTGATAACTCCTCTTCCAAATCACGCAGTTTCCTCTTTGTAATCGCTCGGTTAGCTATTCCATCCTCATTAATATACTCCATCAATTGCGTTTAACTGCCTCATTGATCTTACGCGGTTGCTCTCAGATGGTTGTCATCCTTTTGCCTGAATTGCGGCATCCCTTCCTTCATTGTTCCAGTTCGAGGCGAGCTGAACACATGATCCTGTCAAGCTATTGTTCTCAATCTTGACGTACGATCAATAAGCCTTTATTACGAGTAATCATGTTGTTAAGCATTATTAAGTACTGGCTCATGCAGTAATATAAATTGCTTGTATATTTACGACATCAGAGACAACGGAAGTGGTTGGCTGGCTGGCTCACGAGCAATAAATCTATTAATCCCGCTCCAATCAGGCGGACCTAGTTACGACGCAAAGGCCTACTGGCACTGCTGCACGAAGCAGAACTCAAGGATGTCTGCCGTCTACGAACTCCACTCGTCGATCATTTTATTAAACAATACCTAACCTACCCTTTTCCTCTGCAAAGTGTCAAGCTAAAAGTTTGTTGTTGTTGTCGTCAATAATTTATTCAGGGTAGTTATGTAGCCCCGTGTACTTGAGTGTGTGTGGAATCTTAAAATCTATGTCATTATTAAAGCTGGTAGCTAAACGAAATAATAACGCAGAATATAAGTTACGACCAAATAGAGAGTTATATTTGAAATGTGAACAAGTAGTTCCGTGAAGAACTATACAGCCTATTTTCATATATCCTGCTAATGTTAATTGCCACTATCAACATACACAATTTCTGTTTGATTGCTGTAATAGATTCGTAGATATTAAGAACCGACTAAATATTTCGGATGGTCGCCATGTTGGATTTTATATATGTAGGTCCTAGAGTTATGTACTGTTACATGCAGATTATTGTGAACGTGTAGTATTCAAACTTCAATCGCTTAATTAGGACACAAGAAAAAACAAGGAGATTTTAAAATTTTTCACAGCTGCCATCTTGAGGTTATGGAAACAATTGAAATAAATTAGATGCCAGTGGATTAACATTCGTATAAGGATTTACAGTACCAAGTTTCACTGCACGCGGATGGTTAAATTGCGAGTAACGTCCATGTGAATATTTATAATTCGCGTCACCGCCATGTTGGATTTGTGATCACCAGGTTATTTAAAGTCCTATAGGTGAACTTACGTTCATAGCCCCTATGAACATTAAAAAATGCAGTTTGATTGCTAAAATAGATTCGTAGATATTCAGTATCGTTTAAATATTTCGGATGGTCGCCATGTTGGATTGTTAAATGTATAGGCCCTAGAGTCATGTACCATTAAAGGAAAATTATTGCGTAGGTTCATTATTCAAACTTTCACTTCGATCGCATGACTACATCACAAGAAATAAAAACTTAATTTTAAAATTCGCACTGCCGCCATCTTGAAGTTATGTAAACAATTGAACTAAATTAGATACCAGTGGATTACAATGTGTATTAATATTTTCTGTACCAGGTTTCAGTCCGCTTGGAACATTAAATCGCGAGAAAGGTCTATTTAAAATTTTCAAATTCGCTTGGCCACCATGTTCGTTTTGTAGTTAACCGGTTTTTGAAAGCCTTATAGATGGACTTCCAGTTGTGCCCCTTATCTCCGTACAAAATTTTAGGGAGATACCGCTTATAGTTTCAGAGATATAGAATGCCGGTGAAATATTTCGCACATCCGCCATCTTGTGATTATGTAAACAATTGAACGAAGTTAGATGTCGGTGCATTACAATGTATATAAACATATGTACCAAGTTTCATTGCGTTTGGTTGGTCAAATCGCGAGAAACGTCTATTTAAATGTCGCGAATTCGCTTGGCCTCCATGTTGGTTTTGTAGTTACCAGGTTTTCAAAAGTCACATAAGTGAACTTATAGTAGTTCCCTCTATCACCATAGAAAATGTCAGGGTAATATCGGTAATAGTTTCGGAGATATTGAATGCTGGTGAAATATTTCGCACAGCCGCCATGTTGGATTGGTGAGTTGTAACAAAATTTGAAGGGCACGGTCGAGGTCACCGGGAATAGTGCTATGAACTTTCCGAGTTTCATTGAAATCGCTCCTGCCGTTTAGATTTTATTAGGGGGGGGGGGGGACACACACGAATCACACACACACACACACACACACACACACGCACACACACACGGACAAAAGGTGATCTCATAAGCCTATTTTTTCAAAATTGAAAATAGGCTAAAAATTAACTGATGTAATGAAAAAGAGAAGATAACAGTTTTCCGGGCGCATAAATAGAATAGAAAATAGTAGTCTAAATAAACAGATCTTCAACTTACTGAGTAGTTACAAATCCAAACCCACATGGTTCATTGAAATTGACAAAGGTTTGACAAACACCAGAATTCAGACAGACACAAAAGCAAACAGATCACTCTTCAGAGAAGCCATTCAAAAGGCAGAATTTCAAGAAAGAAAGAAAGAAAGAAAGAAACAAACAAACAAACAAACAAACAAACAAACAAACAAACAAACAAACAAACAAACAAACTAGCAGAAAGTGGACTCAAGAGGAAAAAGATCGACACTCTAGAAAGATGAAGGAAATTTGGAAACAAAGAAAATTGAATACAAGAAGAAGAAGAAGAAGAAGAAGAATACTAATAATAATAATAATAATAATAAGAAGAAGGAGCTTTACGAGTGTGTTTATTTGTAAATGATGCTGGGATATGGGTAGCAGACAGCCGTGGCCTTACCCCGACATTTGCCTAAAACAGAGTGGGAAACCTTTACAAGAATGGCTGAGATAGGAATCGATCCCACTTCATCTCAGTTCTACCTCAGCAGGCTGAGGGTGGTTATCAATTCATTCAGAGTGGTCATGTAGCCACGTGTAGTTGTGTATGTCTGAGTGGAATCTGATGTTGTTGTTGTTTGAGTCTTCAGCATTTTGACTGGTTTGATGCAGCGCTCCATGTCTCCCTGTCCTGACCTAATCGCTTCATCTCTACTTAGCTATCACACCCTACATTCGAGGCAATCTGTCTAACATATTCTAACCTTGGTCTACCCCTTCAGTTCTTGTCCTCGACCCTTCCTTCCATAACTAAGCTTGCTATTCCAGGGTGTCTTAGTATGTGTCCTAGCAACCTATCTCTTCTCTTCATTAGCAGTCACCAGAAACATCTCTCCTCTCCCACTCGTCTTAATACTCCATCGTTTGTAACCCTATCTACCCATCTGATCTTCATCATTCTTCTGTAACACCACATTTCAAACGCTTCAATTCTTCTCTTTTCTGCTGCTCCAATTGTCCAAGTTTTACATCTATAGAGTGTCACGCTCCAGACAAAGGCTTTCAAAAATGACTTCCTAAGACCTAAATCTATATTCTTTGTCAGAAAATTTTGTAGAAATGCTTTCCTCGCCAGAGCCAACCTACTTTTTATATCACCTATGCTTCGTCCATCACTGGTTATTTTGCTTCCTAAGTAACCTGTGTCATTATAATGACTTTACGAATGTGTTGATATGTAATTGAGGCTAGGATATAAGTAGGAAGTGGCTGTGGCCTTGATTCTATGTACCATTCCGGAATTTGTCTGGAACAGAGTGGGGAAACTACGGGAAACCGTTTCAGGAATGGCTCAGATAGGAATCGAACACACCTCATCTCCGTTCTTCCTCACTAGGCTGCGGCTGGGTCCTTGATAGAGCCGGGAATTCAGCCCAGACCTTCGCGATGACAACCAAGAACGCTAGTCCCTACGACTTTGGTTGGTTGGTTCCTCAGTTTAGGGGCTGTGACAACGCAGTCATGTAGCCCCGTGTGCTTTGGGTGTGTGTAGAATCTGTCTGATAACTGGTGTTAATTGTGATGGCTGTATTAGTGTGCGTTCAGGTAAGGACTGAACGATCAATTTCAAGTAGTTCCTACTTTTGCTACCAAATGTTACCGTCAACGAGAACTAGCCGTGAACTTGGCTACTAGATGCCAATGCGAACGGAACCTCGCGGCGAAGGTTGGAACTTAATAGAGCGTTAATCGAATCTAACTTACACATTTAGCTTCACACGATTGTAGTTAGTGGAAGGTTCTTTTGCACGCCATAAATCTATGACATGGGCCCGCCGGCTTTACTTCCCCTCCCAAAGAAGGCATACTGAGGGATTTAGAACGCTCTTAAAAAATCTGATACCTTCGGCCGGGGTTTGAACCCGCAATCATGGGCATAGAAGATCAGCATGCTACCAACTGCGCCTTTAGGTGGACAGTTCAGGAAATAGGTTTACAAAGAAATAAATTTTAACTAGTATTGTACACATTAATATGTTTGTATTTAGTAAGTTAGCTATATAAACCGACCGGATGGATTAGTGCGATAAGGTGCAAGGACAAAGAGCCAGGCTATATCCGAAGTCAGGCGAAGTATGGGTTCGAATAGCACCGTCGGCCGTCCTTGAAATAAATGTCCATTGTTTCCCACTTTATCAGCTCCAACAAAATGTTGAAATAATTGCTTCTGGTTTGCCACCACCACCTCATTTCAATTCCATGTACAACTTCATTCATCTTTGGATGGTTGGTTGGTTGGTTGGTTGTTGGTCGGTTCCTCAGTTTATTTGCTGCGACAGCGTGGTCATGTAGCCCCGTCTACTTTGGGTGTGTGTAGAATCTGTCTGATAACCGGTGTTAATTGTGATGGCTGTGATTAGTGTGTGTTATCTGTTTTTAATTCAAGTAAGGACTGCAGACATTCAATTTTCAAGTAGTTCATATTTTTGCTACCAAACACCACGTCAACAACAACTAGTTCTGAACTTGGTTACTAGATGCCACCACTGTCGACTCCTGTCGACGAACGTTGGAGCCTAAGAGCGTTAGTCAAATCTAACCTATAATTTAGCTTCACACAAGTGTAATTAGTGGAAGGTTCTTTTACATGTCATAAATCTATGACATGGGACTGCCATGCCGGCTTTACTTCCCCTCCGAATGAAGGCATACTGAGGGATTTAAACGCTCTTAAAAAATCCGACGACTTCGGCCGGGTATGAACCGCGACCTTGGGCATAGAAGTTCAGCATGCTACCAACTACCCCACCGAAGCCGCCCGCTTCAAGTTTATTGGTTGAATTATGAAATAGCCTATTCAGAATACCAATTATCTATCTCTTGTGTCTACTCCACTCCACTCCGTATGGAGGACGATACTTGAGCACACTTTCTCCAGGCACACTGTACGCTAACTCGGTGCACAATCAGAGCTGACATGCGTCATCCCATTACAAACAAAGTGTAACGTACGTGACTGATAAATAATGAGGTGCAATTGAAGGCAAGCGCTGATAATCGCTCCAAGTCCATCCAGTAGATTAAGTAGCTCTCCGTCTTCATCCCGACATGCCGTGACCTCTGACACGAACAAGTGTTCGCCTGCGTGACCGTGGATGTTAGCCGTCACGAGAATTAATTCCTCTGGGTTCTCTGGCGTTACCCACAAACCTTTCTTGGAACATCTTCTTTACACATTCAGTGTTGCTGTTCGTTATACTAGGGCATTCTATGAGAAATGGCAACATTGCTTTAACATCACAATGAATATTATTTGTTAATTTTGACATTACGAACTTCATTTTTTTAGTCTCCTTCCATGTCAACAATACGTTGCCAAATCCTTGGAAGACGACGCACTTACAACTTGTATTTTTATGAAGAACCTTTGTTCATATTTACTGTGCATCTTTTTATGGCGGTATTACTTACTGAATGTGAGAAACAGTTTAATTTATTCGCATACATTATACTGTATCAGAAATTTTGAGACTTGCAATATTGCAAATTTATACAACAAACACTGCTCAACAGTATCTATCCAATCACAACTCCTTAACTGAAAAACATTTACAGGAATAAAATATAATATAATTCTATACGCTAATTGAAAAATGGGAGGGTTTTAGGTAAATAACACTGTCCATTACTTAGGAAAATTATGTTAAAACTTACAACAAAATATGATTCAACTGAAATATATAAAGAAATGGGGTGCACTCAGCCTCGTGATGAAAATTGAGTAGCTGTCTGACAGTGAGACAGCGACACAGGTTACGGAGACCAAGATTAACGGTCGAGTGCTATTGAAGAGGAAGAATAATAAGAAGAAAACTAATGGATGACATGTTTCGCTCGCCAAGTGAGCATCATCAGATCGAAATCCACAAGAAAAAAATACTGTAGCTCCACAAAAACACCACCTAACCCACAATGACACCCATAGGCAGGTTCTGACCTTCAAAAACAAAACACAAAATCCCTTCTGAAAACTTAGTAAATAAGTGTGGTAAGTATTACAGTAATATTAAGCCATTAAGCACCTAAAAAAAGAATTATTCATTTCAATATTGCAAAACTTAGAAATGACAATCCCTTCAACAAAACAGTCTTCCTCCCCCAACTAATCTATGAAGGTGTAGCTACTTTTACTGTGATACACTTAAGCAATATATGACATCGGATGCAGTAGAAATCGGAACAATCCAAGACAACGGCGATGACCTGACTCGAACGACAACATTTAAGTATCCTGGCTCTACAATAACTGCATCATTGCATCACCCTCTTTGCCATTGCACCAAGAATTCTGCCATCCATCATAGCAACGACTGAAATCTAGAAGACCAGTAAGTGTCACTGCGGGGCAACTCATTGCTGCTGGATTTGACCTAAATGAAAGCTGGAAGCATGAGTGGTTAACTAAAACATTGGGAACAAGTGCCCACCATCTTGATCCCACGAAGAAACCAAACGGCTTTGACTTACCGAGGAACTTCTGGTGCCGCATCAACAGGCTGAGGACTGGACATGGTTGTTGCAATTATTTCTGGTATAAGTGGGGCTGGATCAGCTCACCAATGTGTGAGTGTAACCTGGAAGAACAGACGATCGAACATCTGGTCCAACGCTGTCCTCTTTATTCGTACCCTGGTATTCCTGACGATTTGTTCGCTCTCACACCCGATTTAACCGAATGGTTGAGAAGGATGGACATTAAAGTTTCATTATGCCTTGTTATGTATAATTGTGTATTGTATAAATTACCATACGATTAAATAAATAACTGCTGAAGGTCGTCTCACCGAGGTCAACGTAAGAACTAATGCTGCGTGGATGAAGTGGCGAACACCGACAGGTGTCATGTGCGATCGCCAGATGAAAGACCACCTAAAATCGAAGATTTACCGCTCTGTCATTCGTCCCGTGGCGCTTTATGATACTGAATGTTGGCCGATCACCAACGAAGCAGAACGTCGGCTAAGTGTCATGGAGACCATGATAATTAGATGGACAGCTAGGTTGGATCACATCCCCAATGAAAGAATAAGGGAACGATTTGGCATTGGGGCAATCAACAACAAAATGCGTGAAGGTCGTCTGCGATGGTTTGGATGTGTGCTACGGTCAGGAGCGGACACCATTGCAAAACAGAGCTACACACGAAAGGTCACCGGGAAAATATCAAAGGGGTGACCGAGACAACGTTGGACCGATACAGTGCGCAGGGATCTGAAAAGCGTCAACCTACATCCGTATATGACCCATGACCGAGTAAAGTGGAGACAGTGAATTCACATTACGGATCCTGCCACGAGGCGGGACAAACGCTAAAGCAAAAGAAGAAGAAGAAGAAGACACTTAAGCAACAAACCCTAAATTATTGTAGAATTGTTAACTAATTTTCTTTAAAAATTACTGCAGTGTTTGGATATTGAGTAATGAGATTTTCTTTTATCCATTATTTTATAACAATGTAAATCAATAATCAAAAAGCTGCAGGCAAAAACTGCAGATTTAATCAATCAAAGCTTTCGCCTTTATACCCGATTGCTCCACTGTACGGTTGCCGGTGATGTTGCCGATACATCAGGGGACTGGACTTCTGCTGAAATGTATGGAATTGGTGTACTCTGTACGCTATTTACTTTACTAATCACTATAATCGTCCATGGGAAATTCTGGGTTAGTCAAACATCAGCTTGAATGTGTTGAGGATGAGGATAGATGTAACACTGTGATTTACAGCCCCTTCCATGTACAATGTTTGATTATAATCAGCAGTACAGGAAGAGAATATTGTTAAATTCCTTATCAAGTTAAGCATGAAACACCACCTGTTAACTATAGTTGTTGCGATAAGTTATCACTGTATCATTCGCAAGATCTCGGCTACACTTAGTAGCGAGGAAACAACATGAAAAGGGCAATGGTTATTTACTATATTACAGCTACGTTTTGCCTATAAAAACCCACAGTTTTAATGCCCGTTCAATCATACTGTACAACTACTGAATGCGTGATTTCACTGCTGACCAAGGAAATTAGCGGAACCCTTGATAATGCCGGACGCAGTTTTCGGTGAGACGTCGGGAGATATCCTGTCTGGACCACGGCCTACAAGCCCGAAAAACTTGTATTTAATTACTGAATGCGTATTTGGTGGAACCATATTCTTTTTAATAATTTCATATAACTGAATCAAATAATAATCATCCTTTTGCTTGGTTCAGCCCTTTAGATGTTATTAGAGGGGGACACACACGGACAAAAGGTGATCTCATAAACTTTTTTTTTTCATAAAATGAAAATAGCCTAAAAATAGGTAAAAACCTGAGAATCCTGCCCCTAGTTATGAACCATTTGTCTGTAGTAGAAGTGGTATGCCAAGGATAACCACTTCTAGAATAGCTGAGGTGGGAATCAAACCCGGAACTCAGGGATGAAGTCAAAGAATGCTAAGCGCCTAAATGGCCGGTCTCTACTATGGAGCGCAAGCAGCATGTAGGAAGGAGAGTGTGGGAGCGGGCCACGCTCTACAGCGCCCCAGTAATGAGGGAGATGACGGACGAGGAGGGAAGCACAGTTACTTATTGTCATTAGCTGTTAATGAGCGGGATTCTAATCTCGCAACACATGGGCTACAATTATCTCACTGTATAAAGAATGATATACTCTTCTTCTTCTTCCGCGCCTTCATTACGGAGTGTGTGGGTTTCCCAGCTTCACCGGCTTTATGTAAGGTAGTGGTGTCTCCTACCAGACGTTGCAAGTGAACAGATTAATTTTGGTTTTCAAACGGTAGCAAGGAAAAGGATGATTTATTCCAGCGAGTCCTTGACTTGTGATTACCACGTGAGGCCTAGTGCCCCGTTCTCTACTCAAACCCCCATTTAGTGTTTCACGATTTCACGTTATGCTGCATTTAGTCTATGCTTCCCATTGTCTATTCAAGAATATCACTGTATTGTCAAGCACTTTCTAGTGTTTTCCTCTAGTTTAGATGCATTACTTTGGTATTTATGCAGTCAATTTACCTAGCATTTTCTAGTTCTCTTTTCAGTTTGATATACAGCATTCGTTATAGTCGTGACTGCTAACGCATACCCAGGTGACATTATTAATTCATCCCCGTAACACTGCCACTCAGTGCCATGCAACTAGTTCTGAAGGTTCGGTGTTGGCTTCGTTTCAACAGCAGATGTCCGTCGTGATTTAAAGGTATTTCAAAGTTACTGTGGCTGTATAACTATTGTCTTGGGGAAAGAGACATAAAAGAGAACTTCCGCATAAAGTTCCAAACCCTGATAACACCCCCCCCCCCCCTTGCTGGTCAAGGAACAATTTTATAAGGATGAAGATAACTTTTAAACCACCTAGGTACACATTGGCTGTCACAATTATACCAATACAGCCATTAAGTAGGGATAAGCCTATTGTATTTAGACTACTTTCCCCATAAAAAATATGTATTTTCCTTTTACGTACAATCTTTAACCTGCATTCCCCAATTTTAATCGAAGAGGGACTTAAAAAAACAAATGACCTAATAGCTGAGAGTCTTTATTTCCATCAAAGAGAGAATAATTTGTAGGGGCCGTATTTTTTGGTAATAGCGGTACGCACGAACCTTTTTCATATCTTCTTTCTTGCTTATATATGACCTTCTAGGTACATAAAGTACCGTATTTTAGCAAAATGAACTCGCGAAATATCACGAAATCTGATTTATTAAGTGAATTGCGCAAATAATCACAAAACATACTCTACTTGGTACGAAAAATGCCTAATATTATCGAAAAAGCTCTCCAATAACCGTTTAAATTCTTCTGAGGAATTGGCCGTCGTGGTTTCCTTCTCATTTGATTGATAGTGCTGCATATTCTCTACACAAATGCCCACAAAGCCAGAAGTACTGTGTGTGTATTCACTTCCGTAATCTCTAAGGCTATCGATGAAAATCGATATCTGCTATCGATTACATAAAATGCCGTTGTGGTGAAAGATACAGCAGTGCGAGTTCGCGACTGATAACATTTTGTATATTTGGTTGTTCAATGATTTAATAACAAGGATACCGTACATTAAAAGAGAGCTCTTTAAAAACCCTTATCACATAATTTGTTAAATTTATCCCTTATTATAAGGAAGATTTAAGAAGAAATATCGATCATAATGACAATTTATTTCGCAAAATATCCACCGAAATAGTGTCAGTTTTAACAGCGAAATCATCAGTTTTATTTCACCAAAAAATAAGGCCCCTTATTAATTTGATTACGTATTCCTCAACAACTGACGCTGCCTATTTCGACGGAACTTCGTGTATGGTATACTGCATACAAGCATACAATATTCACAGCGTTGCTTAAGTTCCTGCTGCAAACCGCACATGGTACAGATAGATAAAGCATTGTCTCATCGAACTCTACTATATTAATAGCAAATGACAACGTTTTAGTGGTAAAAAAAGGCACCAGTGTTGTTGTCTCCTTAATGATACCAAGATCGCAAAGTCAATGTACTTTGTGTATAGCTTTCGAATGACTGTCCAACTTCGTGCAAAATTTGTATTCTATAAGTACTGCTTTTGGACCAAGTTTTAAGAATCCTCAACTACTGGACACGGCAATCATGTGATATTGACCAGTGACCATTCTTTATTTGTCCAAACGTTGTGCCATAGAATAATCATTGATATAAACCTGACCAGCTAACGTTTTGATGACTTTAGTAGTGTCCACCCCAACGGTGCATAGCGAATAGGCTATTTTTCTGCTTATTTTGAGCGATGTTGTAATCTTCATCTAAGTGCACATGATAGCAATGGACTTTCAGGACAGCTAGTTCTACGAACCCTAGTTAGTATTTTGTAATTACAAATAGGACGTCATGTTTAGCGCAATGTGTACTGTGCGTGGTTGGTCCAATTTCAAGAAGATATTTATGTTGACAATTCAAAATCCAGGGTTTCAGACCCAACTCTAATACATACCACAACACCTATCCAAGTTCACGCCCTCGCGGCTTGTGTATGTCATGACAGGGGAACTACCCTTTATGGAATAAGTCAGATTACAGATGCTCCTGCTGCACACACCGGGATTTGGGGAGTATTTACGTCTCATGACAGCAAAGAGAAATGACATTTGGCATGAATTTTATACGACGGACGCTATGGCTACACAGGACTGGATGCAAGGATCCTACGAGCTGAGACATATCTTGACGCGCTTTTCGGTCCATGGTTTCCACCACCGGATCTGCATGAGAGACATCCTTCACCAACCAGACGAAATATGCGTGTGCAAGTATGGCCGACTGGATGCAAGCTTTGTAAGGGTCCTTGCGACAGATACCACGTTAGGACGTGCAAGTGCAGAGAGGTGTCTCTGACGAAATTCTGTGAAATTAGAAATATATGGACACCCCTTGGAAAGAGGCATTTACAGTGACAACGACAAAATTTTGTATTAATGATGGTTCGTAAGAACCACGTTCATGCGCATTGTGCGCAATAAAGTATGTATTAATATCAGATAGTAACCCAATAGACAGGGCTAATATGCGCATTATGGCGTAAGGATATGGAGCCTGACTATCTCCGGACTTCGAGGAGGACGAGGGGAATCAAACTCAAATCGACTGTCCTTGAAATGTTAACAGCAGGCAGGTATTTTCTAGTAGGGGACGGTCGACTGGTGTCGAAGAGTTTAGTTATTTTTAGTGAAACGTTTTATGGAACACAAAAAATATGTTATAGCCTACATTTTATAGACATCTATTGTATATTCTCATATTAAAGTACAGTATTTGCTTCGAAAAGAAAAAAATTATGGACAGAATTAACAAATTAATTGGTCACTCCATGTTTCAAAAGGCGAAAAATAGAGGTTGGTATTGTACCCAACTGTCATCATGTGGACCATGTGTTCGTATCCCAACTAACTCACGGTCTTTCGAGGTATGGGACGTTCCTGCCCACCATACGACCACATGCTCAGGATTTGAGTCTACCAGGTAACTACTCTACATGAAATACACAACATATTCCTAAAATAAAATATTTACTGGTATAAAATCATGGCTATACAACAAATACAAACAAAGGACAAATTATATTTAATTCCCACAAATAAAAATAGGGTTATTCTGTGAGTTTTCTTCTTAAAATAGTGCTACACTGCACTCAAATCTAATTCTAGCATCCTATCAATGATACTTTCAGACTTCCATGGGTTTCCATGGTGTTCATCATGTGACACAATTACTTAACTGGAGTATCATAACACAAAAATCACATATCACATCTAAATGACATTAATAAAACATTACTCCGTTTCTTATGGCATTTACCTTGATTAGCAGAATCTCATTATTTTCTGCATTCATTAACAAATATTTGCTGTGTCGTGTGAATCATCTTCCTTCTTTCCATCAATATCAACGCTTTAAAAAAAGTGGTACTTATCCCTTCCAAAATAAACATGGATCGAATATTTTATAGTTTCACCATACAACGATTTTCTGGGTCTTGTCGGGCTTATATCGTTACAAACGTGTCATGTTCTTAGAAATCACATACCCGTCTGCATAAATTAGCGTGAACTGGCAAAATGCACTCCAAAAGAAGATGCCAACATTATTTTGGTTCAGTTTTCCTTCTCAGAGAATAACTGAGCCAAATATTATCTGATTTCTATGATCCAACACACCATTCAATTCAATTGGCATCATCATAAAACTCATATCATAATTGCATATTGAAATATCGAGATTCTTCAGTGTCCTACTGTGACTCTAATTTACAAGGGACTGGTCGACCAGACACCTATAATTAGTGCATTGGGCTCAACTCGGCTCCTTATTAACATTCATGGCTGGGGATGGAATTCTGTAATAGCCTAGCCGTTCTATGGTGACTACTAGTGGCTTTAGACGCGCATCATAGTGAAAATCCACGATTTTCACCAGCAGCTGTCTCAATAAAATATAAGGAAATCTGCGTTTCCTAAACGACGAATATCACCCTTACCTCTCAGGGTAGATCATTTATACACATGCTCACTGAGTCTCGACGGACGTCATTCCTGGCCATAATTCATGCAAGCGGTGGATATAGACAGGCTCTGTCCAATTCGCTGCGAATAATAGAGTATGCTCAAACGGCGATACTAACTCGTAGATTTAGCCAACTTCTCACCTAACGCGCAAGCTATACTAGTTTGGTCCCCGCAATTATTTATTTACGTAAATCACTGGATTCTACGTTATTTCTGCACGCAATATGCGGCTTCAAACAATACTTCACATAGATGACTCAATTATTAAGGCACCCGCGTTCTCTCTGTCATACCACTTAAGCCAAAGCTTTAAATAACTCCTAATAAAAATGTATAAATTTACTGGCTTACTTTACTTTCATGGTCCTCAAATATAATGCTAAGGATTGACCATATCAAATATTCATTCCACACTTCACTGACACTGAAAAAGCTCTCGTATCTCGCTATATTCCACGTTACTTTCTTACTGTTTACCAAAATACAGTATGTTTACATTAGACATGACACACTTTGAACGTTATTTAGGCCAAAAATGCCTATTACTTTACTGTTGCCGACCCCAGATTATTATTATTATTATTATTCATTTAACGTTACCGTTACATCCATCACTATTTTCGGCCTAAATGGCCCTAAACAAATCACCTTCCAAGCCATATTTTATTCAAGACGAGTGGTGAAAACTCGTTCAGTAAGTGACTGTTACATCTTAGTCTCAAAGTGATAAATCGTTACATGGTGAACTATTTAGTTATAATAACATTGTAAAATTGTACTCACTTTTTCTTTTTCGCTGGATAGTGCCAGCATTTCAGCTTCAGGCCTACCATGACGCTTGATTTAAGCCATCATGTTATATTTTACACAACACTTAATTTCACACATTTCCCACCTGATAAACATACTCTTATCAGTGGCCTCTTTCACTTTTACACAATGCATATTAATCACTATACACATGAACACTTTTAAATCACTATTACACAATTTATGTACACTTATTCACTACCTCACAGGTTGATCCTTAAATCGGACTTCTCCTACGCCTGATCTCAGAGATGCGATGCAATTACGCCAACCGTTGGTCTCCGTGAAAATCTAACAGCGTTTTACGGACGTTCGATCCTCGTCACCTGCAACATCGTTCAGCTCACTGTCAAGATGAAGTGGCAATGCTTCCCAAGCTCCCATCATTGTAGTGATCCTGATGATAATGTCATATTCAACTCTGACAGTACCTCCTGGTATGTGTAATGTTCAAAAACATTATAAGTTACTCTTTCGCTGTGGCGAATTTATATTTGCGTCAGATAATAGATAAATATCTGTATTAAATTGACTTCGACGCACTTCATGATTATACTTATGAAACTGTATGACTTGCTTCTATTGTTCTTCAACGGCCGAGCGTTGATACTTTAACATTTTGGTGCGCTACTGGCAGCGTCTTAGTTACGTGTATACTGTAGAATAACTTGAGATGAACTGGCGAACAACTGGAGAACAACTGGCTTGGTCTGCCCTGCTCTCCCTTATAAAGGTTTCTCGTAAAAACTAGTCCACCGGACATGTGGGTGCGACTCCTTCCTTGAAATAATACATTTTCAGCCGAAATGACATATACACCTTGTTCATTTAAGTGTGGAGGTTTCATAACCGTTCGCGTGCACGCGATCGCTTCGGCCAATTAATTACAATTAATTGCCTTAGTTCAGCGCGTCAGGACGCCACTGTGGTGGTTCCCCTTTGGCTGGTCACAAAATCACTGCTCTCGAGCGTAGGCTAGGTTGTAATGCGTTCATTTGGAGATATAGGCTTTACTTTAGGTGAAAAACCACTCCTAAATTACCTCTCCGTGAATATATTCACCTGGGTGTATATTTCACACCATTTCAATGCTCCACTTGGCTGTAATTAATTAATTTCCGTGGGCAATCATCCCTACTCCCGATTCCATCGTTATCAAGCGGTGAATACCCGAGTCATTAATTTTGGGCTGTCTCCTCGGTCCAGACGTAAATAGTGCGCTCGGCGCCTAAGGTCTCCACCCACTTGCTAAGTGTAATTTGTAAAACGCCAAACTGGCCTCCTTTCATTCTCGTATGCTCTGAAAACGTATATTTTCTTGCATTCGGCTACAATTCTTCACCTTAAATTGCTATGATATTCACATATAGGCCGTGAAATCATGCTACAATATTATATGTCAGTATACCTTTCATTGCTCTTTGGGTTCCCTGTAATTGCTCCCCCTCAGAGATCAATGGTTCGACTCTAGGCATAACCTTGTGCCTGGTCTTCTCAGATAAGACCTGAGTTCGATGCCAGACTGCCGTGACTGATTGGGCACAGTATTGAACAGTCATTCTTGACAAAACGTAGGTGTTTCCCTATTCTAGGCACAATATGCAGTATTAACGTTTAGCAAAGTTTCAAATACTCGAAAAATAAAGCCTTTCTCCCTCAATATTTGCACGGTTTTCACGAGATCACCCTCTACAAACACGACACTGAATATCATTTTCATTGATGCTTTTTCCACAAATGATGCACTCAGTCCTCCCATTATTTTCTATAGTATGTTTAGTGAATTTAAGTGTTCTTTATGGGCTGTTGGCTGATCTCCTTCTGATTCTGTTGATCACACAAATGAGCTCGGTTTTCCCACAGTTGTCTAAGGTCTTTACATGCAAGTACACGTCATTTTCTCGTTCATCTGTGAACGTTCTCTAAATCACACTGTTGGTCGCACTCACGTGCATATGAATCTCTCAATCAGCATTAAAACCACCCAGTCATAGAAAACTCGTCTCTTTTCATACCTCAATCCGTAGAAACGGGAATAATACTTCAGATAGATCCCCAATTATACAAATCCAGGAAATTATGACTAGGGCTAGGATTTTTAGGTAAATAAATATTTTTTATGTAAATACATATTTCAAGCATTTTTTCTATAAATATATAAATTCCTGTTTTTCACTTATCAGCACATAAAAAGACATAATATTTACATTTTTAAAATCAGTATGCCTAGATCTTTCAGTTTATTGCATTTTATCTCTGTGTTACTTCAACGGGGAAGAAACTGTGAGCTATATAATCTTCATGCAGAGCGTATGTCAGCCTGCAACTGTGTTATTCTTAACTTTGTCGCCCCGTGCCACTCACTGTGGAAGCCAGGGATGTCCTTGTCCATAGGCATATTGCACCACGTGCTAGACCTCCCCCTCCCCCAGCTACCTGGAATCAGTGTCATTCACATGCAGTTCATTTCTGGCACTGTGAAGTGTAAGGTAGTTCTACGATGCCTAAAATAAAAACACCTGCAAGTTATCGTCTGTTGCAGAATTTAAAGATAATTTTACTTCTGATGGGGGCGTTCTGTTCTGCCAACCATGTAGGAAAGCAATCTTGGCTGAACAGCGATCTTAAGTTACACAACACCTCAAGGGCAAGAAACATATTGCCGCAGTTTCGCGATAATCGTCGTTCATTTGTGCTGGACAACCCGAAGATGTATCTCGTGTATTGTAATGCTTCAGCAGTCGGTGAGACATAGCATAAATTGCATTCATGGGTACTGCATATTGTTTATAATCACATTAATAAACTAAATTATAATTAAATATTTTAACTTTTTGTCACATATTTCTGGTATTTTTAATACATAAAAAATAAATATTTTCCCGATTTTTAGCACCTAAAAATTCGAGCCCTTGTTATGACACTAGAATAATTCATTCATACGAGTATATTTTGTAGTTCCGAGAAGTACCGTCAGATGGCGGCGAGTAGCGCAAGTGATGGGAATGTAGCAGGGCCATTAGTGTTCGGTGTGAGAGGAGGTGAACCCGATGATTATGGTTCACTGCTTGAGATCTCCTATCAGCAAACACGAGCGCTTAGTGTGGCTCTGGCTTGTACAGCTCGCAGCAAAGACCAGAGTGATGTACGTTACCTTAGGAACTCAACCGTGTACAGAGCTGTTGGGATGTTCACTACCCTCAACTTACAACAACTACGTAAGTTGAAATATTTATATACAGTGAAACTTGGATAATTCGAACCTCAAGTGACCAGTAAAAATATTCGAACTCTCCAAAAATTCGAATTATGAAAATTCATTGAAAAGGGTAGAGCAAATATTCAAATCCAAATTTGTCGGTTCCCTCAACCTTTTTCGGCCTTTGCCACTCTCATTTTCATAACCGAGAATTTTGTCTTTATTTTTTAGGTGCGTTGACAACGTGTTTGGAGGAATCCCAAAAGCCTTTGCAATTTCAGATTTTTTCCTTCATTCCCTTTTCCACTTCTTTAATCACCGCTATTTTCTCCGCCAAAGTCAAAGTTTTGTATGGAACCCGAGGCTTTGATGACGACATCTTAGTTCTGTACACACACTTTAAAAGACAGACAAAACCAAACTTCTAAACAACAACCACAAGTCTAATCAGACCACTAAGCACGCACTGCCAGACAGGTGTAAGGGATGACACTGTTATGGGTAGTGGAGCGTTGCAAAACAATGGGAGGGGGAGGGGTAGGGCATTGACTTTGGAAGGAGCGTCGCAGGGGTATTGTTGGTCATGTAGGCAAAACCATCGAGTAGGGGCCGCATGCCAATGATACGTCGTTTTTCAGGGATTCCTGACCCAACTGATTGGCTTTCGGTCGGCTTTTACACGTAACAACTTCGAATTAAACAAAATATAATTCGAATTAACCACGATTTTTAGCATTGATTGTATATAAAATGCTAGGGACGGAGAGAAAAATTCGAATTAAAGGAGATTTCGAATTATAGAAGTGTGAATTAGCCACGTTCCACTGTATTTATTTTCCGGGTCCGAATCAAATTACATTTCGCCAGTACGTAGCAACAGTTACAGCATTAGTATTTGCAGGCATAAGATCGTCTTTTGAACATATGTCTCCCATCAAGGGGAAGATCAGTAGGTGTTCTGGATCTTGTAACATTCCGCAGTCGCAGAACTCATCATTGTTGACGAGCATGGTCCATTTCTTGAGATTGTTCTTGCAGCGTGAAACCTCCGTTCTCAGTCTGTTCAATGATTTCAAAGTTCCGTATGGCAAGTTGTGACAATGGGTCAATTTTTCTGATAGAGGAATAATTGGGTCATTGATTTCTGTCTTCCATATCTTCACACGGGCAGCTTCTTATGAGCCTTCGAGGGCTGTTACTCCCCTTAAAAAGCTATTTCTGGACTTAAATCTCTATCGGGCTGGTTTTTGACCGAAAAATGGATGCCTTGAATCGGTTTCTTGCCGTTTCTTCTCAGATGCTGCAGCTACCATTCTTCGGACATGAGGTGGAGAAATTCCAATAAGAGGGTAGATCTTCTGAAGTGGTGTTGGTCTAAGACATCCAGACACAATCCTGGAAGTCTCATTGACAGCTATATCCACCTCTTTGGAATGTGAGTTGAAATATAATTTGATATAACTTAATTTAAGCTTGAGACATTCAAAAGACTTGTAAAAAGCACACACAAGAGAAATTATTCTAAGTTGTCACAACTTTACCCAAACACATGCGGGGGCAAAACATTAAATCCACATGGGAAATCGACAAAAGTGAGCCCAGATACACACAGTAGCAAATATCCGACAATATAGAAAATCATGACTACCTCGTTGCGCAACTCCATCGTTTCAAAATCTTCACTTTAAACGACCGTATTAGCGGCTTCGGTGGCGTAGTTGGTAGCATGATGAGCTTCTATGCCCAAGATAGCGGGTTCAAACCCGGCCGAAACCGTCGGATTTTTTAAGAGCGTTAAAAATCCCTCAGTATGCCTTCCTTCGGAGGGGAAGTAAAGTCGGCGTCCCATGTCATTGATTTATGGCATGTTAAAGAACCTTCCTCTAATTGCACCTGTGTGAAGCTAAATTGGATAGGTTAAGAATGTAAACAACGCTCTTAGGTTTCTACGTCCTTTGCCAAGAGCCGACTGCGGTGGCGTCTAGTAGCTACGTTCTGAACTTGGCCTAGTAGTCGTTGACGGTGGCGCTTGGCGGCAAAAGTAGGGACTATTTGAAAAATTCTAAGTTGCAGTACTTAAATTAAAAAGCAGATAACACACACCAATAGTCATCACAATTAACACCGGTTATCAGACAGATTCTACACACACCCAAAGTACACGGGGCTACATGACCGCGTTGTCGCAGCCCCTAAACTTAAGAACCAACCAACCAACCAAACTACCGTACAATATGCAAATAGCAGAATACAACCATCTATCTGGTTTTATTTTCTATCTGTTTGAAATTGCTAATCATAGGAAGTACTGAACGGATATTATTCAAATTTTCCAATAGATAGAGGGTCTATCGAGGAACATTAATGCGTATAATTAAGGTCCTGAAACTAACAGATTCAGAAATAATCCCAGGAAACTATTCCCGGTCTGCGAAAACGATGAAGGGATAGCCAAACGCTAACATAACTACGGCAACTCAATATCTAGGCGTATGTTTTGCATTATCTGAGCTGTCACAGTTTACGTCAAGAATCTAAGTCCTATCGGTTTATGCCAAGTAAGTCGTCGCATGGTATCAATAAAAACCAGGGGAATTCAGAGATTGTGCTTTCGATGAACAAGTTGGCAACGTTCGTGACCGGAAAAATTAAATTTTGGAATATAACTATGGAATATTTCAATATGAAGAAACACGCAGATGTTTTGGAATCAGTGGACTGACTATTATGCAATAGTAATTGACTTCTCAGTCTGAACTATAATCTTTGACGTGTTGTCATAAAGTATTTTTTCGGATAGCTTCACAAAATCTGTACTAATATAATAAAGCTGAAGAGTTTGTTTGTGTGTTTAAACGAGCTAATCTCTGGAACTACCAGTCGGATTCGAAACATTCTTTTAGTATATGATGGCCTGATTCAAGAAGAACAGTTTAGGCTATGTAGCATTAGGCTACACCTCTCAGGTAACCTTAAAGATTGACTTTTGTTCAGTAAGTCGGATGAACAAGCGCTCCCGAACAGCTTCAATAATACCTACCGTAAGTCTTATGTTACCTGGCAATGCGGGCTGCATCACGTCGCCCCTACCAGTGTTCTGGTGCAGAATTGCGAGCTACTTATAAATTGCAGTCACGGGGAGTAATTAGTGAAAAAAGATTTCTTAGGCCCCTTAAAACAGTTATCATCATGACAGTAGTATGCCTCTGTATAAGGGCGATGGTGTTGGTGCAGTATACTGAGGTTATCAGCTGCAATAAGCGTTGGTGCTTTCCGAACCTTATCCTTGAGCGCCCCAGTTCTGTAGTAGTATTCATTATCATCCATATAACAAATAAATCCACCGGGCGAAGCCGGGCACTACTGCTAGTAATTATATATTTCATAAGGTCTTAATCGTTTCGTGTTGTTATATGAATGATTTTCTTTACATATTAGAAATTTCACTCGAATCAGTGCTATGCTCTCTTGTGTCAAGTAGGTTATATTTGCATCTGAGTTGAAATGAATGGAATTGTTCAAACGTTTGTTGTAACTTAATTGCTGAAGAAGGTCCCACCGTAGACCGAAATATGTACAATAATTGAATAGATGTTCAACAATTGAACAGATGTTTCTCAATTTGTATCGGTGAGCGTAGTATTTCTAAGAGTTTGTCTTCAATTAAATAATGCATTAGTGAAAATGAAAATCCACAGCCTGCTTCCAGTCTCCGACCGGGTCAGGAATGGAATGAATGAAGCCCCCATCTAGCGGCAAGGATATGAACAGTGCCGGCTGCCGAGGCCTGACGCACACCTCTGGGGCAATGATTAAATGAATGACAGATGAAATGAAATGATAGTGGAGAGTTTTGCTGGAATTAAATGTTGACAGGTAAAACCGGAGTACCCGGAGAAAAACCTGTCTGCCTCCATTTTGTCCAACAGAGATCTCAGATGGTGTGACCAGGATTTGAACCACGGACCCAGCGGTGAGAGGCCGGCGTGTTGCCGCCTAAGCCATGGAGGCTTAATGCATTAGTACCTTTCTATAACCCTTCCACAAAGAATCAAACCATTCATCCCCAAGAAACATTTTACGGAACATGGCCTAGAATAAGGATAGGTTGTAGACCCTCCACCAATTTACGTTCTTAAGTTTGTAGCCATCTTATGGAAAGTGCCGAGGGAGTGGTCTTTGTTCGTGTGAAAGCAATTTGAATATGACTAGACAAGCAGCCATTGTGACGTGATGAGTATGATGCCCCTTGCTTGCTCGTAATTCATGATTCGTACACCCATTAAGTTGGTATCGCCCCAGGCCACAAGAGCATCACGCTCCGCGATGGCCATCTAGCTCTTACTCCATTTCCTCTGTCCATCTGTTTACCGAACAAAGGCTCGTAAACACACCGCGATGGGGGAGCGGGCAGTACAGTGTGTCCCACAAGTACGTACTGACAGTAAAGTGCTGTCTAATGAGCTCTTACCGGGAAAACACCTATCAGAAGAGGATTCCCCTCACTTCTCACGGGAAAATAAGACCAAATCTCCTGGGAGGTCCATCAGATCATCAGTTGGAATCTGAAACGATCTCTCGTTGGGTATTAGGCTGACACTACTTCTGGAGCGCTTACACCTGGTGTGTCAAACTCAACTTTATGAAAGGGCAACTTTGTCTTGATAAATTGAAGTCAGACCCTACAAGCCAAGTATCATACATATTATTTCAGTAGTATAGATCCCTCCTGTGGCACTCACAAGCGACCGATCGTGACAAATGAGCATTCAAATGAAAGAGAATAGACATTAACACTAACAAATTGCACTTTAATTCCATAAATATCAATACTTTCTTTAAAAAAATACTTTTAAAAAATGTACGAAGTGTGCGATTTGCAGGTACTGTTGATGTATGAAAATACGCTCCATAATTTCTGTCCACTTCACATTTTGGTCGCTGTGACGCCCGTTTCATGTCATTTTAACATTATGAGGTCTTTCCTTTATCATTTTGCATGGATTTCAGAAACAGTAAATCAAAGGAATGATTACTCAAATCGTATAATTTCATCGAATAACCGGTGAGTGTTATGACTTATGATGATCCAAATGTCAGAGATAGCCTTCTTAAGTTAGGGAACGTAGAACTTGGAATTCTAACTGAAATGTAAATAGTGTTCTATAATCATTTGGTTGAAATAAAAACATAACAACCTTTCTCATTAAGTGTCTCATTATAAACCTATTGGGGAAAGTGTGGTTTATGAACATGCGAGATTACTCGCACGGGTCCGCTAGTGAAGTATAAATAAGCTTTTGCTCTTTTAACATTAAATCAGACAATTATGACTAACTGCGTGGTGTAGCGGTAATGTTCTCGTCTGCTGTGTCCAAGGTTGCAGGATCTAATCCTGGTGCAGTCACCTGGTATTTGAGGGTGCGCAAATTCAAGGACACGTTAAAGATCCCCTTTGGGGTAAAATTTCGGCACCCCGGGGTCAATGAAACCACCAGTAATTAAAAGGGACATAAAACCAATAGCTCTTTTATTATTGTAATCACATTCATTTCACCACATAAGTGGGACAAATCAACATATCGTCGGCTTGTATACAAGACAACTTATATATCCTTCAAATAGTGAGGTGTTATTTCCAGCGTCTTCAAATCTACAGTTGTTGAACGAAAATGACAAATTTTTAAGCAAGTAACTTCCTCTCACCCGTAGCCACAAGGATTTTTCACACGCGATTTTTTACAAGATACTTGTACAATGGGGTCCTGTGTTTGAATTGGGATTTCAACGACGAAGGGCCTATGACCTGAACTTCTGCACATAGTCGAATTCTTTAAGTATTTTATGTCCATTTTTAAATAACTTTGACGATTGTTAAAAGATTTTTTTGAAGTTTTTTTAACAAGATCAACACTTAGACTGTCATATGAGAAACATTAATGTGTTTGACTGAAGAAGGCTCACACAGCCGAAACATGTATCTAAGAGTGTAAGGACATCGTATAAAAACGTTTTTGTATTGTAAAGTGGATATTGGTGTAATATATTGTTAATATTATCCTACTAGTAGTCTATTGTTATCTGAGAAATTTTATTATAAACATATTTATAGTACCTACACTTTAATTAACAGTTATTCTCTACAAATCCAGGAAACAATCAACTGAGGGAGTTTGGGAGGGGGTGATGTGTCTTTTGTGCCAGAGAAGTAAGCGCAAGTAGAAAGAGGTATAAGACCAGTGTTGCCAACTGGGGATAACCCCACTCAGGATATCCATTGTCAACGCCGGGATTAGAACCTCCTATCGACGAGTTTGCGGCTACTCACCATTGCCATCGTGGTGTGTGACTTAACGCGCTTGGATTCGCCGTGAGATAGTCAGTAGTAAGGTTAGGTTTTGTTGTTAATTTATTTTAGAGGCTTGGCACAACTTGGTTATCAGCTCCGTGTAGTTGGGTGTGTGTTGAACTAGTCTGATAACCTGCATTATGTGATGACTCGTCGCCTCCGTAGCGTAGCGGTCAGCATAATTAGCTGTCGCCCCGGAGGTTCTGGTTTCGATTCCCGGCTCTGCAACGAAATTTGAAAAGTAATACGAGGAATGGAACGGGGTCTACTCAGCCTCGGGTGGCCCAAATGAGTAGACGGGATTTGATTCCCACCTCAGCCATCCTTGAAGTGGTTTTCCGTGGTTTCCCACTTCGTCTCCTGGCAAATGCCGGGATGGTGCTTACCGCAAGGCCACGGCCGCCTCCTTCCCACTTCCTTGCCCAAACCTCCACTCTTCCCAACCCTTCATCAGGCCCCTGTTTGCTTTGCAGGTGACGCCACCTGGGCGTCGCGTCGAGCTGGTCACACACCCCAGTTGTATCCCCGACACTGCCTCAGTGGCGATGGAGGTGGGATCCCTCGCTTAGTCCTGGAGGGTAAAATGATAGCGAAAATGTGATGACTTTAGTAGTGTGTAGTCTATACAGAAAGAAGGTGTCTGTGGGTGTCACTGTAGGTTTGGTAGTGTTTTGTAGAGCTATTTGTCTTGCATATTGGATCTGATGATGCCCTCTTGACAGGCGAAACATGTCATCCCTTAGTTTTATTCTTCTTCAATAATCCGTAACAATATACTGTACGGTATATAAATCTTAAGCACATGCAATTGCTACAAGATTATTTTTCACACATTCCAGTAATTGGAATGATTTTTGAGTTAACCGACTGAAAGTTACAAGAAAAGTTTGATGCTTTTCATTCGGTCAACATGATTTACCCAAATGAGATGGGTTATTCCCTAATCATGAAAAAAAATACATGAGATTATGTAATTACGTTTTTTTTCAGAATTAGGGAATAACCCATCTCATTTGGGTAAATCATGTTGACCGAATGAAAAGCATCAAACTTTTGTTTCAACACTGAAAAATGGCTTCAAACACCATAATGAAAAGTGCAATATCAATTGTTTCTGATTAAATGTAGGCTAACCCTAGTCCTCAAAATTAATTATAGACTATGGTATTTCTATCGCGCATGATTCCCATCCTTCGGTGACAGTTATGGAGAGAGAGTGAGAAACTGCCTTGATGGCTGGATAAGCTTCTTGGAAATATATTTTCATTATTTCCCATTTTTCACTCCACTCCAATGCCCTTCCCGCCGCCAACCTCACTCACCACATCAGTTAATGGTAAGTTAAACGGAGATGAATGGAATTTGGCAAGGATTTGGAAAGAAACAACCATCGACTGACAGAAATTACCATCCATGCTTTTTCTTGGAGTGGAAAATGGGAAATTATGATAATACATTTCCAAGATGGTCTACGATGGGGTTCGATCCCAGAAGTCTAGAGATAGTCTGACCCTAACATTGTGAACGTTAATGGATTGAGCTAGCCAGTCGGTTTATTTATTTATTTATTTATTTATTTATTTATTTATTTATTTATTTATTTATTTATTTATTTATTTATTTATTTATTTATTCAGGAGCCAAACCGCTTATTTAACGGCCATACTGATATGGATATGTTTTGAGGTTAGGAGTCTATCTGAAAATAGTATGGACAAATTTCCGACACTAGTTACCATGGCAACAAGTACACGCGCACTTATCCCACTCTTTGAAGTGTGTTGAGTGAGAAATTGCCGACACCTTAGTTACCATGGTAACAGGTACACGCGCACTTATCCCACTCTTTGAAGTGTGTTGAGTGAGAAATTGCCGACACCTTAGTTACCATGGCAACAAGTACAAGCGCACTTATCCCACTCTTTGAAGTGTGTTGAGTGAGAAATTGCCGACACCTTAGTTACCATGGCAACAAGTACAAGCGCACTTATCCCACTCTTTGAAGTGTGTTGAGTGACAAATTGCCGACACCTTAGTTACCATGGCAACAAGTACAAGCGCACTTATCCCACTCTTTTAAGTGTGTTGAGTGACAAATTGCCGACACCTTAGTTACCATGACAACAAGTACAAGCGCACTTATCCCAGTCTTTGAAGTGTGTTGAGCGACAAATTGCCGACACCTTAGTTACCATGGCAACAAGTACAAGCGCACTTATCCCACTCTAGGAAGTGTGTTGAGTGACAAATTGCCGACACCGTAGTTACCATGGCAACAAGTACAAGCGCACTTATCCCACTCTTTGAAGTGTGTTGAGTGACAAATTTCCGACACCTTAGTTACCATGGCAACAAGTACAAGCGCACTTATCCCACTCTTTGAAGTGTGTTGAGTGAGAAATTGCCGACACCTTAGTTACCATGGCAACAAGTACAAGCGCACTTATCCCACTCTTTGAAGTGTGTTGAGCGACAAATTGCCGACACCTTAGTTACCATGGCAACAAGTACAAGCGCACTTATCCCACTCTTTGAAGTGTGTTGAGCGACAAATTGCCGACACCTTAGTTACCATGGCAACAAGTACAAGCGCACTTATCCCACTCTTTGAAGTGTGTTGGGCGACAAATTGCCGACACCTTAGTTACCATGGCAACAAGTACAAGCGCACTTATCCCACTCTTTGAAGTGTGTTGAGCGACAAATTGCCGACACCTTAGTTACCATGGCAACAAGTACAAGCGCACTTATCCCACTCTTTGAAGTGTGTTGAGCGACAAATTGCCGACACCTTAGTTACCATGGCAACAAGTACAAGCGCACGTATCCTCCTCCTTGAGGCAGGGGCGTATATACATTTTTTCGAGGAGGGGGGGCTGGCTATCCTGGAAAATTGTGAGTATTCTCAGTGGAGTGTCACCGCGAAATACCCAGAAATATCAACCAATATCTTAGGGCATATAACATTGTGTAATTATTTTAGATAAGAGTTAATTGTAAAATGCTAAGTTTATATAATTTACAATTACTAGAAATACAAAAAAGTTGTAAAATACAACACACAAATACAATTTTATACTTAATGAATTTTCTATTATGTTCTACGGAGTATGAATGGCAAATATCTAAATAGTTGTCAATTTATTAAGCAGAAAGGTAAACAGTTACTTTTTTTTACAAACTGATAATTTATTTCTCAAAAGTATCGTATTGTGGAATTCTCAGTTTTGCCTCACAAGGCTGAGTGTACCCCACTCCAACCCTCAGACCAGAATTAAAATGTCTTGGTAGAGCCAGGAATCGAATTCAGTCCTCCGGGGTGGCAGCCAAGAATGCTAGCCACTACATCACGAGGTAGTCTAATTTCATTCTTAATACTGTTTATAACTTAGCCAATAAGTTAAGATTAGGGTACAACCAAATTTTCAATTACCGTATTTTATGCTTTTACTAAAGCAAAACATTCTTAATTTTTAGTAGATTTTTCCTGCGAGGGGGGGGGGAGCTGAAGCCCCCACAGCTCCCCTCTTATATACGCCCCTGCCTTGAGGCACGCACGATACTTATAATACGAATGGAAGAATAATAATGCATCCATGATTCTGTGTATTGATCTTCTAACACCAAAACTTGACTTATTTTACTTGTTTCTTGTACAATTAAGTAGGGTAGAGTCAAGTTACTCCGTGATATCAATTAACACCGTGATAACGCGTATTTCCTCTGTATCTACTTCCGAAAGTTCTAAGGTTTTACCAACAAATGGCAGTAGAAACCAGGAATCCAGGAAGCCCTTGCGTTCTATCTTTGACCAACTCAATGAGGTTTAAAAAAAATATATTAACAGAGAGTTGACACTTCAACAAGTGGTTCACATCCAGTGAAATCTGTGGTAAAGATTTTAATTTCGTATAAACAGCTGTTTCATTGTATAAGTTTCATTTTAACACCAGTCAGAGGTAATATGCAGACCATTCGCACACAAAACTTACATGCATGTAGTGTTACGTATGCAAGGTGTGTGAGCTTCTCAATAAGTACGTTTTTCTTAGGTTGGACGCTGAAATGGCGCCAAAACGGAATAAAGAGACTCGCTCCTACACAGCTGAAACACTTAAAGAAGCATTGAGTCGTTGAAGGAAGAAGGATGGTCAATATACAAGACCAGTAGACGTTTTAATAACCCGTGGAGTACACTAAAGGATTATTGCACAAAATATTCAGCCGATCCTGGAAGTGCAACCCTTGCAAAAATTGGAAAGCCATTCGTTGTGTCACCTGAATTTGAAGTGAAGATAGTGTGTCAAGATAGACACAATAGATCGGTATTGGCCTAATTCCAGACCCCGGAACAATGATGATGATGGTTGTGGTGCGTGAGGTGGCTCCCCTGGCGGATGACACCAAGAGGAAGAACGGAGCCGAATGGATTGATTATCAGTTTTGTATTGTCTGGTACCTATAATGTCTATTTTATGTGTGATAGGGGTGAGGAATCTGATAGTGACTAAGAAGACTTAAAATATATTAAATGGAATATTTTAATAGATTTTTTTTCTATAAAAAGACTGTGTAATGAAATGTTTCAATATGGGCAATAAAAACTTATAGTCTACATACGATTTGAACACTTGTATTACATTAAACATTAGTTTTCACGATTCAAAAGCACACTGAATGGTGAACACCATGCTATCACGGAGTAACTTGAACACTACAGTATCAAGGAGTAATTTGAATATCACGGCGTTACCTACTTCTACTACCAGATTTTGATAGTTAACACCTTGAAAGAACTTAGGAATATTTGTAAGATGTATGCCAGAAATGTTCCGTAGGGTAATCCTCTTTAAAATGAAATGAATCTAAAGTTTCAGAAATAGTAACAAAAAAGCTTAGTATCACGGAGTTACTTCTTTACCCTAATTATAGCTATGTGGTGTTACGGGTAATGCGTTCACTTAGTGCCCGCAAAGTTGTGGGTTTGAATCCCGGCCACTGACAGTTGACTGAGATAGATTCACTCAGGTTCCTTTCTTACACCTGCCTGTTAATGGAGATGAGCATATTTTTCTTTACAGCAGGACATTGATAGTAGGATGTGACTCTTTCAGACAAAAGGACAGACGCTTGATGACGTCATGGTTGTGAAGTCGTAAGATTCAGACAAAAAAGCTATATAAAAATATCTCACGGTCATTGTATATGTACGCTGTTACATAAAGATGTCTCTCGCTGAGGCTTAGCTAATCCACAGGGTCAAGCTATCTGCTGACTGATTTAACAAGTGGGTTCGAGCCCAACCATACTTAAAATGTTTTTGCACGGTCCCTCATTTTCAACTCCACACAATTGTCACGATGGTAGCTTCTACTGTCACAGCCGCTTCCTTCCAACAGTTATGAATGTACTACGTGATAAACGCTTTTTTTTTCGATGTCAATGAACTACGACCTATAACCGTTTTTCGTCTCGGCATGATGGGTTAAAATCACTGGACTATTAATTATACAGTATTATCATGGAAATGCATGTGCAACGAATTCTTGTCAGACGTAATTTAAGAATGGCGAGGTGCATGAAACACAAATCTCCCTTCCGTCCAATCTAAAACACTTATAGTGGGGGATGAATTGAAGATAGAGATGCTCTCCCGGACTATTTTGTAGAACTTTTCATGCTGAACAATTCTTACACTAATATAGATTTATATTTTTAACGGTTTGCCCAGCGTAAGCTTAAAAAGCGCACAGACGCCAGGTTTTTTCGACTTTTTCACTGAAATCGTTACTGCTTGGTTTCCATTCGATCATAAATAAATTATTTTCTAAGGAAATCTTCCTCGAGATATCCTTTACAGAATGGTGAAAATCGTATCAAAATCCATCCAGTGGTTCTCGAGACTACCCGAAACATCCAAGAATCGGTGACTTGGTTGTATACTAAGTAGAGATACCGACTATCATGAGGTAGGCGTCAGGAAGTACATCCTTCCTTCAAAAGCACGCATAACAAAAATTTCATGGAATACCGTCCCCGACCAGTTGAAATGGGAATGATAAGGTGTAAGCATAAACATAGTCATGAAAATTGACGGACATAAGAAGAAAAGTATAACTTACAAAAGAATCTGAATTTCATCAAACCCCGTGATGTGGCCATGTGATTTAAAACACACACCATTGACTACGATGAGGAGCTACAGCAAGTCCAGAGATGGGAGGTTCGACTCTCGGCGCTGTCATCGGATATCCTGAGTGTGTCTTTTTCCCGGGTTTTCCACACTTCCTCCAAGCAAATACTGGGATAGTACATTACATCAAGTCCCGGATCACTAACCCCACTCGTGGCCCAAATAATACTCTACTACAGTCACTACAGAAACTCAAGTTATCAAAGTAAACACACACCCAAGTACACGGGACAGATAACCATGCCACTAAAACGAATTAGCAATAAAAACTACAACAACAAGGACGTTTCAGTAAACAGTTGAAACAAGAATTCCCACCCGTTAAGTACGACCTTTGTGGTGACCTGGAGAAATCAACTCAACTACAGTAGGGTAGCCTATTTGTGTCAGGGGCAGATGACCCCGCTTTTCCATCCCTTAAAACAACAATAAATAACTATATAGTGCATTTGTGTCCGTAAAATCGTATTGAGGATGTCGTAGTTATTATTGTAGTTCTGAATTTATTTTACGGGCTTGGTACATATTGGTTATTACTAGGGCTGCTTGTCACGGTGGGTGAGTGGTTATAGTGTCGGACTACCAACCCCAAGATTGCAGGTTCGCCCCTGGCCATGGTAAGTGATTTTTTGAAGGCGACAAAAATCACGATACTCATGTCATACGTTGTTGGCATGTTAAAGAACCCATTTGAATTCAGTAGGCCGTGTTCAATGGCAAAATTAATCTCGGGATTTTCCGCCAACACAAAGTTCCT
The DNA here is from genome assembly GCA_946902985.2 of Meconema thalassinum. NCBI lineage: Eukaryota > Metazoa > Arthropoda > Insecta > Orthoptera > Tettigoniidae > Meconema > Meconema thalassinum. Next base: position 2,064,703,290 of record OX336388.2, on the reverse strand, counting down.
CCATTCTCTACTTGAAAGCGCTGTAGTGTCAAGGAGTTTAGATATCTAACCTCCTTGACTTTCATAGCGTTCAAAGGAACGACGAAATTCGACATGCAAGCTACCCTCTGGGTGTCAATTAACAAAGCTTGCACCAGGCACCCGAGGGCATACGATATTATTATTATTATTACTAGGGCTCGGATTTTTAGGTAAATAAATATTTTTTCTGTAAATACATATTTTAAGCATTTTTTCTATAAATACATAATTTCCTGCTTTTCACTTATTAGAACATAAAAAGACATAATATTTACATTTTTCTAAATCAGTATGCTAGATCTTTCAGTTTATTAGCCTATTTTCAATTTTGAAAAAATAGGCTTATGAGATCACCTTTTGTCCGTGTGTGTGTGCGTGTGTGTGTGTGTGTGTGTGTGTGTGATTCGTGTGTGTGTCCCCCCTAATAAAATCTAAACGGCTGGAGCGATTTCAATGAAACTCGGAAAGTTCATAGCACTATTCCCGGCGACCTCGACCGTGCCCTTCAAATTTTGTTACGACTCACCAATCCAACATGGCGGCTGTGCGAAATATTTCACCAGCATTCAATATCTCCGAAACTATTACCGATATTACCCTGACATTTTCTAATGTGATAGAGGGATCTACTATAAGTTCACTTATGTGACTTTTGAAAACCTGGTAACTACAAAACCAACATGGATGCCAAGCGAATTTGCGATTTGACCAACCAAACGCAATGAAACTTGGTACAGTATATGTTTATATACATTGTAATGCACCGACATCTAACTTCGTTCAATTGTTCACAAAATCACAAGATGGCGGATGTGCGAAATATTTCACCGGCATTCTATATCTCTGAAACTATTAGCGGTATCTCCCTAAAATTTTGTACGGAGATAAAGGGCACTACTGGAAGTCCATCTATAAGACTTTCAAAAACCGGTTAACTACAAAATGAACATGGCGGCCAAGCGAATTTGAAAATTTTAAATAGACCTTTCTCGCGATTTAATGTTCCAAGCGCACTGAAACCTGGTACAGGAAATATTTATACACATTGTAATCCACTGGTATCTAATTTAGTTCAATTGTTTACATAACCTCAAGATGGCGGCAGTACGAATTTTAAAATTAAGTTTTTATTTCTTGTGATGTAGTCATGCGATCGAAGTGAAAGTTTGAATAATGAACCTACGCAATAATTTTCCTTTAATGGTACGTGACTCTATGGCCTATACATTTAACAATCCAACATGGCGACCATCCGAAGTATTTAGACGATACTGAATATCTACGAATCTATTTTAGCAATCAAACTGCATTTTTTTAATGTTCATAAGGGCTATGAACTTAAGTTCACCTATAGGACTTTAAATAACCTGGTGATCACAAATCCAACATGGCGGTGACGCGAATTATAAATATTCACATGGACTTTTCTCGCAATTTAACCATCCGCATGCAGTGAAACTTGGTACAGTAAATCCTTATACGAATGTTAATCCACTGGCATCTAATTTATTTCAATTGTTTCCATAACCTCAAGATGGCAGCTCTGCAAAATTTTAAAATCTCCTTGGTTTTTCTTGTGTCTTAATTATGCGATTGAAGTTTGAATACTACACGTTCACAATCATATGCATGTAACAGTACATAACTCTAGGACCTACATATATAAAATCCAACATGGCGACCATCCGAAATATTTAGACGGTTCTCAATATCTACAAATCTATTACAGCAATCAAACAGAAATTGTGTATGTTGACAGTGGCAATTAACATAAGTAGGATATATGAAAATAGGCTGTATAGTTCTTCACGGAACTACTTGTTGCATTTTTGTTCTGTGTTACTTCAACGGGAAAGAACCTGTGAGCTATCTCATCTTCATGCAGAGCGTATGTCAGCTTGCAACGGTGTTATTCTTAACGTGTTACCCCGTGCAACTCACTGTGGAAGCCGGGGGTTTCCTTGCCCATACCCATATTGCACCACGTGCTAGACCTCCCCCTCCCCCAGCTTCTTGTAACCAGTGTCACTCACATGCAGTTCATTTCTGGCACTGTGAAGTGTAAGGCAATTCTACAATGCCTAAAGTAAAAACAACTACAAGTAATCTTCTGTTGCAGAATGTAAAGATAATTTTACTTCTGACGGGGGCGTTCTGTTCTGCCAACCATTTGGGAAAGCAATCAAGGCTGAACAGCGATCTCAAGTTACACAACACTTAACGGGCAAGACACATATTGCGGCAGTTTCGCGCCTTCAGAATAAGTGTTTCGTGATAATCGGCGGTCATTTGTGATTGACAATTCGAAGATGTATCCCGTTGTGTATTGTAATGCTTCAGCAGTCAGTGAGACATAGAATAAATTGCATTCGTTAGTACTGCATATTGTTATATTCATTTTAATAAATTAAATTATAATTAAATATTTTTACTTTTTAGTCACTTATTTCAGGGATTTTTAATACATAAAAAATATTTTCCCGATTTTTAGCACCTAAAAATCCTAGCCCTAGTTAGATAGATAGATAGATAGATAATGCCTTTATTGGTGGCGAAGTTAGGGCTCAAGGCCCTCTCTTACACTTAACCACTAGAAGAGTATACATCTACATGACTTATAATTACAAATACCAATCGCACAAACAATATTAATAGCAATAAGTATAGTGATAATATGAATAATGGTAGAATCATTAATTTCAAAAATACACAAAGTAAAGTACCCTTAAATGACGTAACTACAGTAATCCGATCATTCATCTCATTCATTCATTCATTCATTCAACATTTATCCAGGACGTCAGCGGGATCCACCCAGCAAATACTCGCAGCAAGCCACTTTAAACTTGCGATGAGAGGGATTGCCTCTAATGTTCGCCGGTAGCAAATTCCATGAGCTGGACGCAGAGATTATGAACGAGTGGTTGTAAACAGCAGTACGGTTTATAGGTATGGCAAGAGAGGAACCAGATCTCGTATTGTGGTCATGATTGGACGAGAGGTAAGAAAACGGTGAAACAAGATAGTTAGGGGTATTAGTGGAAAGTATTTTGTGCAGTAGTGATAACATGTGGAGTTCACGACGCTGGTGCACTCGAAGCCACGACAGCTCCTTATAAAAGGGTGATATATGAACATCATATCGCAGGCCAAAGATATATCTTACACAGTTGTTGAGGCACCGGTCCAGTTGCTTGTTACTGTCGCAGGTTATTTCAGTCAACACAGTGTCACAGTAGTCAAATATAGGTAGTATCAGAGAACGAATTAGTTGTACTTTAAGTCGAACAGAGAATACATTACCGAACCGTTTCAGAGGATATAAGCATTTATGTACTTTATTACATGTGCTTATCACCTGTTTAGTCCAATTTAAGGTCCCAGTCATAATAATTCCTAAGTTTGTCAGTGAAGTAGAGTAGGGTATGATTTTATTGTTTAAAATTAATGGCGAGATGTCACGTTGCTTGGTGAATATAAGTTTTTACTTGTACCGATAACAATCACTTGAGTTTTAGTTGGTTGGTTGGTTCTTAAGTTTAGGGGCTGCGACAACGCGGTCATGTAGCCCCGTGTACTTTGGGTGGGTGTAGAATCTGTCTGATAACCGGTGTTAATTGTGATGACTGTATTAAACTTGAGTTTTATTTGGGTTTATTAATAAACTGTTTTTATAAGCATAGTCGCTAAACTGTTGTAGGTCAGAATTTATTTTAATAATTGCATTATTGATATCACTCGGTTTTGAATGATAGTAGATCTGTACATCATCTGCATACACTTGCAACTTGCAGAAATTAAGGGCTTTTGATATGTCATTTATTTGGATGATAAATAACAGTGGCCCAAGAACCGAACCCTGAGGGACACCGAGGGTCTTACTTTGCCATCCCGAACTCGCATTTCCCACTATGACACGTTGCCGGCGATTTTCGAGGTAAGAGGAAAAGAACCGGAGTGACACACTATTAAAATTTAGTTCTCGAAGTTTCTGCAGTTATTACTGTAGTGTCGTGTATCTGGTGTATGTCTAATTTGCAGGAATCTGTGTTTATGTCGTGTTTACAATAGCGAGTGTAACTGCAGTTATTATGGTCTAGGATTGGAGTAGGTGCCTTGGGGATGGAAATACTGTTATGAGAAACATTTCAAGTTGACAGTAAAGTATTGTAATGTAACCAATATTGTGTTCATTTCTGTTTTTGTATTTGATTAGTTGATTGATCGATTGAATATTTGGATGAATGAATGGTTGATGGATTCTTTTATTAAATGTACTGGACCCTTTAGTATTGCAGTGTTTATATGTAAGAAATCTTAATCAAGGGGTCACGCTCAGTTCCTAGTGTGATGTTTACGTTCGCTAAACAACATGCTCTACTGAGGCAAGGGTCATAGGATTAAAACTATAATTAAGAAAGAAGTGAAAAGACGTAAAGTAATAACATAATTTAATGACTATTTGTGCAAAAATGAAATGAATATAAACAATAACAATCTTAAAAATCCTCCCTGAATCTTCCCATGACGAAATATCTATTAATGTTGAGGAGTCAGACGGATCTCCCCCTTATAAAAATGTGGATCCAAGTTCCACTAACTTGCATTGGATTGTATGTACGCGTAATGACTAACTACGAGGAATGAGTACTTTGGATGACTGTTCGTTTACATCGGGTAACAGCCACGATGCTTACGATCAATCATCTCGTAAATCAACGTTTACGGATATGGGACACAACACTAATAAAAACCATTAAAAATTAATGCTGACACACAATCTAAAATCTACTATTTACAGGAATCTCCCTCGAGACCCTCCTTCAATGCGGTGACGCTCAATACACAAACAAGGAAAGACAGCATCGCACGTGACTACACGGGTCACAAATATGAAACATAAACATGGAAATAAACCAACAACAACAAAAGCCTCAACGGCTGAGATTACCTTATATGAACAAACATGCACGTTAAGCTAACGCTTCGGAGATTATAGTGATTCGCAGGCAACTCCCATTTATTTAAACAATTTTTACCATTGATCAGTTCTTATTCTGTATTTCAAGTAACTTTACGGAGCCAAAGCACTCCCTAATGACCTTGCTGCAATCCTTTCAGCCCCCCTTGTGAAACCAGCTTCCCCCTACCACAACACCTGTCATCGTCCAGCCCAGTGTGTAAAAATAACCTGACCAACTGTCCCGTTATCTCGTAGAATCAACAGCAACAAATCTCAACCACATAAACATATGGTAAGACATTAATCGAAATAGCCACATACGTCCTCGCAAGGTAACGATATGGGCTTGGCATCAAGCTGACAGAAATCAGTCTACGCTGAAATTCCCGCTTGTAATGACCAATAATACACACACACACTGCTGGAAATGACATAACACTTTTCACACAGGTCAGTTGAATAAGATGCTCACAAACTAATTAAAAAATATTAAAACCTACGAGAGAGCTGACTGCTCCTCACCACAAATTACATTGCTCCAACGGCAATAACTCACTGAATCTGATCAATAATAAACATTACAAAGATTAATTTACCCTCCAATCTACTGCATGATTATACTAATTCAGTCCTACTTCTGAAACACAACATATCTCCGAGAGACGTTTCTCAACCGCATTACGTAAACATATGCGAACACGGTCGTCCACATAGTCACGTTAGTTAATAAAAAAAACAACAAGAAACTCTAACTAAACAAAATTGTGCAAGCTGTTTCCATGCAAAAGGTGTGTCAGACCAAAACTAAATACACTACGTTAATCAACACAAGCAAGATATTTACAGAAACCAATTTGTCCCATATACCATAAGTTAATTTATCAGATAATAAGAATATTATTCTGTACTCATTCTCAGCCAATCACCGTCAACGGACATCTGCAGCCATTTCCCAACTTAATGCTGCTTAGCTCGTCTCAAACATTTCGACGGAGTGTTGTCGGTTCCAAACTTCTTCCATGGTCAGTGATGTCATCTCTCGTGCTGATGTAAAAAAGTTATAGATTATTATACACTCGATATCTGACTACTAAATTCGCCGTTCTAGGTACTTAGTTCCCCAGAAACAGTCTGTTGGCGAATTGTCGAAGATACTGTCCCTACAAAAATAGTACAGTGACCATCTATCACACTGATTTTAACACACTTGTATTAATAAAAATCTGTGTCCTCATGACACGCAAAGTACAAGTGCCTACGTCCTTGGACGCGCAAAATGTAATTATAACCTGTGTCTTCCGACACACACAATATAATCAACAGAAGTTACCTACGTCCTTAGACGCACAAAATATAGTCAGTAGTTCTTGGCTCTTTACGCCACTTATAAATGAACTGGCCCTAGGTATCGATAGAGGGGGAAATTATATAAAAGTTTCTCAAAATAATAGTGGTACAGGAATGAAACAAATATCACTGAACTCGTAAAATTGCGCAGGTCAAGAATATGCCCATTAATTCAAGAATCGATCGTAGAGATGTTGTCTAGCCGATCTCCAGCGTTAATGCTAGATATCGCGTGCCCAAGCTAGACTTGGCGCGCTCGTAAGCATTCATCTCTCATTGGTTCCACATTTTCTGTTAACTTCGCGGTTTTATCAGACCTCGACCTCGTAGGAGTGTCCAGTGGTACCATCGACCACTCACGTTACTGCATTATATTTTTTCTAGGCGCGAACAGTACAATGCACATGCCATAAGCGTGTCTCACCACGCGTCCCTTTTATTTTGAGGTGGCCACCACCTGTCCTTCTGAATCATTGCTATGCTATTACTTTTCACAATCCTTAAGTATCTAGCCTTTTGTCAAACTGCTGCAGGTATGTCCCAACTGTCTCCAACAAATGCTTGAAATTTCCTCATCTTCGTCTGGCTATTTTATGACGCTGGTGGAAATATTAATTAATTGAAGAAATAAAACATCGAATCATTTATCCATCAGAGGATAAAGGGTTCAGTACAAGCGAATGAATTAATGTAACTTACTATTTTGTTGTTTTCTAGATCCTCGAATGTCAGTTTTGATTATTTTCCTTCAGTGTTGAACTTTTTCTTCTTATCTTTTCATTGATGTTATTGAGATTTTACGATTACTGTATAGACTATAGTTTTTAATTTTCTGTAAATAATTATTTTAATGTTTCCTGTACATTTGGGATTTTATGAATAAATAACTGGAAGCTAGAGGTCCAAGTTGTTTGAGAGCGTGTCGGTATGGTTGTGGTTGTTGATAGATAATAGTGTATTTCATTTGTGTTCGTGTTTGTTGTTTTTGTCACATGAGGAGTCTGTCTAAATTGAAAATCTCTGGCTAAAAGACGAAAATTTGCAATTCTTGTTCTTATCTTCAAAGTATTCAATAATATTTTGTATAGTCCATATTTAATATAACAGTTTAATTAACGTGTCCCATTTCCCTCAACTCGACCTAAGTTTGTTACATTAAACTGCCCAAGAACTAGAACTGAACAGCACAAACATTCCCCGATCATTGGGCAATTCAAGCATACAATGAACATTCAATGGCAACCAACATCGACTTATTCAGTTCCTTTGTTTCTGCATGCCGTAAGATCACATAAACTCGTACATTTCACTTACCAATTTCCTACACAGAATTATTTTATTTTAGTATTTAGTTGTAGAAATGATTTAGATTTCAAGCTCAAACTTATGCCTGTCGATTATTCTATAATTTTATAGGATTGCGTGTAACCAAATGTGCATGTGTTTCTTTTTATTAGGTATATGGCTGTTAGAAGACAATAAATCCAAATAAATAATAAATAATGCACACACACAGAAGATATGAGGGATGACCGTTACTCACCTCCGCAGGTATAACCTTACATTATCCTGCACGTGTCCCCTGGGTGGTGCTAAACGAGCAACAATATTACTGGAGCCAGATAATCCTTGTGATCTCCTGGCATATATCACATTGCCAAAATGGCAAAAATCAAAGAAACGGACCTTTTCATGACCATCTAGACAGAAATCTGAGTCCAAACATTGGATTGTGTCAACTGAACATCGAAGGCATTAGTAGAACCAAATGCCATTACTTACGTAAGATCTTGGATGATAACAGAGTTGATGTACTTGCGGTTCAAGAACATCATGTTGAGAATGTAAACCAATTCTCCTCAAGAGGTAAAATACCTGGTTTCGATCTCTTAGGTGCCACGTATGATAAGGTTTTTGATGTGGTAACATATGTACGGAGCAGTATATAAAATGCATACCTTCTTTGCATTAATATAACTGAAAACACCCAAGAAGATGTCGTGTATAGATTATTATGTAAATGTGTATATGGACTATATTTGTATTTGTGCAATGTGATTCCAAAAGCTAAATAAATAAATAACATAAGATATCATCCCAGCATTCGGTCAAAGTGAATGAGAAATAAACAGGTGGAGCCCACATTCAGTACCTCATTATGGCCGCTTTCAAAGCCGGATTTCGAGCCACCATCTCCAGGTTTTCAGCTATGGTGCGCGGCTACGCTGCGAGGTGTACAACTCAGGATGTGTACCAGGAAATAAGTCCGAGTAGCCTACTTGGAAGCCATTAACGGAGCCTACAGAGGAACAAGTGTAATCTGCGAAAGAACAATGCTGGACTAATTAGATGGTGGTAATAAACTTGGTAATTGTATGTAAATAAGAGGGGAGATGATGATGGATGTGGTGCGAGAAGAAAGGTCTATTGACGACTCCATGACTTGTTTGACCCTTCACAACAAGAAGAGAAACTTTCTACCATTCGTCTTCCCGGCTACGAGATACATTTCTGTTGTTGTTTGAGTCTTCAGTCTTTTGACTGGTTTGATGCAGCTCTCCATGCTTCCCTGACCTGAGCTAATCGTTTCATATCTACATAGCTCTACCACTCCCTACATCCGACGCAATCTTTCTAACATATTCTAACCTTGGTCTACCCCTACAGTTCTCATCCTCAACCCTTCCTTCCATAACTAACTTTGATGTTCCTGTGTGTCTTAGTAGACTATGTGTCCTACCAACCTATCTCATATCTTCATAGCAGTCGCCAGAATCATCTCTCCTCTCCCAATCGTCGTAATCCCTCTTTAATTGTAACCCTTTCCGATCTTCATTATTCTCCTGTAACACCGCACTTCAAACGCTTCAATTATCCTCTTATCTCTCGCTCCAACAGTTCGAGTTTCACTTCAACAGAGCGCCACAATTCAGACAAAGGCTTTAAAAAATCCTTATTCGATGTTAACAGATTCCTTTTCTGTACAAATGCCTTCATTGCCTGTGCCTACCTAGTACATTTTATGTCCTCTTTGCCTCGTCCATCACCGGTTATTCTGCTACGTAAGAGACGTCTCCCACTTCCTTCAGCCAATTTGAAAGTGTGTCTGTTTTTCTGATTCTCCACGAAATTTTGCGTTATTTACACGTTCAAGGCTAATTTATGACGAATGTCTGTTTGTCTATTAATCTGCGACCATCTCGTAGTGTAGCGGCTGTCTCCTCGGAGGTCTGGGTTCGTTCCCCGGCTCTGCCAGGTATTTAATTCTGGTCTGAGGGCTGGAACGTGATACATTCAGCCTCATGAGTCAAAACTGAGAAGAGGTGGGTTCAATTCCCACCTCAGCCATCCTGGAAGTGGTTTTCCTTGGTTTACCACTTCTCTTTCAGGCAAATACCGGGGTGGTTGCTAACTTAAGACCACGGTTGCCTCCTTCCTAATCCTGGCTTGTATTACAACACAACTGCAGCCATCACAATAGCATACGTTACGGCATCAGATAAAATTCCAAACGCACCAAAGTTCACGGGGTTGAATGACCACAATGACCAAGCACCTTAAATTAAATGGCAAAAAAAAGAAAAATGTTTATCTAGTCCACCTCGTTGTATTGTACAGTACCCCAGGGGTACGCACCCCTTGGAGACCATCCCCCCATCATCTATTTAAATATCCTAACTGGCAATCCTTATAAAGCCAGACCAACATCTATCAATACCGCAAGGACAGCTTGGCATCCTGGAAAGCTGGCCCAATCCTTGCATAACCACTACAAACATCGACACACTATTAACTAGGGCAGCTATGCCATCACAATGCTGACAGCATAGCGCCGAAGAATATAAAAGGGAATCCTAAGGAGGTCAGAGGATCTCTCAATTATCAGTCCTGCAGTGTGACGGCCGAAGGCTACGCCGGTATCATCAGGTGAGTGAGTCAGAACGTGTTCAGAATCCTATAACTTTGTAACCTTACACCCAATTTGTATAGACAAGTGTACACATTGTAACATCACTACATCCCTTAAAAGGGACTCACATATCCATTATTACTGACCAATAAACACTTGGTCAGTACTTTACACCTGCATTACTGTCTACACGTTTCTTTACGCCCTAACTCCCTTCCTGAACTCTCCGTCACTATTAGACGTGACTTATAGTAGCCAGATACTTGCTAGTGCAAACATCATCGTATTCCCGTACCGGCCTGACTGCCAGGAACGGCACGCGCCTTCTAGCTGACGCGTGCAAGTCTATTATCTAACCAGACAGCTGGACGACTACATCAAGATGGCGTCACAGTGAAAGTGTAGTGAAATAGCAGCTAGTGTAAATATTTGATAAAAGTGGTAAAATATTATAACAGAGGCTTAAAATCTATAAAGTTACTTTCCTTAGATCAAGTGTAATACGGAATATTGATAGTATTTAGAAATTCTTGTTGATAATTTAATAAACTTAAACTAAGTTGTGGGAACGTGTATCCAAAGATTCGGTGACTTCTTCAATCACTGTTTGAACCAAGTAGAGCAGTGGTGCTTTTACGAGACTTCACCCGATTGGAAGATATACGTATTTCACATTCTTCTTTATTGGTAGGTTATTAGATTAATTCTATTAGGTAGTAATAATTAAATTAAATTTAGTGTAATTTGGTGTAAACATCTAGGCTCACTTAGATCTCTAGTATGACGACAGTAAACAGTGTTAGTATCTCGTCAGGTTGTGTAACCGTAACGGATTTATGCTCGTCGTGCAAAATAAAAGTAAAAAATGCAAATAAAATCATCACAAGATCTCAGGTAAAATTGAATGAGGAGAAAAGTGAAACCGATTGTCGTAATGTAGGCCTACCGCTACCGTCATGCGAATGCCATAACCTGAGAAACGAACTGTCCTCAAAAGACGAAATTATAAAGCTGCTAAAGGAAGATATTGCTAAGTTAATGGAAGAGTTGAATAAATTAAAAGGAAACAGAGAGGAAAGCAAGGAAACTTGGTCGACAGTGATTGCTGGTAAGGTAAGATTGAATAAGCCTAGGCCTATAAATGGAGTACATGTAACTGAAATTCCCGTCTCAAATTCATTTGGAGTGCTTGTCGAAGAAAATGATGACTTTCCTCAAGAAGAAAAGAAGAAAGTGATAAAGAGAAAATCCAGGAAGATGCGGATATTTGCGGATAGCCACGGGCGAGATGTAGCAGCAAGCGTTTTGGAGAGAAGCCGAGAAATGGAGGTCACTTCGACAGTGAAGCCAGGAGCTCAGATTGCAGAAGTCACGAACGGGATGATAGGAGAGTGTGCGTCCCTTACTGCAAAGGACTACGCAGTGATCATCGCTGGAGCAAACGACGTCTATAGAAATGAGAGTAAAAAGGTAATCAAAGATTTAAAGGGTACATTGCCATCCATGCAAAAAACAAATGTCATTATTGTAAACATTCCGCAGAGACACGATTTAATTCCCAAGTCATGTGTAAATGTAGAAATAGAGGCTACAAATGGAAAAATTCATAAAATTTGTAAGAGTTTTCCAAATGTCCAAATTGTAGATGTAAGTAAATTAGACAGGAAGTTCCACACTCGGCATGGCCTACACTTAAATAGATTAGGAAAAGAGTATCTTAGTGATGAAATCTGCAAAATTGTAAATTCAAATGGTAAGAATAATTCAACAGTAATATCATTAGAGTGGAAGCAGGGAAACTGGTAGAAGAAGCCAAACGTGAGGTTTGGCATTCACATCTTTTGAAGTCAAATTTAACGGAGTGCAACAATGGTATTTCGGATTTGTCTAGCAACAATAATAATAACAATTATGATAATAATAATGTAAATAAATCACCAACACAAGCTTGCAAAAGTAACAAATTTAAAATTTACCACCAGAATGTCCAGTCTCTTTATAATAAAATTGATTACATAAATCTAATGCTTAAAAATGAACTTAAAGACATCTCAGCACTATGTATTTCAGAACATTGGCTGAAAGAGGAACAACTCGAATTAATTCAATTCCCAGGGTTTATACAAGCTAGTAAATACTCTAGATCTAATATTAGCCATGGTGGTACTTGCATCTTCTTAAGAAATAATTTAGATCATGAACAGATAACAGCTTATGATTATCTAATTATGGAACAGGATTTTGAATTCTCTGCCGTAAAAATTCAGCAGTCTAAGTTAATAATTGTATGCGTATACCGTTCTCCGTCAGGAAAGTTTCCTCTATTTATAGATAAACTAGAATTGTTACTCAATAACATGAGCAAAGTAAATTTCGATATAATAATTTGTGGGGATGTAAATGTGGATTTCTTAAAACTTGATAGAAATTGTGAATTATTAAACCAGTTACTAATTTCCTATGGACTGAAACCTACAGTAAATACACCAACAAGAATAACAAAATTTAGTAAAACCACTCCTGATCAAATTTTTATAAATACAGATAAATATCACCATTCAATAGAAGTCTATTGTCCGGGTTTTAGTGACCACCATGGACAAATACTGAGTTTTGAAGTATCCGAAGTAATCAATAATAATGATAATGGAGTAAAATCAAAGTGCAGGTCATTCACTGAATCAAATGTTACATATTTCAATGACTTATTAAATAAGGAAACATGGTCAGAAATTTATGAACTAGAAAATGTAAATGATAAATTTAATGCATTTAACAGTACCCTAAAACACTATTTTGAAATAGCATTCCCCTTTAAACGAAGAACTGTTCAAAATAACAAAACTAGCAATTGGATAACAACAGGGATTATAAATTCATGTCAAAGAAAGAAATTTCTACACAAATTATATAAACAATACCACACAACACCTGAATTCAATTTATACTACAAAAAATACAATAGCATATTAAATAAGGTAATAAGACTAGCAAAGAAAATGCATAATGATAATTTTATTTCCCAATCATCTAATAAAAACAGGGCTATGTGGTCCGTAATAAAGAAAGAAACTGGAAAATCTGCTAAAATACAAAGGAACATTACACTGACCAGAAATAATAAAGTGATTAATAATCCAGAGGAAATAGCAAACACTTTTAATGACTATTTTCTGGAAATTCCGCAAAAATTATTAAATAAATCACAGGTAAATACACTAAATTCTAATAATAAAATAAATATATGCAGTGATTCTTTATTTATAAATCATGTCACAAGTGAAGAGGTAAGAATAGTTATAAAAGAGCTAAAAAATAAATTCTGTGCTGGCATTGATGGCATCCCTGATGCAATTTTAAAGAAATGTGCAGAAAATATAATAAATCCACTTACGCACTTAATAAACAGTTCAATTCTCTCAGGAACTTACCCGGATATTTTGAAGTTATCAAAAGTAATTCCAGTGCACAAAAACGGTTCAAAAGATGAATTAGATAACTATCGTCCTATTACCTTACCAACTGGTATTGCAAAAATTGTGGAAAAAATTATGTATAAGAGACTGATAAGTTTCATAGAAAAAAATAAAATATTATCAAACTCACAACATGGATTTAGAACGGAAAAATCTACACAGACAGCAATTTACGAATGTAGTAATAGTATACTGAAATTAATTGACAATAAGGAACATGTAACTGGCCTATTCTTGGATTTATCGAAAGCATTTGATGTAGTTGACCATAAAATCCTCCTTACCAAACTAAATCAATATGGTGTTAGAGGTCTAGCTAATAAATGGATAGAGTCTTACTTAACAGGGCGTAAACAAATAGTAAGCTTGAGACACAAGGATGATGGAACCAAATTACTTAATGAAACATTGTCCAATGAGGGAATTATTGAATTTGGAGTACCCCAGGGATCGGTTTTGGGCCCACTACTCTTTCTTCTATATATCAATGATATAACACAGAACGTTCATTCACATAAGGAAATTTTGTTTGCGGACGATACAACACTCGTAATAAAAGGTGAAACTAAACAGGTCATACAGCAGTCTGCTGACTCCGTTACAGGAGAGTTAACCAAATGGTCACAAGATAATCGCCTCATAATAAACTATAAAAAGTCAGTATGTCTAAATTTCCACACTATACAGAATAGGAATCCTGCGATGCCCAATATAACATTAAATGGTCATCAAATAGAAAATAAATCAGAAACAAAGTTTTTAGGACTATGGATACAACAAGACTTGAAATGGAATAAACATATACAATATCTGAATACTAAACTGAACTCGATGTGCTTTGCGTTACGTATTTTGAAAACCTGCACTAGCATGCACACATTAAGAAATACTTATTTTGCTTATTTCCATTCATACTTAAGATATGGGATCATATTTTGGGGTATGTCGCCAGATGTACTAAGCACGTTTAGGATACAAAAGAGAGCGATTAGAATTATGGCAAATGTAAACTCTAGAGAATCATGTAGACCTCTGTTTAAAGATTTAAACATTCTCCCACTGCCCTGCATATATATCTTTGAAAGTATTATGTTTTTTAAAAAGAATTTAATGAATAAAGATGTTTTTCTTAAAACAAACAATGATGTTCATAGGCATAACACAAGACAAAATCAAAACATTCATATTTCACACACACACACAAGCATATATCAAAAAGGAACTTTTCACACTGGAGTTAAATTATACAATAAACTACCCCAGTATATAAAACTGGCCCCAAAAATAAAAACCTTTGATAGAATGTTGAAAGCTTATCTGCAGTGCCATTGTTTTTACTCAGTAGTTGAATATTTTAGCGTATAGGAGTGATGGAATCTATAACTATATTTTACTTTTTTAATTTAATTTTAATACCTAGCTGTATGTTGTTGTATTTATAGAATTAAGTTTTCATATTATGATAATAGAGTGAGGTGTAAATAGTTGTGCAATAAGATTGTATCTATTAAGATTTGCTATTATAATAAGTTATAAATAGTTATAATCTTAGTAATATATACCTGTTAGTTCTTTTATTTTATGCATGTAAATTCTGACGTGTCCTATATCAAAAATGTATTGAATGCATGTATTTGATCAAATGGAATTGATAAAAATCTATCTATCTATCTATCTAAGCCAGCGCGTTGACCTTACGCTAAGTCCATCCCCTAAAATACTCCTACATCATTTATAGGAGCACCCCAACACTAAAACAACACTCTACACTGGTCAGCTTGCCCGACTACGGGAAGCTACCCCCTTTTAGACATTTCCTTCTAAATCAACACAATAACTCTTCCGTTTTAGATCCTGCTACCCCCAAATAAGGGATCTAAAACAGTATAGTGGCTAGCATTCTTGGCTATCGATAGATGTAGCCTACTGTAGATGTTAAAGATCTCTTTCTGGGCAAAATTCCGGTGTCTCTAAAAGCCGCAGTAGTTAAGAGGGACATAAAACCAATATTGTTGTTTTGTTCACAAGCTATCAGTGAATTTATTAATCTCTCGGCTTCGGTGGTGTAGTCGGTAGCATGCTGAGTTTCTATGCCCAAGATAGCGGGTTCAAACCCGGCCGAAGCCATCGGTTTTTTTAAGAGCGTTCAAAATCCCTCAATATGCCTTCCTTCGGAGGGGAAGTAAATCCGGCGGTCCCATGTCATAGATTTATGGCATGTTAAAGATCTTTCCACTAATTACACCTGTGTGAAACTTAATTGGATAGGTTAAGAATGTAAACAACGCTCTTAGGTTGCTACGTTCGTTGCCAAGAGCCGACTGCGGTGGCGTCTAGTAGCTAAGTTCTGAACTAGGCCTAGTAGTCGTTGACGGTGGCGTTTGGCGGCCAAAGTAGGAACTATTTGAATAATTCAAAGTTGCAGTCCTTACTTGAATTTAAAAAAAAAAACAGATACACACACTAATACAGTCATCACAATTAACACCGGTTATCAGACAGATTCTACACACACCCAATGTACACGGGGCTACATGACCGCGTTGTCGTAGCCCCTAAACTAAGGAACCAACCAACCAATTTCATGTAATTTATTTCAGGATTAGGGCATAACCCAGCTCTGTTTGGGTACATTCGTGTTGACCGACTGAAAAGCACCAAACTTTTGTTCAATATTGTTGTATTTGATTGTTTTTCTACAGAAAACGAATCTGTTGACATCGAATATACAGTGGATTTAGGTATTAGGAAGTCATCTTTGAAAGCCTTTCTCTGGAGCGTGGCGCTCTATGGAAGTAAAACTTGAACTGTTGGAGCAGCAGAAAAGAGGAGAATAGAAGCGTTTGAAATGTGGTGTTACTGGAGAATGATGAAGATCAGATGGGTAGATAGAGTAACAAAATGAAGAGGTATTAAGACGAGTGGGAGAGGAGAGATGTTTCTGGGGACTGCAAATGAAGAGAAGATGTAGGTTGGTAGGACAGTTACTATGACACCCACGAAGAGCAAAGTTAATTATGGATGGAAGTGTCGAGGATAAGAACTGTAGGGGTAGTCCAAGGTTACAATATGTTAAACAGATTGCCTCGGATGTAGGGTGTGGTAGCTGTGTAGAGATAGAACGATTTGCTCAGGACAGGGAAGCATCAAACCAGTCAAAAGACTGAAGACTCAAACAACAGCAACAGGGGGCTTTGCATTATCGTGGTCATGTAGACCCGTGTACTTGGGTGTGTGTATAATTTGTCTGATAACCTGTGTCACTGTGATGTTTGTACTAGTGTATCAATTTTTAATTGAGGTAGGATTTGGGCAGGAAGCGGCCGTGGCCTTTAGTTAGGTACCATCCCGGGATTTGCCTGGAATAGAAGTGGGAAACCACGGAAAGACACTTCCAAGATGACTATGGTACGAATCTAATCCGCCTCTTCGCAGCTTTACCTCCCAATGCTGAGTGTACCCCGATCCAGCCCTCAGACTAGAATTAAAATTCTAACCCAGGCCTACGCGATGACAGCCAACAATGCTAGCCAGTACGCAACAAGGCGGACTAGAGTGGATTGCATGCAACAAATAGGACTTCTAAGCCCTATACACATCGTCATATATATTATTTCAGTAGTATAGACCCCTCCTGCGTCGCCCACAAGCAACCAAACGTGACAAATGAACATTCATATGAAAGATAATATACATTAGCAGTGACGCATTGCACTCTAATTTCATAAATATCAATAATTTCTTTAAGAAATTACTTTAAAAAAAACTGTACGAAGTGTGCGATTAGCAGATCCTGTTGCTGCAGGAAGATACGCTCCATAATTACTGTCCACTTCACATTTTGGCCGCTGTGACGCCTGTTTCAAGTTATTTTAACATTCTGAGGTATTTCCGTTACCATTTTGCATGGATTTCAGAAACAGTAATTTAAAGGAATGAGTACTCAAATCGTAAAATTTCATAATTATTGAATAACCAGTGAGTGTTACAGCTAAGCTGTCAATCAATGGACTCAGAACACAAATGACATTAGCAGTGACGAATTGCATTCTAATTTAATAAATATCAATTTTTGTAAGAAGTGTGCGATTTGCAAATACTGTTGCTGTAGGAAAATCCGCCCAGTTCAGCGCGTATTTTGGCCGTAGGGACGCCTGAAACGTAAATTGTGTTCTATAAACATTTGGTTAAAATAAACACGTAACAACCTTTCTCCTTAAGTCTCTTATTATAAACATATTGTCTGGCTGCGTGGCTCAGGGGTAACGTTCTCGCTTGCTGAGCCCAAGGTTGCAGGTTCGAAACCTGGCGCAGTCAGCTGGCATTTGAGGGTGCGCAAATGCGAGGGAGCCGTGTCAGTACATTTACTGGCACGTTAAAGATCCCCTTCGGGGCAAAATTCCGGCACCCCGGCGTCTCTAAAAGCCAGTGTAGTTAAAAGGGACGTAAAACCAATAACATTATTATTATTATTATATAAACATATTGCGGAAAGTGTGGCATGGGTCCGCTAGTTATATTAAGATAAGCTAATTCCATTTCTGTGGCGACGAACTGAAAGTTGAAGTGTTGGACTGTTTCGTGTCGGCAGTCGTCAACTTCAA
Organism: Meconema thalassinum; assembly: GCA_946902985.2. NCBI lineage: Eukaryota > Metazoa > Arthropoda > Insecta > Orthoptera > Tettigoniidae > Meconema > Meconema thalassinum. The sequence continues at coordinate 2,064,684,969 of OX336388.2, read as the reverse complement.
AGAAGTGAATCACTCGCTTCGATATTGAATGTGACAATAGAATATTGGAGAAAGTTTTCCGAGAACTAATATTGAAGGAAACATGAGGTTTTGACGGTATGTCACTCTTACTTGTAGATATACAGCCGGTAATAAATCACCAGCTTTAGGTGAACGTAGCGCGGGATATGGGGAAACCACTGTCTGGGGCCCGCCATGCAGCGCACTGTAATTTACGACAGTATGACGAGACCTGTCAAATTATTTTGAAATGCAGCGGGCAATAAACGTTCTGATCCTTCACAGCCTACGCCCGAACCGAATGTTTACTGGTGTCTTCACGGAATCGTGAGTTCCAAGAAGTGTATCTTGAGGAAAGCTTTCTCTCCAATTCCTGTAACACGCCACCGCTGGATGACAGTTACTCTGGTAATTAGCAATGTTGCCAGATTAAAGTTGTTGAAAATAACTGGCGAGGTTGTGGTGGTCTTTGTTGCTTTAACCCTCCGTTAGGTGAACGGGAATTTACTGTACAACGCCATTTATCGTGATGGGTCTGGTCAGTGACGCGGGATGAACAGGGGGATCAAATCACCACCAGAGCCTAATAAGCGGCTTCGGTGGCGTAGTCGGTAGCATGCTGAGCTTCTATGGCCAAGTTAGCGGGTTCAAACCTGGCCGAAGCCGTCGGATTTTTTAAGAGCGTTAAAAATCCCTCAGTATGCCTTCCTTCGGAGGGGAAGTAAAGCCGGCGATCCCATGTCATAGATTTATGGCATGTTAAAGATCCTTCTACTAATTGCACCTGTGTGAAGCTAAATTGGATAGGTTAAGTGTGTAAACAACGCTCTTAGGTTTCTACGTTCGTTGCCAAGAACCGACTGCGGTGGCGTCTAGTAGCTAAGTTCTGAACTTGGCCTAGTAGTCGTTGACAGTGGCGCTTGGTGGCAAAAGTAGTAACTAGTTGAAAATTGTATAAGTCTGCAGTCCTCACTTGAATTAAAAAACAGATAACACACACTAGTACAGTCATCACAATTAACACCGGTTATCAGACAGATTCTACACACACCCAAAGTACACGGGGCTACATGACCGCGTTGTCGCAGCCCCTAAACTTAAGAACCAACCAACCAAGAGCCTAATAATCAGGGCCCGGAATTATGTGCTTAACTTTTCAGAAGTACCGAATGGCCTGTTTGTCATCTCTTAATGAATGCAGTACATTTGCATTTGTCTGTTGGCACAGGCTATAGTAAAATGTGGCTTTTCACCGATGTCTCAGTCTCACTCATGGCTGTGATTATATGGAAGCTACTGAGGTATGGGTGGAGCTTAGTACTGTAATGACATTTAGGGCACAGTCTGTGCCTGTGGATGCTGTGAGAGGTTCTACTCATAGGGTTAGTACTGCTGTTCAGACTCAGAGAGGAAAGCAATGAAAAACTACCCCACTCCTCATCTTGCCTAGTACGCCTCAATTTAGCGCTGCCTTGGATTTCTATGGGTATCCACCCACATAACCCAACGGCGGTAATTTTGAGGATCCAACCAGCCTTCGGGCTGACTACCTAACAGACAAACAAGTGGAAAATATGTGATTAAATTTCCAAAATATGTTCTTCAATTTATATCATATTTATGTCTCCCAGTTACTCGAAAATAGTTGAAACGTCCGGCTGCTTGTTTTTATATATAAGGTGCGTTCAAAAAGTAACGAGCCGGAGGCTGTTATGCGCAAACCGGTGACGACATCGGCTAATCGTGGCGTGTGTAACGAGGTGTGGTTCCGACCAGAGCGTGGAAGGTCACAGCCCGTCGCTGGAGGGCACGCGTGCACGTCACGTGACGATACAAAGCGAGCAGCAGCATGCATCAATCTTCCAACACTGACAGTCGCATTGCAAATAGTGATAGGGAGGCGTCAAACGAAGAGCAAAGAGGTGTTGTTCGGTTCTGTCAGCGAAAGGAGTAAGGGGAACGGACATTCATCGCCGAATGTCACAAGTGTACGGCGAACACTGCATGTCCCTTGCAAGGGTCAAGGCGTGGAACAAGCGCTTCAGGGAAGGACGGGTGTCGTTAGCCGATGATGCCCGGTCTGGGGCACCCCCCTGCATTACCGATGACAACGTCCAGCTGGTTGATGCACTCATTACCCAGGACCACCAAGTGACAGTGAACGCCATAGCCGCTGTGGTCGGATTGAGCGTCGGAATTGTTGACACCATCATGAAGGAACTACTGCACTTACAGTACGCAAAGTGTGTGCCCAATGGGTGCTCCACAGTCTTCAACCCCACCAGGAAGCATGTCGAATGGCTTACTGACTTGGTCTTGGTTGGACGATTGCTGCATGCTGCTGCTCGCTTTGTATCGTCACATGACGTGCACACGTGCCCTCTAGCGACGGGCTGTGACCTTCCACGCTCTGGTCGAAACCACACCTCGTTACACACGCCACGATCAGCCGATGTCGTCACCGGTTTACGCATACCAGCCTCCGGCTCGTTACTTTTTGAACGCACCTTATATAGACTATATATGTATTTTTTAATTTTTTAATTTTTTAGGGAATGATAAAAATCTTGCCTGCGACGCTTGTGGGAGTCCGAACACCAGAAGGGTGTGGGATTCTTATCCACTAAAAACCTCATACCCTTCTCCTACGACCGCCCCGGAACCGCTCTCGTATTATTTTTCAGGGTGGCGTCGTACATGAAGCCTCTTATGCTTCTTCTTCTTCTACTTCCTTCAGTTCTTCTTCACCATCCTGAGTGATCTCAGTCCTGATACTGTTCGCTGAGAATAAGGAGGTCTGCTCCAACTCATAGTTCATAATCCTGTCTACAGTACAAATGTTCCCGCTTAATAGGCTGAGGCTTGCCTCAGTGTCCGAATCCTACAATACATACCGCAGATGCTTGATAAGAAAACATGTAGCCTATGTGCTGTTTTCAAATTTCATTGTAAAGAGCAGAAGAAAAGGTCACTTCAAAGACTTTCAAAGCACTCTGTCAATACTCACAAGTTTCGCAGACCACTGTTATAATTTCAAGTAAAATTTCCTCTCAAGGTAAGGACTAGTGGAGGCTCATTGGACTGTTGACTCCAGGCCCTCTGCTCTACGTAATGACCTGGCGAATTCCTGTCTTGAAATACTACTATTATACAGAGACAGGGGTGCATTCACGAAATAGAGAAGCAAATTACTGGAATTTCCAGGGTTCAAAAATGTGGGCAGCAGTTATCTAAGGAGAACAACAAACCACCAAATACAGTATAGGAAATATGTACTTTGAATAAATTCACCAGAATAAGTATTTATTTATTAAAGCGGCAAAAAATATGTAAATAAATAGAAAATATTTAGTTAAATAACAATATTTAAACACATAACTATCCGTGCCTTACTAAAAATAAATAGGCTATATGAAATTTGTTGAGGTTTTTAATTTTGAGTAAAACCTATCTTCGGATTGGTGACAAATGATTGGATATTATACGATTATACTTACTAATTTAAAGGCATTTATATTCACTCGTGTAAACTTTTATGGCGTTGCCCTAACTTTATACTTACTGAATGAGTAAAACTGTCAGCTGTTTCGTTAGCCAGAGGGGTGGCAGTGAAATGGATATTTTGCCATCTCTTCCAGAAATACACCACTTGTCAGTAACCAGAAAAAACAAAAGTTTGGTGCTTTTCAGTCGGTCAACACGAATGTACCCATAAAGAGCTGGGTTATGCCCTAATCCTGAAATAAATTACATGCGATTAATAAATACACAAAATACACAAATCACACAAAACTTGTCAGTAAGTTGACATTCTGTTCGTATCCAAGTGTATTCAATGTACAGATTGAAAAGTATGGGTGATAAGTTGCAACCTGAGAATAACGCGGTTATAAACTTGGTGTTCCTTGTTGCCATAGAGACCGTGACCTGTCCTAGATAATAATATGATGAATACATTGCATGACGTCACGCCATTTCTACATTATGACGTAGTGTCATGGCACAAGTGCGAAATGTACCGTCTGCTCGGTAACAAAGGAAGCCATTCGTTATGCGAACGATAAGGATCGCTTCCTGGACTTCTCACCCGCCGGATCTTATCACACATTTCAAACCGTTGTAAGCTTGTCAAAAACAATTGAAAATGACATTTCAAAACAGGCCGCATTATGAAGTTGTCACTCCTGACGTTGAGGTATGAGTTCCTGCGTCAACAAAGTCAGGGACTAATTTTAATGGCAGCGGCAATCAAGATTTACGTGCTTTTTAGTGATGGATGGAACGTTCGGTAAAGAGATTTTATACATGATGGATGTTGCCTGGTTATGAAAAATATCAGTTAAAATACCTCCCTTCACACGCATTATAATTTGGCCCGTATCTCTACGAACTCCCCTCATCAGAGAATATTTTTTAAACATAAGACAACTTTGTGATCCTCTGGAGGAAGTGATCTACATCATTAATTTGGCCACAGCTGTCTTACTAATTGAGTTATGTTTGAGGGTTTAGTCTTTTGACTGGTTTGATGCAGCTTTCCTCCACGCAAAGCTACCACATCCTACATCCGAGGCAATTAATTACTCATATTTGTTCTTGTTGATTTGTGATCGAATCAAGAATCATATTTCATTTGCTATAACAGAATATCAAGCTGTACCCAAGGTAAGTTAACACAATCCTATTCCTCCTTAATGAATTGTACGAGTATCATTTGTGTGTGTATTGGATACATTGACAAGCTAACCGCATTGCAATAGTCCACCAGCTTAAACAATAACGCTTGAATTTAGAATCATAAATAACAGAACAATGTAGATAACATAACTCCAGAAAATGTCCCCATTATAATAGTGGTCATTAACTATTACATGTAAAACTCAGCAATATTTCTAGGTTTGTGCCGTGTCTTGTGTGGGGATTCGCCTAGGACACCAAGCTGGCTCATCAGCGGGCTCTGGGTGTCCCCGCATGGACCCCCACAGGAGTAGCGAACTGCGCGCTACCTCCCTTTTTATGAAGCGCAACTGCGCCTCTTCACTGCGAGAACTTATTCAAGCCTCAGATCTCCAAACTTCCAGCCACTCATTCCAGTCTTCCACACACTCGGCTATGCCATTATTCAATGTTATCCACGTACTGTAATCTATAGGGCTCGGATTTCTAGGTATAATTTTTTTTTTTATGTAAATACATATTTTAAGCATTTCTCTAAAAATAAATAAATTCCTGCTTTTCACTTATTAGCACATAAAAAGACATATTATTGACATTGTTTAAATCAGTATGCTAGATCTTTCAGTGCATTGCATTTTGTTCTGTGTTACTTCAACGGGGAAGAACCTGTGAGCTATCTAATCTTCATGCAGAGCGTATGTCAGCTTGCAACTGTGTTATTCTTAACTTGTCGCCCCGTGCCACTCACTGTGGAAGCTGGAGATTTCCTTGTCCATAGCCGTATTGCTCCACGTGCCAGACGTCCCCCCCCCCCCTCCAGCTACCAGTGTCACTCACATGCAGTACATTTCTGGCACTGTAAAGTGTAAGGCAGTTCTACGATGCCTAAAGTAAAAACAACTACAAGTTATCGTCTGCAGCAGTATGTTGCAGAATAATTTTATTTCTGATGCGGGCGTTCTCTTCTGCCAACAATGTGGAAAAGCAATCAAGACTGAAGAGCGATTTCAAGTTACACAACACCGCAAGGGCAAGGAACATATTGCCGCAGTTTCGCAGAAGTGTTTCGCGATTATCGTCAGTCATTTGTGATGGACAACCTGAAGATGTATCTCGTTGTGTATTGTAATGCTTCAGCAGTCAGCGAGACATAGCATACATCACATTCGTGAGTACTGCATATTATTTATACTCACATAACTAAATTATAACTAAATTAAATATTTTTACTTTTTGTCACATATTTCGGGTATTTTAAATACATAATAATAAATATTTTCCCAAGTTTTAGCACCTAAAAATCTGAGCCCTAGTAATCTATTAATAGAATTACGTTTCAGTTGGTTAACGCTGAATAATTAATCTTTTTCATCCCATTTGGGTCCTATTTAAAAATAATGATTTGTGTGAGAAGTATTTTATTAAGTACATAGAGTACAATAAATTCATGTATTTATGTCAGGCACGATTCTATTAATAGTATCTTATATTTCCAGCGTAATATAATAAATACACCTTGACTACCTGCAAGCTCTCGATCAGTGAAATATGTAAGCAAAAATTATTATTGGTCAGGATATGTCTTTTTTTAGTTTATTTGTATTGCCCAACTAAGGAGCGCGTTTGAACTTATTAGCACTTTTTCTTCTTCCCTTCCCAATATCTCCCTCTCCTTTCATGCTGTTCTGTACATCCTGTATTTTGTCGGGTGGGTTTCTCGGCAAATTTGTTTTGTAAATTAAAGTTCTGAACGTTGTTCTGTCTTGAATGGTTTCTTCATGACGGCCAATTTCATTTCTGACTTCACTGATTTATTTTACCCATTTACTTTGATGTTTCAACGATAAGTCAGGAAATATCTTTAAAATTTTCAATTTTTTTTCTGGTTTATTCAGAAGGGTTGGTGGTAAAACTACAGCATGATTTCTAGGAAGTTATCATCAGTTTATTCCCTCAATTAGCTCCATTCGAGTTTGACAACACTGATTCAGTGCACAGCAGTTGAGGTCACTGATCTGGACATAAGAATGTGGATGGTAAGTCTGTGGAGGTTGCGGTTGTGCGTGAGAGAGTGACGCCTCTATCTCAACTAGCATCATGCATCGATAATTGTCTACGTGAGGGAGGAGGCTCATCCATTGTCATAGTGCAGTAGATACCAGCTGGTTTATTTATCCATCATTCGTCATATCGTGTGGGGTAGTAATTAGCCTACATGTAGTCACCCAGTGTTGCCAACGATTGTATTTAATGTTGGAAACATTTCCTAGCAGACAAAGTACAGTAAGGGTAAAAAGGTAAAATTAGACAATTTCCTCAATTGTGCCAAACGTTAATCTTCATGCAATTTCACTACTTGGTATTGCTAGCTGCTTAGTGAAGACCAGGCAGAAACGACTTTAGGAGGGACAACGGAAATAACAAGTAGTTCCGTGAAGAACTATACAGCCTATTTTCATACATCCTACTTATGTTAACTGCCACTATCAACATACAAAATTTCAGTTTGATTGCTGTAATAGATTCGTCGATATTGAGCACCGACTAAATATTTCGGATGGTCGCCATGTTGGATTTTATATATGTAGGTCCTAGAGTCATGTACTGTTACATGAAGATAATCGTGTACGTGTAGCATTCAAACTTCAATCGCATGATTAGGACAAAAGAACAAACAAAGAGATTTTAAAATTTCGCACAGCTGCCATCTTGTGGTTATGGGAACAATTGAAATAAATTAGATGCCAGTGGATTAACATTCGTTTAGGTATTTACTGTACCATGTTTCACTACACTCGGATGGTTAAATTGCGAGAAACGTCCAAGTGAATATTTATACTTCGCGTCGCCACCATGTTGGATTTGTAATCACCAGGTTATTTAAAGTCCTATAGGTGAACTTAAGTTCATAGCCCCTATTAACATAAAAATAATTCATTTTGATTGCTTTAATAGATTCGTAGATATTCAGAGCCGTCTAAATATTTCGGATGGTCGCCATGTTGGATTGTTAAATGTATAGGCCATAAAGTCATGTAACATTAAAAGTTAATTATTGCGTAGGTTCATTATTCAAACTTTCACTTCGATCGCATGATTACGACACAAGAAATAAAAACTTAATTTTAAAATTCGCACAGCCGCCATGTTGAGGTTATGTAAACAATTGAACTAAATTAGATGCCAGTGCATTACAATGGGTATAAACATTTCCTGTACCAGATTTCATTGCGTTTGGAACATTAAATCGCGAGAAAGGTCTATTTAAATTTTCAAATTCGCTTGGCCGCCATGTTCGTTTTGTGGTTAACCGGTTTTTGAAAGTCTTATAGATGAACTTCCAGTAGTGTCCTTTATCTCCGTACAAAATTTCAGGGTGATACCGCTAATAGTTTCAGAGATATAGAATACTGGTGAAATATTTCGCACATCCGCCATCTTGTGGTTATGTAAACAATTGAACGAAGTTAGATGTCGGTGCATTACAATGTGTATAAAATATACTGCACCAAGTTTTATTGCGTTTGGTTGGTTAAATCGCGAGAAACGTCTATTTAATGGTCCCAAATTCGCGTGGCCGCCATGTTGGTTTTGTAGTTACCAGTTTTTCAAAAGACACATAGGTGAACTTCTAGTACTTCCCTTTATGACCGTAAAATATTCCAGGGTGATATTGGGAATAGTTTCGGAATTATTGAATGCTGGTGAAATATTTCGCACAGCCGCCATTTTTGATTGCTGAGACATAACAACATTTGAAGGGCACGGTCGGGGTCGTCGGGAACAGTGCTATGAACTTACCGAGTTTCATTTAAATCGCTCCAGCCGTTTAGATTTTATTAGGACACACACACACACACACCTCACACACACACACACACACGCACGGACAAAAGGTGATCTCATAAGCCTATTTTTTCGAAATTGAAAATAGGCTAAAAAAGAAAATATGATGGCTGAAAATGGGAATGTCAAGAATCTCCCAGACGATTCTACATTAGAATCCAATTCCCAGTTAGAATTGCAATCTTTTAATATTGCAAAAAATAAAAAAGAACACTATCATTTCCCTAAATAATCCAAATTCTACCATTCAAACTACAAGGAAGACCCTAGATAGTGAATCAGCAAAGAAAGAACCACAGGTGTGCAAGATTTTGACTGAGTTTCAGGAGAGGGCTTTGAATATCAAAGATGAATCTTCCGGGGGGCTGGATTCGCCTACTACTTCTTCAGACCGGGAAGGGAAGTCCTTGCTGGTGTCCTCGCCAGAGGGCAAGATTGCAGAAGATAGAACTCGGAAGAGGGAGTTGCGACTGCTCAAGAGCAGAGAGAGGGCAAGGGAATGCCACAGGAGAAAGAAAGAATATGTCGAGTTCCTAGAAAACAGGGTTGTGGTTCTAGACTAGAGAAACAAAATAAGGATCTCATATTTGAGTTGAAAAGTCTTCGGCAGAAACTAACGCAGCAAAATTGCAGGTAAATAGGCTATGTCATTTAGATACACGAATCTGATGTCATATATTCAGAACATTCATTTATAACGTGGTAATTTTAGTCTCAAAGTGATTATTACATGGACAGATTATGACAGCTGCCTTGTTTATTTTTAGTGTATTTGTGATCTATTCCAATTTTCTACCCTATCACAAAATATTATAGAAAAATATAAAATGTTATTTTGTAACCAGGGTTCTGTATAGGTACTGAGTTATCCATTTAATTTTGTGTAAGTAATTGTGAATGAGATTTCTTTATTATTAAATAGAATCTTTTGTAAATATACATAAAAAAACGTTGAAGGACTAAAAAGCCGGAAAGATTTCAAATTGTGTGTCTTGGAGAGCTCTATCAAACTAAAAAAATCCTCTCGGCACGCCGGAAGGCGGAGGTCGATTTCACCGGACAAACTTGGGGATAGGCGAGCATAGGCAGAATATGCAGGTTTTCGTAGAAGGATCAGACCTCATTTATTGCGAGAAAGTATTTTATAATTGGAGATTAATTAACTTTGTTTTTCGTCATTTTATGCATATTTTTAACATTTTATTGTCTTATGATGACGGTGACCTTCTTGCCATTTGGAGTCCATTTTTATACTTGTGGTCTCACTGTCGTTATGCAAGGTTTCGAGTCGACACTGATGTGTAACTATGTAACGGTCTGTTACTTCTTCACGCAAAATTATATCTCCCGCAGAGATTTTGGTTGGTTCCTCAGTTTAGGGGCTGCGACAACGCGGTCACGTAACCCCGTGTACTTTGGGTGAGTGTAGAATCTAACCCGCGACCTTGGGCATAGAAGTTCAGCATGCTACCAGTTACGTCACCGAAGCCGCTTCACACTTAGTCAGATGGAAATTTGAAACTGATCTCGTGCAAGTGCGTTGTCACGGCAATGTCTGATGGCTCATCCCTCATCAATTTAGTAGTGTGGCCATGGCAACCACTGATAGCTCTTGGCATTTTCTTATAATTCCGAAATCATTTTTCTCATCCCTTGGCGTAATGGTGGGTCATATCAAAAATTCTTTCAGACAAAAGTTTTAGGTAATTATTACGGAAATATTGTCCATTTTGTACGGATTTGATATTGTGCCTATTAAGAGAGATATGATTAATGTTTCCCGAAAAAAACACTTTTTCCCACCCCTTTGGTCAATGGTTGGTGCTATAAAAAACTCTTCATACATTTTTGGGCTTTATCCGACACATAGTATGAACGTTGAACGGATTCGATATTTCACATATTAAGAGAGTTATAGCAATATTTCACTTTTTCGAAAAAAAGACCCTCATTTTCACCCCCTTCGACCGATTTAGCCCAGTAACGAACTCGACTGAGATTTTATAGGTATACATATTCGGTAAAAAATTCAAAGTGATTGGTGCAAAATTACGGCAGTTATCGTGTCCACAAGAAACTGATATACTGAACCCATGTGCCATCAGGTCCATGGATGGTCGAATCCATGCATTTGAGGAAGAAATCAAAGAAGCGTACAGTTTCTAAAGTAACTTAAAGAAAGATCAAGCTAGGAGGCCAGTATAAGGTTGTGCAACTAACGAGGACCAGGTGTTCGAGAGGATGATATCATCCCTCTTGACATTCTGAAGGGAGCGAGTCACGAGTATTAATAACCGAGTGGAAATTTCCCAGGATTAGACAAGGAGGCCTGAATCGGAATTCGAGCTGATGTTGCTGGAAAATGACAACACCGCTTATGCGCCAGAAGATGAATAATTAAATTTAACCCATTTACAAGTATAATAATGAGTAAACAAGTACAGTACAGTGAATCATTTTGAATGAGAGATTTTTCAGTAAAGAGAAACCATTTAATAATTGCGCAGGAGAAAACTGCTAACGCAAGACGACGTCATTGGGGAATTACCGAAGCCTGTGTGGAGGGGAGAGAGCAAAAGAAATGCAACACCCACACATTTGAGGACGAGAAATTAATTAATATCTCCGAATTGCACGATCGATTCTTAGGTGCAATAAGATTATTTGACATTGAGAAGACAAGCTTTCGGAAGGTATAATTTTTATATTTGTGGCACCATTATTTTAGAAGTTGGCCACAGAAAAGGCTAGAGTCTTATTTTTTTGTAGTGAAATAGTATAAAGCTTCGGGCTTCACCAAGCCAATCATGCAGTTTCAAACGGCCTGAGGGCACGTCACTAGGCTACATCAAACACCGAATGCAGTTCCGACAGTCCGTGAGGGGCGTAAGACTACATCACAGCACATCAGTATTCAGACAGCCGTGTGGGGCGTAACTCTGCGTCACATCGAAAAACAGCTACCAGTACTCCTTGAGGGGAGAAACGCTGTGTTACACCGCAGAAGTAATATCCGATAGCCATAGGCGTCGCAGTATTAACGACTTGCTTGCCTCCATAAGGAGTGGTCAAGAAGAAATTTAAAGTATCGCCGTATTGAAAGAGTAGGAAAATCCTAGTTACAGGATTTAGGCCCGACTGTATACAAGTTATAGTGAAAGTTCGTAAGATATAGTCAGAGCAGGCCGCGAACGTCGGACTTAAAGGCGATAGGTCGTTAAATAGACGAACGAATAGATCATAACGTACGGAAGTACCGTACCAGAAAGATAAACTGTCATTTAAATTAAAGAACCCAAAAAGGGAAGAACAGAATAAGGTTCGGAACGTACATCAGAAACGTAGGAGTGCTAGAACCGATCAAATAAAGAAGTAAGGAGACTATAAACATTATCTCCAGAAAGCAGGCGAACTATTCTAAAAGTACTAGAATCGAGAAGTACTAGCTGCTATAGACTAAATCTATAGGTCATTGAGGAGACCTCGATCCGAATAGACTTTCGCTAGGATCGATAGACAGATCTACAAAAAAAGCCGTTCAAGCTAGATAAATAGCCGGTCATCCAGGATAGGAGTAGAAGAATTTGGATTCCAGGGAATAGTAGATGTTTCGAGACTTTCGTATTCTGCAGGATAGGAAGCCGACATCGAATAAATTTCACCCTTGGAAACGGGAAATTAAGAAGGTCACGTGTAATAGGCTCAGAAATACGGCCTAGTGATCAAGAATTGTGAAGTGTAAATTTTTCAAGATTGTGTGTTAAATTAATATTTTTAGTGTTTATTATGTGTTCAAAAGGGACACATCAGTGTATAAAAATGTCGTCAATGTTAAGTGTTTTAAATATATGTCAAAAAGTGTTTATACATAAGATGAATTCCTTTAATATGGAGTAAAAAGTTCAAAGTGGGCCCAAAATGAAGCACCGCACAAGAATAAAGATCATGGGACGATCTTAAAAACATGTGAGTACTGAATTTCATTCTATTTTGGTGTCAGGAATTGACTGTGTACAAATCCACCGGAGTTTTTGAGTAAAAGGGATGTGTTTTAATAAATAAATACGGAATAAGCAAGAACGCGGTCTGAACAATAATAGAAATTTGAGAAATTATAAATAATTATGTAAAGAATAAATCCCGTAGAGGAAATAAGTGAATAAAATGTTAATGTATTTAACAAATGTCATAAGAGCAAGCGAAATATCAGTAATTATCATGAAAGATATTCAAATAAAGTAAAGTTGAAATATGAAAGAAATAGCTTTTGAGCTTGTGTAAAGAATAAAGATAATAATACTAACTAAATATGGAAATATTAAATAAAGATCAAATAAATTGATGTGAACGTAAGAGCGTTAAAGCCTTAATGTATGTGTAAGATATGATGTTAAATGGAATATTTTAAAAGGGAGCGATTTATCGGCAACGGAAAGATTAATATAAGAATTAAAATAATATGAATTGTTACTAATGAGATTTATCAGTTCTTGGGAAGACAATTCGGCTTAAAATAATGCATAGCGCAAAAGAGCGCCAATAATATTAAAATGTCACGCTAGGAACGCGTAGAGGTTAAAATACTTGGTAGATTACTTATGGAGGGTAGTTGATTGCAGTGAATTGATAATTGTATAAGTCCTCTATTTGTGACGTAGTATCACGAGGCATTGTGTATGTATTTGAAAGGGAGCTAAAATATGGTATTATTGAGCGTATGTCATATGGGCCACGGCCGACTTTAAATCGCATTTTGTATAAGTCCTCTGTAAGGGAATGGTTCCCGAGGCATGTGAAAAGATTCGAACGCAGAATCTTCTTATGATAAAAGCCCCTTTATTCTTCGTCGTCGAATGTGTATTAATCTTCCCAATCAATGAGGACCCTCTCATAATTAATAAATGCCAAGGTTACGAAAGTGGTCTATGAACCAAAGAATAGTTGTTTGAATGAGTACGGTACAGTAAAAGCCGGTCTCTCCCCAGAACTGAATATAATGTGAAGGTTTGTTTTGAAAGCCTTGGAAATAAGCTACTAACGTGGGTTAGACAGGGAGTCGCCGTCACCCTCCGTGTCATAAATCGCGCCCAAGTAGAAGGGTCTAGCTTTCTTAGAGTGAGAGTAGCCAGAAACCGTCTCGTAAGATGTTGTAAAGAGAAATGAATACACCAGGAGTGTTTAAAGTTGTTAACGACCCGGGCATTGAACCGAGGTCCTTGTAGATTGATATTTTCGTTTGCCTGTTCAGATCGTAGTTTCTTATATGATAATGGTCTTATAAGACATAAGAGATAAATAACAATCCCTATTGTAGTGTTGGATAGACGTAGGATTCCACGAGTTAATTGAAGGCAAATAAGTTTCGGGAGTAACTATAGTTTTTTGACTGTGTCAAGTATCTTCATGCTCTGGAGTACACAGTTGATTTCCTGATTACCTTAATATATTTGTGAAAATAAAGAGAGATGATAACAACTGAATGTGTGGACATGCCCAAAATATTGAGTTAGATAATTAACATAAATTTTAAATGTAATTATACTTTTTTTTTTTTTTTTTTGAGAATTAAGAAAATATAAAAGATAGTATTTGAGGTGTACAAGAATGACACCATTATTATGTAAAGCATGGAGCCAAAAGAGCTCGGAGTTATATAAAACTTACAGTGATGCTTTATGGAAGTAAGACTAAGTAGGAATTGTTGGTTTATGTGGAAACCATATGTTTGAATACAATATTTGTTTTATTATATTTGTGATTCCTTGTTCATTTGGAGCAAGTAGATGATTATGGGTCAGTAATTAAATTGTTAAAGTGTTTGTAGCGCCATTAATTTTATTAATTAAATGTGTTTAAATAGGAGTTGATTTTGTTGTTATTTTTGCAAGTGTATCCTCTAATTAATCCAAAATATGTGAGTCACAGAGTGGGGGAACTTACCGCTGCCCCGAAAATTCCGAATTGAGCTACGCTGGTATACTGTGATTGGCATATTTCTTGCTAAAAGGGCACAATACATATATATACATATATACATACATAAATTTTATATAAACTTTTGAACTGACGGTGGTTTGGGGGTCTGGGGGATGTGAAACGCGAAGATATGTCAAAATTTTCCGGAAGTCGAAACATGGTACCCATTGCAATAGTTAGCTTTCTAATGAAACCTACCTAAAACAAATTTTGAAAATTACTTCCGGGGAAAATGCAGTTCCGGAAAAACAGCCTAAAATCGCTTGTTTCTTTACTCGTTTTCTTTTTTATTAAAATCCTAGCCAAATTAACTTATTTATATAATTCTCTCTTTAATGTGCCCAAGAACGCGGGTTCAAACCCGGCCAAAGTCATCCGATTTTTTAAGAGCGTTAAAAAACCTCAGTATTCCTTCCTTTGGAGGGGAAGTAAAGCCGGTGGTCCCATGTCATAGATTTATGGCATGTTAAAGAACCTTCCACTAATTACACTTGTGTGAAACTAAATTATAACTTAGGTTAAATTTGACCAACGGTCTTAGGTTCCAACGTTCGTCGACACGAGCCGACTGCGGTGGCATCTAGTAACCAAGTTCTGACCTAGCAGTCGTTGACGGTGGCGTTTGGCGGCAAAAGTAGGAACTACTTGAAAATTCACTGTCTGCAGTCCTTACTTGAATTAAAAAGAGATAACACACACTAATATGGCCATCAAAATTAACACCGGTTATCAGACAGATTCTACACACACCCAAAGTGCACTGGGCTACATGACCGCGTTGTCGCAGCCCCTAAACTAAGGAAGCAACCAACCAAACACTTTGTGGCTGCAGTTTAAATAAATTTACTCTACTCTTCCCTATGATCACTCCTTACTTGTTATACCACTAGTCATTTGACCTTCCATCCTTCCTTTCGAATTTGAGCTCGTCCCTTGCTCCGTCTTCCCTTATGGGGTTGAATCACACTAATGCTCGTAGTGGTAGAAAAGGTAAACAGCAAATCTAATAGACTGGATCAGTGTTGTCAATTTGGTGTTTTTAGCACCAGATCTGGTGTTTCTGAAGTTTATCTGGTGCTAGATATGTTCTAATAGTGCCGTAGCAAAATACTGGTGTTATTTCAATAAAAACAGTGCCAAATCTGGTGCTTAACGGATTTTTCCATGATATTGTCTCCTGTGACAAGTATGTAAATCCTGGAAGCCATGTAATACTGTAGTTTTAATAAAGTTAATTAATTACGATAGGCAACGTTCAGTCTTATACGTGTCAAGATCAACACTCCAACAGGGTAAGTCCCTGAAATTCTCATTCACGTGCATAAGTGCTAAGTAAGAGCAACATGCAGGGCTCAGTGCAAGTGCACGTGTACAAAGAATCCACCTAAAATCTATTTTCTTCCCAGCTTCCAGGGGATTTCCCAGTTTCATGCGAAGGCAGTTTATGTACTTTCACTCCCCCACTCTAAGGCAGATGTAGGGGGAGTGTTTAGCCCAGTTTAATTGGTGAAAACAAAGCAAAGAAATCGAATGAAAGTTAAACAAGAAGTTCCGTGAAGAACTATACAGCCTACTTTTCATGCCAATGATTATTCTACAGTTTATGAACCTATCTAGAATAATGACGAAATTAAGTTGGTAATATCGAAATATCTAATTAGTTCAAAATATACCTGGTATAATGTAGCCTAATAGAGCACTACAGTTGGCAGCCCTGGTGACTGAATATATTCTTAGTTCCACCTCTTAAGGTACAGAATACAAAATTTCCTTGAAGTCCAATGGACGTTACATGCAGTTAGACATTGGATCTATCAGCACGCGTAAAAGCATGTTGCCAACAATACCATGCGTGTGCTGGTCAGAAATAATCTGAATTATTATGATATCTTGTTGTGCCAATTTTGGATGAAATCCATTTGTTAGTTTAGAAATTACATGTATTTTAAAATTGGACATATCAGCAGGCATAGAATCATGTTGGCAGCACTGCCTTGTATTAATTACTCCAAATTAATCTAGAATGTCAAGTGCTATACGGGTGCAAAGTATAGAGCTGTTGACTTGCATACTTTCTGATATATTGATATTAGGGTAAAAAGAATATAGACAGCATTTATTAACAGTTGGCAGCCCTGATTGCTTTTAACAATACTTATAGTCATATCTGTTATGGTACACATAGCACATACGAAATTTGGTTGAAATCCAACTGATAGTATAGAAGTTACATGTATTTAAAAATTGGTACTATCAGCAGGCTTATACTCATGTTGGTAGAACTGACGTATATAAGTTACTCCAAATTAATCTAAAATGTCAGAATATACGTGTGCATAGTTTAAAGCTGTTGGCTTGCATACTTTCTGATATATTGGTATTTGGATAAAAAAAAATAGAGAGAGCAATTATTAACAGTTGGCAGCCTTGGTGGCTCTTAAGAATACGCTCAGGTATATCTGCTTATGTACAGATATTACATACAAAATTTGGTTGAAATCCAATTGATAGTGTAGAAGTTATATGCATTTAAACATTGGACCTATCAGAAGGCTTAAAATTATTTTGGCAACACTGTCATGGTTGGCCTCCTGGAAATTAAACTGAAATAGTATTATCTACACGTGTGCCAATTTTGTAATAGCTCCCATGCATACCTTGCAAGATATCCAACATGGAGCTCAAATTTCTAGTGCGTTTTTTAAGTAGTTGGTAGCACTGACATCATTTTCAAATATGGACGTGTGCACATCTTTACTCATACTAAATTTGGTTTTGATTGCTGCAGCCGTTTAGGAGTTGATAGGGGGGGACACACACAGCCAGACAGACAGACACACATTTTCCCGGATCGATCTCATAAGTCTACTTTTTCCTCATTTTTGCAAAATGTGAAAAGTAGGCTAAAAATTACATTCTATTCTGTGTGTGTGATTTGGACTAAGAACAGAGGGAAAATGCCATCACGACTACGAACTTCCGAAGGATATAATAGTGGCCAAAATTGAAAGTATGCAGAGCTACAGCAGTACTACACCTTCCAGCTCTAAAGATGTACAGAAAAACTTCATTTAACCGTCACTCTTTAAACCGTCAGTTTCTGTTAACCGTCACTGCTGTAATAGCATAATAATACTGCAATAAGAGAGTGCTAAGGTGCAGTAACGCGTTCGCTTTGTTTACTTACTCTATTTTAGTGGGAAGTGAGTGTACCTGCCCGCCATAAAATTGACGAGTTTTCAAAACATGACGAAAAACACACTATTAGCCACTCAGAGGCTGAAACAATGCTGTCCAAGTGTGTAGAATGGTTTGAAAGTCAAGAAGAGGCCAATGCAACGCAGACACTACTGCTCCGGAAAATACGAAATATTGCCGCGGTGAAAACTCGAGCATCAAAGAGGCAGAATAAAATGACTGACTATTTTCAAGCTACATGAACTATTTCGCCAGTAAGTTTATATTACTGTACTGTACATTATTTTGCCACATTTGTAGCTACTGTACGGATGTTTTTTTTATCATGTTAATAAAGAGTTTTATTTGCTATTACAATCGAGTTTAATTTCTTTTCGCTCCGAAATATATTACTTTTTCTGTGAGAGTGATATCTGTCTATAATATAGTTGATTGACGTCATGTTTTGGAGGAATAACACAGTGTTTCTGTTATCCGTCTATTCGCTCAACCGTCACGACCACGGTCCCGACGATGACGGATAATCGAGCTTTAACTGTAATAGCGGTAGCAGGCTCCGCAAGTGATGAAGACGATTTTTAGCCTACTTTTCACATTTTGCAAAAATGAGGAAAAAGTAGACTTATGAGATCGGGCAAATGTGTGTCTGTCTGTCTGTCTGTCTGTCCTTCTGTATGTCTGTCTGTCTGTCTGGCTGTGTGTCCCCCCCCCCCTATCAACTCCTAAACGGCTGCAGCAATCGAAACAAAATTTGGTAGGAGTAAAGATCTATACCTGAATATCTCACGGCCATATTTGAAAATGATGTCAGTGCTACCAACTGCTGAAAAATCGCAATTGAAATTTGAGCTCCATGTTGGATATCTTGGAAGGTATGAGAGGGAGCTATTTCAAAATTGGCACACGTATAGATAATAATATTATAGTTTATTTTCCAGGAGGCCCTACATGGCAGTGTTGCCAAAATGATTATAAGCCTGCTGATTGGTCAAAATTTTAAATGCATATAACGTCTACTCTATCAATTGGATTTCAACCAAATGTCGTATGTGCTATGTGTTCATAAACAGATATAACTGAGTGTATTTTTAAGAGCCACCAGAGTTGCCAACTGTTAATAAATGCTCTCATTATCAGAATGTATGCTAGCCAATAGCTCTAAACTTTGCACATGTATAGTACCTGGTATTCTAGATTAATTTGGAGTAACTAATAAACGTCAGTGCTGCCAACATGATTCTAATACTGCTCATAGGTCCAATATTAAAATGCATGTAACTTCTATACTAACTAATGGATTTCATTCAAAACTGGCACAACAATAGATCGTATTATTTCAGATTTTTTCTGACCAATACATGGATGACATTGTTGCCAACATGATTTTACGCGCGCTGTTAGATCCAATGTTTAGCTGCATGTAACGTCCACGCTATCCATTGGACTTACCCAATTTTTGTATTCTGTACCTTAAGAAATGGAACTAAGAATATATTCAGTCACCAGGGCTGCCAACTGTAGTTCTCTATTATGCTACATTATGCTAGGTATACAGTATTTTGAACTAATTAGAAATGTCGATATTACCAACTTATTTTCGTCATTATTATAGATAGATCCAAATACATTAATCATTGGCATGAATCTGAAATTTTAAGAAAAGTGGGCTCTTTAGTTCGTCACGGAACTTCTTGTTATTGAAAGAAATGTAACTTAAGTAAAAAGTCGTTTATATATTTATAATTTTGGGAGAATTTCTACTGTTTTGAATCATAGAGTCCAGCTGGTGCTCTTCTGGTGGTTTAAAGCGTAGGGTTTAGTTCTTTCCCATTTCAAGATTTTGCAACACTGAACCGGATATGGTTGAGTTTCTGGTAAACAATCATTAGTCTACCGTGTGCCATCATGTCGGCACCTTGTAAGAAACGCTTAGTGTGTCTTTTACGTTTGGAGAAGTAGAGCAAACATCGAAAGTTAATTACAAAAGCACCAACAATAAGATACAGTGATGAACCGGGTTCGAGTCGGCAATCGGAAGGTCTAGTCTATGACATTAACGAATGTTTTCAACTTTTAGTTGCTTGCCAGTGGACCTTTTTAATACCCTGAGTAATGATGTACAGTACAGAAGAAACAGTCATTTTGGAAAACATAAAGTAACGATACGGAAACAGCAAAATGTTCCATTATCTACCCTAGTTGCTGTATTTTCTTCAAACAGTGAAGTTTTACATGCTCATAAGAAAATATCTGTTGCCATCATATACAGCATATTATTTCGGTAGTATTGGAGACATTTTTTAAGTGAGAGTGAAGATTCAAGGAGAAATAATTTCAACTCTGAGATTTGCTGATGACATAGTCATCTTGGCCGACGCGCCTGAGGATTTGAAAGAGATTTTGAATGGCATGGACTCCGTCTTGAGGAAAGAATTCATAATGAAAATTAATAAATGTAAAACAAAAATATTGGAATGCTGCCGAAAGAAATCAGAAACCTCTATGGACATCAAATTGGAAGGTGAAAAGCTGAAGGAAGTAGGAGACTTCTGTTACTTAGGAAGCAAAATAACCAGTGATGGACGAAGCAAAGAGGATATAAAAAGTAGATTGGCTCAGGCAAGGAAAGCATTTCTACAAAAAAGGAATCTGTTGACATCGAATAGCCTATAGATTTAGGTAGCCTATTACGAAGTCATTTTTGAAAGCCTTTGTTGGAGCGTGGCACTCTATGGAAGTGAAACTTGGACTATTGGTGTACCGGTAGCAGAAACTGGGAGAATTGGAGTGTTTGAAATGTGGTGTTACAGAAGAATGATGAAGATCAGATGGGTAGATAGGGTTAGAAACGAAGAGGTATTAAGACTAGTGGGAGGGGAGAGATGTTTCTGGCGACTGCTAATGAAGAGAAGAGATAGATTGGTAGGACACATACTAAGACACCCAGGAATAGCAAACTTAGTTATGGAAGGAAGAGTCGAGTGCAAGAACTGTAGGGGTAGACCATGGTTAGAATATATTAAACAGATTGCCTCGGCTGTATGGTGTGGTAGCTATGTAGAGATGAAACGATTAGCTGAGGACAGAGATACATGGAGAGCTGCATCAAACCAGTCAAAAGACTGAAGACTGAAACAACAACAACATAAGTAAATATCTGTTGCCATCATATACAGTAGTCTATATTACTTCAGTAGTATAGATCCCTCCTGTGGCGCTCACAAGCGACCGATCGTGACAAATGAGCATTCAAATGAAAGAGAATAGATATTAGCAGTGACGAATTGCACTCTAATTTCATAAATATCTATACTTTCTTCAAAAAAGGACTTAAAAATATGTTCGAAGTGTGTGATTTACAGATACTGTTGCTGTAGGAAAATACGTTCCGTAATTGGCGTCCACTTTACATTTTGGCCGCTGTGACGCCTGTTTCATGTCATTTTAACATTCTGAGGTATTTCCTTGATCATTTTGCATGGAATTCAGAAACAGTAAATCAAAGGAATGAGTAGACTACTCAAATCGTATAATTTCATTTAATATCGAATAACCGGTGAGTGTTATGACGATCGAATTTTCAGTGATTGCCTTTTTAAGTTAGGGAACGTAAAACTTGGAATTCTAACTGTAATGTAAATAGTGCTCTATAATTATTTGGTTGAAATAAAAACATAACAACCTTTCTCCTTAAGTCTCTCATTATAAACCTATTGGGGAAAGTGTGGTTTATGAACATGCGAGATTACTCGCACGGGTCCGCTAGTCAAATGTTATTATATCATCCTAACTTTCTTCGTAACCCACAGTGTTTTTACTGTTAACTTGCCGTATATTCTACTTCCATAGTCCTAACACCCTTATATGCCATCGTGGTAACCAGATTCGAAACTACAATCTTGGATTTTGAAAGCTAACACTTAACCTACTGTGCCTCTCAAATGACGAGGTGGTGGCAATGCTCCAAGTAGAACTTACAGCGTTCTTCAAAAATTAAACAAAGTAATATTGTATTCATTTTCCATGCATGCTGAGGTCATTACCGAAGGCTTCTGCGGATTCGCAAGTAATGTAATATTGTGGTGTTGCAACAAACAAAACCTTCTTCATGTTCTAGACGTTTAATTATCCGTGTTCTGTCTTCATTTCAACTTCTACTTGTTCCAAGGTTATGCATTTACTGACATGAAATTGGTACTTACCAGGTAATGATTACCTAGGTTCCCCTACCTGCCTGGGTAATGACATGCTTTTATCATTAGAGGCCTCAGTGGGCGGCCGCCGTGTCATTATCGTGTATCATTGTAGCCCATCCGTTGCTTATTACAACTTAACACGAAGCTCACATTATTTAATAACGGTCTCACGAAGGAATAATGACCGACAGACAATCGCTGGGTCTCGTTAGAGGACACGCCAGGTGACAGCCGTGATCTCACAGAGTATGTTATCACACCGTGTTAAGCCCGAGTGATCTTGAGTGATCGTGGTGAAAATAAATAATGGTTTTCAAATTTTATCACGCACTTCTGGTCTAATTTTCAGGTTGTTGGGAGCCAAACACGCATGATGGTATCTACATAAACTTCTCACAGCATCTATCATGAGCAGAGCCGTCAGGTAGGTTTTGTGGGGGCCTGAGGCATTCTGAGTCGCGGGAGTAAACTTAGAGTTCAATCTGTAAGAATAGTAGCTATTTGTGTCTAACTTTCATTACTTGGTATTGGCTTCAGTGTTCCAAGCGAGATTACCCCTAAAAATTGCAGGTGATCTTCTTTTATTTTCGACTCTCATTGGCTGTTCTGTTACTTCAAGAATAAAATTTATCACTGTGCATTAAAATTCCATTTTCGTTGCATATGATCGTGTTCAGGCACCACAACAATAAGCCATACTCCTTTCAGTAAATGTATAAAGAGACATTTCTATCTGAGTTTAAATTAGAAACTTTATGCACCAAAAAGAGATGTTGAACTTTAGCACGTTAAGAATCAAATGGACACCTCAGGCAACGTTGCCATTTCCCAAGAAGAAAAACGAAAAGCACAATGGTTATTTAGAAAATTAATTTATATTCCACCATACTGAAATACAAATATTAGACTATATGCCAGAAAACTGCATTTTAAAGAGGCTCATTATAGTTCAAGTTTCATTATGATACAGGTTTTCCACCAATCAGAGCACAAGATTTTCATCACGATACAGATGTTTGACCAATTAGGTAGGAATAGAATCGCATCTGCGCTGATTTCCATGGCCTCCTATTTCAAATTTCACTGCGTGGCTAGTCTTATAGTGAGGTATCCGAGAAGGCCAAGGTTGAATACAAGGTATTTTCTGCGTCTCATGCACCCTGTTCAGTTAACGAAATTGGCGGAAACTCGACAGATAATCTTATATATAACAAGTAGTTCCGTGAAGAACTATACAGCCTATTTTCATATATCCTGCTCATGTTAATTGCCTCTATCAACATACACAATTTCAGTTTAATTCCTGTAACAGATTCGTAGATATTGAGAACCGTCTAAATATTTCAGATGGTCGCCAGGTTGGATTTTTATTTTTGTACTATGACATTAAGATTATTGTGTACGTGTGGTATTCAAACTTCATTCGCATGATTAGAACACATGAAGTAAAAACGAGATTTTAAAATTACGCACAGCAGCCATCTTGTGATTATGCAAACAATTGAAATAAATTCGATGCCAGTGGATCAACATTTGTATAAGCATTTAATGTGCAACGTTTCACGGCACTCGGTTAGTTAATTCGCGAGAAACGTCCATTTAAATATTTATACTTCGCGTCGCCGCCATGTTGGATTTGTGCTCAACAGGTTACTGAAAGTCCTATAGGTGAACATATGTTCATAGTCTCTATGAACAACAAAAAATCAGTTTGGTTGCTGTAAAAGATTCATAGATATTGAGAACCATCTAAATATTTCGGAAGCTAGCCATTTAGGATTGTTATATGTATAGGCCATAGAGTTATGTACCATTCAAGGACAATTATTGCCTAGGTTCATTATTCAAACTTTCACTTCGATCGCATGATTACGACACAAGAAATAAAAACTTAATTTTAAAATTTCGCACAGCCGCCATCTTCAGGTTATGCAAACAATTGAATTAAATTAGATGGCAGTGCATTACAATCTGCAAAATCATTTACTGTACCACATTTCACTGCGCTCAGAGAGTTAAATCACGAGAAAAGTCTATTAAAATATTTCAAATTCGCTTGGTCGCCATGTTCGTTTTGTACTTTACAGGTTTATGAAATATACATAGGTAAACTTGTGTCAGTACCCTTTATCACCGTACAAAATTGCAGTAATAGTTTCGGAGATATAGAATGTCAGTGAAATATTTCGCACAGCCGCCATTTTGAGGTTATGTAAACAATTGAACTAAATTAGACTCCAGTGCATTACAATGTGTATAAACATTTTCTGTACCAAGTTTCATTACGTTTGGATAGTTATATCGCGAGAAAAGTCTATTTAAAAGTCTCAAATTCGCTTGACCGCCATGTTGGTTTTGTAGTCACCAGGTTTTTGAAAGTCTCATAGGTGAACTTCTAGTAGTGCCCTTTATCACCGTACACAATTTCAGGGCGATATCGGTAGTAGTTTCGTAGATATTGAATGCTAGTGAAATATTTCGCTCAGCCGCCATGTTGGATTGGTGAGACGTAACAATATTTGAAGGGCACGGTCGAGGTCGCCGGGAATAGTGCTATGAACTTACCGAGTTTCATTGAAATCGCTCCTGCCGTTTAGATTTTATTAGGGGGACACACACACACACCTCACACACACACACACACACACACACACGCACACACACACGGACAAAAGGTGATCTCATAAGCCTATTTTTTCAAAATTGAAAATAGGCTAAAAAGAATGTCTGTGTGTTCGTCTTTTATGCGTTCATAAACCATTCATCCGATTGCGATCAAATTTTGGTGAGTTGTTGTAAACACTTCCGGGATGATCATAGGCGTAGTCAATCCATTTCACAAGAGATAGCGCGCGAGTAGTTTAAACAAATGCGTAATGGCGATGCGTTCATATAGTCTACAATTCGTCCGATTGCGATCAAATTATGGTAAGTTGTTGTGCACAGTCCCGGAAGAGTTATAGGCGTTGTAAATCCAATTTACAAACGATGGCGCGCGAGTGGCTTCAACAAAATGGCGTGCGTTTGTTTCAAGAAAGTCCCACAATATGCGTTCATATACCATTCATCCCATTACGATGAAACTTGGGTGAGATGTTCTGTACACTTCAGGTAGGGTTTCTGGCTTAGTAAATCTACTTAACAATATGTAGCGCACGAGTAGATTCAACAAATGAGCGACGACGGGCCAAGCGCTTCAACAAAGTCCTGTATGCGTTCACATACCATTCGTCCGATAGCGATGAAACTTGTGTGAGAGGTTGTGTACACTACAGGCAAGGTTTCTGACTTAGTAAATCCATCTTATAATAGGTAGCGCACGAGTAGATTCAACAAATGAGCGACGACGCACGAAGCGTTTCAACAAAGTCCCGTATGCGTTCATATACCATTCGTCCGATAGCTACTAAACTTGGGTGAGATGTTGTGTACACTTCGGGGAAGGTTTCTGGGTTAGTAAATCCACTTAACAATAGGTATCGCACAAGTAGATTATACAAATGAGGGACGACGCGCGAATTGTTTCAACATAGTCCCGTATGCGTTCATATTCCATTCGTCCGATGGCGACTAAACTTGGGTGAGTTGTTGTGTACACTCCAGGGAAAGTTTTAGGCTTAGTATATCCATTTTTCAATAGGTAGCGCACAAGTAGATCCAACAAATGAGCGAAGTCACGCGATGCGTTTCAAGAAATCCCGTATGCGTTCATATACCATTCGTCCCATAGCGATGAAACTTGGGTAATATGTTGTGTACTCATCAGGGAAGGTTTCTGGCTTAGTACTGTGCCCTTGTATATAACAGCGTCGTATATACGAGAATCAAACTTCGGGGAGCGTTCAGTCCGGATATGCTTTCACTAGAGCTCAAATACCAGACGGCTGCTTACAAATACAAGGACCATATGCAAAACTATAAACTAAGAAATGAGTGAAAAACAAATAAAATTACCACCATTTAATAACTGAATAAAAACAACAAAACATAAAAAATAATATAAACAAAGTCCACCCTGAACTTTACTCCCACAGTACAATAATTTACACAGATCTGAGTGGCCTAGAAAGGTCCACTCCAAAGAAATAAAATTGTGGATCAAATTCCACTTGTCTGATTAATATGTATGCACGCGTATAACTACGCTAGAGAAGAAATAAGTACTTTTGATGGAGATTTGCTCACAGATGGAACAGCCAATATGCTTGCAAACCCCCATACTGCAAACCATTATTATGGCTTTATGGGACACACTCGTAGAATAACATACCAACAATTAAAATTTTACTGACACACGCAACCATTTAAAATTTATAAACTAATTGATCTCCATCGAGATCGCAGTGAGTCAGGAAACTCCCAGCAAAACAGAAGCTTGCCCAATGGCTCATATTGCTCAACACATACATGACAACAACGTGACCGAACATCGAGACCACCCGAGGTCAATGAACATGACAATAATTAAACAAAAAAAATAAGATGCCTAAAACCCGATGATATTTACATGAAATAAAAGCATGGATAAGCTAACACGCTGGGACTCGATCAATCAAAACGCGAACAGCACCCATTTACCGATTACAATTCTTTTATCATTAAACAGGCTTTATTTTAATATAAGATAAACATTTACGAAGAACGGAGACCTGGTCCGTGAATACTAATGAGCACAGCTTGCTCCTTATCTGATGGAGTGCGCCGCGTAGAAATACCTTCACTTACCACTCATTAGCGTCTGTGTTCAAAACCAGCCCTCCTTGTCGAAGCTTTGAGTCATGCTATTTATAACAAGAGACTAGACAGTCCCGTTGCGCCACCTGTTAATCGCGACACAATAAATTCACACACTTCTTGTCAATTCCAAAGAATTGCAAGAACATCGTAGAAGGGGATTCCAACATTTTCCTCGCAAGGATTAAATGCTTATCCTGGACAATAGCTTCAGACAGAACCAGGGTTCCCGAAAACTCCTATCCCATAAAACACATATTTGCAGACTCAACAAAGCATTTTGGGCAGAACACAACACAAATCTACCACGGGCCGACACTCCAATCAAATATCATAGATTTTGTGTACCAAGACACTAAAAGGGAAACTTCATCAACAAATAAAGTCATTGGGCATATGACCCCTCACTTAACAAAAATGCAACAAACGGCAATTAACACACAAGCCTGTGTAACAATAAAAATCTATACAATAAAAAGATTTCCCACCAATTCTATTATCTACTCTAGTTAATTCAGTTTCGCTTCTGTTATGATATCGGTTCCCAATTTGCGTCGCTTAGCCGCGCATTTTACGGTAGCGATACGCACTCGAGTACGCTTGCCCCGTGTACTTGACATCAACAAAAAAAAATCTTCATACAGATAGAATACATGCCACGTTGCTCATGAACTAAACTAAAGTGTGTCAGTACCACAAACCAACTATAATAAAACACGAAGACAAAAATAAAATAAAATATTTACACAAAATAATATGTTCCCACAAAACCATAACCAGTTTGTCAAATAATAAATTATTTCAGTACTCATTCCTCTTTCTGCGTCGTCTCATCGAACATCGCCTGACATTCTCTCTCCAAAGTGTTTAGCTCATCTCAGACCACATGGAGCCGTAGAAACGTTGGTTCGATGTCTTTCTCTGGGTCTGGAGTTCCATCTTGACGTTGAATAAAAATAAAAATAAAATGTTATTTATAGTCACACGTAATTTTCTATCTAAATTTTGCCAATAGTTACTTTATTCACCATTTGTCTAGTGCAAAATTAAACGTAGACTTTCCCTAATAGTTGTAGTCGTGGGAGACTACTAAAATCTTACCGATACACAAATTTCACACTCAGCTGTGCGCACACAACTTTATTATAATGTTTTCAATAATGACCCTATCTCTGATAAATTTAACACAGTATATCTTCACGGTATGGAAAAGAATAAGTGATCACCTCACGGTGTCACCAAGAATCAACCTCCTCGTCACTCAGACGACAGTATTTATGTGAATATGGCAAAAAGACGGAGGGAGAGGGAAATCTATCACTAACTTCTATAATAATGCGACTATTGGCATGCAACAGGTATCAAACAGTTTGAAAAATTATACAGGTCACAATGGGGCTATCGTGCTCTGGAATCGATCATAGATTTCGTTAATCCAATCTTTCCCGCTTTCAACTTCAAGCCGGCGTCAGACGCTCCCTTGGCGCTAAAATTGGTGACCCTCTCTGATTGGTAGTTCATGACGTCAATATCGCAGTTTAGAACAGAAGCCTCTGTCCTATGATTGGTTGAAAGTTCCTCTCATCTCTCTCATCCAGCAACTATCTTACTCGTAACGCTAGGGTGACAAAGAAATTACGGTCTGAAATGAGTCAGGACCCCAACACACCTTTGTCTGATAAAGTGTCTGTCAAACATTCCGATCTCGTCACTCCTTTGTTTCAGGACTGGGCACGTTCAAACGTACTGTCTCCAAATAAGCTTGACATTTCGCAATCCAGTCTGGCCTTCCTGTATGATTCTGGCAGTAAAATCAGAATATAATGAAATGAATAATTAGAATCATTAATATGCGTAGCTTATTAAGGGTTCACAACTCCCTTAGTTGGGAAAAATCGAACTTAGGGATAAAGTCGATTTTTCTTCCCTAAGTCACATGGTGCAGAATACTGGATTAGTCTCCCTTCAAAGTTCTCAGTCAGTCCGCCTCTGCTAGTTGACAAGTGTTTTCCTCGTTCCAATGTTTACATTCTCGCCCAGTCATTAGGACAATACCAGTCTGCTGCTCACTTGCCCAGCGCTTCGCCTGGGGCTATTTGTTGCTTGAAGACTATTCCCCTCCCTGTTTCTCGTCTGTCGACATACCTGTCAACTCTGCTTGCTTCAAGATGTTAACAGGCCAGACGCTAATCACTTCCTCGATGTCGTGCTGGCTTCTGCTTGCCCCCCGTTCACTTGAATGATGTTGGACTATCACGTATTTAATTCGCTGCGTTATTTCTGACTTCCCAAGGCTCTCTGGTGTGATAAATTTTTAGATTTGCACTATTATATGCAGACATGGTTCCTGTGCTTAATTCTTTGACTCGATATGCATTATTTCCAAGATTCCTCACTATGCTGAACGGCCCAACATACTTGGCACAGAACTTGTTGAAAATCTTCTTTGCTGGATCAGATACAGCGGGTCGGCGTACGAGGACAAGCTCGTCTAATTCTAGCTCACGCTGGAATCTCTTGTTTCTCACGCGGCGCAGCCTCCTGTCTGCCTGGTTCCTCATATGCACTCTGGTGCGCTCAATTCTTAAATCATGAGCTATATTGTGATCTTGTGGGCAATTAATGATGGTACTCCATGATCTCTCTGGATGCTGATTCATGTGTAATACCATAGGAATCTGTCCTGTCGATTCGTGCTTCGTAGAATTCATGCACGTCTCTACATCCTTGATCTTGTCCACCCACTTGTGATGGTCGTTAGGAATGAAGATTCTCAGGTACTTAGTGACGCATTTAATTGCCCTTTCCGAGGGATTCGCCTGGGCGTGGCGTATGCTGGATAAAATGTGCTTTACGTCCATATCCTCCATTCCTTTTTTAAATTCGGCGCTCGTAAAGTAGCTGCCATGATCAGATAATATGAATTCTGGTTTTCCAAGGATGGGAATAACTCTATTTCGTATGCGGCTAAGTACTTGTTTTGAGGTAGTTTTCTGGATTGGGCAAAGTACAACAAATTTGGAAAAAACATCCAGACAAACTAATAGGTGTCGGCATCCTCGCCTTCCCTTAGGAATTGGACCGAAACAATCTAGTGCCACCATTTCACAAGGTCTCTGAGGAAGCAGTGGTTTGGGGTACTGTTTCATCAGATAATTGTTTGGCTTTGTCCTCTGACACGGGTCACATGTTTTAATAACCTCACAAATAGTCGTCCTCATGCGTGGCCAAGTAAACGTCTCCCCAATGGTCGATTCAGACTTGTCGATTCCAATATGGCCGAGACTTTCGTGGACATGCCATGTCAATCCTCGCTGTAATGACGCTGGTACCAAGATGCGATATTTAGAGTGCTCTGCATCCACAAATTTATGGAGTAAATTGTTAAAATAGTGAAACTTTCCTTCTTTAGCTCTGGCTTCACGAAATGCGGGTGTTCCTGGCGGCAATTCCCTTCTAAAATATTGGATCATTAGATACATCCATGGCTCCGCTTCCTGTTCTCTCTGGATTTCTCGTAGCTCCTCCAAAAATTTATGATCCTTGGGTGTTAATTCAATATGTTGAACACTCGCTGCTTCAACATTGTCAGACTCAGGGTTCCTGCTAAGAGCATCCGGAATTACATTCATTTTTCCTGGGCAGTGCTCAATCTCGATATTAAATTGTTGTAAGTAAATAGACCAGCGTGTGACACGTTCACTAGCCATAGACGTTTTGAACAGAAACGTCAGTGCCTTATGGTCCGTCCTGACAACAATGGGGTACCCATAGATGATTTTTTTCCATTGTTGGAAAGCATGGAGAATAGCTAGTAGCTCCAGCTCTGTTACAGTGTAGTTGCGCTCGTGTTTCCTTAATCTGCGGCTGACAAATGCCAAATATGAGCGTTTGTGAAGGTTGGCCAGATCCTCTTGGTACAGCATAGCTCCCACTCCAATTAATGAGGCATCCGCCTGGATTATAAACTTGCGGCCAAAATCCGGATAACCGAGCTTGATACAATTTTCCAGCAAAAGTTTGGTCGCTTGGAATGACTTTTCGCAAACAGCATTCCAAAGCCATTTATTACTTTTTTTTAACATCTCTTGCATGGGTGCTACTGTTTCAGTATAGCCAGGGCAGTTCTCCTTAAAGAATCCCGTTACGCCTAGGAAAGCACGGATGTGTTTTACTCTCGTAGGAGTCGGGAAATTCTTTATAGCCTCGAGCTTGGCAGGGTTTGGTCTGACTCCCTCCTGGTCTATTATGTGGCCTAAATATAGAATCTCGCTTTTGAAGAAGTGCGATTTCTTTAAGTTGATTTTAAAATTTGTTGTTCTCAGATTTTCCAACAATTTATCCAAATTTCTCATGTGTGTGTCAACGTTGTCCGATGCCAGCAGGATATCATCAATGTAGCGAACGGTCATCTCTTTCACCTCCTCAGTAAGATTTCGATCTAAAGCTCGTATCAACGCACACCCAGCAGTTCTCACACCGAAAGGCATACGGACAAAATAATACGTTTGGTTATCAAACAAGAAGCCCGTAAGTAGTTGTGACTTCTCATCTAATTCAATATGGTGGAAGGAATTTGTCAGGTCCACTGAACTGTAAATACTTTTATTTTTAAAACCTTTTAGGACATCTCTGATAATCGGCGCCGTGTCGTATTCCGGAAATATAAGTCGCTGGTTCAAATTTCGGGCATCCAGACATAATCTGATGGAACCATTTGGCTTGGAAACTGCCAAAATTGCATTTAAGTAAGGTGTAGGTGCCTTCTTAATAACCCCTGCCTGCAACATGCCATCTATTATTTGTTTCACCTGGCTGCGATGTTTTTCAGGAATAGGATACAGTCTACTCCTGAAAGGTGACCAATCCTGAACTTGCATCGAATATTGAAAATTTAGTATCTTCCCTGGAATCGTATCAAAAAATGCCTTGTGTTTCCTTAAAATTCCTTCTAACTGTTTCTTATGCTCACTCCCAAGTTGAACATCTCTGAGCCGCTCCTGTAATATCTCTTCAAAATAAGCCTCGTTATCATCTCCTTCCGTCAGTAGGGACCATAGTTCCTGGGACTCGCCCTCTTCAAGTTCTACAACAGCTGTGCCAATGACGTCACCCTCGGCCTCCTGTACCTCTTCGTTCGTCTCTTCCTGGATCGCTTCTAGTGTCCATGAACTCACATCCCTTCCTGTGGTGATCTCATCCATATGCAAACCCACGTTATTTAAATTTACATACTCTCTGAAACTGACTGTATTCTTGTGCAGATCTATCACGGCTTGATAGTCGCAAATGAAGTTGGCTCCAAGAATAATATTAAAGCTCATCTTTGCCATTACGATGAAGGTCTGCCCAAATGTGTGCTCCAAAATATCAAGTTCAAGGTAGGCTTGATTTTTGCAAGTGACAGAGCGTTCAGGAATTACGCCTCTCACTTTGAGTTGTGGCACGGGAATCATAGCAATCTTTTGACTCCGTCCCAACTCTCGAATTAGGGCCTCAGATACCAGACTAATCTGCGACCCCGTATCTAATAAGCACCTGACCTTTAATCCACCAATCCTGGCGTGTATAACCGGCAATTGTTTAATAATGTCGTTCCGCGGTTTCACCGTCTCCTCCAGGCAATCCTCCGGTAAAGCGATCCATTCCTCTATGTGTGCGACGATCCAATCTCCTCCTCCCACATGCTGTTGCAATCCCAGGCTGTCTCCAATCTCACTTATCAAACTTTTTTTTTACAGCCTCGACCTCTATTATCCTGAGGTCGAGTACTCTCCTGATGATCCTGCTGTCGCTGTAGACTTTCAGCCCCCTCGGTCTGAATGTCGGGATTTACTCTGTTGTCAATAGCATTTTCCCAGCGTCCTTGCTCATTCCCCACATTAGCATGAATTTCCTCTAAGTATTTCTGCGATTGAGCATGCCTATCGTTCCAGTCGTCTCGGTAGCTTCTAGAGTCCTCACGATGCTGAAATCTGCGGTCTTGCCATCTCTGATTTTCATTCCGATCTCCCCATCTCCTGTATGGTACATCTTGTCTCCGATTGTCCCTCCATTGTTGAAATCCTCGTTGTTGGAATCTATTCTGTCCTTGGAACTGTCTGTTGTTATTACGGTTGTTATCGTAATGTTGGCGCTGTCTTTTCTCGACATCATCCTGACCTCTCACGGGTGTTGAAATGTTTGTATTTGTATTGGTAGCCTGGGATCTTGTGTTTATCTGGCTCGGCTTAATCACCTCGGTTGTATTTACCATTTCGACCTGTCTTCCAACTCTATTGTGTAAGTGGGACGTGGTTTCATCTATCTGGCGCAGGATCTGTTCAGCGTGTACCGCGTCTGAAACGTTAGCTGCGACCAATACCTGCTGAACGTTAACGGGAAGCTGGCGCCCGATAGTCATGACTAGCTCGGCCTCACTTAAAGGATTATCCAGATCTTTAAATTTGAGGAGCTGTGATGAAAAAAAATCTGAATACTTAGTTTGCTGAGTAGATTGGTACTTTCTGGAGTACAATTCCATTCTTAACCCCTGTTGATATGAAGACGACCAATATTTTCGAAGGAAAGCATGCTTGAATGCATCTACGCTTTCAAACGTGTATTTGATGCTCAAGTACCACGTTAAAACATTTCCAGTTAAATTTTTTTCCATCTTGCGCAGTTGCCGGGCGGGAGCTATATCATTATCATTATAATAATGTTCGACTTCCCGCAAGAATGCCTTGGGTGTGACTCCAGAATTTTCCATAAACTTAGCCGGTTTGAATTCATTAGAACGGATGATTTGTACAAGTTGAGGGTGCTGATTACCGTCATGTGGTGTAGAACTTCTCCCTATGTGATTACGAAATTCTTCCGTGTTCCGAGCAAGTGGACTTTCCGTGTCAACCTGACTACCAGTTGAATGAGTCGCCCCCGGGCTCTCTCTGTCTCCATCTCTCCCCTTCTCGCCTAATGACCCTGCATTATGTTCCATAGAAAATAATTCTGCTTTTATCAGCCTGTCACCTTGTTCTTTAAATTTTGCTTTTATCTCATCTTCTAACGTCTGTATCCGTGTGTGGTTCTCCCCCAGCTTCTTAATTACCGCCAACCTTTCTTCCTTGGAGTCCTTACATAATTTTTGCCAATCCTTTCTAACGTTTTCTATCTTCAGATTATTAGTGTCCTGGCTCACTTCGATCCGTTCCAAGCGATCCTCCATGCGTACATTGTTTTCTTCAATAGTGGCTTTTAATCCCTCCCGGTCTACTTCTGCATTTTTCCAGCGATCTGTTGATTGGTTTTCGAGACGGTCTATGTCTTTTATAAGGCCGGTCACGTTTTCATCTACCGCCTTTATCTGTTCCTGTATAACTACGGTTATTTTCTCCACTTTATTAAATCTGTTTTGTAACCTGTCCTGTGCAGTTATAATTTCGCTATTTTTAGTTGTGCATGCCAATTCAATCTGTGCCAATTTTGCCAGAACTGTATCGTCTAAGTTATTAAGTTTAGCGTTAAACTGATCCTCAAGTTGTTTTATCTGTTTAACCTGCTTCTCATTGTTCTTACTTACATCTAAGGCGAGTAGTATAAGCTGTTTCCTTGTATGTTCTTTCATTTCAACCACTACATTATCGAGTTGCTCAGTGTTACGACTGTTTTGCGCGTCTATTTGAGAGTTTATTGATTCACTTTGTTGTGTCAATTGAGAACTAATATTATCATTTTGTAGAGCTAATTGTGTATTAATACTGTCATTTTGAAGCGCTAATTGTGTATTAATAGATTCATTTTGAAGCGCTAATTGTGTATTAATAGATTCATTAATTTGGGCTTTGATCACCGCTGACTGTTCAACCCTACTACTGTCTATTTGTGCCTTAAATGTTTCACTCTGTGCTATTAATTCCGCTGATTGTTCAGCCCTGCTACTGTCTATTTGTGCCTTAAATGTTTCACTCTGTGCTATTAATTCCGCTGATTGTTCAGCCCTGCTACTGTCTATTTGTGCCTTAAATGTTTCACTCTGTGCTATTAATTCCGCTGATTGTTCAGCCCTGCTACTGTCTATTTGTGCCTTAAATGTTTCAGTCTGTGCTATTAATTCCGCTGTCATCTCCTGCCGTAACAACACCATTTGCTGCTGAGTGCGTGCCGCAGCGCTCTCTACAACCTGTCTTATTTCGTCTAAAGAAGCCATCACCACAATACACTTGAGAAAATAGAGAAAATGCCAATTGGCGATGTTCTCCGATACGTGCATACATATTAACACACATTTATATCAATTTACACATACTCAGTTCGTTTAAATTTATAAACACAATCCCATTAATCCAATAGCATCCCTGAGTATCCTTCATTTTACATAATTTAAAACTTAACCCACACATTCAGTTATTAAATGCTAGCCTTACAAAACGCTACAAGAACAGACTAATTAATCAAGTATTAATTGCCTTGGAAAAGCTACACGCCTTCCTATTACATTCATGGAGTTGTCTTTCTATGCAAAGCTAATTTTTATCAATAACATGGGCGCCCAGTCTCACGATATTATCTTTACAATTAATGCAAGAAACAAAAACGTGTACTGTATTTTACATTTGCAACTCCTGATCTTACTGTATAATTCACTCACTTGGCGGTAATACCTTCGCCATAACTACGTTACTTAAAATTATCACATTCGGTGATTCAAATACTGTCACATTCTGCCTCCACTTGTGGCGTGTCAGTTTATCAAAAAAATACGCTAGAAAAGCCTAAAACAGTGAAATGCCCCACGTTGGGTAATGCCAGCGTTGTCTATGTGCCTTTGTATATAACAGCGTCGTATATACGAGAATCAAACTTCGGGGAGCGTTCAGTCCGGATATGCTTTCACTAGAGCTCAAATACCAGACGGCTGCTTACAAATACAAGGACCATATGCAAAACTATAAACTAAGAAATGAGTGAAAAACAAATAAAATTACCACCATTTAATAACTGAATAAAAACAACAAAACATAAAAAATAATATAAACAAAGTCCACCCTGAACTTTACTCCCACAGTACAATAATTTACACAGATCTGAGTGGCCTAGAAAGGTCCACTCTAAAGAAATAAAATTGTGGATCAAATTCCACTTGTCTGATTAATATGTATGCACGCGTATAACTACGCTAGAGAAGAAATAAGTACTTTTGATGGAGATTTGCCCACAGATGGAACAGCCAATATGCTTGCAAACCCCCATACTGCAAACCATTATTATGGCTTTATGGGACACACTCGTAGAATAACATACCAACAATTAAAATTTTACTGACACACGCAACCATTTAAAATTTATAAACTAATTGATCTCCATCGAGATCGCAGTGAGTCAGGAAACTCCCAGCAAAACAGAAGCTTGCCCAATGGCTCATATTGCTCAACACATACATGACAACAACGTGACCGAACATCGAGACCACCCGAGGTCAATGAACATGACAATAATTAAACAAAAAAAATAAGATGCCTAAAACCCGATGATATTTACATGAAATAAAAGCATGGATAAGCTAACACGCTGGGACTCGATCAATCAAAACGCGAACAGCACCCATTTACCGATTACAATTCTTTTATCATTAAACAGGCTTTATTTTAATATAAGATAAACATTTACGAAGAACGGAGACCTGGTCCGTGAATACTAATGAGCACAGCTTGCTCCTTATCTGATGGAGTGCGCCGCGTAGAAATACCTTCACTTACCACTCATTAGCGTCTGTGTTCAAAACCAGCCCTCCTTGTCGAAGCTTTCAGTCATGCTATTTATAACAAGAGACTAGACAGTCCCGTTACGCCACCTGTTAATCGCGACACAATAAATTCACACACTTCTTGTCAATTCCAAAGAATTGCAAGAACATCGTAGAAGGGGATTCCAACATTTTCCTCGCAAGGATTAAATGCTTATCCTGGACAATAGCTTCAGACAGAACCAGGGTTCCCGAAAACTCCTATCCCATAAAACACATATTTGCAGACTCAACAAAGCATTTTGGGCAGAACACAACACAAATCTACCACGGGCCGACACTCCAATCAAATATCTTAGATATTGTGTACCAAGACACTAAAAGGGAAACTTCATCAACAAATAAAGTCATTGGGCATATGACCCCTCACTTAACAAAAATGCAACAAACGGCAATTAACACACAAGCCTGTGTAACAATAAAAATCTATACAATAAAAAGATTTCCCACCAATTCTATTATCTACTCTAGTTAATTCAGTTTCGCTTCTGTTATGATATCGGTTCCCAATTTGCGTCGCTTAGCCGCGCATTTTACGGTAGCGATACGCACTCGAGTACGCTTGCCCCGTGTACTTGACATCAACAAAAAAAAATCTTCATACAGATAGAATACATGCCACGTTGCTCATGAACTAAACTAAAGTGTGTCAGTACCACAAACCAACTATAATAAAACACGAAGACAAAAATAAAATAAAATATTTACACAAAATAATATGTTCCCACAAAACCATAACCAGTTTGTCAAATAATAAATTATTTCAGTACTCATTCCTCTTTCTGCGTCGTCTCATCGAACATCGCCTGACATTCTCTCTCCAAAGTGTTTAGCTCATCTCAGACCACATGGAGCCGTAGAAACGTTGGTTCGATGTCTTTCTCTGGGTCTGGAGTTCCATCTTGACGTTGAATAAAAATAAAAATAAAATGTTATTTATAGTCACACGTAATTTTCTATCTAAATTTTGCCAATAGTTACTTTATTCACCATTTGTCTAGTGCAAAATTAAACGTAGACTTTCCCTAATAGTTGTAGTCGTGGGAGACTACTAAAATCTTACCGATACACAAATTTCACACTCAGCTGTGCGCACACAACTTTATTATAATGTTTTCAATAATGATCCTATCTCTGATAAATTTAACACAGTATATCTTCACGGTATGGAAAAGAATAAGTGATCACCTCACGGTGTCACCAAGAATCAACCTCCTCGTCACTCAGACGACAGTATTTATGTGAATATGGCAAAAAGACGGAGGGAGAGGGAAATCTATCACTAACTTCTATAATAATGCGACTATTGGCATGCAACAGGTATCAAACAGTTTGAAAAATTATACAGGTCACAATGGGGCTATCGTGCTCTGGAATCGATCATAGATTTCGTTAATCCAATCTTTCCCGCTTTCAACTTCAAGCCGGCGTCAGACGCTCCCTTGGCGCTAAAATTGGTGACCCTCTCTGATTGGTAGTTCATGACGTCAATATCGCAGTTTAGAACAGAAGCCTCTGTCCTATGATTGGTTGAAAGTTCCTCTCATCTCTCTCATCCAGCAACTATCTTACTCGTAACGCTAGGGTGACAAAGAAATTACGGTCTGAAATGAGTCAGGACCCCAACACACCTTTGTCTGATAAAGTGTCTGTCAAACATTCCGATCTCGTCACTCCTTTGTTTCAGGACTGGGCACGTTCAAACGTACTGTCTCCAAATAAGCTTGACATTTCGCAATCCAGTCTGGCCTTCCTGTATGATTCTGGCAGTAAAATCAGAATATAATGAAATGAATAATTAGAATCATTAATATGCGTAGCTTATTAAGGGTTCAGTACATCACCTTTACAATAGGTATCGCACAAGTAGATTCAACAAATGAGCGACGGCACGCGAATCGTTTCAACCAAGTCCCGTATGCGTTCATATACCATTCATCCGATTGCTATGAAACTTTGGTGAGTTGTTGGGAACACTTCCGAAATCATTATAGGCATAGTCAATCCAATTTACAATGGACAGCGCGCGAGTATTTTAAACAAATGAGTGTTGGCGATGCGTTCATATAGCCTACAATTCATCCGATTGCGACCAAATTTTGGCGGGTTGTTTGGCACACTTCCGGGAGGGCTATGGGCATAGTTAATCCTATTAACAATAGATAGCGCACCAGTAGTTTAAACAAATGAGTGTTGGTGATGCGTTCATATACAATTCATCCGATTGCAATCAAATTTCGGTGAGTTGTTGTGCATACACCAGGAAAAGTTATAGGCATAGTAGATCCAATTAATAATAGATGGCGCGCGAGTAACTTCAACAAAATGGCGTGCGTTTCTTTCAACAAAGTCCCATATGCGTTCATGTACCATTCACCCCAATGCGATGAAAATTGGGTGAGATGTTGTATACACTCAGGGAAGGTTTCTGGCTTAGTAAATCCACTTAACAATAGGTAGCGCACGAGTAGATTCAACAAATGAGCGACGACGCTCGAAGTGTTTCAACAAAGTCCCGTATGCGTTCATATACCATTTGTCCGATAGCGATGAAACATGGGTGAGATGTTGTGTACACTTCAGGGAAGATTTCTAGCTTAGTAAATCCATGTTACAATAGGTAGCGCACGAATGGATTCAACAAATGAGCGACGACGCACGAAGTGTTTCGTCAAAGACCCGTATGCGTTCATATACAATCGTCCGATAGAGATGAAACTTTGGTGAGTTGTTGTGTACACTCCAGGGCAGGTTTCTGATTTGGTAAATCCATTTTACAATTGGTAGCAAACGGGTAGATTTAACTAATAAGCGACAGCGCGTGAATCGTTTCAATAAAGTCCCGTATGCGATCATATACCATTCATCCGAGTGTGATCAAACTTTGGAGAGCTGAGTACAGTCCTGCGAAGGTTCATGAATTAGCAAGTCCGTTTTTCAATGGGGGGCGCACAAGAAGATTCAACAAATGAGTGACGGCGCGAATCGTTTAAACAAAATCCCGTATGCGTTCATATGCCATTCATCCGATTGCGATGAAACTTTGATGAGTTGTTGTGTACACGCCAGGAAAGGTTTTCGAGTTAGTAAATCCATTTTACAATAGGTAGGGTACAAGTAGACTATATTCAACAAATGGGTGACGGCGCTCTAATCGTTTCAGCAGTCCCGTATGCGTTCATATACCATTCATTTCATTGCGATGTAACCTTCGTGAGTTGTTGATCACGCTCCCGTGAATGTTTCTGAGATAGTAAATTATATTTTTATAATAGTTTAGAGGTGGTTAACGGAAAAAGAAGAAAATATTGGGAATCCAAAAGCACTGCAACTAACAAAGTCAAAACCCCAACACGTTCTTTCATTGGCAGGACAACGTCTCCCGGGTCAGCTAGTTATGAATATTAATGTTCGAACATAAAATGAAGTTATAATTATCGTCGAACATCAACAGTCGTATGCAACTCGCCTATAATGGTAATGGTTTCGAAATTATAAAACCCGTGTTCTAATTATTGCCGTTTTATACAGAGCGTCCACAAAGTCTCTCCGCAGCGGCGAGCTACGCGGGTCTCGCCCAGGGCCGTGGAGATAGGGTACGAACCCTAGGGCTAGGACTTACGGACCCCCTTCATATTGTTTCGTCCCCGTGGCTTAGGCGGCAGCATGCCGGCCTCTCACCGCTGGGTCCGTGGTTCAAATCCCGGTCACTCCATGTGAGATCTCTGCTGGACAAAACGGAGGCTGAATTTTTTTTCTCCGGGTACACCGGTTTTCCCTGTCAAAATTTCATTCCAGCAACACTCTCCACTATCATTTCATTTCATCTGTCATTCATTTAATCATTGCCCCAGAGGAGTGCGACAGGCTTCGGCAGTCGGCACAGTTCATATCCTCGCCGCTAGATGGAGGCTTCATTCATTCCATTCCTGACCCGGTCGGAGACTGGAAGCAGGCTGTGAATTTTCATTTCATTTTTAAAGCCAATTAAAAAACGTTGACTTCTATGCCCAAGATCGCGGGTTCGAATCCGGCCGAAGTCGTCGGATTTTTTAAGAGCGTTAAAAATCCCTCAGTATATTGAACCCTTTATCCTCTGTTGGATAAATGATTCTAGGTTTTATTTCTTCAATTAATAAATATTTCCACCAGCATCATGAAAGTAGCCAGACGGAGATGAGGAAATTTCAAGCATTTGTTGGAGACAGCGGGTACATGCCTGAAGCAGATTGACAAAAGGCTAAATACTTTAGCTGTGAAAGGAAATAGCCTAGCGATGTGTCAGAAGGACAGGTGTTGGCCGCCTCAAAAATAGAAGCGACGCGCAGTGAGACATGGTTCTGGTATGTTCATTGTGATGTTCGCGCCTATAAGAAATATGATGAAGTAACGTGAGTGGCTGATGAAGAAAATAGACACTCCTACGACGCCAAGATATGCTAAAAACCGCCAAGTGACAGAAAGTGTGGGAACCAATGAGAGAAGAATGCCTATTTAGCGCGGCAGGTCTAGCGTGGGCACGCTCGGCTAGCATTCACGCGGGAGATCGCCTAGACAAAATCTCTACGATCGATTCTAGGATTAATGGGCATATTCTTGACCTGCGCTATTTTACGAGGTCAGTGATATTTATTTCATTCCTGTATCACCATTATTTTGTGAAATTTTTATCTAAATTCCCCCTCTATCAAGACCTAGGGCCAGTTCATTTATAAGTGGTGTGAAGAGCCAAGACTTTGCTTATTACTCTGTGCGTCTACGGACGTAGACTTTGATTTTGTGTGTCGTGGACACAGTTTGCTTATTATTATTGTGTGTGTCGAGGGCACAAGCTTATTATTCTGTGCGTCTACGGACGTAAGATTATTATTATTGTGTGTGTCGAGGGCACAGGCTTATTATTCTGTGCGTCTACGGACGTAAGCTTATTATACTTTGTGTGTCGTGGACACAGGTTGACTATTACTTTGTGCGTCTAAGGACATTGACAGTTAAACTTTGCGTGTCATGAAGGACACAGAAATTATTATTAAAAAGTGTTAAATTCAGTGTTAGATAGTCACAGTACTATATTTGTAGGGGCAGTATCTTTGATAATTCGCCAATAAACTATTTTGGGGATAGAAGTACCCGAACGGCGAATTTAGTAGTCAGACATCAAGTGTATAATAATTTAATTTTTGAATCAGCACGAGAGATGACATCATTGACCATGGAGGAAGCCTGGAAATATCAAGACTCCATCAAGATGGTTGAGATGAGATAAGAAGAATCCAGTTGGGAAATGGCTGCAGATGTTCTTTGACGGGTGACTGGCTGAGGATGAGTACAGAATAATATTTATTATTATCTGATAAATTAACTTATGGTGTATGGGACATATTGTGTTTTGTAAATAATTTGCTTGTGTGATTAACGTAGTCTATTTAGTTTTGGTCTGACACACCTTTTGCATGGAAACAGCTCGCATATATATTTAGAAGAAGGTTCTTTTCTTGTTTGTTGTTTTAACTAACGTAGCTATGTGAACGGCCGTGTTTGCATATGTTACGCAATGCGGTTAAAAACGTCTCTCGGAGATATGTTGTGTTTCAGAAGTAGGACTGAAGTAATATAGTTATACAGTAGATTGGAGGGTAATAAATTTCTTGGTTTTATTATTGATCAGATTCAATGAGATTATTGCCTTTGGAGCAATGTGATTTGTGACGAAGAGCAGTCAGCTCTATCGTAGGTTTTAATATTTTTTAATTGTCGGCGAGCATCCATTCAGCCGATCTGTGTGAAATAACGTATTGTCATTCCCAAATGTGTGTGTGTGAGTGTGTGTTTTTGTGTCATTACAAGCGGGATTTTCAGCTTAGACTGATTTCTGGCAGCTTGATGACAAATCCAGATTGTGACCTCGCGAGGGCAATTCTGGATATTTTGATTATGTCTGACCATATTTTGAAGTGGTTGAGTTTGTTGCTGTTGATTCCTTGAGATAACGGCACAGCTGGTCAGTTATATTTATACACACTGGAGTGGGACAATGGCAGGTGATTGAGGAAGAGGGGAGATGTTGCACAAGACGAACTGAAGGGTGCCAGCCAGGTCATTAGTGGAGAGTGCCTGTGTGGCTCAGTAATAACTTTAAATACAGAAATAAGAACTGACCAATGATAAAAATTGTTTAATAAATGGGAGTTGCCTACGAATCACGATAATCTCCGAAGCGTTTGCTTAACATGCAGTTTTGTTCATATAAAGTAATGTCAGCCAGTCAGGCTTTTGTTGTTGTTGGTTTATTCCATGTTTTTATTTTTATTCAGTGACCCGTGAGTCACATGCTTGCTGTATTTCCTTGTTTATGTTGAGCAATTTGGCCCGTGTTGGCAGCTCAAAGTCAAGTGCGTCTTCGCGCTAATGAGGGTCCCGAGAGAGATTCCTGTAGATAGTAGATTTAGTGCGTGTGTCAGCATTACTTTTTAAGGGTTTTTATTAATGTCATGTTCCATATCCATAAACGTTGATTTACGAGATGATTGTTCGTAAGCATCGTGGCTGTTAACCCGTTGTAAACGAACAGTCATCCAAAGTACTCATTCCTCGTAGTTAGTCATTACGCGCATATAAAACCCAAATTGCAAGGTAGTGGAACCAGGATCCACATTTTAAATAAAAGGGGAGATCCGTCTGACTCCTCAAATTTATAGATATTCCTATCAGGGGAAATTCAGGGAGGATTGTTTTATATTTTATTGTTGTTTATTTCTTTTTATGCACTATTAGTCATTAAATCATGTTATTATTTTACATCTTGTCACCTTTCTTTCTCGATTTATAGTTTATATCCTATGACCCTTACCTCAGTAGAGCATGTTGTTTGGCGAACGTAAACATCACATAGGACCTGAGCGCGACCCCTTGATTAAGATTTCTTACGTTAAACACTGCTTTTCTGAAGGGTTCATAGGAGTAAACTGGTGCGGCCAAGCGTGGGGTGGTTCACTGTGGTGTAACGGCAAAGATTTTGCACATGTCAGTGTAAGCGTAGTTGGATTTTCAAACTGACGCAACAATGAATGTGTAATTTGGTTGCTGGTTCGCTGCTGGAACACATTTAAGTGGCGTATTTGAGTAAAACTGACATGCCGCAAGTGCAGGCAGGTATGGCAGTATTTTAATCACCGGGAAGTGATATTTTATTAAAAGTAAGTGAGGCGAAGAGGATACCGCCAAATGTGTGTGAAATATAAAGTAAAATCAGGAGTTTGCAAAGTAAAATACGGTTCACGTTTTTTGTCTATTGAATTAAAGTAAAAGGTAATATATATGTGATACCGGGCGCCCAATGATTAAAATTAAAATTAGATTTGTTTAGAAAGTCAAACTCGTGAAAATGTTAGGAGGCTGTAGCCTTAAATGACAATTAATACTTTATTAATTAGTCAGTGTTAATATCAGATCAGGATAACAATTTAATGACTGAATATGTGTTTGGGTTTAAATTAAATTGAGTAAAATTAGAACTACTCAGAGATGCAATCGACTAGTGGGATTAAATGTAAAAATAAATGAACTGAGTAGGGTAAAGAAATTAAATGTGCATTGGATTTTATGTGTGTGTCAAAGGGCATTGCTTTATGCCATTTCCCTAATGTCTCATATAAAGTGTGTAATATGGCAACGGTTGAAGAGATTCAAGAAATCATTGAGAGT
The DNA here is from genome assembly GCA_946902985.2 of Meconema thalassinum. Lineage (NCBI taxonomy): Eukaryota > Metazoa > Arthropoda > Insecta > Orthoptera > Tettigoniidae > Meconema > Meconema thalassinum. The sequence goes on along the minus strand of OX336388.2, from coordinate 2,064,640,854 downwards.
GCAGCTAGGAGAACACAGGAATTGTTGGACACTAAATTAGCGGAACAGAGTCAATCATTAAACGCTAAATTATCAGAACAGAGTCAATCATTAAACACTAGTATGTTAGAACAAAGTGAAGCATTAAACGCGAAATTGTCTGAGCAAATAAACAATACTATGGTAGAACAAAGTGAAGCATTGAACGCGAAATTATCTGAACAAATAAACAATAGTTTGTTAGAACAAAGTGAGTCGATAAACAAATTATCAGAACAAAGTGAATCATTGCGGACACAATTAAATAACAGTAGAATTGAACAGAATGAATATCAGGCGGAACAAGCTAGGTTGTTAAAAGTGAAATTAATGACACTATCAATTCACAGTTAGAGACGCTAACCGCAGAGATGAAAGATCACGCTAATCAACAGATGATATTACTGGCCCTAGATGTGAGTAAAAATAATGAAAAGCAATTAGACCAGATTAAGAAAATGGAAAGTATTTTTGATCAAAAACTTAGCATTTTGGATGAAACGGTGTTAGCTAAATTAGAGCAAATTGAAATAGCGTGCACTATGAATACAAGCGAGGTCAAGATAGCTCAGGAGAAGTTAGAAGGACGATTTATGGAGATGGAAAAGAGCGGCAAAGTCATTCAACAACAATTATCAGCGGTAGATGAGAATATATCCGGCATAATTAAAGATATGGACCGTCTCGAAATAAAATCAGCAGAGCAGTGGAAAAGCCTAGAAGCGGATCAGGAGCAATTAAAGAGTACCTTAGACGAAACTAAAAGCCAGATTGAAGAGAAAGTAAGCACGATTAAAGAGCAGATAAGAAAAGATTGGAAAAGAATGAATATCGATTCTAAGGAGGAAAGATCCACCATTCTTAAAACAGTAGGCGAAAATCACACTCGTATTCAGGCGTTAGAGCAAGAAATGAAGAGCAAGCTTAAAGAACAGACGGACAGGATCATTAAAGCCGAACTTAGGTCATTAGAGCAATCGTTGATATTTAGAACAGGAACATTGAAAGACAAGCAGGATGACTCAAGTAGCCCGGAGGGTACTAGCACAGCAGGAAGTCAGACTCAGGCGGAGAGCCCATTAACAACAAACACGGAAGGGTTTCGCAAGAATATCGATAGGAGCTCAACACCACAAGACGGTCATCAGCCTACACAACTTATCCAAGTAATTCGCTCAAGTGATTATAAACCACAGAAATACACGGAGAATTCAGGGGTAACGCCTAAAGCTTTTATCAAAGAGATTGAAGACCATTTCAATGACACTGGGGTACCTGAAGCACGTAGATTGAGGACGATGGAGAGATTTTTATCAGGAAATGTCCTTACATGGTTTTTAAGCTTCAAATATACATTTGGAGCCATGTCAGATTTTAAATTGGCGTTTCTGCGCAAATATTGGTCGCCCGCAACACAACAGAGTCTAAGGATGGAGCTTTACTCTAGAAAGTACCAAACCACCCAGCAAACAAAATACTCAGATTTCTTTAACATGCAAATGTTAAAATTTCGCGACCTGGATTACCCTTTAAATGAAGCGGATCTGGTGATGACAATAGCGAGGCAATTGCCAGTCAACGTGCAACAAGTACTAGTCGCAGCGAACGTTAGTACGGCCATACATGCAGAGAAGATATTACGCCAGATAGATGAGACTACGTCTCATAATCATTATAGAGGAGGAAGACAGCTGGAGTTAGTCAATGCGACCGAGGTCATAAAACCTAAGCAGGCAAACACTAAAACGCAGGGCACTAATACAAGCACTTCCACACCTAGGCGAAACCAGGAAGAAGAAGAAAACAGACCATACCAGCGTAACGAAAATAACTACAATAATAGATCATATCAAGGCAACAATAGGTATCAACAGAGAGGATATCAACATTGGCGTGAAAATCGAAGAAATGACAGGCCTTATGGAAGATACGGTGATTACAATGCTAATAAAAGGTGGAAAGGAAGAAGAGACCAAAATCAAGGAGAGCCACGAAATTATCGAAATGTCTGGGATGATAGGCACGCTCAATCACAAAATTACCTAGAGGAATTACACGCAAGTCAAGGTGGAGAACTAGGAAGATGGGAAAAAGCTATTGGGAACATGAGGAATCCTGATACACATACTGAGGAAGCTGGAAGTCTACTGAGACAAGAGGAATATCAAGGACATCGGCGACAAACGGATGATGGGAGTCGCACTGGAGCTAAAAAAAATGTTAAATTTGGATAAAGAAGACAGCCTACAAACGCAACAGTCGGAAGTTGAAGAGGGATGGATAGTAGCGAACATACAAGAATGGATTGCTTTGCCAGAAGACTGCCTGGAAGAGACGGTGAAACCACGGAATGATGAAATTAGGCAGCTACCCATTATTTACCCGAGGATTGGTGGAATTAATATAAGATGTTTATTGGATACGGGGTCACAGATCAGTCTGGTATCGGAGGCCTTGGTTCGAGAGTTGGGACGGAGTCAAAATATTCCTGTAATTCCCGTACCACAGCTCAAAGTGAGGGGTGTTATACCTGAACGCACCGTCACGTGTAAACGTCAGGCATACTTAGAGCTGAACATATTGGAACACACTTTTGGGCAAACATTCATTATCATGGCAAAGATGAATTTCAATATAATTCTTGGTGCAAATTTTATTTGTGACTATCAAGCAGTGATAGATTTGCACAAGAATACTGTCAGTTTTAGAGAGTATGATCAGCTGAAGAATTTGGGATTGCATATGGATGAAATCACCACCGGAAGAGATGTAAATTCGTGGGCATTGGAAGCAATATCGGAAGAGACGGAAGAGGAGGTACGAAAGGCAGAAGATAACATCATAGAAGGGGCTGTTGTGGAACTAGACGAGGAGAGTGAATCCCAGGAGATATGGTCTTTATTAACGGAAGGAGATAACAGTGATGCACAATTTGAAGAGTTACTACAGGAGCGGCTCAATGACATTCAACTTGGGGGTGAACACAGAAAGCAATTGGAAGAGATTTTAAGGAAGCACAAAACAGTATTTGATACAGTACCTGGGAAAATATTAAATTTCAAGTATTCTATGCAAGTCGAGGACTGGTCACCTTTCAAAAGCAGGTTGCACCCAATTCCTGAAAAATATCGTTGTCAAGTCAAGGTCATTATAGATGAGATGTTACAAGCTGGAGTGATAAGGAAGACACCTACACCTTATCTAAATGCGATTTTGGCAGTCACAAAACCAAATGGATCTATTAGACTTTGTTTAGATGCCAGAAATCTCAACACGAGACTCATTTTTCCTTAGTATGACAGAGCGCCAATTATCAGAGACGTATTAAAAGGCTTTAAAAACAAAAGCATTTATTCATCAGTCGATCTGACGAGCTCGTTCCACCATATTGAATTGGATGAGAAGTCACAGCTTCTAACTGGCTTCTTATTCGATAACCAAACGTTTTGCTTCGTTCGAATGCCCTTTGGAGTCAAAACAGCGGGCTGTGCCTTAATCCGAGCCCTGGACCGGAATCTAACCGAGGAAGTTAAGGAGATGACGGTACGCTACATTGATGACATTTTGCTGGCATCCGACAACATTGAAACTCACATGGAGAATTTAGATAAAATTTAGGCAACCTGAATGCATCGAATTTCAAAGTAAATCTGAAGAAATCGCATTTCTTCAAGAGCGAGATCTTATATTTGGGTCACATCATTGACAAGGAGGGAGTGACGCCAAATCCAGCTAAGATCGAAGCGATAAAGAATTTCCCTACACCAACGAGAGTCAAGCACATTCGGGCTTTCTTAGGCGTAACGGGATTCTTTAAGGAAAACTGTCCAGGTTACACGGAGACTGTCGCTCCTATGCAGGAAATGCTAAAGAAAAATAATAAATTGTTATGGAATGCGGAGTGTGAGAAGGCATTCCAAGCAACAAAACAGCTATTGGAAAACTACATTAAATTAGGATATCCAGATTTCAAGCACAAATTTATAATCCAAGCGGATGCTTCACTGGTTGGTATAGGTGCTATGCTCTACCAAGAGGATCCAGCTAACCTGCAGCATAAAACATGTTTGGCATTTGTCAGCCGAAAATTGCGTAAGCACGAGCGCAATTATACTGTAACGGAACTAGAGCTGTTGGCCATACTTCATGCGCTACAACAATGGAAACGAATAATTTACGGCTACCCTATTGTTGTCAGGACCGATCATAAAGCACTAACATTCTTGTTTAAGACGTCGATGGCAAGCGAACGTGTGACACGTTGGTCTATATATATTCAGCAGTTTAGCATTGAGATTGAACATTGCCCAGGGAAGATGAACGTGATTCCGGATGCACTCAGCAGGAACCCAGAGCCTGATAATGAGGAAAAAGCGATGGTACAACAATTGGAGTTAACACCGAAGGACCGGGAATTCTTGGAGGAGTTACATGAGATACAGCGAGAACAAGAAGCGGAACCATGGATGATGCTATTGATTCAATACTTCAGAAAGCAACTACCTACAGGAACACCTGCATTTCGAGAAGCAAAAGCCAAAGAAGGAAGATATGTTTATGTCAACAATTTTCTGCACAAATGGGTAGATAATGACCACACGAAGTTACGCATATTAGTACCTGCTTCGTTACAGCGAGGACTAACATGGCATACGCACGAAAGTTACGGTCACGTGGGCGTAGATAAGTGCGAAGCGACCATAGGAGAGACATTTACATGGCCACGTATGAGAACAACTATATGTGACGTCATTACAACTTGTGATCCGTGTCAGAGGACAAAGCCCAATAATTATTTAATGAGGCAATATCCTAGACCATTGCTACCTCAGAAACCATGCGAGCTACTGGCACTCGACTGTTTCGGTCCAATCCCGAAGGGAAGGCGAGGTTGCCGACACTTACTAGTATGCATTGATGTGTTTTCTAAGTTTGTCGTAATATGCCCCATTCAGAAAACTACTTCAAAACAGGTGCTCAGTCGTATTCGGAATAGAGTTATTCCAATCCTTGGAAAACCAGAATTTATATTATCAGATCATGGCAGCTATTTCACAAGCGCCGAATTCATGAAGGGTATGGAGGACATGGGTATAAAACACATTTTAAGCAGTATCCGACATGCTCAAGCAAATCCAAGTGAGAGAGCAATTAAGTGTGTAACTTCATATTTGAGAATCTTCATTCCAAATGAACATCACAGATGGGTGGACAAAATCAAGGATGTAGAGACATGCATGAATTCTACCAGGCACGAGTCAACAGGACAGATCCATATGGTCCTACACAAAAACGAGTATCCAGTGAGATCGTGGAAAAGCATCATTAACTGTCCACAAGATCCAATGATAGCACCTGACTTGCGAATTGAGAGGACGAGAGCCTACATGAGAAAACAGGAAGACCGCAGGTTACGGCGAGTAAGAAAGAAGAGGTTTCACAGTGATCTTGAAATCAACCAGCTTGTTTTGGTGAAACGACCTGCTACATCGGACCCAGAGAAGAAAATCTTCAGTAAATTCTGCGAAAAGTTCATAGGACCCTATTCTATCGTATGAAACCTTGGAAATAATGCTTACAGAGTGAAAGAATTGAGTACAGGATCAATGTCAGTCTACAACGCTGCCAACCTAAAAAAGTATCGTAGAAGTGAACCATGGGAGCGCCGAAATAACGATGCAGTTTGAATATATGGACGTCCTACTATCGACAAAGTGCACGGGGAGCAGTTGAGTACGGCACGTGAAGGAGGAAGTAGAGTTGGTGTTGACAAACATTAACGAGGCGAGCAGAGTGTTGCCCCAGGCATCAGCGTCACGCAAGCAGTTGAGAGAGTCATTATGAGCAGGAAATGATAACGAGTAAATGCCATTCAAGACAGGAGCGACTAGACCAAGTAATAGAAAAGGGGTGATTCTGAAATAAAACAATTGGCCTACGGAAGTCTTTTAAAATTATCGACTTTCTCCGAATTTCGAAATTTTGTGAGTGGGAGAGTTGTGAACCCTTTATCCTCTGTTGGATAAATGATTCTAGGTTTTATTTCTTCAATTAATAAATATTTCCACCAGCATCATGAAAGTAGCCAGACGGAGATGAGGAAATTTCAAGCATTTGTTGGAGACAGCGGGTACATGCCTGAAGCAGATTGACAAAAGGCTAAATACTTTAGCTGTGAAAGGAAATAGCCTAGCGATGTGTCAGAAGGACAGGTGTTGGCCGCCTCAAAAATAGAAGCGACGCGCAGTGAGACATGGTTCTGGTATGTTCATTGTGATGTTCGCGCCTATAAGAAATATGATGAAGTAACGTGAGTGGCTGATGAAGAAAATAGACACTCCTACGACGCCAAGATATGCTAAAAACCGCCAAGTGACAGAAAGTTTGGGAACCAATGAGAGAAGAGTGCCTATTTAGCGCGGCAGGTCTAGCGTGGGCACGCTCGGCTAGCATTCACGCGGGAGATCGCCTAGACAAAATCTCTACGATCGATTCTAGGATTAATGGGCATATTCTTGACCTGCGCTATTTTACGAGTTCAGTGATATTTATTTCATTCCTGTATCACCATTATTTTGTGAAATTTTTATCTAAATTCCCCCTCTATCAAGACCTAGGGCCAGTTCATTTATAAGTGGTGTGAAGAGCCAAGACTTTGCTTATTACTCTGTGCGTCTACGGACGTAGACTTTGATTTTGTGTGTCGTGGACACAGTTTGCTTATTATTATTGTGTGTGTCGAGGGCACAAGCTTATTATTCTGTGCGTCTACGGACGTAAGATTATTATTAGTGTGTGTGTCGAGGGCACAGGCTTATTATTCTGTGCGTCTACGGACGTAAGCTTATTATACTTTGTGTGTCGTGGACACAGGTTGACTATTACTTTGTGCGGCTAAGGACGTTGACAGTTAAACTTTGCGTGTCATGAAGGACACAGAAATTATTATTAAAAAGTGTTAAATTCAGTGTTAGATAGTCACAGTACTATATTTGTAGGGGCAGTATCTTCGATAATTCGCCAATAAACTGTTTTGGGGAAAGAAGTACCCGAACGGCGAATTTAGTAGTCAGACATCAAGTGTATAATAATTTAATTTTTGAATCAGCACGAGAGATGACATCATTGACCATGGAGGAAGCCTGGAAATATCAAGACTCCATCAAGATGGTTGAGATGAGATAAGAAGAATCCAGTTGGGAAATGACTGCAGATGTTCTTTGACGGGTGACTGGCTGAGGATGAGTACATAATAATATTTATTATTATCTGATAAATTAACTTATGGTGTATGGGACATATTGTGTTTTGTAAATAATTTGCTTGTGTGATTAACGTAGTCTATTTAGTTTTGGTCTGACACACCTTTTGCATGGAAACAGCTCGCATATATATTTAGTAGAAGGTTCTTTTCTTGTTTGTTGTTTTAACTAACGTAGCTATGTGAACGGCCGTGTTTGCATATGTTACGCAATGCGGTTAAAAACGTCTCTCGGAGATATGTTGTGTTTCAGAAGTAGGACTGAAGTAATATAGTTATGCAGTAGATTGGAGGGTAATAAATTTCTTGGTTTTATTATTGATCAGATTCAATGAGATTATTGCCTTTGGAGCAATGTGATTTGTGACGAAGAGCAGTCAGCTCTATCGTAGGTTTTAATATTTTTTAATTGTCGGCGAGCATCCATTCAGCCGATCTGTGTGAAATAACGTATTGTCATTCCCAAATGTGTGTGTGTGAGTGTGTGTTTTTGTGTCATTACAAGCGGGATTTTCAGCTTAGACTGATTTCTGGCAGCTTGATGACAAATCCAGATTGTGACTTCGCGAGGGCAATTCTGGATATTTTGATTATGTCTGACCATATTTTGAAGTGGTTGAGTTTGTTGCTGTTGATTCCTTGAGATAACGGCACAGCTGGTCAGTTATATTTATACACACTGGAGTGGGACAATGGCAGGTGATTGAGGAAGAGGGGAGATGTTGCACAAGACGAACTGAAGGGTGCCAGCCAGGTCATTAGTGGAGAGTGCCTGTGTGGCTCAGTAATAACTTTAAATACAGAAATAAGAACTGATCAATGATAAAAATTGTTTAATAAATGGGAGTTGCCTACGAATCACGATAATCTCCGAAGCGTTTGCTTAACATGCAGTTTTGTTCATATAAAGTAATGTCAGCCAGTCAGGCTTTTGTTGTTGTTGGTTTATTCCATGTTTTTATTTTTATTCAGTGACCCGTGAGTCACATGCTTGCTGTATTTCCTTGTTTATGTTGAGCAATTTGGCCCGTGTTGGCAGCTCAAAGTCAAGTGCGTCTTCGCGCTAATGAGGGTCCCGAGAGAGATTCCTGTAGATAGTAGATTTAGTGCGTGTGTCAGCATTACTTTTTAAGGGTTTTTATTAATGTCATGTTCCATATCCATAAACGTTGATTTACGATATGATTGTTCGTAAGCATCGTGGCTGTTAACCCGTTGTAAACGAACAGTCATCCAAAGTACTCATTCCTCGTAGTTAGTCATTACGCGCATATAAAACCCAAATTGCAAGGTAGTGGAACCAGGATCCACATTTTAAATAAAAGGGGAGATCCGTCTGACTCCTCAAATTTATAGATATTCCTATCAGGGGAAATTCAGGGAGGATTGTTTTATATTTTATTGTTGTTTATTTCTTTTTATGCACTATTAGTCATTAAATAATGTTATTATTTTACATCTTGTCACCTTTCTTTCTCGATTTATAGTTTATATCCTATGACCCTTACCTCAGTAGAGCATGTTGTTTGGCGAACGTAAACATCACATAGGAACTGAGCGCGACCCCTTGATTAAGATTTCTTACATTAAACACTGCTTTTCTGAAGGGTTCAATATCTTCCTTCGGAGGGGAAGTAAAGCCGGCGGTCCCATGTCATAGATTTATGGCATGTTAAAGAACCTTCCACTAATTACACCCGTGTGAATTTAAATTGTATAGGTTAAGAATGTAAACAACGCTCTTAGTTTCCTAAGTTCGTTTCCAAGAGCCGACTGCGGTGGCGTCTGGTAGCTAAGTTCTGAACTAGTAGTCGTTGACGGCGGCGTTTGGCGGCAAAAGTAGGAACTATTTGAAAAATTCAAAAGTCTGCAGTCCTTACGTGAATTTAAAAAAAACAGATAACACACACTATTATAGTCATCACAATTAGCACCGGTTATCAGACAGATTCTACACACACCCAAAGTACACGGTGCTACGTGGCCGCGTTGTCGCAGCCCCTAAACTTAAGAACCAACTAACCAAGCAAAAAACGTTGAATTTTTTAATTTACTTTTTTTTGGAACGTACTAATTTTTTTCATTGTAAATGGTTGAATCGACAAGGCATTGCCTTTATACATTGATTTATTGAAATTTGCGATGTCGTTTCTGTGGTATCTGACCAAAAATTGTACTCTCTCTCATCACAAGAACAAGTTCAACGCCTTTCACAATCTCATGTACCGAAATTCGAACTTTCGAAGGTTCATAAATGTAGCTTAGCGGCTATTAGATCAAGTTGCAATGTTATTTAGAAACTTTCCTCCCTACAAACAGTGGAATCTTTACTATTTCTCTGACTGCGAAGATATGAAGTTAATGGTTATTTATATGTTCTCATTATAGTATTTTGTAGGATATTCAATTGATCCAGATACATTGAATATAATAAAATGTCAAATTTGTTGGCAAATACGTAAAATTGGGCAAATTTGTTTACTCTGGGGTCCTCTACTTTCACGGGCCTCTAAGCGAGACTGGGCCCCAGGGCTGCAGCCCCGTTTGCCCCTCCCTCCCGTTGGGCCTGATCTCGCCTCTCGGGACGTGTTAGGTTGGCAGCATATCCATGTCGCTGAATTCGCAAAGTCTCACCGCAGCGGTTGACATAAAAATGCACTTGTTCCGTGTTGACCTTCAACAGGGGAGAGAGGGTGGGGAATACCGGTTCATTATTGCCGACAGTGAGTGCTTGCGCGTGACAGTGTTAACACAGTAAGTTGTGTTCTTGTCAAGTTCTTGTGTAAGCAGAGTCTAGTGGGAATGCTTACTACTGAAGAGCGTGCGTTTTTAGTGGAAGAGGTTTTCTGTGCTGGTGGAAACTTTACGGAGCATTGTTTGATAGTGGTGAGAACCATCTATACAGTATCTTATTATATAATACGCTAAGACTAAGGTGTAGGTATCACAAAACTCAAGTTCCTAAACCAGAAGGAGTTAGAAGGTGTGGTTTGTACCCACATCGTCTCAATAGTACAGGAAAAATCTTGCATTTCTTGAAAAGTCAACGGAAATATTTTGTTTTGTTTATAAAGTGCTTTTAAACAAATAAACAAGACGATATCCCCTGCTAGAAATCTGTCGCCTACAGCCCGCAGAGCACTAAACCGAGCGGGTAGTCTGTACTCATGGGACGCACACAATCCATTATGCGAGAGTTCTCGCACGGGTCCGCTAATATACTGTATAATACGCTCAAGTGTATGTTTCACAAAACTCAAGCTCCTGAACCAGAGGCAGTTAGAAGGTGTGGTTTGTATCAAATTCTTCCGAATCGTCTCAATAGTACAGGAAAATTCTTGCATTTCTAGATAAGTCATCGGAAATATATTTATTTGTTCATAAAATGCGTTTAAACAGATAAACAAGACGATAGCCCCTATCAGAACTGTGTTGCGTACAGCCCGCATAACACTAAGGCCCGGCGGGTAGTCTGTACCCATGGGGCGCACACAACCCATTGTGAAACCAGCAGCAGTGATGAATTGCTCTCTGATTTCAGAAATATCGACAATTTATAAAACAAAGTGCGTTTAAACGAATAAACATATGTATAAAAGCCCGCATAACAGTAGAGCCAGACGGGAGGTTTATACACATGCAAGAGTTCTCGCACGGGCCTGCTAGTATATATATAATTGCATTCAAGGACAGTGCGTCATTAAGGGCCGAATGGACTCTACCCTCCCAAGGCCGTTAGGCAGCATTGCAAGGAATTTGTTTAATTAATCTCTTTTAAAAATACTTTATATTACAGATACTCTACTTAAAATAAGTGTTTTACCATTATAGAATCTCTAAAGAGAATTCATTATAAATAACTCATCGCCAGGTTAAGATCCTGGCAGTCTCGTAAGGTGTATCGTCATAGCGAGGGCCGCTCCACAGCAAGTCCCATGTAAAGTATATGGCTTCATGGGCCGGGTGAGGAAACAGTGGACATAGCACTGTCTTGCACGCGAATTCTTCAGTTCTATGAAGGGAATTTTCTCTCTCTTCAAGGGCCAGCAGATTGCGCCCATAGCGTTGCTTTGATTCGTCCTGCTTCTGTCTCTGTGAAACAGGATTACGGGAGAACGGTTCACCTCACCTCACCCTCTTAAACAGGTATTCAGCTATTGTTCGCAGATTGCTGACATAAGACAAACATATAATTATTATACATTTTCAGTTTTATGATATTCCAAGTACAGTACAAATGTGTTAGTGAGTTTCGTCGTTGAAGCTGTAATTTCTACTGTATAAATGTAGTTTTTTTAAATTTGTGGCACGGTACGTAGTTATTTAATATGTCGATTGTATGCCGAAATAGGAAAATGAAAGTGGATTTTTTAAACAAATCCATTTTCTTCTATAGCTCTGAACACAAAATTAGAAATTAAATAATTATGACCTCGTCAATCAAGCTGATGGATAAATTTGCTTCATCCAAGCCCAGGAGAGAATAGGCTATATGTAGACTATTAATAAAGAGCCATGTTGGTACAGTTTTTAATGCATCAACTATTTATTAAAACTTGTTACAAATTTTGTGTTGTGTGGAATTATGATAATGGCATTATTGGCAACAATAAACGTCAAATAGAAAACAATATGTAATAGAACAATAGTATCATCTGGCTCACCCTAAAATTTTAATCAGGAGCCGCCCCTGCATTATTTAATGTAGGCTAATGCAATTGTTTTCCGTGTAACAACTTAACATGAATGTGCTCCCAACCCAACACGTCCTGCAACTAAGACACGCGCTGCGGAGAGACTTCGCGGACACACTGTATGTTCTCTTTGTAATGTTTTGGACAGTATTCATTGGCTCTATTTACATCGAATAGAGTGATATAAAAAAAATGCATAGGCCTAATAGTTTAGACATTAAATTAAATAAATGTATCCACTCTAAGTTCTTTTGCCGCCTCGGCCCCTCAGCAAATCCGGGTCCAGGGGCTACAGCCCCGTATGCCCCTCCCTCTCGTCAGACCTGGTTGGTGTCTGTTGTTGGAGCAAGCTACTCAAGTTTCCTTCTCTCAAAGTAGATTCTACTGTACATTGCCGGGCCTTCACGCTGCCATACACAGGAGCCGTAACCTATAATCAAGTCGTGTTATGGCCAATAAAAATAGAGGCAGTTCCTCAGGTATGGCAATGAAGTTATTGGTAACACATTATCGCGCGCAACAATGCAGAACTTTTCTCCCACCTGCAACCTGCCGCTGTCGTTAAAATAAACACTTGCAATACACTTGTTCCCACAGAAAGAACATCGACTCTTCCTTAAGACCTATAAGAGCACAAATGTCGTTAAACATTTGAGTATTCTTATTCCAGTGTGGCCTGTTGCTATGTTGCCAATACCATAGTCAGTGCAATTTCAGTTTGCCACGGTGGCTGAGTGGTTAACGTATCGGTCTACTAACCCCAAGCTTGCAGGTTCGCTCCTGGCTGTGGTAAGTGTTTTTTTTTTAAAGGCGGCAAAAATTCGACACGCATGTCATACAATGTTGGCATGTCATAGAACCCATTTGAATTCAGTAGGCCGTGTTTATAATGGCAAAATGAATCTCCGGATTTTCCGCCAACACAAAGTTCCTCATTTCTCTACTAGATATCTAACCTCCTTGACTTTCATAGTGCTTCAAGGAACAACGAAATTCGACATGCAAGCCACCCTTTGGGTGTCAAATAACAAAGCTTGCACCCGGCATCCGAGGCCATACGATAATATTATATATTACACTTGAATTAATTTAAATACTCCTCCAATCAATAATAATTATATTCAAATTAGTTCATGTATCGATCCAACAATGGGACCTTCTGCAGCAAATTAGAATCAAAGCTTTTAAGAAAATAAACTCCGCCATAGCTGGTCCCAAGCCCGATTGAGAAGGAGGAGGGAGTCTGGTTACACCTCTTGGAGATATAAATTGACAACAGAAGCACATGGAGTAGCGACGAACATCAAATCGTGAAGTAACCAGAATGTGGACACAGACGCTAAGGGGGCAGCCCCGCAGCCCCCCCCCCCCCCCCCCCATGAGCTTTGGAGACTGTTAACGAAACTGCGACAGAGAAAAACCGGGCGGATAGAAAGCCGACGATCTTTAAACAGGTTACTAAAATTGGATGTTCGAACATACCAACACTGCGGCAAACAGGAAGACTCCACCTCCTGTTTGCCGAAGTGTGGGAACAAGGGCAGAAATGGGGATGGATAGGTCACTGTCTGAGAAAAGAGGATGCCATATAGGAAGAAGCACTTAGATGGAACCCGCAAGGAACAAGACAAAGAGGAAGATCTAAGGTGATATGGAAAAGAAGCGTGGAGGAAGAGATGAGGGAAGAAGGCAAATCCTGGGCAGATCTACAACAGACTGCCAGGAGAAGAGGCTAATGGAGGTTCTTTGTTGCAGCCCTTTGCTCCGAAAGGGGACACAGGACATACAGTAAGTCAAGTTAAGAAAATAATCTAATACAACTGTTGAGAAGTGAAATTAATTAAAATATTTAGCCTACAGGATTGTTCTTCTTTCTTTCTTTCTTTCTTTCTTTCTTCGTTTAGGCCAGCTATGGACCACGTCATTTCAACTACTTTCGTCCTTGGGCCTTGGTCTTAACCCAGTGTTCACGCATTCGCTGCCTGTGAGACTCCTTTCTTTCTTCAGACCACTTCTTGCCGGTTTTTTATTTCGCTTTTTCTTGTAATTGGTGGTGTGCTCCAAGCTTTTCCTTCAAAAGGTCACGTTCCATAATGTCTGCCTGGGTGATCCCTACTTCGTGTAAATCCTTGTCTACCTCACAAAACCAGGGACCTTTTTTTTTTTTTAGAAAATAGGTAAATATCCGATTGGTGATGATTCTCTCGGGTTTCATACGGGTTAAGTGGCCATAGAAAGACATTCTTATCTTCCGAATTACTTGAGATATCCTTTCTACATGATGGTACAGCACATTGTTATGCCGTCTCCTGTATTCACCATCGTCTTTCAACGGCCCTAAGATCTTCCTGAGGATCTTCCTTTCCTTGGCTTCCAATTTCTCAACCAGATCCTTCCTATTCATTGCCAGGTCGGATAACTGTACGATAGTGTCTTAGTTTGGCATTGCGGGACACTGTTCGCTTGTTGTATACTCCTTTCGTTAGCTGGTAGGCCACTTCCATCTTGTTCATTCTTGACGTGAAGGCTTCCTTCTCTGATATGTTGGGCTCGATCCACTCCCCTAGGGACTTAAACTTTTTTGCCAGACAGATCTTTCCATGTTCAACATTTAATTCTTTGACTGCAAGGCTTATATTAGTTATAAACTCGGTCTTCTCAAAGGAAATTTGTAAGCCTGCCTTTGCCGCTTATATTCTGAGTTGGTTAACTTGTTTTGCGGCTGTGTCTAGGGAATCAGAAAAGATTGCTACAGGATTATTTATTTATTTATTTATTTATTTATTTAGCGTATGGATTTTAGTGCCGGGAGTGTCCGAGGACATGTTCACCTCACCACAGGCTGTAGCTGCTTCAAGCGGACACCCATAGGGTGAGCTACAAGTTCCGTTCAGTTTCAAGTACTTCCAACTTTCGCTACCAGATGTCACTGACACCTGGTGGTGATCGTTGGAACTTTGATAGAGCGTTACAACGAAATATAACCTTGAAATTTAGCTCCACACAAGTTTAGTTAGTGGAAGGATCTTTTACATGCCATAAATCTATGGCATGGGACCACCGGCTTTACTTCCCCTCCAAAGGAAGGCATACTGAAGGATTTTAACGATCTTAAAAATCCGTCGACTTCGACCGGGTTTGAATTGAACCCGCGATCTTGGGTACAGCAGTTCAGCATGCTACCAAATACGCCACCAAAGCCACTACAGGATGAAATGAAAAAACTGAAAAACAATGAAAAAGAACGATGAAAATATAAATTAAACAAGTAGTTCTATGCAGAACTATACAGCCTATTTTCATATGTCTTACTCATGTTAATTGCTTCTATCAACATACAAAATTTCAGTTTGAAGGTTGTGATAGATTCGTAGATATAGAGAACCGTCTAAATATTTCAGATGGTCGCCAGGATGGATTTTTAGCCTACTTTCGATTTTTGCAAAAAATGAAAGTAGACTTGTGAGATCAACACAGGGCGAAAAATTGTGTGTCTGTCTGTGTGTGTGTCTTTGAGTCTGTGTGTCTGTGAGTGTGTGTACTCTGAATGTCTGTTCCCCCCTATCAATTCGAACACGGTGAAACCGAATTGAACCAAATTTGGTACAGAGGTAGCACTAGAAAAGTGCACCTCAGTGTTATGTTTTATATCGCCGCCATATTTACGGAAACGTAATGGCGGCCACCCAAATGTTCAAAGCTTAAATCAAATTACGACTAACCTATTCATCCGATCTCTACCAAATTTTGCAACGACGTATAGTTATATGGCGAGCGTCTTTCGATTAAACTGCAAGGTCATCAGCCCAATCGTTTGCAGATAGTGGCCATGTATGTGTGCAAATTGATTCACCATATCAATTCAAACACGGTGAAACCAAATTGAATGACATTTTGTACAGAGGTAGCACTAGCAAAGGACACATAATATTCATGTTTAATATCCGTATAACACGTTGTATTTCAACAAGCTACTACAACCAACATTCAATTGTCTACACCTTGAAAAGGACAAAGAGTTATAACAATACCCATGCATTTAGGAGAAAGTAGGCTTTATGTTCTTTACTGAACATCTTGTTTTATTTATGTACTATTACATGACGATTATTGTGTGCGTGTGGTATTCAAACTTCAATCGCATGATTAGAACACAAGAAGCAAAAACGAGCTGCCATCTGGTGATTATGAAACA
Source organism: Meconema thalassinum (assembly GCA_946902985.2). Lineage (NCBI taxonomy): Eukaryota > Metazoa > Arthropoda > Insecta > Orthoptera > Tettigoniidae > Meconema > Meconema thalassinum. The sequence goes on along the minus strand of OX336388.2, from coordinate 2,064,624,686 downwards.
TTTGAAATAAATTAGATGCCTGTGGATTAACATTTGTATAAGCATTTAACGTGCAAAGTTTCACTGCACTCGTATGGTTAAATCGCGAGAAACGTCCATTTAAATATTTATACATCGCATCGCCGCTATGTTGGTTTCTGCTCACAAGGTTACTGAAAGTCCTCTTTGTGAACTTATGTTCATAGCCTCTATGAACATAAAAAATATCAGTTTGATTGCTGTAAAAGATTCGTAGATATTGAGAACCGACTAAATATTTCGGATGCTCGCCATGTTGGATTGTTATATGTATAGGTCATAGAGTTATGTATCATTAAAGGAAAATTATTGCATTGCTTCATTATTCAAATTTTCACTTCGATTTCATGTTTACGACCCAAGAAATAAAAACTTAATTTTATAATTTCGCTCAGCCGCCATCTTGATATCATGTAAACAATTGAACTAAATTAGATGCCAGTGCATTACAATGTGTATAAACATTTGCTGTACCAAGTTCCATTACGTTTGGATGGTAAAATCGCGAGAAAAATCTATTTAAAAGTCTCAAATTCGCTTGGCCCCAATATTAGTTTTGTAGTTACCAGGTTTTTGAAAGTCTCATAGGTGAACTTTTAGTAGTGCCCTTTATCACTGTACACTATTTCATGGTGATATCGGTAATAGTTTCGGAGATACTGAATGCTGGTGAAATATTTCGCATAGCCGCCATGTTGGATTGGTGAGACACAATAAAATTTGAAGGGCACGGTCGTGGTTGGCCAGAATGGTGGTTTGATCTTACCGAGTTTCATTGAAATCGCTCCAGCCGTTTAGAAGTTATTAGGTGGACACACACACACACACCATCACACACACATGCACACACAGACACACGGACAAAAGGTGACCATATAAGCCTCTTTTTTTTTTCATAAAATGAAAATAGGCTAAAAATGCACAACAATAAGTATTTAAAATCTGAGGTGTAAAATAATAGAATCAATTTGAAATAAAATAATATAAAATCGATATCCTTATAAATAATTTGGTTAAATAAAGGGCCTTCGCGGTGACAGCCGAGAGTGCTAGCCTCTACGCAAATTAACAATCAAAGTCAATAACTAAATAGGCTAAGTGTACACACCAGTATTGTAAATACTTAAACCCACATACAGGGTCTTTCATATAAAGTAAGAACGGCAAGCGACGGCTTTATTATTCGCTGCTGCGGTGGTCTTGGGCGAGCTTGTGGCGCGCCATGGCCCCCTGCTTTAAGCGTGTGTACAATCCTATATGAAATATTACCTTATAAAATATGCTGGAAGTGTCGTCCTTCCTGGGTTATTCAGGCATTGTATCTGGTAACGACATTCTGGCTGACGCCAGTGAGTTCTGCCACTGTAATGTTCCTGATCTTTTATTTTATGTATTTTATTGAGCACTAAGCCAGTAGTGTCAAACTTATTTACGTGAATATGTGGAAGTGAATGTGGCAATTCATCAGGAAATTGCTGAAGAAATGCATCACTTACCCGCCGAGCCGACTCGTACTTAAAATAAGTTTTACATACAACAAAAATACGAAGCTGTAATGACAACTGTCTCACCATGTTAGCATCTGAGGTTCAGACTGGCGACTGAACATTAAACACCTGCACGCTTACTGCAAGGTCTTGTGTATACTGTACTATACGCGCGCTTTCAATACTACAGCAGGGGGCCGTGGCGCGCCACAAACTCAGCCGAGACCACTCTAGCAGCGGATAACAAATCCGCCGTTCTCAGTTATCATACTAATATATAACAAGTAGTTCCTTGAAGAACTATACAGCCTATTTTCATACATCCTACTTATGTTAATTGCCACTATCAACATACAAAATTTCAGTTTGATTGCTGTAATAGATTCGTAGATATTGAGAACCGACTAAATATTACGGATGGTCACCATGTTGGAATTTATATATGTAGATCCTGGAGTTATGAATTGTTACATGAAGATTATTGTGTACGTGTAGCATTCAAACTTCAATCGCATGATTAGGACACAAGAAGTAACAAGGAGATTTAAAAATTTTGCACAGCTGCCATCTTGTTGTTATAGAAACAATTGAAATAAATTAGATGCCAGTGGATTAACATTCGTATTAGGATTTACTGTACCAAGTTTCACTGCACTCGGATGGTTAAATTGCGAGAAACGTCCAAGTGAATATTTATACTTCGCGTCGCCGCCATGTTGTATTTGTGATCACCAGGTCATTTGAAGTCCTATAGGTGAGCATAAAAAAATTCAGTTTGATTGCTATAATAGATTCGTAGATATTCAGAGCCATCTAAATATTTCGGATCAACACGGCTATCCAACAGAATTTTGATGTCTGCTTTTATGAATAAATTTCTCCGTGAGAAAAAGACAAAGGTTCAGTGAAGTAGAGAAAGATCTGTTGGAGACTGGGATAACACGTGAAGATATCCAGGAGCGTGACCCACTTAGGGAAAAACTTCAAAAATATCGGAGTTCTCAACTTAAGCCGAAAGTAAAAACCGGGAAGGCGTGGACGACGGAGAGAAAGGTTCAACATCGATTGCGAATGAAGGAGTACTGGGCCAACATTAAAATGCAGAAAAAACAGTTGAAATGACGTGGTCCTTAGTTGGCCGTAACGAAGGAAGAAGAAGATGAAGAAGAAGAAGAAATCCACAAAAAATACCTATTAATTTTAATTTTTTTAATCTTTGAAAATATATATGAAGTATTGATTTTAAAGGCAATTATATGGTTAATATTCTGAAAAATATATCTATGATTTTGTTGTTGTTAATATTCCTCTTCTGAATTAGTTATTATGGTGCCGCTGAAAATCAACAGTAACTTAAAAATAAACTAGTAAAGCCTCCATGTAGTTGTACAATGGAGTCGAAATTACGCATGTAGTCATACCTCTGGAACTGATACAATCTTAGACCCTACTAACAATAAGTGCATCAAGTCTATATTTCGATGTTCATTCAGTTCTTAACATGTTGCTGTTCTTGTTACTGTTCTTATTGATTCTCCTGTTAATGGCAATGCCTATCAGTAACCTATAAATATTTATTTCATGATGTTCATATGAGCCAGTGCGCAGCGGCATCTCGAATTTATGAAAATCAAACACATTTTAGTTATTTAATATTGCTGGAATTTGAAAAAAAATAACCCTGTTTCTTACAGATCTTGCAGGGTTATTTTTTCATAAAGCTGTGCTAACTACTGGAGTAGGCCTCTTCAAATATTAAGGTCTCCCACGTCAACTCCAAGAAAATGCCAAATCTAAAGCTATGGCTGCCTCTTTCGTATTCTTAGCCCCAATTACAAGTAAATACACCAGCACTGACGCTACATTAACACAGGTTATCATTATCCATTATGCACCAAACTCCTGAATGATACAGCATCAACAACGCTCTTGATATCTACTCTCAAGCACAATACCCTGTCCTCATGACATTTAGAGACTTTTGTTTTATATCCACCAAAGTATGTCAAAGGAATTATCCTTTCCAGACTTTCATTTTATCTTCCCCAAATTAGTATGTCAAAGGAATTGTCTTAACGAGGAGTAATTATAATGCCAAAATAACGACTGGCTCTCGTTCCTCAAACGCCATTCGATGCCATTGATCTTGGATAGCTTTTCATGATTTGTGTTGCCTTTATACGATGCCGGTAGTTAATTTTTCAGGCTTACTTTGAAACACCCACAATGTTAGTCCCTTAGTGGTATAATTATGTCCTCCCTGACTTATGAAGGAAGCGGATGACGAGAAGCGCCCTGTAGCTTCCGTGTATCAGTTGATTATACATGTCAGGCTTTCTCTTTGATCCTTGTGGGACTTGATTGAAGTGAACAAAGATTCTGGGAATGACTGATCCACAGTATGGAGATATAATTCGTTTTTAGCCCATTTTCATTTTTTGAAAATATAGGCTTATGAGATCACCTTTTGTGTGTGTTTGTCCCTAATAAAATCTAAACGGCCAAAGCGATTTCAATGAAACTCGGTAAGTACATACTACTACATCATTGGTCATCAACCCAGCTTTTCACCAATCCAACATGGCATACGTGCGAAATATTTCACCGGCATTCTATATCTCCACAACAGCGACAGTTATCACCTAGAAATTCCGCACGGTGATAAAGGGTATTACTAGAAATTCACCTAAGTGACTTTCAAAAATCTGTTAAGTACAAAACCAACATGGCGACCAAGTAAAGTTCAAACATTTAAATTGACTTTTCTCGCGATTTGGTCATCCTAAAGCAGTGAAACTTGGTACGGTATATGGTCATACTAATTTTAATCCACTGGTATCTAATATACTTCAATTGATTTCATAACCTCAAGATGGCGGCAGTGTAAATTTTTAAAATTGAGTTTTTATATCTTGTGTCCTAATCATGCGATCGAAATGAACGTTTGAATAATGAACTTAATAATAATCTTCATATCGCATGATTAGGACACAAGAAATAAAAACGAGATTTCAAAATTTCGCATGCTGGACTTGTGCTCACCAGCTTATTGAAAATTCCATAGGTGAACTTATATCAATAGCCTTCATCAACTTACAAAGTTTCAGTTTGATTGCTGTCATGGATTAGAGGATATTGAGAACCGTCTAAATATTTCGGATGGTCGCCATGTTGTATTTTTACATATATAGGCCAAAATGTTATGTACTATTAGATGACGATTGTTGCGTAGGTTTTTTATTCAAACGTTCACTTCGATCTCATGATTAGGACACAAAAAATAAAAGCTTAATTTTAAAATTTTGCACAGCCACCATCTTGAGTTTATATAAACCATAGAACTAAATTGGATGCCAGGGCATTACAGTGTGTATAGACATTTGCTGTACCATGTTTCACTACGCTTGGATGGTTAAATCGTGAGAAAAGTCTATTTAAATGTTTCAACGCCACTTGGCCGCCATATTCGTTTTGTACTTAATAGGTTTGTGAAGGTTACATAGGTGAACTTTAAGTAGTGCCCTTAATCACTACATATAGAGATATAGAATGACAATGAAATTTCGTACAGCCACCAGGTTGGATTGGTGAGACGTAATAAGTTTTCGAGGGCACAGTCGGGGTTGGGGAAAATATTACAATGCCCTTACCGAGTTTCATTGAAATCGCTCCAGCCGTTTAGATTTAATTAGGGACACACACACATTCGCACACACTTACACAAACAAACACACACTCAGACAAAAGGTGATCTCATAAGCCTATTTTTTTTCTTTCATAGTTTATTTCGTGGGCATACAAGGAAAAGGCACTAAGTCCAAAATGATAGTTCTAAGATAAACACATTTTAAAGTTTGATTAGTTCTGAAAAAACTGTTTCTATTTTAAACCTGGTTTTCTTTTCTTTATCTAGTTATACATATATTTGGCTGTATCTTCATCATTTATTTACCCTATGGAGTAAATTTTAACTCAATTGTTATGAATATGTTCACTGGGTTGCTGATAACTGATAGCTCATTACATCATGTTTTATTCTCAGGAAGCTACAAGCACATCCGTAGAATTTTAACAGTCGTCCTCAGAGTCATCACTTGCGCTATCTTTTGATTTGTTTTTGACCATCCGGTTGCAGTGGCATCTAGTGGCCAAGTTCGCGTTTAGGTGTCGTTGACGGTAGCATTTGGTAGCAAAAGTAGGAACTACTTGAAATTGATCGTCTGCAGTCCTTACATGAATTACAGATAACACACACTAATACAGCCATCACAATTAACACCGGTTATCAGACAGATTCTACACACACCCAATGTACTCGGAGCTACATGAACGCGTTGTCGAAACCCCTAAACTGAGGAACCAAAAAAAACGATCTTGTAATTTCTCTTCTTAAAACAATAATCACCATAACCATCCTTGCACTACTGGAATTCGAATCCAATCCCTCCTTTGGGAAAATAGTCGTTGATTCTTGTTATTTCAATTGAGGATCTTGGACATCGTGTCATTTAGCCACATTTGTCTGATAATAATCATCAGGTTATAACCTTTGTTTTTGTGGTGTCTGTAGTAGTAGTAGTGTGTGCATTTATAATTCGAGTGAGGAATTGGAAGGAAGCGGCCATGGCCTTAAGTTAGGAACCATCTTGGCATTTGCCTGGAGTAGAAGTGGGGCAATCCATTCAAACCCACTTCCACGACGACTGATGTGGGAATGAAACCCACCTCCTCTCAGTTTTTCCTCACGAAGATAACAGAACCCCTCTCCAGCCCTCAGACAAAAGTTAAATTTCTTGGCAAAACTGGGAATCGTACCCGGACCTCCAGGGTGACAGCAAAGAATGCCAGCTGCTACACCACTAGGTGGCCTGGAAAACTAGTGCCTTACACATTTAGCCACCGTGGAACTGTGAGTTGTGTATTAGATCCATCAATCAGTCACTAAACTACACTAAATACTACAGATCCCTGCCACATGGATCATGGCACATGTGAGATGCATGATCAGTAATGGACTTAGAGTATTATGCTTGCACATTATAGTTTGAAGAACGCACATTCAATGAACAGGCAAAAGGCATTATGTGCACTTAATGCCTTTTCCCTGCCAATATTTTGTTTTCAAAAGGCCTTACTGCTTTCTTACATGTTATTATGTTGGAAATGGTAAGACCTAGCACTTAGTGCTTTTTCCCAGTGGATAGAGCACGCAATGTTGTACATAGTACCACTAATAACTCGTTTTGCCCATTTTTGGACTTAGTGCCTTTTCCTAGTATGCCCACGATCTTTTTCATAAATGAAAATAGGCTAAAAATCCTCCAACTCCATAAAAATGCCACTCAAGCCCATCCTACTACTGCAGTTATAAGGGTTCGGTGTCGGCATCCTCTCTCAGGGCATCAGTTGTCTTAAGCATTTCCATGTGGTTTGAAGGGGCTGAAGACACTGTAAATTGCATAGCTGCCACATTTTGCGTCTGAGGCTAAATGAACAACAATAGATTACACTTCACGAATATCAATAATGAAGTAAATGCAATACTTTGAACAGCGAGTAGAACACGTGTGAACTGTATGCACTGGCGTCTATTCGAAGATAAAAGGTATATTGGCAACATTGCAGCACGGATTGTCGTGGGGGCTGGAAACTTAAAACCCAACTTACGCCTAATGGCCGCTAGCCCGCTACCCTCATAAAATAGCCCTCCATCCAGCGAGAGGCACTTGTAAGAGGAGGCAAATCAATCAACAGCCGCTCCCATTAGTCATAGGTGGGGATCCGTTGGGTGACTGAACTTAAGAAGGTTGCGACAAGACAAAGTATGATAAGTATTCATATCTCAGATTAAAGAGATAGGACAATTAAACAAATTCCACATACAGAGAATACAGTAAAACTAGCGGACCCTTGCGAGAAATCTCGAATGTTCATAAACCACACTTTTTCCCCAACAGGCGCGGGTCTAGAGTTTGGCTTTTAGGAGGGGGGGGGGGGGGTCAGAGAATCGAAATTGTTAAGAAAAATGGTATCACTAAAAACGCAATCACAAAATAACCAAATGTACAAAACCTGACCATTTTTTTTGCAAGCTACTGTACCCATGTGAGTAATCTCCATGGAAAATATGCTTCCGCCTCCAGCTAGCGTCAGGTCTCAGGCGTGTACCGTTCCCCCATTGAGCAGTTGCATATTTTGGATTTGAGACTAAAAGGTATCAACTCTACAATGATAAGGCACAACTCTATTCTAAAGATTTTAATTCAGTACTAAAATCATGGCTTCAAACATATAAAACATTCCCAACAAACATAAAACAAAATCAAACAAAAATTGCTTCCACAATCCACTAATATTAACATAATATTATCATAATAAACTCATATCATAACTCAAACCTTTACCCTTATATTGACTTCACACTTCACTCTAGTGCGCTGATGCACATACAACTTTCATAAACAAAACTGTACTTTTACTCTTCCGTCATCTAGTGTGACTTCTTTACATTCACAAAATTACTTAAACCTCATCCTACTTTGACAATTATGTGTACCGTGTGTGTTTGGTCTCTCTCTTCCCACCAAATGCTTTACATGCATTAGCCTATTCAGGTGTTGCACAACAATCTACGTGCAACTCCATAATTATGTAAAGCTACCCCTACACTTCTCTCTATTTATATAGTTCCACTGCATGCCGTTGTGATTTCATCTTCAAAACTTTCGTTATCGCTGTGTCGGATGGTATTAATAAGCTACCCTTGCGAGCGTAACTTGTGGCGTCAAGTAGCCAACTTTTGAAATACGTGTCAGTGACAGTAAAAATGCAACTTCCAACCATTCGTTAGATTGCTAAAATCATGAACCATCAGGGTGATCTATAATTACCAATGTGTTCTTAAACCACATGACTTCATTACTCAATATAACAATGTTTCCTTTCACATTACTACTAGGGTCTAAAATCTGCCCATTTCTAAACCTTGACTTTCACGGTTCGCTTGACAGCTCAGCCCCTCTTCAGAGCGGCTCGTATACAATGGAGTGGAGTGAGGTTACCACAGTAAACCGTCCCCCGCCTTCCTAACTCCTGGCTTTCATCTTCCCAAGCAGTAGTAAGATTCTAAAGACAAATACCGTGGTCACAGTGACGCACATATCCCAATGGATTTAAACTGAATATTATGCAATAGGTTCTGGACGAGCTTAAATATTTATTCCTAACCTTAGGATATTAATAACGGTCTCAACAGGTCCGTTCCATATGTGAAGGCACGAGATTCATAAAAACATTGGTCGAGTGGGTAGCCAGTATCTTAATAAATGCTACGGTCAGTCCCATGCTGCCGTCCATAAGATTCGCTTCACAAGAGCCGAATCACTCAATAATACGTTCCCGGGCGAACAGGTCTGATGCAGAGGTGTCCAATGTTCTCCTCTCACCTACCACAGGATTCGAACCCGGAACATTCCATCATCAGAGTTAGGGTCCAATCCCTAAATACACTCTGGCACAAAGCACATATCTCAGTATGCCCACGGCCATACGAGATTTCATACGTCGAATAGATTACCTGGTTCCATGACCTGATATTATGATCTCGTCCTGTGATTATTAAGAGAAATCTATCAATTACTCTATAAGCTTTTACACAAGCTGCAAATTCAATTCACTAGAAAGATCTTCCATTTCCTTGCATAATTATATTCCCATTAATACAATATATTCTGATATTAAACTCTTTTCTCATCCCTTAATGTAATCTTACTGCTTAGATCGATAAGTCTTCCAATTAGCGTAAATATTCCTTGCTTACAACATTTTACCTGATGTATTCATTCATACCTTTTATTATTTATTATTATTATTATTCTTACTGACATAAATTACCATAATCCGACACAACATAACCATCTTAAAAATCGAACATCCGTGTTCGTTACGTTAAGTTTACATAACTGATTTGCCATTTTATTAATAGTGGTAACGATTAAACCACTCACTGATGTATAACAACATCTCAACTCTACTAAAATCAACACAACAACAATTAAATCTGGAGGATCTATCTCCTAATACTGATTCTTACTGGCATATTTATATTTCTGAAACCACATTACATGCAGTGGGCTATACTTCTATATAATCATAATTTGCGGGGTACTCACATTTATAGGCTTATCCTGGTGGCTCCAACCACCTATATCCTTCCGGGTCGCCTGCCATTTGCAGAGCTAGCGCGACATTTGCATATTGAGTATACACATTTTATGATACATTTCTTTCACCAACCACACGGCACTTTTCATTTCTATGATGAAGCCATTGCTTCCAAAACACATGACACTTTATAACACTTATTATACCATTAATTTAAAAGATATTTCACATATGATTTCTACATAACACACGTAACTTTTTACACTTTTCATTGGCTGAAATTCCCTGGCAAAATATCGGAATTGCAGGTATTGACGGCATCCTCAATGCTCCTACCAACTCCTGATTGAACGTCTGGTTCATCTGCCTACGGATTCGCCAACAGTCTATCAATTATCCTACGGTAAACTTCCTGCTTTGCATAAATATGCTTACTTTCGTCCTGAGCGTTACTATTTGGTATTTTTAAGACATTTCACCAAATGCTTCATAACGTTTCTCCCAGCGCAGTCCGGCGTAATAAGACATGTATAACCAATCAATATATTATACACTGCGCTTAACATTGTACATAGTCTTTACACTAATTATTACTTTCAATGTTCTGCAAGTTATATCACACGGTACTTCCTATGTGAACATTAACTATTGCTCGTACTGCTGACTACACATGCAGCACGACTGTCCTTAATAAAGCCTTCTAAAAGTTTTAAAGCACGGCTTCCCAAGTTGAAGTCCGAGCCTCCTTCCTTGACTTCGGTAATACGCATTTCACACAATAAAGTTCGTTGATTACCATACTTCCTATTACTTCATGACCATGCATGATTATCGTATCACTTGGTGCATTACACTGCTCGGCGAATATTATGATTACCACTACAATGTTCAAGTCTTTGTGTCAGCGTCCTTTCTTGAGCCAGAGCGACATACGTTCCGCGCTCGAGTCTCTTCCAACTGCAAGTTCCGACTGATAACAACTGTCTTCTGCCAAGGGTCAACTCCCTTATATCCGTTTCACACAAAAAAGTAGACCTAGGATTCCCGCGCTATATCAACTCCTCTCCCCGCATGATCCTGGTCTCGAAACAATGCTCATCGGGTTCCTTTATCTTCACTGATCCCAGAACTATCTGCGTGCTGAAGGATCGATCGGCCAATTAATTAATATTAATTGCCTTTGCCATAGCGTAGGGACGCGGTTTCCAGTGGAAATCCCCGGTGACATAGTCAAACCCTGCCGCGAACATCCATAGTCCTGTGTTCTTACGCACTCCATTAAATATGCCTTGATTTCGCAGTTTAATGGCTCTAAAATTAGCCTCCTGGCTAAAGATTCACCTGTGTGCAACTCTCATGTCACTGCGTTGTTCCAATCACGAGTAATCAATGATTTTCCTTGGGATCTCTCCCCCCCCCCTTTTTGGTTCCATTCTCAAACGGGGAAGAACTGGGTCATTATTCAACCCCCCGACCCCTTGCAGACGACTTAAGTAGGTCAGCGAGATTGACAGGGCTCCAAGGGTCTCCTCCCACAATTCAAACTCTCTACTTCTGTGTTTCAAGTCCAGCATAGCCTACTCCATGTAGTCCACTAATGCTATATTCCGCTCATTTTCCCTGCATTATTTCACTAAATAATGCCAGTACCAACTGATATCACACCAGTGATTAAATATGTACTTTCATTTAGGGGTTTTTACAACGAAACTCCCTCAACAGATCTCGGGTTCGTTCCCTGGTGGAACCTTCCTTCTGAGCTCAACTTATCTCCGAGATCCATGTTCGATATCAGTCAGCATGACCTCCTCGGGTTCACTACATGGATAGAAATTTGATTCGTTTAGCGCACCAAAAATATTCGTAAAAATTGCAACGGCGTGTTTTGCGACTTTTACATCTAGCTTCGAGAAAAGTATCAAGGTACGTTTCAGTTTCGACAAGTCGAGTTGGTACCGACAAAGGGAGAAAGTCACAGCTTAAATTGCCAACCAGGCTTGCAGTTTGGACGTCTGCAAAAATTTTTTGGTGCGAAAAAAGCCCCAAATTCCTATCCGTACGTTGCTGCCCATTCATCGTGGCATCACTATAAACATCGATTCGGTAATTACAAGGTTTGCTAAACAAAATAGACGAGTTGATTTTGTTATATAAATAATCGTTTTTATATAACAGGTATGAAGTTGTAAATATGTACACTTGTAACAGAACATAATAATTGCAATAAAGATACTTTCACTATTGAATAAAATGAAAAAAAAATGTTTTTCAGTTATAATTCGTTAAGTTTTATTTGTCTGGTTCATGTGTTTTCGTTCTTTGAGTTTGTAAAAAAATTAGGTCTCCCGTTTGGGGGGGGGTCATGACCCCCGTGACCTCCATGAACCCCCCCCCTTGAATCCGTGCCTGTTCCCCAATAGGTTAATAATGAGAGACTTGAGAAGAAGGGTTGCTGTAACACTCACCGGTTATTCGATATTTATGAAATTATACGATTTGAGTAGGGAGTGCGTCAGGCCTCGGCAGCCGGCACAGTTCATATCCTCGCCGATAGATGGGGGCTTCATTCATTCCATTCCTGACCCGGTCGGAGACTGGAAGCAGGCTGTGGATTTTCATTTTTCATACGATTTGAGTAGCCTACTCATTCCTTTGATTTACTGTTTCTGATATCTTTGCAAAATGATAAAGGAAATCCCTCAGAATGTTAAAATGACATAAAACAGTCGTCACAGCGGCCAAAATGTGAAGTGGACAGCAATTATGGAGCGTATTTTCATACAGCAACAGTATCTGCAAATCGCACACTTCGTACAGTTTTTTAAAAGCAATTTTTTTAAGAAATTTTAGATATTTATGAAATTAGAGTGAAATTCGTCATTGCTAATGTCTATTCTCTTACATTTGAATGCTCATTTGTCACGATCGGTCACTTGTGACCGCCGCAAGAGGGATCTACACTACTGAAATAATATTGTTACGTGCCACCCCCCTAGTGGCACTTTTGTTAACTGGATTACGGTGGGTAGAAAGCACAACAACAATTACTGCTTTAAAGAAATAATTAACTTTATTGTGGCCAGAAAGATACACTACTCAACAGCAAATACAAGCAATTATTACCTTACTCCAGTTTCCTCACGTCGAGAATACTTCCCCTTTCACTTGTCAACAGACCACAGTTAATCCTCTCGCTAATGAGTCCGGCCCGGTACGCTGGCTGGAAATAGCTGCACTAGGTCTGTCACTCACTGTTTGGCAACTCAACACAATGACCTCTCTCGCACTAGGTAAGCACACTCGCTCAAAACACAGGCAGTCCCCTGTAAGCTCCTCACTCCCTTCGCTGTCAAGAGAATCGGCTTCACTAGGGGTTTCGAAAGTCACCACACTTCTGTCGCTCAGGATAAGCGCTCGCACTCGCTCGTAAAACACAACAACAACCACTGCTTGACAGGTCGCACTTATATAGCAGGCCGGTGACTCAATAAATGCTTCTAGATCCATCCAGGGTGTCACGGCTTCTCGAGGTTTCCATCGCTGGCTCAGTCACGAATATTCTGGACCATCCCTTTGTCCTAGTAGCCCTGTTGCATAAGACACACGCAATACACGAGGCAGGGCACAGCCCAGCCCTGGGGCAGTTGTGACTCATGCGGCGAGCGATGACACAAACTCACAGCCGTAACACCACCCCCTTCCTAAAAAGGCTTATCGTCCCGATCAATCATTGGTCCGTCTGCGTCCCTCCGTAGGCTGCCAGGCGATCTCGATGCACGATCTTCATCTTCGCCCTCGGGCTCCGCTGGATCCTGTAGACGACATCGTTGATTCGTTTCACGACTCGGTACGGACCCTCCCAGGACTTCTGCAGTTTGGCTGACAGGCCTTTCTTCCGTAACGGGTTGAAGAGCCAAACCAGGTCGTCCTCGTGGAATCCGCCGGCATCCGTCTGCTGGTCGTATCGGGTCTTCATTCGGTCGGTCTCGATCCGCAGTTTCCTCCTCGCGAACGCGTGCACGTCCTCCAGTTGGTCGACCAGTTCTTGACAATACTGGCTTACCGGGATCGGATCATTCCCAGGTCGGCCGAAGGCAAGATCGACAGGTAGACGGAGCTCCCTCCCAAACATGGCCCGGGCTGGTGTGCACCCGGTGGCTTCATGCACGGCGGCGCGGTAGGCCAGAAGAAATAGTGGAAGATGCTTGTCCCAATCCCTCTGGTGCTCGCTGACGACTATTCGGAGATGGTTCTCGATGGTGCGATTGAATCGCTCTACCATCCCGTCGGACTGAGGGTGTAGCGGCGTTGTCCTTGTCTTCCGGATTCCCAGCAGCTGGCATAGGTTCTGGAACACCTGCGACTCGAAGTTCCTCCCTTGGTCGGAGTGCAGCTCCAGGGGTACTCCGTACCGGCTGACGAATTCCTTCACCAGGGTCTCTGCAATCGTCGCGGCTTCTTGGTTAGGGAGCGCATACGCTTCCGGCCATTTGGTAAAGTAGTCGCTGACGACTAATATGTAGCGGTTCCCTGCCTCGCTTAAAGGGAATGGCCCAGCAACATCGATGGCCACTCTCTCCATGGGGCCGCCCACGTTGTAGGTCTTCAGTCGACCCCGTCGTCTTCGTCCTGGGCCCTTGCTGGCTGCGCAATCGTGGCACCTCGCGCAGTGTTTCTCCACGTCTGTTCGGCATCCGATCCAGTAGAACCGCTCTCTCAGCTTCTCCAGGGTCTTCTTTATCCCTAGGTGTCCACCAGATGATCCTCCATGAACTTCCTTCAGGACTTCCTCCGTCATAGCCTTTGGAACGACGACTTGTTCCCGAGATGTCTTCCCTTCGGTGCTCTCCCAGGCACGGCAGATGAAGCCATCCCTTACAATCAGCGAGTCCCACTGTGCCCAGTAGGACTTAAACTTTGGGCTGCAATCACTCACAATGTTCCACCCGGGTCTGGGGACACAGGCCCTCTTCCATTCGGCTATCAGTCCCAGGTCATCATCTTCTGCTTGTGCCCGCGTGAAAGATTCGCGGCTCCAGCTCCCTTGAAGTTCCACGGTAGTCCTTCGGCACTGTATCCCGGTGTTCTCCTCCCTCCTAGTACAGAAGGTGCAGTCTTCGGGGCACGGTCTTCGTGGCAGGGCGTCGGCGTTAGAATGCAGTTGGCCTTTCCTGTGCTGAATCTCAAAGTTGTACGGTTGAAGCCTCTCTAACCACCGCGCGAGTTGACCCTCGGGCTGCTTGAAGTTCAGGAGCCACCGCAGGGATGCATGGTCGGTCCTGATGAGAAATTCTTGCCCGTACAGGTACTTAGGGAAGTGTTCAATGGTCTTCACGATGGCGAGCAGCTCCTTCCTGGTGACGCAGTAGTTCCTTTCAGGCTTTGACAAGGCCTTGCTGAAGTAGGCCACTACTCTCTCCTCGCCGTCCACTACTTGCGACAGGATTCCCCCTATACCAAAGTCGCTGGCATCGGTATTGACGATGAACCTTGTTCCAGGTCTGGGGTAGGCCAGAATAGGCGCGGTGCACAGAGCCTGCTTGAGTTGTTCGAAGGCACTGTGGCATTCTACTGTCCACGTGAAGAGTTGGTCCTTCTCAGTCAGTCGATGTAAAGGTTTGGCGATGTCGGCGAATCCTCTCACGAAGCGACGGTAATAAGCGCAGAGTCCCAGGAAGCTTCGTAGTTGGGACTTGTCCTTCGGAACTGGCCACTCCCTCACAGCTGCGGTCTTCTCAGGGTCGGTGCGCACCCCTTCCACGGAGACGATATGCCCAAGGTACTGGACCCGCTTCTGGAAGAGCTGACACTTCCTGGGACTCAACTTCAGCTGGGCAGCCCGTAGCTTCAACAAGATCTCCTTCAGGTTGCTGTAGTGCTCCTCGAAGCTTCTCCCCAGAACGATGACGTCGTCAAGGTAGACCAGGCAGGTCTTCCAGTGTAGTCTCCTCAGAATGGACTCAATTAGCCTTTCGAAGGTCGCAGGGGCGTTGCACAGACCGAATGGCATGACGGTGAACTGCCAGAGCCCGCTGCCCACAGAGAACGCAGTTTTCTCGCGGTCCTTAGGGTGGACCTCCACCTGCCAGTAGGCACTCTTCAAATCCAAGGTGGAGAACCATCTCGACCCTGATATGGTGTCCAGGGTGTCGTCTATCCGGGGTAGAGGGTAGCTGTCCTTCTTCGTGACGTCATTCACCCGCCTGTAATCCACGCAGAACCTGGTGGAACCATCTTTCTTCTTCACTAGCACGACCGGAGAACTCCAAGGACTATGTGATGGCTCGATCACCCCTTGCTCCTTCATCTCTTCTACCATCCGGTCGACTTCGGCTTGCTTGGCGAGCGGGACACGTCGGAATGGGGCCATAATCGGTGCGCTGTCCCCAACGTCGATTCTGTGCTGAACCAAGCTTGTCCTGCCAAAGTCTTTGCTCCCCACGGAGAAGACATCCTGGAATTCGCGTAGCAGGTCCTGAAGTTGGCGTGATTGTTCCTCGTCTAAATGGTCCTGGGATCCTTGGTACAGCTTCTGTAGTTCTTCTGGCAGTGTGCATCTTCTTCGGTTGTCCGTCTGCATGTGTCCGTCCGTCGTATCTGTGATGCGGGCAATCCAGGTTACGGGCTCGCCGACTCCTAGGTTGGTGTCCCGGTGAACCGTAATGTCGTAGTCGTTGAGGTTGGACAGGCGGACGTACGGCCGAGACGTCGTGTTGATGAGAGTCTTGGCAACTAGCAATCCTTCTGTCTGGATGTCCTCATATTTTGGCTCGATGACAGCTGCCACTCACTCAGCAATTCCGTCGACAATTACGGCAGCGCTGACCTCCGTCCTGGCGGGAACGATGACGTCTTCTCTCAGCCTTACTCGTCGGGCGGTGATGGACTCGTGCGCAGGTTGCAAAGCAAGTTCCTCACCTCCGAAGTGCAGAGTATTGGTACTCAGATCCAAGATGATGTTGTTCTGGTCCAGGAAGTCCAGTCCGATGATCACTTCATTTGATACGTCAGCCACAAGCACTGGATGCTTTATCGCCCGTCGACCAATGACGAACTCCAGTGATGCTTCGCCATGTACCGGTGCGGTCTCTCCGATCGCGGTTATTAGCTGGAGGTTCCTTTGTGTTGGTTGCACTCTCCACTTCGGGATCACCGTGGGACTGACGATGGTCCTCGATGCTCCCGTGTCGATTAGCATGGGCCAGCTTTCTCTGTTGACGACTCCGTCGACCATCAGGCTGCTATTATCCCTCCGTAACTGCGTCACACGAACTTGGACTACCGGGGCTTGGCGACTGTCACAAACCAACCTTTGCCCCCCAAAGGCTGGCTAATACTCGTTTCCCTGGGTCGCGCGGTTTTCAGACGACTGATTTCCCGTCGGATACCCTCGGTGGCGGCGATCACCGCAGTCCTTGCTCAGGTGGCCTTTCTTACCACAGGTCCAGCAGGTCAGTAGTCCTCTTCCGGGCCGCCTCTCCGGTTGCCTTCCGGCTGTGTCGTTGCTGGTGGTGCCGCGACTATCGAAGAAACGGCTTAGCGCCTCCCTTAATTCGTCAGCCAGGACCTTGGTCTCGTTGGTTTTTACTGGTTCGTCGACGTCCACTTGACGCACCCGCGCGTGCATTCTGGATGCCTGTTTTGCCGTCTCGAACTCAAGTGCGAGGCTCAGCGCATCTGTCAGGGTCGTATTGCGCGCGAGCCACAGCGCCTGTTGAGTGTCCGAGTCCCGTAGCCCGTCGGTGAAAGTCTGCGTCGCTATCTGCTCCAGAAAGTCGGCCGGCGCTGTTGGGTAGGCGAGCCTTACGAGACGTGCGATGTCCATCTCGAACTCCTGCAGGCTTTCCGCGTTCTTTTGTACCCGGGTCCGGAGCTGCATCTGGTAGGCCTGCTGAAGATGGCTATCTCCATATCGGGACTCCATATGGGTGATTAGTGAAGCGTAGTCCTGGGATCCAGACGGGATGGCCTGAAGGACGTTAAGGGCGTCCCCTCTCAGCGCTACAATGAGAGCTGTAGCCTTTTCCGTTGTGTTCCAGTTGTTTATTGAACAGGCTGCCTCGAACTGACGTAAATAGGTGCTCCACGGGACCTTTCCGTCGAAGGTTGGGGGCGTCACTCTGCTCTGTCCCGTTCCTGATATTGCCGGTGTACATGTGGGTGGGCGTCGGCGCAGCTCGGCAACTTCCTCTTGAAGAGCGTTGAATCTCGCTTCCATCCCCGTCGACGGGCGTTGGTTCAGCTCAGAAATTTCCTTTTGTAAAGCGTTGAATTTTTCTTCTACCATCGTCAGTGACGTTGGCGCAGTTCGACAACTTCCTCTTGTAAGGCGTCGAACTTCTTTTCTACTGCTGTGTTTTCCTCACGTAGGCCCTGGCAGACGGTGTTGACTTCCTGACGCAGACCATTTTCCAATTTCTTTTGACTTTCCTGTAATTTCGTCAGCAGACACTCTTCCAGATTTTTCTGGCCATCCAGAAATTTGGCGGTTAGGTCCTCTGCTAGCTTATTCTGACCGTCTTCTAATTTGGAAGTTAGGTCCTCGGCTAAACTTTTCTGGCTGTCTTCCATCTTCTTCAGGTCCTCCGCTAACTTATTTTGACCGTCTTCCATCTTCTTCTGGCCGTCTTCTAGCTTCTTCTGGCCGTCTTCTAATTTGGCAGTTAGGTCCTAGGTTAAATTCTTCTGGCCGCCCTCAATCTTGGTTTCCATGCCATTTAACTTTTCTAGCAATGCTGCCAATTGCGCCTCCATTTTAGATGTTTGTCTTGTAAAGGGCATGCACTCACAGGAAAATTAGAGAAAATGACCTGCTCGGGTTTTGAAACCAGGACCGTCAGGTGTTGTGCTTGAGTTCGTAATCCCACTTCTGACACCAGTTGTTACGTGTCAGGGTGTTACGGCTGTGAGTTTGTGTCACCGCTCGCCGCATGAGTCACAACTGCCCAGGGCTGGGCTGTGCCCTGCCTCGTGTATTGCGTGCGCCTTATGCAACAGGGCTACTAGGACAAAGGGATGGTCCAGAATATTCGTGACTGAGCCAGCGATGGAAACCTCGAGAAGCCGTGAACCCTGGATGGATCTAGATGCATTTATTGAGTCACCGGCCTGCTATATAAGTGCGACCTGTTAAAGCAGTAATTGGTGTTGTGCTTTCTACCCACCGTAATCCAGTTAACAAAAGTGCCACTAGGGGGGTGGCCCGTAACAATATGTATATGATGATAGTTAACAGAGACGAAGAACCACGAGAAGGGCATAGTAGTAATATAACGACAATTAAGTAACGATACCACAAGCTATGCGTAGCCTCCGTGGCTTAGGCGGCAGCACGCCGGGCTCTCACCGCTGGGTCCGTGGTTCAAATCCACGTCACTCCATGTGAGATCTGTGCTGGACAAAACGGAGGCAGACAGGTTTTTCTCCGGGTACTCAAGTTTTCCCTGTCAAAATTTCATTCCAGCAACACTCTCCACTATCATTTCATTTCATCTGTCATTCATTTGATCATTGCCCCAGAGGAGTGCGTCAGGCCCCGGCAGCCGGCACAGTTCATATCCTCGCCGCTAGGTGGAGGCTTCATTCATTCCATTCCTGACCCGGTTGGAGACTGGAAGCAGGCTGTGGATTTTGATTTTCACCACAAGCTATACAATTTGTTTCTGTGGACGGTAATCTAATTAATGAATTGCTTGTCAGTCGGTCAGCACGTTGGTTGGTTACTCAGTTTAGGGGCTTCGTCAACGTGGTCATGTAGCCCCGTGTACTTTGGGTGTGTCTAGAATCCGTCTGATAACTGATGTTAATTGTGATGGCTGCATCACTGTGAGTAATTCAGGTAAGGACTGCAGACGATCAATTTCGAGTATTTACTACTTTTACTACCAAACGACACCTTGCTGTGAACTTGGCCTCTAGATATCACCACAACCGGCAAATGGCGACGAACGTTGAAACATAAGATCGTTAATCAAATCTTACGAACAAATTCAGCTTCACAGAATTGTAGTTAGTGCAAGGTTCTTTTACATGCCATAAATCTATGACATGGGCCCGCCGGCTTTACTTCCCCTCCGAAGGAAGGCATACTGAGGGATTTTTAAGCTCTTAATAAATCGAACGACTTTGGTTGGGTTTGAACCCGCGATCTTGGGCATAGAAGCTCAGCATGCTACCAACTATGCCATCGACGCCCCCGGTCAGCACTTTAATGTGCCCAATTAAATTGGATGGGGATAAAACTTATCTACTTATACCTACTAACCTGGAAAAAAATACATGGATTAAAGATGTACATTCATACACTTCTCTAAAAAGAAGGGAGGGGGATGACACGTTTCGTGCGATGTCAGGTGAACATCATCAGATCTTGTTCTCTTAAGGCTTTTTTCCAGGCCAATACAAACTCAACACCATTACATTTAACGCCATGGTAACCCCCACCTGCATCACTGCCTCAACTGTCTGCGCTGTGTTTACTTAGGAGATGAAACTCATAGGGGTGTCCGGACATAACGTACCACGGACAAAAGGACCACTTGATTTTCGAGGATATAACGTACCACCTAGGTCGTTATCTACCTAAGAACGGTTTTCCCGCAATCCCCAAATATTTACTCTAGGACATAACGTACCACTTGATGTCAGACGGGCATTCCAATTACAGGTTCATTACCACAGAAACATCAGTGGCGATCACACTGTGCGACTTTAAATATTTTGGTATTGTAACATGGAGTTGTGTACAACGAATAAGGGCAGTTTATTTGAGCACTTCGACGGATGAAGTACGAATTGTGCATTGAAACTCCAAAGAGAAAGAAGAAATATGTCAAGTATGATGAACGGCTTGACAGAATAATGAAGCGGTATGAAGAGAATGGAAACTTGAAATCTTGCTTGAGAACTCTCTCATATTCGCAGAACTTGGAATGAAACTTCACATGGCGAACTTGCTATTCACTTAGAATGAAACATCCAATGACGAACTTGCTATTCGCTAGGATATAAAACCCACAAAAACAATTTTAATTTTTTTAAAAAGTAAAGAAAACGAAAAATGACCAGAGCTTAACCACAGCTGATTTTAAACACGCCAAAATGTTTATAAACATTTTTCCAGTCCAAAGCCTGGATAAAGTGTGATGGGAATCCAAAAACTTATCATATTTTATATTAGTTTATGTTATGTTATTGCCCACTCTTTCAAGTGGTACGTTATGTCCTCTCCTAAATATTTTAAGGTCATTAGCTGACTCTTCGCAGCCGGCCAAGTGGTACGTTATGTCCTATAACCACTCATAGGACTATTCCAGAGTGACGTTTCAAGGCATCTTTTTGGGATACTGGATACACCAATTATCCTGAAGCCGTGCACTCCGAGCGGTGTATCTCTCCACGATACGGCCCATTCTTCTGTACGGACTTCCTGCCTGGCATCCCACTACCGAGGAAAACATGAGGAAGTTAAGTGCAGTCCAACGTCGAGCAGAGCGACTCATTTACAATCAGGGTAACAAAGTTTTGACAAAACCATTAACATCCATCAATGACATACAGTATGTAGCCAAATAGATCTCACCTTTCTCCGAAAATCTCTAGCTGGCACCATTATACTGTACCCATTTCACCGCCTTCAGCTGTCATATCGTTCAGTCCGTAGAGCACAGGGTGTCACACTTGTTCCTCCATTCGCTAGGACAACAGATTATCAATCTGGATTCTACAATCGCTCTGCTCGACTTTGGAATGACCTGCCTCGTGAAATAAAAGACCTTCCTCCACGACAATTTTGCCGCAAAGTGAAGGCTCTAAAGGGACTAAAACCCCATGCAAATTGAATTATATACTGTATAATGTAACTTTGTGAGTGATTGGGAGTGGGCGCGTGCGTGTATATATGTATGTATGTATGTATGTATGCGTGTGTGAGCGTGTATATGTGTGTGTGCATGCCTGTGTCTTCCCTTTTATTTATGAATTGTATGATATAGACGTCATGTACAGCAGATTATGTGTATATAGCAAATGTAAAGGTGTAAATTGTATAATGTAACATTTGAGATTTGTTTAGATTTAATGAACGGAGATGGAGACACTGATGTGTATGTGGGGCTTGCCCTTTCTCTATCTGCCGTCCATAAATTGTAGGCACAATTTTTAAATAATAATAATAATAATAATAATAATAATCCTATACTTCCCACATATGTAATATTAGCGATAAGAGATTTCCACTTAGTAGCAAACGTACTGTGAAGTTCCAGTCAATCGGAGGCAAATTGAGCTATCAAACCATCACTGTTTCAATTTTTGCCGATAGAGATGGTAGCTTAGCCCATAACGTATAATCACTGGTATGCTAAAGCATTTTTTCACTCCACACATCATTCTAAGGCTTGGAGCGTTCTATAAATAAAGCGGTGGTGTTATTAAATAATCAGTCTCACGGTTCAATTCAGTATTTTAACTTTTCATTAAGTAATCGATTAAACCATCGATAATTTCGTGACAAATATGCGATATTATAACGAGGGATGTGATCTCTGCGATAAGATAATAACACACTTTAGAAGAGGAGTTGCCTATGGAACGGCGTAGATGTGTGTAGCAAGTAAAATGCTAAATGACAGCACTGATATCGCAGCAAGTTGAAAGGAAGATCCTATCTGAAACTTGTTCAGCTTCTGATGAGAGGAACATCGATACCCGTGTATCATACAGTAGATACCGAGTTTATGTTTATTTATGTTTGACCCTGTCGAAATGTAAATATTATATGTCAGAAAACTGTAGTCGACTATAATGAGGCTCATTATAGTACAAGTTTTCATTATGATACAGTTTCACCCACCAATCAGAACTCAAGAAACAGTTTTGTGACCAATTAGGTGAGGATAGCATCGCACCTGCGCTCACTTCCATGGCCCCCTATTTTAAATTTCACTGCGTGGCGAGTGTGGAAGGAAGTAAGATTGGAGTTTTACGTGCCCGTGAATCTTGTGAGTGTCATAGTGAGGTATTCCAGGAGGCCATGTTCAAATACAAGATATTCTCTGCGTCCCATGCGCTTTGTTCTGTACATAAAACTGGTGAAATCTCGACAGATATTTATGAATATTTATGTTCGAACATAAAATAGTTATAATTATCGTCGAACATAAACAGTCGTATGCAACTCGCCTATAATGGTAATTAAGACACTGGTATGGAAATTATAAAACTCCCTACCGGTACGCTCGTTTTATAAACATACTCGTGTCTTAATTATTGCCATTATAGGCTCGTTGCATAATGTACTATTGTTTTATGTTTATTTATTTATTTATTATTTTATTTTACATTTATATGTGAGTTTGTTACTTCTTCTTCCTCTCCTTCTTCTTCTTGACGTTTCGGCCAGCTATGGACCACGTTAATTCAACTACTCTCTTCCTCGTGCTTTAACATTCGCACCTCATGTGTTCTCGATGCTGCTGTTTCCTGGTTTCAGTCCACGTCTTACCTCTCGTTAATTTAGGCTTTTCCTCCTGGAAACTCTGGTGTTCTTTTAGTTTCATCCACACACGATGTATGTACTATAAAGCAAGTGAAGCTATTCCACAGAATAGAAATCTGTTTATAACAAGTATAGATTCAGGTGGTAGAATATTATTTTTGAAGCCCTTTGCCTGAAGCGTGGTATTCTATGGAAGTAAATCTTGGACTATTGGCACAGCAGGTGAGAGGAGAATAGAAGCATTTGAAATGTGATGTTACAGGAGAATGATGAAATTCTTTCAAATGTGGAAATTATGAACATTAGGCTAGTTCTTAACGGAACATCTTTCTTTTAATATTAACATATTAGAAGTCTGTTTTGTGTTATCTTCGTAGCCTAGTATAATAGTTGTTTTCCAGTCGGTCAACATGTAAATGTGCCCAATTAAAGTGAGTTTAAATATCACTTATAAAAGGTGTATAATTAATCAACGAATTTGTTTCCAGGTTAGCGGACTTTTTTATGAATATATCTTTATGTTTTATATTTGAACGCACGTTCTGTTCCCGGCTCTGAAATGAAATTCAATACTGGTCTAGTCAGCAGTAGCTGACAGATGTGAAGATTACCGTACTGATCACTCATGATTCAAATCTTGACTAGAATAAATTACAAGAGGATGGATAGACAGAAACAGAGTCAAAACCAATTGGTGCTCAGGAGAAACGTAATAACAAGGGGAAATTGTACTATAACTTAGGCTGATTTTGAAAGGTGAAATAAGGAAATATAAGAAGAAAGACTTAGAAAAGGCTTTTGTTATTATTATTAATAATATTATTAAGATATTTAATATTTTGAAAAGGATTGGAATTAAGTATAGGGATAGAAGGGTGATCTACAACTTATACACAAACCAGACATCATTTCAGCCGAAAGGTTATGGTAGAGAAGCTGTTATTCAGAAAGTGTAAGGCAAGACTGCAACTTATCACCCATACTTTTAAATCTATACATTGAACAGACAATGAAGGAAATTGGAGAATAATTGCAAGTAGGAGTAAAGATTTAAGGAGAAATAATATCAATTCTGAGATTTGCTGATGACAATACCATCTTTGCCGATTCACCGTACGATTTGATTGAGTTTTTAAATGGTATGCTATCCGTCTTGAGGAAGGAATTCGTGATGAAAATCAATAAATAAACTTTCTTCGGCTTTCCCAATTGATTGGGGTCGCCAGAGCCAACCAGGCTCATTTTCGTTTTGGCCCGGGATTTAAGATCGGATGCCATTCCTGACGCCGCGTGATTTTTCAGGAGAAAATTCCACCCCCTGTCACCGGGATTTTTCCGCAGGGGCTCACATCTACTGGGACGTTGGTTGGCGACCACGGGGCACCAGCTGAGTCCGGCATTGCTTCTACTTACTTGTGCCAGGCTCCCCTCCGTCTTCTTTCCTGTCGACCTCACTTGGTCAACTCTTGTTCTCTTCCGACCCCGACGGTATTAGGGTATCCGAGGCCTAGGGAGTCTCTTAATTTCCCTCCTTAATTGGCCCTTGTCTCATCTTTTCTGATACCCTGCTTCTGCGAGGGGACAGCCTTCTTTTTCCTTTCCTGTTATCTCCTGCCTTCTGTTCAAGGCCCTCAAGGAGGCAGGGTGTATGTAGCCCCACCACTTCTGGTGCACCCTAGATATTGCTACACCCTCAGGGGCTCACGGCTGGTGAGTTCAGGAGTTGGCGACCCCGAGGGATTCCTGAGCTGGGTCTGGTTTTTCCCCTTTTATCCATTACTTGTGGGGTGGACCCTCTACTCCTTCACTTTCCTATCTGCCTTTTATGGCTCTCCTTCCTTCCAAGTCCCTCAATCTACATTCTTCGAGGGTTGAGGGCATTTCTTTTCTTCCTGTCCTTTATTTACCTTATTCCCCTTTTGTTTTCCATTTGTTCTTCTAGTATATAAGTTAGTAGTTAGTTTTAGTTATAGTTTAGATTTCATTATCATCTTCACGATCACCCAAACCATTATGGGCCGATAACCTAGATGTTAGGCCCCTTAAAACAACAATTATCATCATCATCATCATCATCACCGGGATACGAACCCCGACCGTCTGGGTGAAAGACGAGCAGCTAAGCCACTGCGCCATCACGCTCCCCTTGATGAAAATCAATAAATGTAAAACAAATATCACGGAACGCAGCTGGAAGAAACAGAAACCCCTAATGACGTCAAATTGGCAGGGGAAAAGTTAAAGAAAGTAGGAGCCTTTTGATTAGTAGTCTAATCAGAATAACCAGTGATGGATGAAGCACCGAGGATATAAAATGTAGGATGGCTCAGGCAAGGAAAGAATTTCTACAGAAAAGGAATCTGTTGACATCGAATATAGATTTATGTATGAATGGGAGCTATTTCAAAATTGGCACACGTATAGATAATAATATTGCAGTTTAAGTTCTAGGAGGCCACACATGGCAGTGTTGGCAAAATGATTATAAGCCTGCTGATAAGTCCAAATTTTAAATGCATATAACTTCTACACTATCAATTGGATTTCAACCAAATTTCGTATGTGCTATGTGTACATGATCAGATATGACTGAGCGTATTCTTAAGAGCCACCAGGACTGCCAACTGTTAATAAATGCTCTCAATTTTTTGTATCCAAATACCTATATATCAGAAAGTATGCAAGCCGACAGCTTTAAACTATGCACACGTATAGTACCTGACATTATATAATAATTTGGAGTAAGTTATATACGTCAGTGCTACCAGCATGATTCTAAGCCTGCTGATAGGTCCAATTTTAATATGCATGTAACTTCTATACTAACTAATGGATTTCATTCAAAATTGACACAACTATAGATCATATTATTTCAGATTATTTCTGACCAATACATGTATGTCATTGTTGCCAACATGATTTTACGCGCGCTGTTAGATCCAATGTTTAACTGCATGTAACGTACATGCTATCCATTGGACTTCAACCAAATTTTGTATTCTGTACCTTAAGAGATGGAACTATGAATATATTCAGTCACCAGGGCTGCCAACTGTAGTTCTCTATTAGGCTACATTATGCCAGGTATACAGTATTTCGAACTAATTAGAAATTTCGATATTACCAACTTAATTCCGTC
The DNA here is from genome assembly GCA_946902985.2 of Meconema thalassinum. NCBI lineage: Eukaryota > Metazoa > Arthropoda > Insecta > Orthoptera > Tettigoniidae > Meconema > Meconema thalassinum. Next base: position 2,064,598,381 of record OX336388.2, on the reverse strand, counting down.
ATTATTCTAGATAGATCCATATACTGTAGATTAATCATTGGCATGAATCTTAAATTTTGAGAAAAGTACGCTCTTTAGCTCGTCACGAAACTTCTTGTTAATGAAAGAAATGTAAGTAAAAAGCCGTATATATATTTATATTTTTTGGTGTTTTTCTAGTGTTTTGAATCATAGAGTCCAGCTGGAGCTTTTCTGGTGTTTTTAAGCGTAGGATAGTTCTTTCCCATTTCAAGATTTGGCAAACTCTCGCCTCGCCATGTGGTCTGAGAAAAAGGTTGCACGAGCCAGAGATACAGCTGACCAGCCACTGTAGCAGGTGGGTTGTAATATTGCAACGCAGAGTATTATGTCAACTATGCGAACATGGATTGGTCAAGAGGCAGAGGGTGATGACACTGATGACTGACGTGGAATTTCCGGCCAAATGTCAATCCTATTCAGGCAGCTCACAGAGTATAGCTATGTGGAGATGAAACGAATAGATCAGGACAGGGTAATATGGAGAACTGCAAACACACACATAATTTTATATGAATTTTATTCTAGTTTAGGCCGACCTTCCTATAGCTAGAGCCCTGCGCGGATAAACAAAACGTTATCCGCATCCGCCCCGCATCCGCATGACTTTTATTTGCATCCGCCCCACATCCGCATGACTTTTATCCTAATCCGCTGGTATTTCAATATTATGTTTAATTTATTAGATCAAGCATAACGTGTTAAACCAACACATTTAGACATTTGAGGAGAAAGTCGTTCCTGACAATTTGCTTCATTGCAAGGAACTTCAAGTTGGCATTCCAAGGGACTTCAAGTTGGATGACACTTCTGGTTCCTTGACCTCCGCTTTAGACAAAAAATTGGCTATACTTTTTTGGTAGTTTCGCACTTGTGCCTCAGTCAGTTTGATGTGCCTGATTTGTGACCTGAGTATGAATACACTTTTTTACAGGTAAAACATCACTATATCGTTCACCTTTTCGTTTCCATTGAAAACGTAACCAAATGTCTGCCATATCGTTGACTTGAGCTTTGTTTCACGCGCTATTGAATATTCCCCTTGTTTTATTTTAAGAGATAGTTTATCCATGTTGGTGAAATGATGTTCATACTCACGGTCGCGGTAACATTCTCTCCGTGAACTTCTCTTTACGCTTGGAGAAAGGGATTGACATTTGGCCGGAAATTCCAAGTCAGTCATCATCCTTCTGCTTCTGGACCCATCCATGTTCGCATAGTTGATGTCATAGTTGTTGTTGCAATATCACAGCCAACGTGCTTCAGTGACAAGTTGGAAATAAATCTACAGATAAACCTGGATCCCGATCTTCCAGGATAGCTTAGATGGCAAAATAGCTGACATGAGGAATGTTAATGATTTCACCACGATGAACTAACAAGTTTATTGACAGCATTATATCTCGTACGTATAGTAATAATGGCAGTGAGAATTGATGATGATGATGATGAGATGTCAAGACCATCTACTACAAACATACGGTACTTAATCAAATGTAGTTGAAAGTATATGAGTAAAATGATTTCTCGTGTATAAGTGCAATACGTGCCTGAATATTCCGTACGCAATAGGCTATATTCCTCTTTTAAGCATGAAGCTGTATATTGGCTTATCAAATATGTAATATTAACGTAAGTTTGTATTCTAAAGACTATCAGCAAATTTACTCGAAACATTATCCGCAGCGTATCCGGATCTACCCACGCATCTTGTGTGCTGTGATGGGTTCCGAGCTTATCTCGCGGACGTGTTGAATAAAGTGTGCTGAGTATATTTGGAGTTTGCGTGTTATTTAGATATATGTAAATATGAAGGAGATTTATTAAAAGTAGTTTACATAACATGTTACTTCCAGTCTTGGTCCATTTGGCGGTGGTCGTGATGGCTCCCCAGGTGGTCGCGAGTGATCGGGCGTGGTCAGCTGACAGCCCGCGCGGCAGGAGGTGGGAAGGAACATTGCAGAGCCACTGTCAATCTCAATCAGCCACGAGGATGAGATGCTATCAGGTGGGTGGACTAATTCACAGGCTGTACACGAGTATCTTGTTACCGTAGCTTATGACTAAGGTTCGGATGATAAGGAAAATTCATATTTTTTTCCTGTGCTCATTTTACCCGAAATCTGAAAAATAAGTTTGAATGACGGGTCCCTGGCCACGTTTAAAGCAATTTGATGTTGCCCATAAATGCATATTTCGGCCATTTTTATTGTTTTGGTCATATGTGGTCATATTTTAGTGACATAAGGTCATATTTGGTTATAATTTCAGCATTTTTGTTTAAATTGAGGTGCCGTTAACAAGGTACGTGTTATCTGGGGCGAGTTTCAAAAACAGGATTTCCGAACAGTGAAGTAGAAGGAGATTTCTTTTCGACAACCTGAGAATGCACATCGTCGTGATGTGCAATGCTGGAAAAAAAAAAGAAGATTAAGAGGTATGTACGATAATGAACTCGATAAACTACCTGTTAGGCAGTGTCTTTTAACTTACGCAGACAGATATCATAAAGCATGCTAATACTTCGTTTTTTTTTTCCTTTTAGGAAAACCGAGCAAGAACTGCACCTCAAGGATATGATACTGAATGAATGTTGAAAATTCAAATGTACTGTAGCTCTCTGTCAGTGTGTACGATTGTAAATGTGTCTGGTGTATTATCACTGAACATGTTTTGGCACTTAAGACGTTTACTGAATGTTAGTGATACTCTACCTATCCCCAAAATTCATGCATATCTCATAGTTTTTAGGTCATATTTTATAGTTTTTAGGTCATATTTAGCTAGTTTTAGGGCATATTTGCTTGCATATTTAGTACTGCTTTATGTCTTAAACTACCGAACCCTAGTTATGACAAGGGCTCGGATTTTTAGGTGCTAAAAATCGGGAAAATATTTATTTTTTATGTATTAAAATACCTGAAATATATGACAAAGAAGTAAAAATATTTAATTATAATTTAGTTTATTAATGTGAATATAAACAATATGGAGTACTCACGAATGCAATTTATGCTGTGTCTCACTGACTGATGAAGCATTACAATACACAACGAGATTCATCTTCAGTTTGTCCATCGCAAATGACCGATGTTTATCGCGAAACACTTCTTCTGAAGGCGCGAAAATGCGGCAATATGCCTGTTGCCCTTGACGTGTTGTGTAAATTGAGATCGCTGTTCAGCCTTGATTGCTTTCCTACATGGCTGGCAGAACAGAACGCCCCCATCAGAAGTAAAATGATCTTTAAATTCTGCAACAGACGATAACTTGTAGTTGTTTTTACTTTAGGCATCGTAGAACTGCCTTACACTTCACAGTGCCAGAAATGAACTGCACGTGAGTCACACTGGTTCCAGGTAGCTGGGAGAGGGAGGTCTAGCACGTGGTGCAATATGGTTATGGACAAGGAAATCCCCGGCTTCCACAGTGAGTGGCACGGGGCGACATGTTTAGAATAACACAGTTGCAAGCTGACATACGCTCTGCATGAAGATTAGATAGCTCACAGGTTGAAGTAACACAGAACAAATATACAATAAACAGAAAGATCTAGCATACTGATTTTAATAAATGTTAATATTATGTCTTTTTATGTGCTAATACGTTAAAAGCAGGAGTTTATGTATTTATAGAAAAAAATGCTTAAAATATGTATTTATATAAAAAAAAATTTATTTACCTAAAAAATCCGAGCCCTACTTATGACGCTGTATTCCAGCGCAGGGTCGCCCATTTTGGAGGCATCATGATCGAATGGCCTCCTTACCTTCTAGGAATCTGTATAAACAATTCTTCCAACAAATGCATGAGTTATCGTGTTGGAAGCCATTTTAGCCTACTTTCATTTATGAAAAAAATGTTGCAAAAGTATTGCAAGTTATGGCTCTGAAACATACACTCTGCGACAAGCAGATGTATCAAAACTTAGGGCATTCGAGATGTGGTGATGGCGACGACTACTATACACAGGCTACCTTGGACTGATAAAGTCACGAATGAGAATGTACTCAAAAGATGAAAGAAGACACGAAAGTTGGTTGAATCCTTAAACTTAAGAAGGAATAGTTTTGTTGGCCATTTGATTCGTCATTCTGACTGGTGCACCACACTCTTCGAAGGGAAGCTAGAAGGAAAGAGGAATCGAGGAAGACCAAGGACTCAATTTACAGACAGCATTAAAGGCAAGCACACTTATTGCCATTTGAAACTACAGGCCAGAGAAAGAAGATGTTTTGGAAGACAAGCATGTTAACCACCAACCTAGCGGTTGAGGAGGAGGAGGAGGAGAAAAGAATAATAATAAGAAGAAGAAGAATACGAATTTTAGGATCTACTAGGCCTATCTTTTTTCCAGGTCTGTTATTTGCATATTATTAATATACTAGCAGTAGTGCCCGGCTTCGCCCGGTGGATTTATTTGTTTTACAGAACTGGAGCGCTCAAGGATATGGATCGGAATAAATGAAAGTAAGTTTGAAAGCACCAACGCTTATTGCAGCTGATAACCTCAGTATACTGCACCAACACCATCGCCCTTATACAGAGGCATACGATTGTCATGATGATAACTGTTTTAAGGGGCCTAATTACTCCCCGTGACTGCAATTTATAAGCAGCTCGCAATTCTGCACCAGAACATTGGTAGGGGTGACGTGATGCAGCCCGCATTACGTTGCAACAATAGACTTCAATATTATTGAAGCCGATCTGGAGCGCGTGTTCTTCCGACTTACTGAACAAAAAGCATTCTTTAAGGTTACCTGAGAGGTGTAGCCTAATGACGGCCTAAACTATGCAAAAATAATTTTTCGAATCCGACTGGTAGTTCCAGAGATTAGCACGTTTAAACACATAAACACACAAACTCTTCAGCTTTATTATATTAGTGTTGATTCAAACATCGTACCCCGACCTGTCATTGGGAAAATTAGTGTTGACCGACTGAAGGGCTACAACTGACAGTAATCCCGGATTGTCGAGAGTGATTACAATTTTCAGAATCCAATTGCTCCAGACTTAGTTACAGGTTCAAATATCAAAGTAATTACACACATGACGCGCTATTAATTTGTTTTGAACGTTTTGGTAGCTTGCGAGATGCTAGTTTGTGAGAAGCCGCTACGTACAACAGTATCATATTGTATCAGACATATAAAGCACAGTCAAAACAATATTTATTTTTTAGTTCTATAAATAATGTCAATAAAGGTGAGTAGTGAAGGAGCCATGTTGTTTTCTATGGAATTCTATAGACTCTATGCGAATACTGTTGTGCTGCTGTAAGCGGACATTCCGAGAACTTGTTTATACACAAAATTTAGAGTTGTGGTTTTGTTAAACTTTAAATAACTTGTCTTGTTGATGTTTATGATTCACAGTAGCGGCTTCGGTGGCGTAGTTGGTAGCATGCTGAACTGCTGGGTCCTAGAAAGCGAATTCAAACCCGGCCGAAGTCGTCGGATATTCTAAGAGCGTTAATATCCTTCAGTACGCCTTTCTTTGGAGGAGAAGTAAAGCCAGCGGTCTCATGTCATATACGTATGGCATGTAAAAGATCCTTCCACAGAATAAACTTGTGTGAAGCTACATTTCTAGGTTGGATTTCGTTGGAGCGCTCTATCCAAGTTCCAACATTCACCACTACGTATCAGTGACATCTGGTAGCGAAAGTTGGATCTACTTGAATGGAATTTGTAGCTCACCCTATGTGTGTCTGTTTGAAGCAGCTACAGCCTCTGGCGAGCCAACATGTCCTCGGTCACTCCCGGCACTAAAAGCCATACGATAAATAAATAATAGTACATTATGCAACGAGCTTATAATGGCAATAATTAAGACACGAGCCGCGAGTTTTATAATTTCCATACGAGTGTCTTAATTACCATTATAGGCGAGTTGCATACGACTGTTTATGTTCGACGATAATTATTATAACTATTTTATGTTCGAACATATATATTCATAAATATCTGACGAGATTTCGCCAGTTTTATGTACTGAACAGAGCGCATGAGACGCAGAGAATGCCTTGTATTTGACCATGGCCTCCTCGATTACCCTACTATGACACTAGGCCACTCAGTGAAATTTAAGTTAGAAAGCCGTGAAACTCAACACAGGTGCGATGCTATCCTCATCTAATTGGTCAAACAACTGTTTCTTGAGCTGTGATTGGAGGGAGAAACTGTTTCATAATGAAAAATAGTGTTATAATGAGCCTCATTATGATACAGTTTTCTGACATATAATAGTCAGGGTCGAACATAAATAAAATAAATTAATTCACAGTGTATCTTGTTACTTCACTGCGAATCATAACATAACATTTAAATGTTCCCATCTGTAACTTTGTATACACTGACTACATACAATCTTCTACCAACTGTAACAAACTGTCGCATTCATTTGAATGTTCTTAGTTGGGATTCACAATGGAACGACACTCATAGCATGCATAATGAACGTACGCAATTATCTTCATCTAATGGTACATAACTCTATGGCCTACGTAGGGTAGCCTAAAGTTAATTAACTCAGTGATACTAAGATTTTTTGTTACTACTTCAGAAATTTTAGATTTCAGTTATTTCGATTCGTTTCATGTTTAAGAGGGATACCCTACGGATCATTTCTTTATTGAAAAGAAACATTCTATTAAAATAACCCATTAAACATATTTTAAGTCTTAGTCACTATCACATTCACACCACCTATCACACATAAAGTAGACATTCCAGGTACCAGGCATTACAAAACTGATAATCAATCCATTCGGCTCCATTCTTCCTCTTGGTGCCATCCGCCAGGGGTGCCACGTCACGCACCACAACCATCCTCGCCATTGTACTGGGGTCTGGAATTAGGCTAGACCTATCTATTTTGTCTATCTTGACACTCTATCTTCACTTCAAATTCAGGTGACAACGAAAGGCTTTCCCATTTTTGCAAGGGTTGCACTTCCTGGATCGGCTGAATATTTTGTGCAATAATCCCTTAGTGTACTCCACGGGTTATTAAAATGTCTACTGGCCTTGTATACTGACCATCCTTCTTCCTTCATCGACCTCAATGCTTCTTTAAGTCAAGGAAGGGATTTTGGAAGGAAATTGGCCGTGACCCATTGAAAGGAACCGTCCCGGCATTAGCCTGGTGGTGAAAATGGAAAACCACGAATACCATTTTGAGGACGGCCAAAGTGGAATTCGAATGTTAACTCTGCCGAACTCTCTGCTTGAACTACCACATTAGCGCTCTCGGCCACCTCGCAAGGGTAATTTTGGTGTCGGTAGGAGTGCTTGTATATTTAGTAATTGAGGTCCTGATAGGGGAGAATGGTGACAGTGGCCTTAAGTTGGGTACCATCCCGATATTTGCCCAGAGTAGGCTATATGTCGAAAAACATAGAACACACTAAGTTATTTGAGTTCAAATTCCTGACATTTTAAGCAAAACAAATGAATCGGAATGCAAATATTCTTCCAAATCTTCAAAAATATAATCAAACCAAGCAACAATGGACAGGTTTAAAATTAATACTACAATGCTCTGAAGCACAAGATTTGAAAACAAGCTGTTCAGTAAAGAACATATAGCCTACTTTCTCCTAAATGCATGGCTATTGTTATAACTCTTTGTCCTTTTCAAGGAGTACAATTGAATGTTGGTTGTAGTAGCTTGTTAAAATAAAACGAGCTCTACGGATATTAAACATGAATATGACGTGCCCTTTAATAGTGTTAACTCTGTAAAAAAAACATTCAATTCGGTTTCACCGTGTTTGAATTGATATGGGGAATCGTTTTGCACTCATACACGGCCTCCATATGCAAACTTTTGGACTGATGGCCTTGCAGCTTGGTCAAAGGACGCTTCTCACATAAAGGTATGTTGTTGAAAAATTTGGTAGAGGTCAGATGATTAAGTTGGTCGTAATTTGCTCTAAGCTTTTAACATTTGGGTGGCCGACATTACGTTTCCGTCAAGATGGCGGCGATATAAAACATGACACTGAGGTGCCCTTTGCTAATGCTACCTCTGTACCAAATTTCGTTCAATTCGGTTTCAGCGTCTTTGGATTGATAGGGGGAATCGATTTGCACACATACATGGCCGCCATCTGCAAACTATTGGGCTGATGACCTTGTAGTTTAGTCAAAAGACGCTCGCCTTATAAATATGTATTGTTGAAAAATTTGGCATAGATCGGATGATTGGGTTAGTCGTAATTTGATTTAATCTTTGAACATTTGGGTGGCTGCCATTACGTTTCCGTGAAGATGGCGGCGATATAAAACATGACACTGAGGTGCCCTTTGCTAGTTCTACCTCTGTACCAAATTTCGTTCAATTCGATTTCACCGTGATCGAAATTCCGAGCACACACACTCACACACACACACAAACACACACACAGACAGACACACAATTTTTGGCCCTGTGTAGATCTCATAAGTCTACTTTCATATTTTGCATAAATCGAAAGTAGGCTAATGAGATTATCATCGTGACTGGAACCCGCATCCCCTGTGTTTTGAGTGGGTTTTCTAACCCCATACTGAAAATCATGTGTGTCCAACTGACATGTTTGAAAATCGAGTATCATTTCCAGCATTATTTAGATCGTCAGTTACCTCGTGGAGCATTGGCTGTCACCCCTGAGGTTCGAATTCAAATTCCGGCTCTGCCAAGAAAATTAAATTCTGGTCTGGGGGATAGAACGGGGCACACTCAGCTTTGTGAGACAAAACTGTGAAGAGATGGGTTCGATTCGCACCTCAGCCATACTAAAGGTGGTTTTCCGTGGTTTCCCTAGTCTACTCCGAGCAAATGCCAAGATGGCATTTCCCTTTCATTCTCAATTAATTCCCCTCCCCCTGCTGACCGCCGTATACCTGTGGGGCGAACCCTCTCCTCTTTCACTTTCCTATCTGCCTTTTATGGCTCTCCTTCCTTCCAAGTCCCTCAATCCGCATTCTTTAAGGGTTGAGGACATTTCTTTTCCTCATGTGCTTTATTTGCCTTTTCTCCTTTTGTATTCCATTTCTTCTTCTAGTATATAAGTTAGTAGTTAGTTTTAGTTAATAGTTTACATTTCATTATCAGCTTGCCACGGTGGGTGAGTGGATAGCGTGACGGTCTACTAACCCCCAAGATTGCAGGTTCATTCCTGGCCGTGCTTAGTGATTTTTTAAAGGCGGCAAAAATAGATACGCATGTCATACGATGTTGGCATGTCAAAGAACCCATTTGATTTCAGTAGGCCGTGTTCATAATGACAAAATTAATCTCGGGAATTTCCGCCAACACAAAGTTCCTCATTTCTCTACTAGAAAGCGCTATAGTGTTCAAGGAGTTTAGTAGGGGAGTGATGGTGCTTCTGCCCCCTCCCCCCCCCCCCCCCCACCCACTACTCCCAATGCGAGCCAATAACTCCTGAACCCGAGGTCGGAGATTCACGAATGAAGTGTTGTTGGACTCGGGCTGACGGGGGCTTTCCTATGGATCACTCGTTATTTTTTTTTAAATTTTTGTTTACGAAAGTAGGTGATAGTTTGAAAACCAAACATGATAGAATGTTGTGTAATGGCTCAAACGAACGGTCTCTATGTCCTTTATTTTCTATATTAAAACTTTTTTATTTTTTACATTTTTTGAAAAAAAAATGTAATTTTGAAATTCCTATATTTTGCAAACTAGGTAGTTTACACAAAAGTTCGTTTGACATAAATGAAAGGTCCCTATGCCTCCTACCCCTAAAATAAATTTCAAGTCTCTAGGATAAAAACGTGACAGTAGTGGGATGGGGAGAGTTCTGTCTACCAACTTATTTAACCCTTCTCGTTATTGCCCCGAACCTGATATCTCGCGAACCAATCATGCTAGAGGCGTGTGCGAGGGGTCCGAGGACTCAGGGTGACGTCCTCTTTGCTATGGACCACTCGTTATATTTAAAAAATGGAAACTCGATTTTGGGGTAAACAAGTGTTTTTTGTGATTTTTGCTGATAACTCACGAATCAATAAGCCTAGAGACTTGTACGAGGTGCCATTTATTTCGTCGCGTTGTCCTCTTGCCGAGGATGTTCTTGTTGAGCAGGAATAAAAAACCATTTTGAGGTAAAACCGTGATTTTAGACTTTTTGCTCTATCTCGCAAACCAATAACGCCAGAGACGTGTACGAGGTGTCATAGGACTCGGGCTAACGCCCCCTTTCGAATATGGTAGATATTTTTTCCAAAAAAAAATTCACATAGGGCCTAACGCCATACATGTTGAAAAAACTTTTTTTTCTTTACCGGTACCTGTTTATAATGCTCATGAAGCGTGGTTGTTGAGAGAGACGATACTGCTGGGTGTGTGTGTTTCAAAGAACCTGTCGCTGACCACAGTGGCTGTGCTGAATAGAACAATCGATATTTCGACGGGTCGGTTTATGACAGAGCGAGGGTTCGTTTTTCTGATCTTTCCTATGGCAGACGGATGGAGGCTAATATTTGAAAATGTGTGAAGTTTGCTAAGATTTTTTTACCCCCCAAGAGAGCCTTTAACGTGTAAACGGTGATGAGAACTTGGTTCTATGTTGGTCGAAGCGAGTACAGAAAACAAACTTGTAGAGGAGCAGACTAGCAGGATGCGAATGTCATTTGAGCTTATTGGAATGCGCTGATCTGACTTGACAACAGGTGCAATGAAAATGACAAAGACGCAGAGGACACTTGAAGGTTAAATAATCTGACAATCGTGGTGGCAGGGAAGAGCGAAATGCATGTGAACACATGTGAGATTTCGTACGCTAAAAAAGATGCATCCTGTTTTGCTTCGTACGTGACAAAATGCAAGTTCATGTGAAATTTGACCTGGCACAGGTGTTCACCTTGGGCGTTAGCTGTCCACGTGCACAATAACTGTTAACAAGTCACATCCTGTTTGCTTCGTACGTGAAAAAATGTAAGTTGACGTGTAATATGATCCAACACAAGTGTTCACCTTGGACGATAGCTGTACATGTGTTTGATAACAGAATGTTCAAAGCGTGGGAATCGCTGAATCAGTAAAAAGTATGATGCAAATTGTGGGATTGATGTCACAACCTTTAGATAGGCAAGAGCTGCGAACAGCAGTGGTGGGTGGTGAAGGGTGGAGATGGGGAGGGGTGATGTATGAGAGAACACAGGTGGAAAGAGAAAGAAATATGTGGAGCTGAGGACTGTACACACAGAGCTATAGGTGGTGTACAACATGTGTGAATAAAGAGTACACAGGTTCACACAACATGTAATTTATTGATCCAAGAATTAAACGTAGAGTTAAATCCTAACCATTCGACATATAGTTTATTTCCTTTTTTTTTTTCAACACTTTTTCCACAAGATAATGTTTAGGAAATGCAGTTTTCTGAAGTTCATGGAGATAAAATCTACCTTTTATGGGTTGATGGTTGAGGTCCTCGAGTAAATAGGTGACTGGACTGTCCAAGTTGGCTTGACGAATTCGAAATACTTCAGTCCCCCACTGTGGCGTGTAGCCCTTATTGAGGGCAGACTAAAATTTGCTCACACGAACAAAATCCCCAATTTTCAGTCGGTGACGTTTAGCATCGGCTGTTTTTATGGGGTTAAACAGTTTATCCAATCGCTGAATATTTCTGGTCACGAGGCGTGGCTTGGTGCCAATCGTTCTATGTTTGGTGTCATTGTAACGTGATACTAGCTCTGGTAACATGTCCAACCAGCGATACGTACCCTGAGCGGTAAACGCTTTCCACATATGGGTTTGCAATGTTCGGTTAAACCGCTCAACCACACTGGCTTTGAGATTGCTGTATGTGGTGTAATGGTGAATATCCTTAGATTTGAGAAAACTGGAGAAATCCTTGTTGAAAAATTCTTTCCCCTGGTCAGTTTGTAGCAGCTGAGGTTGACGTTTGGAGTGTTGAATAATATGTTGAAAGGCCTTGGTAACTAGTGGACCAGACTTGCGATGCACAGATTCAACAAAGGTCATTTTGGAATAGACATCAATGACGGTCAACATATAGCGTACGCCGTCGTTAACGCCAGCATAGGATGTCATTTGAACCAAGTCAGCCTGCCAAAGTTCATCCACACCTCGTGAAATCACCTTGAGTCGTGGATAGTGATGCCTAGTTGGGTAATGCAACTCGTGAGCAATACCCATTTTAATGGGTGGGGGCTTAAACAATAATTTTGGCATTTCGAAGTTCTTGCTCAATTTCTTGAATTTCCCAATCGTGACCGGTATGGCCAGCTTGACGTGAAGCATGCAACAACTGTAGCCGCTGGACGAGCTTATTGGGATTGTGGCAGTAGGTAACATCCACAAGGGGTTTTAATGGTTTAAATGTCACTCCCGAAGCGGATGCTTTACGACGACCACTTTGCCTGGTGGGAAACATTTTGGCATTGATGGTTTTATATTTTTGAGATATATTGGCATTCACTTGTTGAGCGGGATCATACTGTCTTTTGTGGGCATGGGTGTCCAATAAAATGGATTTATATTTGTCAAGATCCTCTGACGTATAATCATGGGAAGATAGGGTCCGTGAAAAGAGCAGCTTTAACAGTCATGGCGTTAATTTATAGTTGATGTTTTTAATGACAGCTTTAGTGAGAGAAAATTTAATGGATGAATCGCCAATGTTAAAAGTATCATCCTCATAGCGAACACCATACGTGGTATCTGTGTTTCCAATAAATAGATCGGTGAAATAGGGTTCCAATGTTGATCCATAATATTTTATTAAAATGGTTTTCAGTTGAGCTTTATGTTGAGGGGTGGCCAAGAGTTGTGAAAACGGAGACGCTTTGGAAGGGCAAAGTGTTTCGACCATGGCCAAGGATTTCTTTTTTCTCAAAAACTCTGCAAGGGGTGCGGCCTTTTGTTGAGGTGTAAATACTTGTTCCTCGTCATCCTCAACTTCGCTAACACTAGTCAAATCTTCCTGTTCCTGTTCCTGTTCCTCTTCCTCAGGGTCCTCGTGCAGCGTCTGAGTGGCTTGTGAAACGGTGGGTAGAGTTTCAGATGGCTTGAAAGAGGGTTTCAACATGGCTTTTAGCGGAGGTGCTAAATGTTGTTGAATAAACAAAGCATGATCTCCACGCGATCGTTTCAATTAACGAAACTTTTATCGAATAGTATTTTTAGCTTTAATAATATGCTTTTTCAATTGACTCTCTGCTAACGCCATGGTGTCTTGACAAATGACTTGACAGGGAATGAGACAGGGCCTTAAATAGCAATAAAATGATCAAACCCTAAGCGATACCGTCCTTGGTTGAGTTCACTTTGTTTGTCAATCACTAAACAGGCATGACGTTGAGTGTTCCAGCACTTGGCACACAATTCAGTAAACATTTGAAAGGTCATATCCGGATTCACATGTTCATTATAAATGTGACGACTGTTCCTCTCGTCCTGGCGAAATAAAACAATGACATTGGCATTGTCACGAATCAACTGTTTGGACATTTTAGAATACGTTTGTCCAAGATAGAAGCAATCGATATGTTTGTGTCGACCCATGCTGAAATAGCTTTGAATGATGCCTTGACGTTCAGTGGATACATCATCGAAAATCATGAGTGAATCAGGCTTTACCTCATCCGGTGAAATCACATTTTCTTGCATGGAAAAATGTGAAATAACCCATATTCTCTTTTTGTAATCCAGACATGACTTGATCCAGAAACATGTAGAGGGGTTGGTAGAGAGATTTTTTGCAAAAATATAAATATTTTGAAAACGCAGACCATTGGGCGCTGTAATGAGCGTTAGCAAGAGATTGGTATTTCCACAGCCGGAAGACCCCACAATGATGCAGCGAATGGAAGATGGAAACAGTGAACCATGACGTTGTTCACGTGATGTGGGACAGAGATTGGAAACCATGTCCCCCACGGGGAATGACTCTTGCTGCTTAATAATCTTCATTTCAACTAAGGCTTAGCCAGGCTAGCAGGCTGTCTATATACAGGACACCGAACCTTGTCATAGAAACAGTAGACTCATACTACAGGTTGACAGCTTACGGTGAATGGCTATAGCGCTAATCACCATCGCATTATTCACGTGGAAGACCCACAAGACGAAGACGATATCTGTACCAAGCGTTACGTTACCTATGAAATGAAAAGGCTTTATAAATTCATCCCATCTGTATTTTTAGTGTATCTGATAAATGAAAAACCTGTGAATGACATAAACCATTTACCGCTAGTCCATGACCAGCACCTGACCTATGTGCTTGCTTCGGGTTTAAGCCACTATCGATTACACTATGATGGAACCATTCACATGAAATACCCGATGCCTGATGAAAACCATTTACAAATACAGATAAATGGTCATAGGATGTTGGTCCATAACCATGAAATGGTCAATGCAGGTGACGAATTATCCTTTCATCTCATGTTGACATGGGACGAAAAGCAAGCGGGAAAACCCATAAACGATTTCCCACTTTATGTTGAATTGGAATATACAGCCATGAGATAACAATCTGACGTTAGTTGTGACTTAAAATTTCTTGTGAAAGGTTGTTGTTGGTCATTATCATCATGGTGAAACAAAGGTATGTGGTGAGAAAGACTAAAAAAAGGAGTTTGTCCTTGGCAAAGCCTGGGCTTAAGACATTCGTGGACAAGCCCTTGGGAAAGAAAAATATAAAAAATAATGGGTTGACCATAAGAAAAGCCCTTCGAGCAACACAGAGACGAGTTATTCCAAAACGTCAGCGACAGGGTTCAAACCAAGGGCGAGTGATTCCCGTTCCCAAACGACCTGGATTTTTACCTGCATTATTTGCCGGTTTGGCTGCTCTGGGTTCACTTTTGGGCGGTGCCAGTGCAGTGGCGAAAACCATTAAAGCCGCGCAGCAGGGCAAGCAACAACTCAAAGAAAGTCAGCGACACAATGAAACAAAGGAAGCGATTGCAATGGGGGCTAGAATCGCCAATTTAAAGCCAGCCTTTTATCAACAAGGATTTGGGATTTCACCTTTTTGAAATATTTAAAAAAAAAAAACACCCATAGCAAGACATGCCCTGACGCATCAGCAAGTGGATAGCTATGCTAAACAACTAAAGCTTTCTCATTTTCGAGGTGTGTTTATGCGAAACCAATTACCTCTACGTCCCTGGAAACAGGAATGTGCTGTTGTCAATTTGGATGATCACCGAGGACCAGGAACGCATTATGTAGCTTATGTCAAAGAGGGATCCACCGTATGGTACTTTGACAGTTTTGGAAATTTGCCCCTGCCCATGGAACTAGTGACCCACTTCGGAAACAGGATCAAGATATATTATAATGTGAAACGTGAGCAAACGTTTAACAGCCAACAGTGTGGACGGTTGTGTTTAATTTTAATAGATTTATGGCATGTTAAAGAACTTTCCACTAATTACACCTGTGTGAAACTAAATTGTATAGGTTAACAATGTAAACAACACTCTTAGGTTGCTACGTTCGTTGCCAAGAGCCGACTGCGGTGGCGTCTAGTAGCTAAGTTCTGAACTAGGCCTAGTAGTCGTTGACGGTGGCGTTTGGCGGCAAAAGTAGGAACTACTTGAAATTAATAGTCTGCGGTCCTGACTTGAATTGAAAACAGATAACACATTCTAATACAGTCATCACAATTAACACCGGTTATCAGACAGATTCTACACACACCCAAAGTAGACAGGGCTACATGACCGCGTTGTCACAACCCCTAAACTAAGGAACCAACAAACCAACTTCCTATCAAGCTCAAACACCTGGACTCAATAACAATGATGAAATTCAATTTGTTATCAACAACCAAGATATTTACACCCTACCGCATGAAAGTGTCATTCAGATTGAAGGTCGGCTCACCAAAGCCGATGGCTCTACACCCACCACATCCAAGTTGGCCAACCATGGTTTGGCCTTTCTGTTTCCTTAGGTGCGGTATGTCATTAACGATATCGTGGTGGATAGCACTCGAAATGTGGGTATTTCCAGTGTCATGAAACTATATCCCTCTTACTGTGAGGAAGAAGGTAAAACACTTTGCATGGCGGGTTGGTGCCCTGACTCGACCAATGACTGGATGGTACACACCGATGGGACCTTTACTGAATATTTACCCCTTAAACTGATTTTAGGCTTTGCCGAAGATCACCAGCGCATTGTGGTCAACGCAAGGCAAGTGCTTTATCTGGTGAGAGATAGGAGTGATAATAATGCACTCAAGGTAGCCGACAATGCCCCCATAGATTCCAAAATTCAACTACAACGCTTGCTATGGAAAGTGCCCCATGTGACCCTTGACGATAGCAAAAAACTGGACATGCTCAAGATGGTAAAGAGAGATATGCCTCTATCCATGGAATTTAGAAGCTGGGCACTCCATGAGTATCCGCTATTGCCCACCACCAGCACACACAGTTGGTCTGTAAAAACAGCTCGCTATACAGAGAGACCTCTCTACATCATTGTGGGTTTTCAAACGAATCGCAAATATCAACAAACCAAAGATGCCACGCAATTTGATCTCCTGTAATTGAGAAATGCACGTCTTTTCCTCAACGGAGCTGTGTTTCCCTATGAGGGACTGGATTTGGTTTTTTCAAAAAATAAGTTTGGCCCCCTGTACGACTTGTTTTCTAAATTTCGATGGTCGTATTAACAAAAAGAGAATGGCCCCATGCTGCTACCCCAAGCGTTTAAGGCAAGGGCTCCACTGATTGTCTTTGACTGTTCTTACCTGGAAGAGTCTGCCAAGCCATCCAATATTGACATTCGACTAGATTTTGAAACGCATGACAATGTACCAGCCAATACGACGGCCTACTGTTTGATTATTCATCACAAACAAGTCAACTATTATCCACTGTCCAACCAAGTGACGAGTATATAAATAACAGGTCAACCCACTTCAAGCCGCTCAGTCATGTCTTACTTTAAAGCCTCAAGAGAAGTCACATACATAATTTAAACTCTGAGGAACAACGTTCCAAGACTTTTGCAACATGGCCAGTGCCTTTCATAAACCCTCAAGCCTTGGCGCCCGCTGGATTCTACTATTTAAAAACAAGAGATGATGTGAAATGTACCTTTTGTCCCATCATCATAGACCAATGGCAAGAGAGTGATGAACCCATGCAGGAAAATCAGCGCTGGTCACCTGCCTGCCCCTACCTCTGCAGAACGGAGGTGGGAAATATACCCTGTCATTCAAGCTACCCCTCACTCTTGTGCCTCTGGGTGATGAAAAAAAAACCGATACATGTCGACCGTATGGTGTCCATGGTGCTTCGGTGAAAAGTTCACCATCAAAAACGCCTAGTTTAGAGATATTGGGACATCATCGGTGTTATGGACGTTACAAACACAAGAGACTATATTGTTGTATGAGTTGATATCGTCCCTATCCCAAAATGAGAAAAGCTTGTAAGACGTGTTATAATAATAAAATGATGTAATTCTTAAATTCTTATTAGCCTATTTTCAATTTTGAAAAAAAAACCAGGCTTATGAGATCACCTTTTGTCCGTGTGTGTGTGGGCGTGTGTGTGTGAGGAGTGTGTGCGTGTGTGTGTCCCCCCTAATAAAATATAAACGGCTAGAGCGATTTCAATGAAGCTCTGTAAGTTCATAGCACTATTCCAGGCGATCCCGACCGTGCCCTTTAAATTTCGTTACGTCTCACCAATCCAACATGGCGGCTGTGCGAAATATTTCACCAGATTTCAATATCTCCGAAACTATTCCCGATATCTCCCTGGAATTTTTTACGGTGGTAAAGGAACAACTAGAAGTTCACCAATGTGACGTTTGAAAAACTGGTAACTACAAAACCAACATGGCGGCCACGCGAATTCGCGACTTTTAAGTAGACGTTTCTCGCGATTTAACCAACCAAACGCAATAACACTTGGTACAGTATAGGTTTATAAACACTGTAATGCACCGACATCTAACATGGTTCAATTGTTTACAAAACCACAAGATGGCGGATGTGCGAAATATTTGACCGGCATTCTATATCACTGAAACTATTAGCGGTATCACCCTGAAAATTTGTACGGAGATAAAGGGCACTACTGGCAGTTCATCTACAAGACTTTCAAATACCGGTTAACTACAAAACGAACATGGCGGCCAAGAGAATTAGAAAATTTTAAATAGATCTTTCTAGCGATTTAATGTTCCAACCGCAATGAAATCTGGTACTGGAAATGTTCATACAAATTGTAATACACTGGTATCTAATTTAGTTCAATTGTTCACATAACCTCAAGATGGCGGCTTTGCGAATTTTAAAATTAAGCTTTTATTAATTGTGTCGTAATCATGCGATCGATGTGAACGTTTGAATAAAGAACCTACGCAATAATTTTCCTTTAATGGTACATGACTCTATGACCTATACATTTAACAATCCAACATGGCGACCATCCGAAATATTTAGACGGCTCTGAATATCTACGAATCTCTTATAGCAATCAAACTGAATTTTTGTGTGTTCATAGGGTCTATGGACATAAGTTCACCTATAGGACTTTAAATAACCTGGTGATCACAAATCCAACATGGCGGCGACGCGAAGTATAAATATTCACATGGACGTATTGTACCCATTCGGCCGAGGGATGCGATGACCCATCTGCTATTACATCGCATACCTGGATTCCCAGGCCAGAGTGGAGTTAAATGAACATGAAGTCAAATAAGGAATGTGTCGGAAATTCAGTTGAAATATCACAAAAGCGGAGGGTAACACGAGATAAAGTATCTCCAGGGTCGTTACGGGCTTAAATTTAATTTTTAAAAATGCAAATAGAATTGGGCGCCACCAACTGAATCCCTAGCAAACCACATCCTTTCTGGTTAAGTCTTAATTAAGACAAGGAAAGGATTGGGAAAACCACACCATCATCAGATCACAACTAAGATAAACCCAAATTTATTTAAACTTTGATAGACAGATAAATTAAACATACATCCTACCTAAGAGTATGGTCGAATGCAAACGTTAGGTTGTCATTGTCCTTAAAATCGAACCATCTCTATGCTATTCAAAAGTGTATTTCATCCACATAAAATATCAAAATTTACTAAAGTTCGCTTGGGTTCTCAGGGTCACCGTAGCACTATGTCTTTGCGTCACTGACATTCGTGATCCCTGAGAACTAACTTTTCTTTAATTTAACATCAGGGATGTGGATGTCAATAAATATGAATCTGTCTAACAAAATATCCTAATAACACATATTTAAATATCAACCTATTTTTATGGCTTGAATGGCACTATTCAAATGCTGAAAATCTCAATAAATGCTCCTAAAAATCTAACAATTAATTTATACACTATATTTACACTGTCGCTGATTATTGCTTGGTTGTGAATCAAAGAAAACTTCACTATTCATTGGTTATCATCATCATCATATCAAATTAAATATCTCTCACATTGGTTCTCATCCCAATATTCATTATATTCAAGTCAGAATAATTAATTTATTACCATCAAATCATTTAAATGAATATTATATTCATCACTGCATTATATTCTTCAATTATCCACACACTCTCATTTCATTATCTCATTCAGATTAAATCATCTCAATTCATCCATTTAAATTGTTTAATTCATTAATTCAAGTTGCAATTCATCAAGTTATTCAAATCATATTTCTTATTTAAATTTATTTAAATCCATTTAAATTTTATTAATCATCAGCTTCTTTAATTAATTATCACCTTTTAATTCAGTTATTCATCAGCTGTTTAATCACCTATTAATTTATTTAATTCAGTTAATTTATTCAACCTTTAATTCATCCATTTATTTAATTCATCGATTTACTCAAATTTTAATTTATCAATGTATTTAAATTTTAATTCATCTGGTTATTTAGATTTTTATTTCATCGGGTCAGATCATTAATATGCTTAAACTTCAGATTAGTATTTTATAAATTATTATTATCAGAAAATCTTGGATTATCAAAATTATTTATTTATTTAATTTCCTAAAAAATTGTTTAATATAGGTTATAGAACGTTGTCTTACAGTTTTATCACTTCCAAGTTATATCTCGTATTTTAATTATCACGCCAAAATAATATTATTGCCTTCACAAAATCACGTTGGATCTCACTATCCAAAACTTCACCATATAATCTCACTTTATCAAATATCATATTTGAATACCATAATTATTCCATATAACACCATAATTATTCCACATAACACCATAACCATTCCACATAACACCATAACTATTCAGCGCACTGCATGAATCTCAAAAATATGCTAGACTGAGTTCAACAACCTCATGTCTGCCTCAAAATACTCATCTTGGCAACTTCCAAAAATACCTATTAAAAAATTACCTCACTTAATCACGTTGCACGATCTACAAAAATATATAACTGGCTTCAAATTATTAACGCACACAATCTCCAAGAACTGTAATTTATCTGATCATATCTAGACAACTTCTTAAACAATAAAGAAAAAAAACCTTAGTAATCGTAATCCAATTCAAGATCTGCTTTCAATTAGAGCATAAAAACTCTTAAGATTCTCAAGATTCACTTCAAAGAAAAACACCAATGTGTTATAATATCTCACATCAAAAATTATCTAATACTGATCTGCCTCAAAATAAATTCTGACCATAAATGATTCATCTTACAAGATTCAATTACTTGAAATCCTTCTCAAAGGTATCAAATCACTCACAAAGAGTATCAAAAGTATCAGCTGTTAAATGAATGTACTCTCAAAAGAGTATTGCAATAAAATATTGGATTGGCAAAACAAGAATTACAAGATGTAACCCTGCTGACATTTATTTTCAATTTATTTAACAAAATTCGACTAATGTGTGACTGGTAGTTTCTTGTTTAATCCTCTTACGATCTTAAGTACACTCGGATGATAAAAATGAGGCCCTCGACTGGCAGGTTAGGTGTGTGCCACCACGCAATCGCCTAAAGCGACAGGCCCTGCCCCGTAGATTATCATGATAATGCCCTAAACGATGGGTTAGGTGAGCGCCACCACGCAATCGCCTAAAGCGACAGGCCCCATCTCGTAGACTGATGAGTGAGTGTACAAGATTGGAATCAACAAGACTCTAGTTGTCACATAAAAGCGATATTCATTCACTTGAGTGAATAAAATTTTAATATCACCAAACAATCCAACAACAAAAATCCCCACTGATGAATTATACATACTCGCTAGTATGCAATGAACTGACGAAATAATTTAAATTATCCAATTGCAGATCACGAGTTCGAAACACTCGCCAAAAAAATAAATATGTATCCAAGAAATACTATCCTCACTGAAAAATATAAAAAGACCAAAATTCTGTCTAATAAAGCCAACCAATGGTGAGAACGTCGTATAACTGTGCCTGCCATATCATATGGTAGCACCATATTCTAGCAAATGGAGCAAAAAAATATCTAAGCCATGTCGAAAAATAATAGTAGAACTCCTTCTAGAAATATATACATGTATGCCCAGTGTTCATGAAAAATCATATCAGGAAAGTCATAACTCTTACAATACCTTCATATTCCAGATGTTAATATAATTCAAAGATCGCCGATAATCCACGTGTGTGTCACAAATTTCTCGATAGGTCGACGAAAACGCTGTATCACCCACTGAACTAACGCTTGACTTCATATTCCAAGTGAGTCTGATGTTGGATATCCTCTTCTTCAGGAACCGAATCCATCGCTCTGTGGTGCCATCACGTCTCCGTATCCGCCTAGCCCGACATGATGAACTGAAGATTACCCATCACGGATATTGTCCAAACTCTTCCATAAAAGTTCAAAAATGTAGAGTACCCCATACTCTTCGAATATGTCACGCCACTGTCCCATACACTATTCGGTTTGCATATGACAAAATGTTAATCTCCACAGCGGCTGAATTTCACTAGTAGAAAATAAATTATTTAGAAAAGTGTACTGATTTGTTAAACATCCTGTATCTGTGTTCGCAACTGAGGTATTTCATAACTGTTCATGATATGCAACTATAATGCTGCACGTGCCACTGTTCATAAAGTGCATACTCTTGTAACTGTTCACTTGCCAAAAGCAGTAATGTTGGACTGACCCCATGGTCACCTTAAATATTTCGGTCTAAAATGCATCATAAAATATGCCGTAATACCGCTGAAATATGTTCAAGTTCATTTAAGAGTCCACAATAGAAGTGTATAATTGCAATTTGCCTGCACAATTGGACTGTCGAAACACAAGTCCAAACTTATTAAGCTTGACAAAATGTCGAAGTAATGTTCAGCTGCTTGACTATCGCCTGTTTGTAAAATGTCGGCCACAGCACGACCCGTTCCGCCTCACTGTTCTCGTATAATGCGAGGTTGAAAACTGGCCTCATTATACCACTTCGCTGTGCTGTTCTGCATTGAGAATGTAGCTCAAATAATGTTCTCAATCCTATCATAATGCTGCGTATTGCTTTAATGAACTGTAAGTTTGGAAAAGCATCGCTGTTTCACGTAACTATAACTGCGATGTTGAAAAGACATCTGCCTGAACACCGGCTTTCTCTCCCACTTTCACGGCTTGTGTAACTTGCCTTGCTAACTGATTCTCGTACTGCACAATGTACTCCGCTCAGCTTGACTTGCTGGACTATCACTTTCGTTCTCCTAGCGCACGATGTGCTCCGCTCAGCTTGACTGACTGGCCTACTTCTCTCGTTCTAATACTGTGCGACGTGCTCCGCTCAGCTTGTGCCGTCCGGCTCTATCACGTGACTTTCCCCTTCCTTCTGCTCTCATACGTCACAGCTATAACCTCGACCACAATTATATCGGCAATTAAGTTATAACATAACTTAAGGAGTTGTCTGCCTTTCTTCAAGTTATCACTAATAAGATTTCTTTATATTTCCTTTTCTTCTGAGGTTATATAATGTTTTATTCCATATTGATCTTTATAATAATCCAATATTTCTCCCATAATTCCATATGCTTGAAGGGTGGTGCCTCCTTCTTCCTTGGCCTCCTACGTCATTTCCTACCATTCTTCTCGACTCGATCTGAGCGCTATCTTTTCTTCTTTGCCCATAAATCTCACTTATGGCTCGATCACAACTGGCGTAGCCGATAGCCTCAACTAGGTATCGGGTTCAGCATCTCACAATTTAACCATCCGAGTGCAGTGAAACTTGGTACAGTAAATCCTTATACGAATGTTAATCCACTGGTATCTAATTTATTTCAATTGTTTCCATAACCACAAGATGGCGGCTTTGCGAATTTTAAAATTATTTTTTATTTCTTGTGTCGTAATCATGCGATCGATGTGAAAGTTTGAATAATGAACCTACGCAATAATTTTCCTTTAATGGTACATGACCCTATGGCCTATACATTTAACAATCCAACATGGCGACCGTCCGAAATATTTTGACGGCTCTGAATATCTACGAATCTATTATAGCAATCAAACTGAATTTTTTTGTGTTCATAGGGAATATGAACTTAAGTTCACCTGTAGGACTTTGAATAACCTGGTGATCACAAATCCAACATGGCGGCGACGCAAATTATAAATATTCACATGGACGTTTCTCGCAATTTAACCATCCGAGTGCAGTGAAACTTGGTACAGTAAATCCTTATACGAATGTTAATCCACTGGCATCTAATTTATTTCAATTGTTTCCATAACCACAAGATGGCATCTGTGCGAAATTTTAAAATCTCCTTGTTACTTCTTGTGTCCTAATCATGTGTTTGAAGTTTGAATGCTACACGTACACAATAATCTTCATGTAACCGTACATAACTCTAGGACCTACATACATAAAATCCAACATGGCGACCAACCGAAATATTTAGTCGGTTCTCAATATCTACGAATCTATTACAGCAATCAAACTGAAATTTTGTATGTTGGTAGTGGCAATTAACATAAGTAGGATATATGAAAATAGGCTGTATAGTTCTTCACGGAACTACTTGTTTTTCTTGTCTCCTTGTCCTACCCTAACCTCAATTTTTGTTTGAAACTAGCATGGTAGGTAAGTCCATGTCATGGTCATACCTTAGTCATTGATCGTCAGTCAGTCGTCAGTTGAACTCGGTTCAGGCAAGCGTCAACATGTTGCGCACACTCATCGTGGAATTGCAAGGGTTTAAAATTGGTGACAACAAATTTATATTTAAACAAGTGGCCATTATCGATTGTACCACGTTTTGGGTATCGCAAGCTACGCATTTGCTATTTAAAACGCCCCATGCTTTCGATTTGTTGTGTGAAAAAGACCGTAAACAAACCCAGTGGATTGAAAATCATAGGCAACTAGACTGGAATCAAGGAACCATTCTCTATAAATATTTGGGCGAGGTCATGAAAGCACACTTGTCCTCGGCCAATGTGGTATTTGTGAAAGGTAACGAAAAACGTCAATAGTTGCAACCATTTTTGGCGTCTTACTGTCAATGCATCGACCTCATGGAGTTGGGCTACCCATCCCTGCAAACGCTCATGTATACTTGTTCCTGTGGCAACATTACCCATACAGCCCTAGCCCATGTGTGGCATCTCTTTCATTGGTTAACCACTCATGCTTGTTGGGAGTTGTTGAACAAAATTATAACTCAAGATTTACCTGCGAATGACGCCAGTGAGATTTCTACAAGCGACGTGTAAACATCTACAGCACGTGATACCATGGAGAAAGGCAATGCTACGGACAAAGCTGTCGGCAAGTTCTTTGTGTGCGAAAAGAAACTAGACAGTTTTACCAAAGAGGAACTCTTGACGCTCCCCAAGTCGTTCATTTATTATGTGGCCGCCAACGCGGTGAAAGAAATCTGGCATCATGTACCAAAATCCTGGACTCAAGACCCTGTGTTGAGTGAATTGCAACCCTGTAGGGATTACGATCACCATAAACAAGTGGCCATGGCAAAAATACCGTCTATGCGTCAGTGCGCGACTTGTCAACTAGTGAAACTGTATCACGGTCATAAAAGTCCGTGTAAAGACTTTGTTGAATCATTCCACGGGTGTCATGGCGAGAAAAAGCAACAACAACAACAAACACAAACATCGTCCGCAGAGGAGGAGGAGGAAGACCAAACCTTTTTACCATCAATGGAAAAGGATATGCCAGACCTGTACTGGCAATGGCGTCATTGACAAAGTAATTCAGTACTTACCTTTTGAAATCCATCTTCCAGGTTATCTTCTTTGTGGCCCTGGAACTCGTCTCGAAAAAAGTTTGCAACGTGGTGATGTACCCATTAATCTTTTGGATCAAGCATGTAAAGAACATGATCTTTCTTATCGCCATAGTCATCCTGGTTTAAGACATGTGGCAGATAAATTGTTATTGAAAAAAGCTAAACAACGTTTCGCATCCTGTGATGCCTCAGTGGGTGAGAAGATGGCAGCCCTCATTGTGATGAGTGCTATGAAAGGAAAGTTGATGATGCGTGGACATAAACATTGAGGAGTGAGGAATTGGGATGTGTTTGTATTCTATTTTCTTTTCTCAATTCCCTATGGTTATGAAATAAAAACAAAGGTTTACCAGAGCACGATGTTTTGTTTTTTTATTTTTAAAAATCATGATGTTGATGGGCTGATTTTTCATTTTCACACATGATGAATTCACTTGGCATAGATGCAGTTGTTCATTAATTTAAAAAAAATAATTTCAAACTGCTGTGTTGCCATTTGTTGGTGCTCTGTCTTGAGTTGCATGTATGGCTTGAGCTATGCTTTTTGAGCAAATGAAATACCCCTATGGATTTTCTTCAACACCATGCCTTGGGCAAGGCATTGCACCAACATTTGGATATGTAGCACATACCGGTTTTTGTTGTAAAGTGTACTCATGAGTTTTTCAATTTTCACTTTACTGTCAAGGGGAACCATTTGCTCAAGGCAGAATGGGAAATCGGCATGTTCATCATACAAGGATGAGGGATATTCAATATCCACTTCTAAGACATATCCACGGCCTGTTTCTTGGCTAGCCTTGATCACATCAAATTCTGACACTTGTTTGTCTGTCAGCCAAGCAAACTTGCCATAGGGCAAAGGCTGACTCATGGCGTACCCGTACAAATTATTGACGTCATAGTACATTAAGTACGATTCTGGTTTGCCTGGTGAATAATCAGACATGTAGACATTGTTCGCTTGGGCATGGCGCTGGTTAAGCGACACAAAGCCGCCACGAATGCCCTTTTCAAAAAATAGAACCATGTCTACGTCAGTGAGTAAATTCAATTCAACTTGAGTGTATTTTAAAGCGGCATCAAACGAGAGCCCAAGACTCGTATAATAGTGAGCCGGGTGAAGACCGTAAATGTGCTGACACAAGTTACGGAATTTTTCAAACACATCGGTGAGCAGATATACATCCAGTTTTAGGTAATGCAAAGCATATTCACCTAGCGTTTTGGTATCAAACACTCGCCAAACTTGACATGCATGTGCATAGTCTTCATCGGAAACGGCACTGCGTGTTAGTTTCGAGTAAAATTTCTCTTGTGGTGGGAGTTTTCTTTGCTTTAACACGTCTCTGCTGTTGCAGAAATCATACGGGAATATACCTTTCCGAATGCACAATTGAAATTGCTCAGGATCATTAGAATGCATTCTAGTATTTTTTCATTCCTCCTCATTCAGGCCATTCACAAGACTGTCTAGCGAGGATGCCATAAACTTAAAGGAATCCAAAAATCGAATGCTTAAGTCGCTCAACCTCCATGTCAGGGCTGTAAAACGCTCATGGTTTTGGGGAATAATGGTAAACGAGCCCTTGTTGACATGACCCAATTCACGAATCAAAAACTGAATGTCATAGTTTGCCAGATTGTGGGAAAGGAC
The DNA here is from genome assembly GCA_946902985.2 of Meconema thalassinum. NCBI lineage: Eukaryota > Metazoa > Arthropoda > Insecta > Orthoptera > Tettigoniidae > Meconema > Meconema thalassinum. Next base: position 2,064,571,456 of record OX336388.2, on the reverse strand, counting down.
ACTGATGAAACGACGAGCTGGAAAGTTCAAAATGCATTTGCTGTGCGCAGCTCCACGAAACTCGCCCGTAAACTGTGAGTGGTCTCTGACTTTTTCCTCTCCACTTAAAATTGGCTTTTCGCAAATATGACATGTCGTTGCATGCTCATACTGCTGCTGCTGTTCTGGAGATAGACACATGGGTACTGGTTGGTCCAATAATTCCTGTACATCATGAGCTAACTTTACAAGTTCATCCAAAAACCATCTGGCACAATCTGGCCCCTCACGGTATTTGTAAATGGATTGTGTGGGGTCATAGGCACACACCACATTAAATCCTATGGCAAAAGGTTCATGTTTTTGAATGGGTGTGGTTGAGCTGATGGTGGGATCTGGTTCACATCCCGCCATGGGTGTGGTGAGTGCTTCGAAATCTGCATATACCACACAGGGAACAGTGTCACGCTTATGAATGTCCTTAAACTTTAACACAGCCTTGTCCCCTTTTGGCAATATCAGTCTCACCGCTTCCTGAGAAACGCAATCTACCCCATGGCTTTCCAAAAGCGTAGGAGTGATAAAATATTGCAGACAACGATCCCAAATATGTTTTACACCAGCGTGCTTAGATCCTTGTCTGCTTAGCAATCTACTCAGGCTTTTAATTAGGCAATAGTGATTCACCTCTCCGTAAGACAGATATAAAAGATGAATGTGATGTATTTTCGGTTCTTTTGTAGCATAAAGAGGACCCACAATCTCATCACCATCAAGGCCATACACCATGAACGAAAAGTCCTGGTTATCTTGTTCAAACCTATGGATCTCGGTTAAGTCCATAGGGAACGATACTCGAGTTAAATTTAAAGTTTGTTTTAATTCGTCAAACTTGGCCTTGTACTTTGCTGGTGTGTTAACATGGCTATTTTGAGCTGGCTGCAAATACGCAGCCACAGCCCACAGAAAACCTTCATCGTCAAAATTTTCAATATTCACCACATCCTTTTTCGAAGCTATTGCTGGCGGTGTTTTAATATACCCAGCATTTAACGGGTTGAAATAACAAATGTTGATTTGTCGATGATGAATTTTGTCTAAGGCAAGGCCACTCGGTCCTTGTTGCAGTTTATCAAATTTTGATAGCAAGGCATTCACCACATGGCTTTGATACCACTCGTTCAGATTATCGGCTATCAAAAGCTCTTGCATTTTACTGCAAATATAAAATGTCTCTTTATGCTCTACGTCCTTCTTTTTATATATGAAATCGCACACCAGTTCTGTATTCACCTTTAAAGCCGTATGCAACCTTTGAGCTGTACACATATCGATTTTAAAAATTTCAAAACAAGATTCTAAAAATTCTTTGGGAATCAAACTTTTTCTAACATTGACCACACGACCAGAGCACACACGCGATTTGAAACAACTGTTTAGGGGTTCCCAAGTTAACGTATCCGCAGCAGTAAAAGACATTATTTTGAAAGAACACTCTCACCTGAGTTTTCAGCTGTAGACTGCTTGACAATGGTTCCACTCTAAAGCCACTTGGTTTTCTGCTGTTGTGGCTGAAGCAATAGAGATTTTTTCCCTCCAAATATCTAAAAAGAAATAAAATAATCCACCATAAGTATATCAATTCCATATAGTTTATGCATTTCATAAACAAAACAAAATCAAACAGGTTATATATAAAAAACAAATCTCACCTTGACATGTAATGCTTTCCTTTATTCCCGTCTCGTGGACTAGTCTGGTAATGGTTTCCGTCTCTAGCTATCCGTCTTCCTCTCTTTTCCAATCTCTTTCCCACAGACACACAACAGGTAGGCTATACACGTTATCTACAAACAAATAAATAAACATTTAATTATAAGTTTAACAATCAAAAAATAATTGCTTGTAAATATATATAAATCAATAAATATATAAATGAATAAATATGTATAAATAAATACCTACCCCACAACAAGGTTCAGTATTTTCCACCAACACCAAAAACTGTTAAACAAGACCAAGTGTTTCACGCAACGCAGTGTGTTCAAAGGTAGTCACATAAGTGAGAGTGGAAATGATAACCACGTGTCTTTATATATGTTACTATGCATGTATAATCATTTTTTCTCACGCTTTGAACATTCTGTTTTCGTGCACGTGGACAGATAACGTCCCAGGTGAACACCTGTGCCAGGTCAAATTTCACATGAACTTGCATTTTGTCACGTACGAAGCAAAACAGGATGCATCTTTTTTAGCGTACGAAATCTCACATGTGTTCACATGCATTTCGCTCTTCCCTGCCACCACGATTGTCAGATTATTTAACCTTCAAGTGTCCTCTGCGTCTTTGTCATTTTCATTGCACCTGTTGTCAAGTCAGATCAGCGCATTCCAATAAGCTCAAATGACATTCGCATCCTGCTAGTCTGCTCCTCTACAAGTTTGTTTTCTGTACTCGCTTCGACCAACATAGAACCAAGTTCTCATCACCGTTTACACGTTAAAGGCTCTCTTGGGGGGTAAAAAAAATCTTAGCAAACTTCACACATTTTCAAATATTAGCCTCCATCCATCTGCCATAGGAAAAATCAGAAAAACGAACACTCGCTCTGTCATAAACCGACCCGTCGAAATATCGATTGTTCTATTCAGCACAGCCACTGTGGTCAGTGACAGGTTCGTTGAAACACACACACCCAGCAGTATCGTCTCTCTCAACAACCACGCTTCATGAGCATTATAAACAGGTACCGGTAAAGAAAAAAAAGTTTTTTCAACATGTATGGCGTAAGCCCTTTGTGAATTATTTTTTCGGAATTTTTTTTTACCACATTCGAAAGGGGGCGATAGCCCGAGTCCCATGACACCTCTTACACGTCTCTAGCGTTATTGGTTTGCGAGATAGAGCAAAAAGTCTAAAATCACGGTTTTACTTCAAAATGGTTTTTCATTCCTGCTCAACACGAACATCCTCGGCAAGAGGACAACGCGACGAAAAAAATGGCACCTCGTACAAGTCTATAGGCTTATTGATTCGTGAGTTATCAACAAAATCACAAAAAACACCTGTTTACCCCAAAATCGAGTTTCCATTTTTTTTTAATATAACGAGTGGTCCATAGCAAAGCGGACGTCATCCCGAGTCCTTGGACCCCTCATACACGCCTCTAGCATGATTGGTTCGCGAGATATCAGGTTCGGGGCAAATACGAGGAGGGTTAAATAAGTTAGTAGACAGAACTCTCCCCATCCCACTACTGTCACGTTTTTATCCTAGAGACTTGAAATTTATTTTAGGGGTAGGGGGCATAGGGACCTTTGATTTATGTCAAACAAACTTTTATGTAAAATTCCTAGTTTCCAAAATATAGGAATTTCAAAATTACACTTTTTTCAAAAAATGTAAAAAAATAAAAAAAGTTTTATTATAGAAAATAAAGGACACAGAGACCGTTCGTTTGAGCCATTGCACAACATTCTATCATGTTTGGTTTTCAAACTATCGCCTACTTTCGAAAACAAAAATTTTCAAAAAAAAATCAAAAATATAACGAGTGGTCCATAGGAAAGCCCCCGTCAGCCCGAGTCCAACAACACTTCATTCGTGAATCTCCGAACTCGGGTTCAGGAGTTATCGGCTCGCATTGGGAGTAGTAGTTGGGGGGGGGGGGGGGGGGGGGCAGAAGCACCATCGCTCCCCTACTGAGTTTAGAAATCTAACCTCCTTGACTTTCATAGTGATTCAAGGAACAACGAAAATCGACATGCAAGCTACCCTCTGGGTGTCTAATTACAAAGCTTGCACCCGGCATCCGAGGCCATACGATATTATTATATTATTTCATTATCATCTTCACGATCACACAAACCATTAGGGGCCGATAACCTAGATGTTAGGCCCCTTAAAACAACAATTATCATCATCATCACCTGCTGACCACCCACTACCTCAATCATTCCCTGCGTCTTTCCCGAGATTTGTCCCTGGCTGTCATCACTGCCTTTTGTTACTTGCTATTGTTGTGGTTAATATTATTTAACAACTGTTGAACTGTTAGTGTAAAATGACACTTTTGAGGTTGTATCTAATAACTATTAAATAAATAAGTAAATACAAATAATTTATCAAAATAAGGCCATGGCCACCTCCTTCCACAATTCTAATCTCAATTTAAAATACACGCACTAATGCAACCATCACAAAAATGCAGGTTATCAGACAAAATTCTATTCGCCTAAATACAAGGTGCTACATGACAGGCTATGTAAAATTGACACACGAGGGCTATGCCGAATGCCTTTAGCAGCCCGTAACCGTACAAGCAGAATTTGGAGGAATACCTTCAGTTAGAATCTGACAATGCTGATCTTCAGTGTGTAGTCATGAACCATGAGCAGTGGCGTAGCTAGGGTTTGTTTCTGGAGAGGGATGAGCTGAGTGCTTGCATGTTAATACTAGGGACCGGATTTTAGCCTATTTTCATTTTATGAAAAAATAGGCTTGTGAGATCACCTTTTGTCCGTGTGTCTGTGTGTGTGTGTTGGTGTGTGTCCCCCTAATAAATTCTAAACGGCTGGAGCGATTTCAATGAAACTCGGTAGGATCTTAACACCATTCTGGCCGAGCCCGACCGTGCCCTTCAAATTTTATTGTGTCTCACCAATCCAACATGGCGGCTGTGCGAAATATTTCACCAGCATTCAGTATCTCCGAAACGATTACAGTTATCACCCTGTTATCGTGTGTGGTGATAAAGGGTAATACTAGAAGTTTATATGTGAGACGTTCAAAAACCTGGTAATTATAAAACCAACATGGCGGCCAAGCGAAGTTGAGACTTTTAAATAGACTTTTCTCGCTATTTAACCATCCAAACGTAATGAAACTAGGTGCAGCAAATGTTTATACACATTGTAATGCACTGACGTCTAATTTAGGTCAATTGTTTACATAACCTAAAAATGGCGGCTGTGCGAAATATTTCACTGGCATTCAATATCTCCGAAACTATTTATGATATCACACTGAAATTTGGTACGATTATAAAGAGCACTGCTACAAGTTTATCTATGTAACTTTCAAAAATCTGTTAAGTACAAAACGAACATGGCGGCAAAGCGAATTTGAAACATTTTAATAGACTTTTCTCGCGATTTAACAATCTGAGTGCAGTGAAATGTGGTACAGTAAATGATTATACATATTGTAATGCGCTGACATCTAATTTAGTTGAATTGTTTATATAACCTCAAGATGGCAGCTGTGTGAATTTTTAAAATTATTTTTATTTCTCGTGTCCTAAACATGCGATCGAAGTGAAAGTTTGAATAATGAAGCTACGCAATAATTTTCTTTTAATGATACATAACTCTGTGGCCTATACATATAACAAACCAAAATGACGAGCATCCGAAATATTTCGACGGTTCTGAATATCTACGAATCTGTTACAGCAATCAAACTGAATTTTTTATGTTCAGAGGCTATGAACATAAGTTCACCTATATGACTTTCAGTAACCAGTGAGCACATATCCAACATGATGGCGACGCGAAGTGTATATATATTGAAATGGACGTTTCTCGCGATTTAACCATCCGAGAGCAGTGAAACTTACACGTTAAATGCTTATAAAATGTTAATCCACTGGTATCTAATTTATTTCAATTGTTTTCATAACCACAAGATGGCAGCTGTGCGAAATTTTAAAATCTCGTTTTTACTTCTTGTGTCCTAATCATGCAATTGAAGTCTGAATACCACACGTACACAATAATCTTCATGCAATAGTACATAAATAATAATCCAACCTGGTGACCATCGAAATATTTAGACGGTTCTCAGTATCTACGAATCTATCTCAACAATCAAACAGAAATTTTGTATGTTGATAGGCCTAGAGGCAATTAACATGAGTAGGATATTATGAAAATTGGCTGTATAGTTCTTCACGAAACTACTTGTTTGAAAATGCATATGCGCATATAAAAATGCATATTTTGAAGGTGTATTGGATTGTTTGCATATTCTGACCATAACAGCATATTTTAGCATATACAGTTGAAATTAAGTATAATTTTAAAACATTTTGAATAAAATAGGTTTCGCCTGAGTATTGGACTTCCCTTGTAAGCAACTTTCTGAGTAACAGTTAACCAGGTAACAGTACTCGTACTTTACGCAATGCTGCCTGGCTATTTGAAGAAAGGAATGGGGTGGGACATTCCTTTCACCATCTAGACAGCCAGTAGCCCGGGGTCAGTTTTGTGAGGAGTTTCTTCAGTTATTATGTTACTTTATTCTTAGTCTGCATATCCTTAACTCAAAATGCGAAAGGAAGAGAGCAGCAGAATGTGCTTATTAAAACAGTGGGTGTCAGGTAATAGTGATGGCTTGGGACCGGACATTTATGCACTGATAACGATTAAAATAGACGTAATTTGTCTCCAGAAAACATTCAAAAACTTGCAATTACCTATTGTAATGCCTTTTTCTGCAGTGAATCATACAGGTATAAAGTGAGTGAATAAGATTGGCTTTTAATGTTAAGTGCATATTTTTCATCTTTGCCTTGCATATTTTCTACATTTTAGTCCATGATTGCATGCGAATTTTAATCGTTTTCAGAGCATAAATGTCCGGTCCCTATTTATTTCACATAGTGGGAGAGGGAGAAGGGGGGGGGGGTACATATAGATTAGACACAATCAATGTAAGCCAATATACTGAACCCGAAGTTTCAATACCTCCAATATGTTTTTCGTATTTGATTTCATTGGCATTTGGTGTTTTGTATTTGCACTTATCAAGGAAGGGGGGAAAACAAAAAAGCTATGCATTGTAGGGAACATAGGAGAAACCAAAAAAATTCGACACAGTACAAATAGGCTAAGTCTTCATGGAGGTTGCAGATAACGACAATGACAACATCCGCTTGCGTGGGTTGAAACCATTCTTGAAGTTGCTGAATTCAAAACTTCGACAGATTACCCTGTGGAGCGCCGTTCATAAGTTGCAGGGAATACACAACTGAAACAGACTTAAATACAAAATCAACACATATTCAAAGAAACGGGAAAACAGAAAGGTCGCTGTTGGTGTCTGCGAAAAGGGAAAAGGAACTAATGAAAAAGAAGAGACCGTTTTGCCTTTCAGTGTCCAGTCCGAACAAGTCGCCTCCATGATACCTATTAGCAGTTATCACTACAGCCTCCACTGATTCTACACCTCTCACTTTGAAATCGGTCAATACTGAATCTAACCATCACCTCCTACATTGACCTCTGCTGCTCTTTCCCTGTACTACCTAATTCATTAACCTCTTAGATAATCTCTCCTGACCCATTCTCATCACATGACTCCAACATCTGAGTCGGCTCATACGAACAGCTTCATGTCTTCATTACTAGCACCTTCCTGCCACTGCTCCCATCTAATTTTCCCAGCAATCATCCGTGATATCCTTACGCCAGTTACCTCTAGCTTAAGTATCAGATATCCTGAATCTACCCAGCTCCCACACGTTTTGATATTAAATTATAAAGTTTAGTTTCCTTCGCAAAATAAGCTGGCCCTTTCTATTCCCCGACACTGTATGACATACTTGGACCTATGTCCTGTGTCCCCTTTCGAAGCAAAGGGCTGCAACAAAGACCCTCCATTAGCCTCTTCTCCTTGCAATCCGTTGTAGATCTGCCCGGGATTTGCCTTCTTCCCTCATCTCTTCCTCCACGCTTCTTTTTCAGGTCACCGTAGGTCTTCCCCTTGTTCTTGTTCCTTGCGGGTTCCATCTAAGATCTTCTTTCTCTATGGCATCCTCTTTTCTAATCCAAAATTTGTCGGCTCAAGCATTGTAGCCTACTTCTGTTGTCAATTAGATCTCTACAGGATGTAACCAGACTCCCTCCTCCTTTCTCAACCAGGCTTGGGGCCGCCTATGGCAGAGTTCCGACATTGTATAAATATTGGAAATTACAGTTTACATCTAAAGTTTAACTTAAATTAGTAATACAGGAACACAATATTATTCACTTTCCTAAATGGCTCCTATACTCGGATGCTAACAGAATGACAACTGATATTTTTGGAAAGGGATGAGGAAGATAGTGCCACACCCCTCTGGCTAACTGAACAACAGGCCATTTTGCTCATTCAGTAAGTTTTAAGTTAGATCAGGGGTTCCCAACCGGTGGGTCGCAGGATGTGTCTTGGGAGGGTTGCGAGTAACGGAGAAAAATTTAAGAAAAATTAGTTATTGCTGTAGTTTTTTTGAATTAAATACAGAATACACTCACATTGTTCTTAACTTTTACGTTTTTCTTATTCTATTATTGAGAAACTCGTGCTTGTTTGGAATTAACCAATTTTTGAATGTCTGGAATGATTTTTGCAACACACAAAACAATGCCATTTTCCGGTGTCAAACGATTTCTTGATTTGGTTTTTAAATTCACCTATATGGAGAAGCCTTGTTCACAGTTGCAAGATGCAGAAAATGGCATCAACATTTTTAACGCTGTTGTGAACAGTCCTGGGTATTCCTGTTTAATACTTATCCAAAATTTGTCGGTACAAGCATTGTTAAAATTTAGTTTCACTGACTGCTCACTTCAAATCTCTAACGTTAAAACTTGGGGGGTCGCCAAAATTCTCAGCCCAAAAAGTGGATCGCAGTGTCTAAAAGGTTGAGGTTGAGAACTCCTGACTTAAAGTAACACTAAACAATTTACACCAGTGAAAATAGTTGCTTTCTAACACAATTCAAGCATTTGTCATCAATCCGAAGATTGGTTCAATTCAAAAATATGAATGTATTTTTATCATTTGGCTCTGGGGGGGGGGGGGGGTTGATCCAACTGATCACCTCCCGTAGTTACGCCACTGACCACCAGACCTTCTTTTAACGTGGAACCCGAAACACTGGAGGTGATTCCTCATTTTGAAAGAATCCCACATGCATTAGCCGAGAACCGAACTCGGGCAGTCTTTGTTAGAAGCGAGCAATTCGATCACTCTGATATCACTTTTCTTCTCTGAAATAGCGGCTTCGGTGGTGTAGTTGGTAGCATGCTGAGCTTCTATGCACAAGGTCGCGGGTTCAAACCCGGCCGAAGTCGTCGGATTTTTAAGAGCGTTAAAAATCCCTCAGTATGCCTTCCTTCCGAGGGGAAGTTAAGCTGGCGGTGCCATGTCACGAAAAAGAACCTTCCACTGACTACACCTTTGTGAAGCCAAAATATGTAGGTTAGAATTGATAACGCTCTATTACTTCCAACGTTCGCCGCCAGGTAATGACTGCGATACCATCTAGTAGCCAAGTCCGTAAGCTAGGTGTCGTGGATGGTAGCATTTGGTAGCAAAAGTAGGAACTACTTGAAAAAATTAATCGTCTGCAGTCCTTCTACCTGAATCACAGATAACACACACTAATACAGCCATCACAATTAACACCGGCGATCAGACAGATTCTACACACACCCAAAGTACACGGGGCTACATGACCGCGTTGTCGCAGCCCCTAAACCAAGGAACCAACCAACCTTCTCTGAAATGTAGGAACTTACTTCGTATATTAGGAAGTGTTTCTTGAGTCGGACCATTTTATATGGGTTCATTATATGAGTGGATCTATAACTCTATTTCCTGTTTGGAACAAGCCTGTTTTAAGATGTAATCTCTTGTAATAAACAATACTTGCTGCTTATACACTCATCTTATTTATAACTTTATTGTTATTCTGCTGCTTAATTTATAATAATAAAATATGATTGTGTTGGTAATTACGATAGTTTATTATTTAAGACAGTCTGTTCCTAATTGGTTCCAATGGAGAGGCGGTGTAATATATCATGTTATAAATTATTTAGCTGTGTAATCAAGATGGTGGCCAGAGTTATGAGTCCTGTACTGAGAGTAATGTTCGTCTGCAATTTGTGTTGCAACATTCCACGAGTGCCGGGTCTCACACCTCGAGATGTACAGCCGCTAGCGGGACTTCATAGCCTTACGACCATTCATCACAGCGGCATTATGGCGACTGCCCACACCGCTCTTCATCAGCCTAGGTATTCCACTCTCTCTCTCTCTCTTCTGGTTCAACCTGAGTTACACCACCCACTATCAGCTTGTAATGAGGTTCAGAAAATTCCTAAGCCCTAACTAATCCTCCAATAGGTTCCGTCTCTGATTTTATTTCAGAACTGAAAATCCACAGCCTGCTTCCAGTCGACCAACTGGGTCAGGAATGGTATGAATGAAGCCCCCAACAAACGACGAGCATATGGAATGTGCGGCTGCCGCAGCCTGTCACACTCCTCCGGGGCAATGATTAAATGAATGACTGATGAAATGAAATGATAGTGGAGAAAGTTGCTGGAATGACATTTTGACAGGGAAAATCGGAGTACCCGGAGAAAAACCAGTCTGCCTCCGATTTGTCCAGCACAGATCTCACATGGAGTGACCGGGATTTGAACCACGGACCCAGCGGTCAGAGGCCGGCGTGCTGCCGTCTAAGCCACGGAGGCTCTATTTTATTGCAGAACTAATTAATTTAATTTCAGGCATTATGGTGTTTGAAGCCATTTTCAGTGTTGCCTTAGTAAACGAAAGTCTGTTGCTTTTCAGTCGATCAACACGATTGTACCCAAATGAGATGGGTTATTCCCTAATCCTGTAAAACTCTCAAATATTTTTTTCAGGATTAGGGAATAACCCATCTCATTTGGGATCAATGGTGTTGACCGAATTAAAGCAACAAACTTTCGTTTGATTTTAGGCAAATAAATGAGTTATTTCACAAATGTTTACACCTCTGAGTCGAGCTTTCCTGAATGAATTTAAAACAAAGGTCATGACGAACTGTCTCGATGAAGAGATATATGCCCAGGATTACCTTTAAGTAGGTTCACACACTCTCCTCATTAATGACTGGCTCGCTGGGTGACCATGTTTAAATGCTCCCAAGTCCCAATCTTTTTAGATATAAAAATATATATTGAACATCTTTTATTTTATTTATTTTTTTTACTTTATTTTGATTCAGGCCTATTTGACGAAATACCACAAAGATGACAGCACAAACAATCGGCTGGCATGCCGAGTTTAATATTTCCAACATTACTTCTGGAAAATGCCACGCTGGTACCATGTTTCAAAGACCGAGGCATCTATCTCAAAACTACGGTACTCTAAAATAATTTTGCAGTACATTATACACACTCGTCCACTGACACCACACAGATTATTAGATAAATATCTCTTACTGAAGACCACTGAATGATCGCAAGTCAGGCTCTTTTGTTTGAAATGAAAATTTCATTTGGATTTTTCTATTTTCTACTTGTTTATAAACATTGTTTTGACTCAACAGTAGTTGACAAAATATACCATACTTGGCAACATAAACTAGGTGTATTTATGTAGGCTACAGTAAAATTATAATTCTAACAGAAAACTTTTATTTATTTATCAATACTTGGTAATGCATTGGGGAATGCCGAGGGGGTGATTCGAACCAGCTAACAAGGCTTGAAAATATGGCGCACCTCTATTTAAAAGTGGATGCCCAGCCCATAGGAAGGGGGGAACTAATTAAGTTTTTGGTACCTCGATCCTACAGATTCAAAGAATGTTTTCCTGCAATAAAACAAATTTTCGGTTTTTGACCTATTTTTGGCAAAAACTCAGTAGGCCTACCAATGTCTGGTCATGCACCAAACATGAATTCATTTATCATTGTGAAATATTACTATTCAGGCAACACGTTTTAAAAGGAAATACAGTATTCTTTTCTCCACTCAAACTAATTCTTACTATTGTGACAGATCTTGGATCTGCACAGATACTCCTCATCATTAATTATTATATAATTTTAATCATCCCATTTTGATATCAAGTAATTCAAAGTATCGCTTATTTTCGTCCGCGCCTTTTCCTCATATATTATGATAAATAAAAGGGATACGTATATTTTTTGACTAATTTCAATTTTGAAAAAATAGGCTTATGAGATCACCTTTTGTCCGTGTGTGTGTGCGCATGTGTGTGTGTGTGTGTGTGTGTGTGTGTCTAATAAAATCTAAACGGCTGGAGCGATTTCAATGAAACTCGGTAAGTTCATAGCGCTATTCCCGGTGACCTCGACCGTGTCCTTAAAATTTGGTTGCGTATCACCAATCCAACATGGCGGCTGTGCGAAATATTTCACTAGCATTCAATATCTCCGAAACTATTACCGATATCGCCCTGAAATTGAGTACTGCGATAAAGGGCACTACTAGAAGTTCACCTATGAGACTTTCAAATACCTGGTGACTACAAAACCAACATGGCCGCCAAGCGAATTTGAGACTTTTAAATAGACTTTTCTCGCGATTTAACTATCCAAACGTAATGAAACTTGGTACAGCAATTGTTTATACACATTGTAATGCATTGAAGTCTAATTTAGTTCAATTGTTTACATAACCTCAAAATGGCGGCTGTGCGAAATATTTCACTAATATTCTATATCTCTGAAACTATTACAGATATCACCCTGCAATTTTGTACGGTGATAAAGGGTACTGATACAAGTTTACCTATGTATATTTCATAAACCTGCATAGTACAAAACGAACATGGCGACCAAGCGAATTTGAAATATTATAATAGACTTTTCTCGTAATTTAACTCTCTGAGCGCCGTGAAATGTGGTACAGTAAATGATTTTGCAGTTTGTAATGCACTGCCATCTAACTTAATTCAATTGTTTACATAACCTCAAGATGGCGGCTGTGCGAAATTTTAAAATTATGTTTTTATTTCTTGTGTCGTAATCATGCGATCGAAGTGAAAGTTTGAATATTGAACCTAGGCAATAATTGTCCTTGAATGGTACATAACTCTATGGCCTATACATATAACAACCCTAAATGGCGAACTTCCGAAATATTTAGACGGTTCTCAATATCTACGAATCTTTTACAGCAACCAAACTGATTTTTTTTTGTGTTCATAGAGACTATGAACATATGTTCACCTATAGGACTTTCAGGAACCTGGTGAGCACAAATCCAACATGGCGGCGACGCGAAGTATAAATATTTAAATGGACGTTTCTCGCGAATTAACTATCCGAGTGCCGTGAAACGTTGCACGTTGAATGCTTATACAAATGTTGATCCACTGGCATCTAATTTATTTCAATTGTTTGCATAATCACAAGATGGCTGCTGTGCGTAATTTTAAAATCTCGTTTTTACAATCATGCGATTGAAGTTTGAATACCACATGTACACAAAAATCTTAATGTAATAGTACAAAAATAAGAATCCAACCTGGCGACCATCTGAAATATTTAGACGGTTCTCAATATCTACGAATCTGTTACAGCAATTAAACTGAAATTTTGTATGTTGATAGAGGCAATTAACATGAGCAGGATATATGAAAATAGGCTGTATAGTTCTTCACGGAACTACTTGTTAAATTGTGTAAATCAATCGGAAAGTGCCAAGTTAGGGATTACAAATAAGCAGCCAGGCTATTGACTGATGGGCTTCGGCTCATTACGAAGCAAGTATCACTACGGTGTATAAGGTCATTGATATACCGATAATTTTATTCCTTTGTATGTGATTCCCTCGGATTGTCTTCGTGGCAAGAAGGAGTAAATGAAGGTTGGGCCTGCTGTAATTTGACTTCTCCCGGCATAATCGATGTCATATAGTAGCGACACGGACTACTGTCGAATTAATGCGATAAAGATTGGAAATCAAGAGTGATCTAGATGGCGGTGACTGGCTGTACACAAACTTTTGGTTCGAGTTCTTTTCACATACAATTGGTTTGAAGAAGGATATTCTTTGTCCTAACTTGGTTATGCTTTATAAGTCCTGATATGATTGTTGTTGATCGGGAGATTATTGTATCTCGGGAGAGTGGAGATACCTGAATAATTTGATTGTTTGAGAAATAAGGAAGCTATACCGCATGTTTGCGGATCATAAGAAGTATTACATTGAATGGTATAACTGTCCCAGCATTTCCCTACATGGTCGTAGCGGAGAGTGAGAAGTTTTGTTGTACACAAGTACACCTCAAGAAGTGATCCAAAATTATATATCGACATCGTATAGCTTACCCTACAAGATAATAAAATAAATCACTTATTCCAGCAAAAACATAGTCACGAAGCCGTTAAGGTAAAAGTACATCAATATACATAACAATCCTTGGCTAGCTATACAGAACATGTAATGTAAGGCACTTTCCAACTAATAATTTTATAATTCAATTAACAGAATATAGTAATTTTCTTTACCATATTCTAACTCCGTAGTTGTTATTTATTGGTACTACATTTTATTCTTTCACATATTGTTTCTATAAGAGGGGATGTATTGCCAGAAGCAAGTTACATTGTCCTACAGCCTGGGACTAGGTATCTCGTATTATATACAGTATATATTCTCATTGTGCATATGAGTGGCGCCCAACCAAATTAATCTTGATAACATATCAGTATATATATTTCTTAAATTGGTTTGTGAAGTGTAGAGCGAGTACACTAATAAATGCATTACCACAGAGCAGACGATATGATTCCTTCTAATTTAGCCCAGGCTTGTTTTATTGTGCTGAGGAGTTATTTGTTGCATTACATTCATCATATCTGTCAACGAGAAGTAAATGTTGTGAAGTATGTTGTTTCGTGACTACATTAATCATGCTGATGGGATAAGGTAACAAAGGAGTTTGGAGGGCGCCATGGCCCGGGGGTATAAAGATTAGTCTATTCTTTGTGTGCCAAGTTGTGTGTAATTATTTAAGTAAGAACTGTATATGATAACTGAAGGCCATTTCCTAATCAAGTGAAGGGTTGAATTAAAATAAAGTAACAGGCCAAACATCTAAATAGATGGATTAGCATGAATTCAGTGCAATAAACTATAGGTATAAGCAAATTAGTTGATAGAAGACCTCAATGAAAGTTTGAAACATGTACCAACGATTGAATAGATATTAAAAAATTTCAATAGATAATCTTAATTTTTTATTGATAGGTGTTATAGACTATTTTAAAAGTTATCTGTCACAGTTTTGTGAAAGGCAAGAGAAGATCATTAGAGACAGTCAAAATTCATGACTCGCGAAATCACGAAAACGTTAAAACAAATAGACATTGGATTATAACATGTTTACATAAAAAATATCATATAATTACACGTTTCAACTCGCGGAACACTTGCGAAAAATCGTAAAAAAATCTATGGGTCGCGAATTCATCAAATTTTTGTCGTTATCCGTGAAAAACCTGAATTTCATGATAATTAATAAATAAATTTAATAAATTTGAATAATTTAGATTGTCTTTTCAAGATATTATTATTGACCAAGTTCCAAAACAGAACTGTTTTCTGCCTTGTCATATCTGTAAAGATCCACAAGGTTTGTAATGTTGTGGTTCGTAAATAACTAATTATTACTGACATAATCTCTACTTAGTATAAAACCAAGTCCCCGATTCTTGGATGTCACGGGTAATCTCGAGAACCACTGGATGGAGTCGTGTTGAGTTAAAACTTCAGAGAAGAGTGGTTGTGTTTGGAGTTTCCCTGGAAGTGCAACTCGGCTTTTCTTCATTTCGACTGTGAACATTTCGTTCCGGAAAATGCACAGTCAAGATAAGATTGAACGGAAGGGGGATTTGTGTTTCATGCACCTCGCCATTCTTACTTCTGACAAGAATTCGTTGCACAAGCATCTCCATGATAATATAATTAATAGTCCAGTCAGTGATTTTAACCCATCATGCTGTACCCATGTGAGTAATCTCGTTGGATAATATGCATCTGCCTCCAGCTAGCATCAGCTCTCAGGCGTGTACGGTAACCCCAATTTAGCAGTGCATATTTTGGATTTGAGGCTAAAAGGTATCAACTCTACAATGATAAGGCACAACTCTATTCTAAAACTTTAATCCAGTAAAATAAATCATGGCTTCAAACACAAAACAATACCCAAAAAGCATAAAATAAAGCAAACAAAATTTTGACTTCCACAATCCACAAGTAAACAAATATAAAATCACAACAAAGTCATACCTAGCCATAAGGCTTTACCCTTCTGTGAACTTCACAAGGATAAACTAGTGCGCTGATGCACCTACGACTTCAAAACAACCTGTACATTAACATAACAGTCATACAATGTGACTTCTTTAATATTACAACAAGGATTATTCCTTAAACCTCTTTATGTTAAACAATTATGTGTGCCGTGCGTGTTTTAATATTTTTCTTCTCACCAATGAAATGCTTTTCATGCATTTACCTATTTGTACGTTGCCCCAAAATCAACGTGCAACTCCATAATTATGTAAGCTACCCCCTACACATCCTCCAATTATATGGTTTCACCGCATGCTGTCTGTGATTCCTAGATAAAACGTTACGTTATAGCTTATGTCGGATTGTACGATAGACTACCTCGCGCTCATGGCGATTGGCATCCAGTAACCAACTACATGACTTGGCTCCAGTGACAGTACAAATATATCATGTAACTATTCGTCAGATAGCTAAATTAATGAACCATCAGGATGAACTATAATTATCCATGTGTTCACAAACCACATGGCCATAATACTCAACATAACAATCATGCATTATATGTCATTTCAACAAGGTCTAGAATCTTCCCTTTATAACTTGCCTGAGCGGTCCGGGGTGGCTAGCACCGACCCTCGGCTAAGGAAGTCGCTACACAATAGAAAGTGGAATGGGTCGTTTCACCAATTATCTCGACCTTTCTAAAAGTTTGAAAGCCTCCCTCTCTCTAAGCAGTGAAGGTTTACAAGACAAAGACTGTGTCCTGACCGACACACATGTTCCCAAAGGATCTCAATTGACTATTATGCCAACAGGTACTGAATGAGCTTTTGTAATTATTCCTACGTCGAGGATAATGATTAATTAATGGCCTCACATGGGTCCATTCAACATGAAGGTTCGGGGTTCGCAATGCATGAGCCTGGCGGTTTGACCGATGTCTCAAGTATAATATAGGCGCACAAAACCACTGTCGCCATGAGTTTCGCTGCCCACGAGCGTAAATAACTCATCAATAAGTTCTCGGGAAATCATAGAGCTCCGAGGTGTCCTTGTTTCCTCGACTCTATCAAGATTCCAGTCCGGAACACATTTCAATCCTTTCTTCAGAGTTAGGGTCCATCACTAAAACTCTGGAATAAATAATATCTCCAACAATGTCCACGACATAGGAGAATCCATACGTAGAATAGACTATCTGGCCCCTAATGCTCCATGCTACGACACTCCGACCTATAATATTAAGAGAAATCTAACATTTACTCTATAAGCTTCTCAATTAAGCTGCAAATTCAATTCACTAAAAGCTCTTTCATTACTGGTATCATTACTGAATATCTGCAATATTCTGATATAAAACTTCTTTCCATAATTACTGAAATGTAATCTCACTGTAACATCTTCCTGCTTAGATTGATAAGTCTTGCACTTAGCGTTAATAATTCTCGCTTACAACATTTATTTGTTTCCTGATGTGTTCATTCATACTCTTAATAACCATTATTATTATTATCATCATTTCTCACTGACATAAATGACCAAAATCATCATTTATTATTATTATTATAAATCTCATTGACATAAATGACCAAAATCATTATTTATTATTATTCTCATATAAATTACCAAAATTTCCGACATAGCTATACGTTTTAAACTCGAACAATCGCGTTCGTTGCATTTACATAACTGATTGCCATTCTTAATTCATAGTGGGAATAATTACTCCACTTAATGATGCAAATTAACATCTCAACTCTATAAAAATCAACTCAATACTGATTAAACATGGAGGATCAGCCTCCTAACTGACTTTTACTGGCATCTATAAGGAATTCACAATATCTTTACGGAATCACAGACATGCAGCGGTCCAAACATCTACATAATCATAACCATAATTTGTGGGGTACTTACATCTCTATAGGCATCTAAGGTGGCTCCGACCAATCATATTCTTCCATGTCGCCCGCCATAATGGGTTTAACGCGACATATTTCTCTTGTTTACACACATTTGGTTACACATAATTTCTATCACCAACACGACACGTTGCATACCTTTCAGGAAGTTATCACTCCCCAAACATGTGAAACACTTCATCAAACACTACTTTAAATGATATTTTTTACATATGCATTACACTGAACACTCGTCACTTTATACACACTTCAATGCTGAAATTCCCTAGCAGAGATCGAAATTGCAGGTGTCGACGGCATCTTACGTTACCAACTCCTGATTGAAAGTCTGGTTATCTGCTCTCGGAACTCTCCAACAGTTTTTATGACGATCATTACTCCTACAGTAAGCGTCCTGCGTTACATCAATACGCTGGTTCCCAAACATGAGCGTTAACATCTGGTACTCTCATGGCAATACCAAACACTTAGTAGAGTTTCTTTAGCGCATTCTATCGTAGTTACACATACACGATTAGTTAATACTATACACACTGCGCTTAATAAAGTTCAACACTTTCACAAATAATTATATACAATAGTTCTACCGTTAGTCTATACGGTGCTTCGTAACTGAACACGTCATAGTTCGTGCTGCTGATTATGCCTGAATCACGACTATTATTCATACAAGCATATTTACTGTTTCTTTTACACATACCAGTCTTTGTTCGGCGTCTTGATGAATAGAATCGTCATGCGTTTTGCCTTGACGAACTTGCTTCAACCTGGCTGTAGCTGACTGAAGTTTCACTCGAAGACTGCACGTAACTTATTTGAAGACTTCTGTATGCGGCTTACACGCCGTCTCGTACTGCTGCATATTTGCTGCATACTGATTGCAACTTATTGCCATTGTGCTACAATTGACAATTGAGTAAGACTGTAACTGGCTGTAACTGCGCTTGGCGGCATGTAGACTGAGCTTGACTGCGTCTCGACTGGCTTACAACTGAGTAACAACTGAGCAGAGCTGAGAGCTCCTCCTGGGGTCTACTCCCTTATATCGGATTTCCACAGAAAGTAGAGCAACATCTTCCCGCGTAATCTTGGCTCCTCTCACAGCATGATTCAGGTCTTCAAACCATGATCATTGTGTTCCTCTCTCTTCACAGGTCCCAAAACTATCTGTGTGCAAAGGAATCGCTCGTCCAATTAATTAATATTAATTCCTTTCTCCATGGCGTGGGACGCTACCTAACGGGAAACCCCCGGCAACATCTTCACATCCATCCGCGAACAATGGTCGTTTTACAGTCCTTACGCACATCATCAAATATGCACCAATTTCGCAGGTAAAAGACTCTAAAATTATCTTCTTGCCAAGATATTCACCTGTGTGCAACTCTCATCTCGATTCGTTACTCCAATCACGAGTAATCAATGATTTTTCTGGGCATTTCTCCGCCCCTACTCCAAATCCATTCTCCGTCGGGGAATAACTATGTCATTATTCAGGCCTCACCCCTGCTCCAGACGACATAATGGGGTCACAGAGATGGACGTGGCTCCACTGGGACCAACCCACAATTCTGGGCCAATTAGTAAATGTCAGCTCTGCCCTCCTCTGTGCTTCAAGCCTCCAATAGCTTACACCAAATCGTCTTATAATGATATAATCTGCTCATTATTTCCTACATTATTTTAATAAATAATGCCATTTCATCAAAAATCACACCAGTGATTAAATATACATTTCTTTCGAGGGGTTTTTACCAAGAAACTCCCTCTTCAGATCTCTGGTTCGCTTCCTGGTGGAACCTTTATACTGAGATCACAGTCTCTGAGAATCATGTTCGATTCCAGTCAGCATAACCCCCTCGGGTTCATGTTCCCCTTGCAAAACTTATAAAAGTCCAATGCAAGTGGCTTATATAAGTAACCAGCTGACTGTCGACCACCGTCTGTGTTTACGTCTGGGGTCCTTCACCTTGTCTGGCTACGAGTGGGTTAGTAGTGTTCCCCCTTCCACACTCGGCCTTGTTTCTGAGCTGTCTATTCTCCCTGCGAAGGGTCGCGTTTACAGCCTCAACCTCTCTGGCCACTCTGACCATTTCTTCATAGAATTCTCGCAAACACTGGCATTCTTTCTGCTCTCCGCTTACACTGGGTAAACTGTCTGCTTCTCGTCCCGTCTCGCCGTTCCAACATTCAGGTCTGCCTGCTTGGCTGCCTCCGCTCTCCACGTTGAGTTGGGTGTGCGTTACTAATTCTTCTTCTGGTTCGTCGAATTCTTCTGGCGAGTAATAAACTTTTAAGTTGGCTATGTTCATAACGACCTCGTTTCCATTCTCTAAATGCCTTAACCTGTATGCATTGTTCTGGAGGTCTCTTATCACCTCGAACGGGCCGTGGTAAGAAAAATTAAACTTTTTATACTTCCGTGCCTCTGGATCTGAACTGGCGGGTTTCTTAATTAAAACTTTCTGTCCCACGAGAAGCGGTTTATGATACCTCTTCGCACGATTCCTTCTCTGACGTCTCTCCGCCTGTGCTTTGAGATATTCAAAGGTTCGTTGGATCCTCAATTCTCTACCGGGCTGTGCGTCTACTGGTAATGGAATAACACCATTCCACGGTCTCTCTGGTCTCTGATCCAGATGTAGAGTAACGGGAACCTGACCTGTCGCCTCATGTACAGTATTATTTATACAGTATTCAATGACTTCTAGAAATTCAATCCAACGCCAATTCGCTTCAGAACAGTAGATCTTCATGTATTTCTGGACCTCTCTCATTACTCTTTCAACGGGGCTTGCCTCAGGATGGCGAATGGTAGATAAAATCTGCCTAATTCCTAGAGTTTCCAGTTCTCGACGAAATTCTGCACTAGTAAAGCAACTTCCGTGGTCCGAGAGAATGTTATCCGGCTTCCCAAGAATCGGAATAACTCTCTCTTTCAGGCGCTTCAAGACCTGTTTTGAACTTGTCTTTTGAATGGGGCACAACACCACCATTTTCGAAAATACATCCATGGCTACAAAAATGTGTCTATTGCCTCTACGTGCTCTAGGCAATGGTCCAAAGTTGTCGATACTCAATAGCTGCCTTGGCTTCTCTGGCAATAACGGGATAGGTCGTTGCCTCATTAAAAAGGGATTCGGCTTTACCCTTTGGCAAAGATCACATGTTCTAATAGCATTTCTCACCGTTTCTCTCAATTTTGGCCAAGTAAATGCTTCCTTCAACAGAGCACAAATTTTATCTATTCCAGGATGTCCAAATGCTCTGTGGGCTAGCCATACTAATCTCCTCTGCAAAGATGCAGGAATTACAATCCTTTGACGTGTGTGATCCACATCGTCCCACTTGTGTAATATCTGATTATACCATACATAATCTGTTGCCAATGCCTCCGCCTCTCTGTATATCGCAGTTCCCCTTGCTAAGCGTCCCTCGAAGTAATCGATTATCATCTTCAACCATGGGTCTTCGCGTTGTAGGTTGGTAATGTTCCTTAAGTCATCCAACGTCTTCTGATCTCGATTCTCAATCTGGACCGCTAGTACTTCTTCTTCTCTAGGGTAACGACTTAATATGTCCGGTATTACATTCTCTTTCCCTGGACAGTATTCTATTTCCACATTAAATTGCTGGATATACAGGGACCATCTTGTCAATCTCTGACTAGACAAATCCTTCTTTAACAAAAATGTTAAAGCTTTATGGTCTGTTCTCAGAACTATTCGGAAGCCGTACACGAGTTTGTGCCACGATTGCAACGCGTACAAAATTGCGAGCAATTCTATCTCTGTGATCGTGTAGTTTTTCTCATGGGCTCTCAGTCTTCTGCTTATAAAGGCGATAAAAATTTTCTTCTCAGGCTGGTCAACATTTTCCTGGAATAGCATCGCTCCAATCCCAATAAGTGATGCATCCGTCTGTATGATAAACTTCTGGGTATAATCTGGGTATCCCAGTTTCACATATTCCAAAAGCATTTGTTTTGACCTCACGAATGCTTCCTGACATTGCTCCGTCCAATTCCATCTGCCGCCTTTCTTCAATAGGTCCTGCAGTGGTGCTACTGTCGCAGTATAGTTTGGGCAGTGGTTCGAAAAGAATCCAATTACTCCCAAATACTGTCGGACGTGCTTTACTTTCGTGGGTCGAGGGAAATTCCGAATTACCTCCAATTTATCTGTATTAGGCTTCACTCCATTTGCATCAATAACATGCCCTAGGAATTTAACTTCCCTCTGACAGAAGTGCGATTTCTTGATATTGACCTTAAAGTTCGCTTCTCGAAGGTCATCTAGCAACTTCTTCAGGTCTCTCATGTGCTCCTCCAGAGATTCTGATGTGAGTAGAATGTCGTCTACATATCTGATGGTACTCTCTTTAACCTCATCTGATAGATTGCGATCTAACGCTCTTATCAGGGCTGAACCAGCTGTTTTCAACCCAAAAGGTAGCCTTAAAAATGTGAATGTATGTTGATCAAACATAAATCCTGTCAACAGACTAGTTTTCTTCTCTAATTCAAGATGGTGGAAACTGGATGTGATATCCAAATTTGAGAATATAGTTTTCCCTCTAAACTTCCTGAGGATCTCTTTAATAGGTGGCACTTGGTCAAATTCCGGAATAACTCTCAAATTTAAGCGTCTCAGGTCCAAGCAGACTCTGACAGATCCGTCTGACTTTGGTACAATTACCAATGGACTTACATAAGGCGTAGGTGTTTTCTCAATAACGCCGGCCTCCAACTTCTCCTGAATTGCCTCTTTCACCTTAGCATAATGCTTTTCAGCTATAGGGTAGGGTTTCTGCCTAAATGGTGTCCAATCACTGACTTGAAAAGCATAAGTGAAGTTCTTTATCCGACCAGGTCTCGAATCAAAGACTTCCTTCTGTTCCAGCAATAGCTGCTTTAAATTTTCCTTCTCTTTTAGCCCAATTTTCGCTTCTTCTAGCTTCTCCGAAATGTATTCTTCCAATTTGGGTTCCAGATCTTTTTCCAAGTCTGTGGCTAGTGTTTTAAGCTCCGCTTCTAACTGCTCAATAGCTAACACTTCTTCATCAGCCACATCTCTGTATGTATGCCATACTTGTTCACTGGATCCTGGTTCAATTTCATTGAGTGCGACCTCTAAGCCTTCAGCTTCTTCATTCACATGGAACATAACCCTGTCCTGTGCTAGGTCAATTATCACTCTGTATTCCCTTATAAACTCTGCCCCAATAAGTAGGTTATAAGGTAGTTTGTTTACTAACAGGAAACTCTGTGAGAAAATAGAGCCTCCTATCTGTAAATCTAGGAATACCTGGTATTTACATATCATTGTTCTGTCTGGAATTACCCCTTTAATTTTGACACTGGAGATCGGTATCTTCAAAATGTTCTCTCTCCGGGCTATTTCATTATATAGAGCTTGTGTCATCAGGCTTACTGTTGATCCCGTATCTAACAGACTTCTGACTTTTAATCCTGCCACTCTCACAATTATAATAGGCAATTCTCTCTTGACCATGACCTGTGGTCCTCCTGTATCCTCAATCAATTCTTCTGGTTTGGCTATCCAATTGATGATGTTAATAGACTTCCATCCATCAGTCTCGAGCTCTTCTAATTTTGGCGTTTTTTTTTTTTCTTCAGCGCCCGCCCCTTTGGAGTTCCTTCTCTCCTGTTCGCTGCGCTGTAGTTCCAAACTCTTAGCTCCATCTCCATATCTGTCTGGCGATGTCCTGTTCTGCATGACTTCTTGCCAGCGGACTTGTGGTTTCTGGGGCTCATCTCCCCTTTCTTCGAGGTATCGCAAAGAAGCATGATATCGCTCTTCTGCCTCGTCATCGAAGTTACTTCTTCTCTCTTGGGGTCTCCAATTTCTATTATTGCCTTCCTGGCCATTATTACCTCCATTGTTATGGTACGGTTTGCCCCTGTTATTGTGTTTATTCCACGAACTTCGACCTCTTCCTGCTTTATTAGCATTTCCTTTGTACCTTGACTGCCATTTTCTGGGTTCCTGTTCCCATTGCCGTCCATAGGAATCTAAAGTTTCTGTGCTCGTGGCTTTGTTGTTCCTTGGAGCTTGCTGTTGGTCAGTCTGTGTGTTGGTCACGTGGACTTGTTCCACGGTTCGACTCTGACGCATAGTATTTGCTGTGGTGAGGTCCAGTTGCCTTAGAACTGTCTCCATTTCCATAGCAGTTTTCGCATTAGCCGAGATTAGTAGCCTTTGGATCTCGTATGGAAGCTGTTTGGCGATAGCAATGCATAGCTCCAGTTCACTAGGTTTTTGATCCAGCTCTTTAAAACGACACATCTGCGATATGAAGAATTCTGCGTACTTCGTCGGGTTGTTCGTGCTGTACTTTTTGGCATACAAATCCAGCCGTAAATTCTGCTGAGTCGCGGCGTCCCAATATCTCTTCAAGAATGCCTCGCGGAATTCCTCAACAGTATCAAAAGTGTAACGGAAGCTGCGAAACCATAATGCGCACTCCCCCTCTGTTAACTTCTCTATAGCACGTAGCCTACGCTCCTGCGGTATTCGTGCATCATTGAGATATTCAGTCACTTCCTTTAACCAATATTTTGGTGTCATACTACAGTGACTACCTGAAAATTTCCTAGGTTTTTCTTCGCTTGCCCTAATGACGTTTATCACCTGGGTGTGCATCGCGTTTTCATGTGGCGTCGATGCCGCAATTGGTACACCTGGCGTCATGTAAGGACTTTCTCCTGCGCCTGCAGCGTTCCTGCTTATAGGTTGGGTTTCTAGGTCTGCCCACCTTGTTTTTCTCATATCCTCTATGCTGCCTTCACTTGACTTAGGATCTTTCAGAAGTGTCTCCTCCTGTGCTATTATCCTAGTCTCCATTTGGTTATGGCGCATTTCTGCTCTTTCTAGGCGAGTAATGACTTCTTTTTCTATTCTCGTAAGCCTATCTCGGTTTTCCTCGGCTACTTGAAAAATTTTCACCTTGTCTTCTTTCAGACTTTGTTTGATATGGGATATCTCATCCTCTACGTCCTCTTTAATTTGAGCAAGGGTCTTGTCGCTTGCCTCTGTTTTCTGGCCTTCTCTTATTTCGAGTTCTTCTCTCAGACCTTTAATTTCATCTTGAATGTGTCCATTGACTTTAGACAATTCATTCCGGACCTTGGTGATCTCGCCTCTATTTTCCTCTTGCCTTTTATTGACTATGACAATGTCGCTTTGCACTTGATCCAGTTCTTTATGAACTTGACCCATCTGACTTTTCACGTTGCCTACCAGCTCCTTACTTTCATGAGCGATAGCCTTAATTTCGCCTATTTCCTGGCATTGACCTAATATATTCTGGTCCTGTTTCTTGAGGTCACCGTTAATTGCTCTAGCGTAGCTTTTCAATTTCTGGTCCCATTTGGAGTCGTTCTCCTCTAATCTCTGGTCTACTGTTTTTGTAAACTCTGCGAACTGTTTCGCTTGGCGTTGGAGATTCGCCTCATTTTGGATCTGAATATCCTTAATATCGTTAGACAACGCCTCTAATTTACTGTTGGTTTGCTCCTGAGCATGCCTACACGCTTGCAAATTACCCTCAAGTTTGGCTTCTATAGCCTCGAAACGTTTATCAGTATTTACCTGCATTTCCGATACAATGCTTACAACAGTATCTGTTACTTCGGTCTTAATGACTTCTTGCATTTGACCTAACTTATTATCTAGTGCAACCTGATTTGCATCTAACCGACTGTTTATTTCAGTTTTATTTGCATCTAAACGGTTGTTTATTTCAACCTGAGTTGCATTAATTGCCTCCTGATTGGCATCTAACCTGTTATTTAACTCTCTCTGGTTCTCATCTAACCGAGTGTTTATACTATCCTGGAACGCCTTGGTTTCCAGTTTACTCTGCTCGTGAGCAGCATCAAAATGCTGTTTCAGTCCTGCAATAACTTGCAAGATCTCCTGTGTACCTGACATCTTCCAATAACACACTTAAATATGCAGGCAGGCTTCCTGGAAAAATATGTGGATACGTTTCGAAGAGAAACATCAAACACTGCACACATATTGTGAAGTCGTCCAAAACCTGATAATATTATAGTAGATTGTGGATTGGGTATGTAACGCTAGTACCCTTAGGCCATTCTCTTCTCAATAGAGAGATTCTGCGTTACCTCAAAAGCCTACTGAATTCAAAAATCACTCAAACACAGTTTGAGGCAAAACAATTACTATGGTTTTCCCCATGAAATACCATAAAAAATCTATGGGTTTTCCCTAAATCCCATAAGCTCAACGTATTCTGGGCGCCATGATAAATGATATGATGGCGTGTGGTATTAGTAGGACATCGGCCATATTCTAATTTACTATAAAAACTGTTCAGGGAGTGGTTTTTACTGCCGAAAGCCCCACTTAGGCCACGCCATGATAAATTAATAGAGGAATATGTACTATCTATAGGTATCTATCAAAATTTATATATACGTATCGGAACTTAGCTATGGATTAGGAGCGGTCACACCCTACTTCGTTAATTCTTACTTTAATAGAGTTGTGTGCATTAAATCTGACCGACTTTAGTCGTACCTTTAGCTCAAATCACAGTATAGGACATCAATTCCCATGTACCCATGTGAGTAATCTCGTTGGATAATATGCATCTCCCTCCAGCTAGCATCAGCTCTCAGGCGTGTACGGTAACCCCAATTTAGCAGTGCATATTTTGGATTTGAGGCTAAAAGGTATCAACTCTACAATGATAAGGCACAACTCTATTCTAAAACTTTAATCCAGTAAAATAAATCATGGCTTCAAACACAAAACAATACCCAAAAAGCATAAAATAAAGCAAACAAAATTTTGACTTCCACAATCCACAAGTAAACAAATATAAAATCACAACAAAGTCATACCTAGCCATAAGGCTTTACCCTTCTGTGAACTTCACAAGGATAAACTAGTGCGCTGATGCACCTACGACTTCAAAACAACCTGTACATTAACATAACAGTCATACAATGTGACTTCTTTAATATTACAACAAGGATTATTCCTTAAACCTCTTTATGTTAAACAATTATGTGTGCCGTGCGTGTTTTAATATTTTTCTTCTCACCAATGAAATGCTTTTCATGCATTTACCTATTTGGACGTTGCCCCAAAATCAACGTGCAACTCCATAATTATGTAAGCTACCCCCTACACATCCTCCAATTATATGGTTTCACCGCATGCTGTCTGTGATTCCTAGATAAAACGTTACGTTATAGCTTATGTCGGATTGTACGATAGACTACCTCGCGCTCATGGCGATTGGCATCCAGTAACCAACTACATGACTTGGCTCCAGTGACAGTACAAATATATCATGTAACTATTCGTCAGATAGCTAAATTAATGAACCATCAGGATGAACTATAATTATCCATGTGTTCACAAACCACATGGCCATAATACTCAACATAACAATCATGCATTATATGTCATTTCAACAAGGTCTAGAATCTTCCCTTTATAACTTGCCTGAGCGGTCCGGGGTGGCTAGCACCGACCCTCGGCTAAGGAAGTCGCTACACAATAGAAAGTGGAATGGGTCGTTTCACCAATTATCTCGACCTTTCTAAAAGTTTGAAAGCCTCCCTCTCTCTAAGCAGTGAAGGTTTACAAGACAAAGACTGTGTCCTGACCGACACACATGTTCCCAAAGGATCTTAATTGACTATTATGCCAACAGGTACTGAATGAGCTTTTGTAATTATTCCTACGTCGAGGATAATGATTAATTAATGGCCTCACATGGGTCCATTCAACATGAAGGTTCGGGGTTCGCAATGCATGAGCCTGGCGGTTTGACCGATGTCTCAAGTATAATATAGGCGCACAAAACCACTGTCGCCATGAGTTTCGCTGCCCACGAGCGTAAATAACTCATCAATAAGTTCTCGGGAAATCATAGAGCTCCGAGGTGTCCTTGTTTCCTCGACTCTATCAAGATTCCAGTCCGGAACACATTTCAATCCTTTCTTCAGAGTTAGGGTCCATCACTAAAACTCTGGAATAAATAATATCTCCAACAATGTCCACGACATAGGAGAATCCATACGTAGAATAGACTATCTGGCCCCTAATGCTCCATGCTACGACACTCCGACCTATAATATTAAGAGAAATCTAACATTTACTCTATAAGCTTCTCAATTAAGCTGCAAATTCAATTCACTAAAAGCTCTTTCATTACTGGTATCATTACTGAATATCTGCAATATTCTGATATAAAACTTCTTTCCATAATTACTGAAATGTAATCTCACTGTAACATCTTCCTGCTTAGATTGATAAGTCTTGCACTTAGTGTTAATAATTCTCGCTTACAACATTTATTTGTTTCCTGATGTGTTCATTCATACTCTTAATAACCATTATTATTATTATCATCATTTCTCACTGACATAAATGACCAAAATCATCATTTATTATTATTATTATAAATCTCATTGACATAAATGACCAAAATCATTATTTATTATTATTCTCATATAAATTACCAAAATTTCCGACATAGCTATACGTTTTAAACTCGAACAATCGCGTTCGTTGCATTTACATAACTGATTGCCATTCTTAATTCATAGTGGGAATAATTACTCCACTTAATGATGCAAATTAACATCTCAACTCTATAAAAATCAACTCAATACTGATTAAACATGGAGGATCAGCCTCCTAACTGACTTTTACTGGCATCTATAAGGAATTCACAATATCTTTACGGAATCACAGACATGCAGCGGTCCAAACTTCTACATAATCATAACCATAATTTGTGGGGTACTTACATCTCTATAGGCATCTAAGGTGGCTCCGACCAATCATATTCTTCCATGTCGCCCGCCATAATGGGTTTAACGCGACATATTTCTCTTGTTTACACACATTTGGTTACACATAATTTCTATCACCAACACGACACGTTGCATACCTTTCAGGAAGTTATCACTCCCCAAACATGTGAAACACTTCATCAAACACTACTTTAAATGATATTTTTTACATATGCATTACACTGAACACTCGTCACTTTATACACACTTCAATGCTGAAATTCCCTAGCAGAGATCGAAATTGCAGGTGTCGACGGCATCTTACGTTACCAACTCCTGATTGAAAGTCTGGTTATCTGCTCTCGGAACTCTCCAACAGTTTTTATGACGATCATTACTCCTACAGTAAGCGTCCTGCGTTACATCAATACGCTGGCTCCCAAACATGAGCGTTAACATCTGGTACTCTCATGGCAATACCAAACACTTAGTAGAGTTTCTTTAGCGCATTCTATCGTAGTTACACATACACGATTAGTTAATACTATACACACTGCGCTTAATAAAGTTCAACACTTTCACAAATAATTATATACAATAGTTCTACCGTTAGTCTATACGGTGCTTCGTAACTGAACACGTCATAGTTCGTGCTGCTGATTATGCCTGAATCACGACTATTATTCATACAAGCATATTTACTGTTTCTTTTAAACATACCAGTCTTTGTTCGGCGTCTTGATGAATAGAATCGTCATGCGTTTTGCCTTGACGAACTTGCTTCAACCTGGCTGTAGCTGACTGAAGTTTCACTCGAAGACTGCACGTAACTTATTTGAAGACTTCTGTATGCGGCTTACACGCCGTCTCGTACTGCTGCATATTTGCTGCATACTGATTGCAACTTATTGCCATTGTGCTACAATTGACAATTGAGTAAGACTGTAACTGGCTGTAACTGCGCTTGGCGGCATGTAGACTGAGCTTGACTGCGTCTCGACTGGCTTACAACTGAGTAACAACTGAGCAGAGCTGAGAGCTCCTCCTGGGGTCTACTCCCTTATATCGGATTTCCACAGAAAGTAGAGCAACATCTTCCCGCGTAATCTTGGCTCCTCTCACAGCATGATTCAGGTCTTCAAACCATGATCATTGTGTTCCTCTCTCTTCACAGGTCCCAAAACTATCTGTGTGCAAAGGAATCGCTCGTCCAATTAATTAATATTAATTCCTTTCTCCATGGCGTGGGACGCTACCTAACGGGAAACCCCCGGCAACATCTTCACATCCATCCGCGAACAATGGTCGTTTTACAGTCCTTACGCACATCATCAAATATGCACCAATTTCGCAGGTAAAAGACTCTAAAATTATCTTCTTGCCAAGATATTCACCTGTGTGCAACTCTCATCTCGATTCGTTACTCCAATCACGAGTAATCAATGATTTTTCTGGGCATTTCTCCGCCCCTACTCCAAATCCATTCTCCGTCGGGGAATAACTATGTCATTATTCAGGCCTCACCCCTGCTCCAGACGACATAATGGGGTCACAGAGATGGACGTGGCTCCACTGGGACCAACCCACAATTCTGGGCCAATTAGTAAATGTCAGCTCTGCCCTCCTCTGTGCTTCAAGCCTCCAATAGCTTACACCAAATCGTCTTATAATGATATAATCTGCTCATTATTTCCTACATTATTTTAATAAATAATGCCATTTCATCAAAAATCACACCAGTGATTAAATATACATTTCTTTCGAGGGGTTTTTACCAAGAAACTCCCTCTTCAGATCTCTGGTTCGCTTCCTGGTGGAACCTTTATACTGAGATCACAGTCTCTGAGAACCATGTTCGATTCCAGTCAGCATAACCCCCTCGGGTTCAATGCCAAGACGTAGATCAAAAACGGATATAGGCCGTAGTTCATTGACATCGAAAAGAAAAAGCGCTTATCACGTAATGCAATCATAACTGTTCCCGGGCGCATCCGGGGCGAGATGCTAGTAACTTAATATAGCAGTGTGAAAAATTCAGTTTCACTCATTAATTTTTCAAATTCACTCAAGAATTTTTACTATTATTAACCAAGAATTTCAATCCCTTTCATTCAATAATTTTGACTGTCTATCCATCAGCCACTCAGTTTCCCGTGAGCCGCACAAGAGTTCTCCAGCCAGGAATTTTGTTACCCTTGCACGGGCAGGGTCTGTAACGGAAGGGAAGTGTTGCGTGCCCCGTACGCCGGAAGTCATTGCTCACTGCTGAAAGGCGCGCGGTCTAAACAAAACTCTCTGTAGTGATCGCGCCGATAGCTATGGAAATTAGGCTAATTAATTATTATTGCACAAGAGTGTTCAGAAAACTAACTCTATTAGTGGTACAAGTGGGTATTCCTCAGGGGTCCATCCTGGAACTTAGCTTCAAGACAGGGGTGAGCAAATTGCCTTTCACACGCTTTGTATTTATTCAAAAAAAATGTTTTCAAATAATATTCTGTCGTCATATGAAGCTGGGATGAAAAACTTTCGTACCAGGACTTTTTTTATTTTGTTTTTTATCGTATGCCTCGGGTGCCGGGTGCAAGCTTTGTAATTTGACACCCAGAGGGTAGCTTGCATGTCGAATTTCGTTGTTCCTTGAATCACGATGAAAGTCAACGAGGTTAAATATCTAAGCTCTTTGAGCACTATAGCGCTTTTTAGTAGAGAAATGATGAACTTTGTGTTGGCGGAAACTCCTGAGATTAATTTTGCCATTACGAACACGGCCTGAATTCAAATGGGTTCTTTGACATGCCAACATCGTATGACAAGCGTGTCGTATTTTTGCCGCCTTTCAAAATTCACTTACCACGGCCAGGACCGAACCTGCAATCTTGGGGTTAGTAGACCGACACGTTATCCACTCACCCACCGTGGCAAGCTAAAAGAGCATAAGTAAAAACAATTCCTTGTCGAAATATATGTTTGGAATAATAGAAAACTTTGATGAAATATGTTGCCTATTTACCATCTCTTGATGAATGCAGTACATTTGCATTTGTCTGTTGGCACAGGCTAGAGGAAAATGTGGCTTTTCACCGATGTCTCAGTTCCATTCATGGCTGTGAATATATGGAAGCTACTGAGGTATGGGTGGTGCTGAGTAATGGCCCCAGGGCACAGTCAGTGCCCATGTGTACTGTGAAAGGTTCTGCTCATAGGGTTAGTACAGCTGTACTGACTCAGTGATGAAAGCAATAGCAAACTACCTCATTCCTCACCTTGCCTAGTACGCCTCATTATAGTGCTTCCTTGCTTTTGTGGGTTTCTACCACATAACCTATGGTGGTGCTTTTTGAGGATCCAACCAGCCTCCTGGCTGACTACCTAACAGACAGATGAGATATGAAATGGCGGGATTTAAAATTAACTACTATCTTAGCCTATTTTCAATTTTGAAAAAAGAGGCTTATGAGATCACCTTTTGTCCGTGTGTGTCTGTGTGCCCGCCCCCCCCCCCCCCCCAATAAATTCTAAACGACCGGAGCGATTTCAATGAAACTCGGTAAGTTCATAGCACAATTCCGGATGACTCCGACCGTGCCCTTCAAATTTTGTTACGTCTCATCAATCCAACATGGCGGCTGTGCGAAATATTTCAGCAGCATTCAATATCTCCGAAACTATTACCGATATCACCCTGGAATATTTTACGGTGATAGAGGGAACTATCAGAAGTTCACGTATGTGACCTTTGAAAAATTGGTAACTACAAAACCAACATGGCGGCCAAGCGAAGTTCCGACTTTAAAATAGACGTTTCTCGAGATTTAACCAACCAAACGCAATAAAACTTAGAACAGTATATGTTTATACACATTGTAAAGCACCAACATCTAACTTCGTTCAATTGTTTACATAACCAGAAGATGGCGGATGTGCGAAATATTTAACCTGCATTCTATGTCTCTGAAACTATTAGCGGTATCACCCTGAAATTTTGAACGGAGATAAAGGGCACTACTGGAAGTTTATCTATAAGACTTTCAAAACCCGGTTAACTCTAAAACGAACATGGCGGCCAAGCGAATTTGAAAATTATAAATAGACCTTTCTGGCAATTTAATGTTCCAAACGCAATGAAATCTGGTACAGGAAATGTTTATACACATTGTAATGCACTGGTATGTAATTTAGTTCAATTGTTTACATAACCTCAAGATGGCGGCTTTGCGAATTTTAAAATTAAGTTTTTATTTCTTGTGTCGTAATCATGCGATCGAAGTAAAAGTTTGTATAATGGACCTACGCAATAGAATTCCTTTAATGGTACATGACTCTATGGCCTATACATTTAACAATCCAACATGGTGACCATCCGAAATATTTAGATGGCGCTGAATATCTACGAATCTATTATGGCAATCAAACTGATTTTTTTATGTCCATAGGGGCTATGAATTTAAGTTCACCTATAGGACTTTAAATAACCTGGTGATCACAAATCCAACATGGCGGCGACGCGAAGTATAAGTATTCACATGGACGTTTCTCGCAATTTAACCAACCGAATGCAGTGAAACTTGGTACAGTAAATCCTTATACGAATGTTAATCCACTGGCATCTAATTTATTTCAATTTTTTCTATAACCACAAGATGGCAGCTGTGCGAAAATTTAAAATCTCCTTGTTACTTCTTGTGTCCTAATCATGCGATTGAATTTTGAATGCTACACGTACTCTGTAATCTTCATGTAACAGTACATAACTCTAGTACCTAAATGTATAAAATCAAACAAGGCGACCATCCGAAATATTTAGTCGGTTCTCAATATCTACGAATCTATTACAGCAATCAAACTGAAATTTTGTATATTAATAGAGGCAATTGACATAAGTTGGATATATGAAAATAGGCTGTATAGTTCTTTACGGAACTACTTGTTTAGTGTATGGCATTTAAGTACATTTGAGCAGTAAATTACATTATTTCTAAACAATCACAAACAAGGATCTAGTTCTTGTATAAATTCGATGGAATTCGGTGTTGTAATTCCTCATAATCTCCAGTTACATGCTCTGACACTGCAGTCATCCCTGATGTGTTGAATAGTCTGTCTTGGTGCGCCGCAGTCGCATGCTGGTGAGGTCAACATTCCCAATTTAAAAAGTGAATCTGCACATCTTCCGTGACCTGTTCTCAGTCGGTTTAGAGTTGACCATACCTTGCGGGGTTGATCAAAGCCAGGGACGCTCTTAGTGGTACAAGGAAACTTAATGATTGGGATGTTGCTAGGGCATTTTGGAGCCATTCTCTCTTCCAGGTATCGAACCAAGAAGAATATCATAAATCCTTAGGGTTCTCAGAGACTTTTACCCATTGAACTTGTTAACGACCTCTTTCTTTTATTAAAGGCTAAGATTACTATTTTTTTTGTTTCCGTAAATATCAGACGACATTTTAAAAGTAATAGAGAAAACTACATTTTGACAAAAAGAAAATGGATCTACAAGATGAAAATAAACTATTTTTTGCTCTCAAACTGACAATGGATGGTAACTGTGCATATATATACTAATATAATAAAGCTGAAGAGTTTGTGTGTTTGTGTGTTTAAACGCGCTAATCTCTGGAACTACCAATGGGATTCGAAAAATTATTTTTGTATATGATAGCCTGATTCAAGAGGAATAGTTGAGGCTATGTAGCAATAGGCTACACCTCTCAGGTAACCTTAGAGATTGATTTTTGTTCAGTAAGTCGGAAGAACAAGCGCCCCAGAACGGCTTCAATAATACCGAAGTCTATTGTTGCCATGTAATGCGGGCCGCATCACGTCACCCCTACCAATATTCTGGTGCAGAATTGCGAGCTGCTTATAAATTGCAGTCACGCGGAGTAATTAGTGCAAAAAGATTTCTTAGGCCCCTTAAAACAGTTATCATGACAATAGTATGCCTCAGTATAAGAGCGATGGTGTTGGTGCAGTATACTGAGGTTATCAGCTGCAATAAGCGTTGGTGCTTTCAAATTCACTTTCATTTATTCCGATCCTAATCCTTGAGCGCTCCAGTACTGTCAAACAAATAAATCCACCGGGCGAAGCCGGGCACTACAGCTAGTTAGAATATATTTTTAATTCTTTCTCACCTTCCTCTAGTAAAATAACTGTACACATTTGAATATATTTTTACTTATTTCTCACCCTCCTCTACTAAAATACATTTAAAATAACTCTATCCTAGGATTTTTTGCTGCAGGAAATACAGTCGAACTTCTACGAGGGTGGATTGAAAAGTCTTTGCCCCTATTTATTTTTGGCAAAAAATAT
Organism: Meconema thalassinum; assembly: GCA_946902985.2. Taxonomy (NCBI): domain Eukaryota; kingdom Metazoa; phylum Arthropoda; class Insecta; order Orthoptera; family Tettigoniidae; genus Meconema; species Meconema thalassinum. Next base: position 2,064,536,338 of record OX336388.2, on the reverse strand, counting down.
TCATACAGGTAATTACAAATATGCGTACTGTTCTGCATACCTTATACTATCTTTCCACATAGTCTCCACATTTGTTCAGATATGTGTCCCATCGCAGCACTAAATTTGAGATGCTCCTGTGGTATAATTCAGCCGGCTGACTGTGAAACCATCGTCCGACTACTGTCTTGGCGTCATTGTTGCACGTGAATCGTTGATCTGCCAGGAACTTCTTCAGCGAACCATCACAATGCGAGACCACATGTAGCAACCAGCAAACAGGATAACATAATCGATGGAGATAAGTTAAAAAGTAGGTTGGCTCAGGCAAGAAAAGCATTTCTACAGAAAAGGAATCTGCTAACATCGAATATAGATTTAGGTATTAGGAAGTCATTTTTGAAAGCCTTTGTCTGGAGCGTGGCACTCTATGGAAGTGAAACTTGGAGAGATGTTTCTGGTGACTGCTAATTAAGAGAAGAGATAGGTTGGTAGGACACATATTAAGACACCCAGGAATTGAAAGCTTAGTTATGGAAGGAAGGGTCGAGGGCAAGAACTGTAGTAGTAGTAGTTATTGTTGTTTTAAGGGGCGGAACTACGAGGTCATCTGCCTTTCTTAACACAGATTAAAGAATACAAATTTGGAATTGAATTTAAAATTTTGAGGTGGACACCTAAATTTAAAAACACCAAAAATTAATAAAACCAAAAACAAAAAATTAATTTTAAAAAATATAAAAATAAACAAAAATTACGGAAAAACAAAAAATTATCATTCAAAAACGAACAAGTCGTTGAGTCAATTTACACTGGAAAATTTAGATTGCTGGCCCTAACCCACTCTCACTTATAAAGCGGATAACGCGATCAGCAGCCTCCGCGTCATCGGCTAATATAAGTTTGAGTGTCATCTGCAAACCAAGGTTTCTTCGTAAGTCAGCAAGATCCACACACTCGGTTAAAATGTGGACCACGGTGAAAACGGCTCCACAGGTACAAAGTGTGGGGGGGGGGGGGGGTCTTCCCTTCTCATTAGGTACGAGTGGGTGGATCTAAACAAGAACTGTGGGGGTAGACCAAGGTTAGAATATGTTCATCAAATTGCCTCGGATGTATGGTGTGGTAACTACGTAGAGATAAAACAATTAGCCCAGGACATGAAGACATGGAGGGCTGCATCAAACCAAAGTCTGAAGACTCAAACAACATGATTGTCTATCTGTGTAATAAAGATATATGTAAATACATCTAAATCCTAGTTCTGATGATGAAACATCTCAGTCGCCACTGATTTACGACTGTGACTATTTGTATATAAATAAAGATACATATTCACACCTGCAAGCGTATCCTCTAATCACTATTCTGTCGTCAATCAAAATAAACCATGAGCATTCTAAATTAAAGCTGAAGTGGGTATTGATTTTATGTTCTGTAAGCTATGGTATGTGTAACAATATTTGCCTCGTTTATTTCCTTCCGTGCTAGCATGGAAAAGGGAATAGCATGAGATATAAATCCTTCTGTTCATGATTTATATTTCTTTATAAATCGGCTTGTAACGCTGTGATTGGACTGAAGCTAGATATATTGCCTCAGGTAATACTCCTAAATTGAAGGATGGGTTTTAGTATGCACAACAGCTTTCATAAACTATAATTTCAGTCCTCTTGTTATTCACGAGATCATTGATACATAAATTACATGTCTTCGTTCAAACCAGTGTTAAACCCTTTATAGCACGGATAATACACTTGTATAAAAACTGTCATTTTAAAAAGCTGTTTCAGAAACCCTCGCGTTAAATTATACAGCATTGCCTAGGGGGGATAACATAATGCAATGCGAGGGATAGACACTTGCATTAACTCATTCTACTAGCAGGGGCTATACACTGTTACAGGTCATAAATTTAATTTGTATCTGAGATTCTCGTCCTATCGACAGTAGAATTTATTTACTGAGCAGCCTATAAGTTACTGGAGAAGATGGCAGGCAGCCCTAATTGTAAGCGTTCGAACTAATATTTCATACCACATTGATAAACCGCTCTCTTGTCTTGACTTGTATATTTTTCATTGCTCCTTAAGTAAATCTGTTTCACTGCTCTTAATAATAACGTAGTGAAAGGAGACAGCCTTCTTGCTGCAGAAACAATACGAGGAATAAAATGATTTGTACAGTACCTAAACAAGAAGAGTGAATGAAAGACATCGGGCACTTTGTGCTCTTGTGCAGAACTGTGTTGCACTTCGCCAGATCCAAACGCAATAATTCAAATCAAATATTCGTCATCAACTCAAAAAATTGCACAATTTATGTTATTACTATTTTCTTCTTCTTGTTTCGAATAGGCCATCTAAGGACCACGACGTTCAACTGTTACATTTGGAGTGGGCTTTGATGTTTGCCCAGTAGTTACGCATCCTCTGGCTGTGTTGTTCCCTCCTCTCCTGGGTTCAGAGGGCACCTGTTTTCTTTCTTGGCGGTTTGTCCTGGAACCTCAATTGCTGAAGCATCTTCCTGAGAGATGTCCGGTCTTTTAAGTCTCTTTCCGTCCCTCCAAGTTCTTGCAGATCTTTGCTCACTTCCCACAACCATGGTGACTTGGTCTTCCGCTTTTGCCAGTAACCGAGGAGCTGGTTGGTCAACCTGGTAGGATGCATCCTGTAGACGTGTGCATAAAACGCTAGACGTCGTTTCCTAACAACATCCGTGATTCTTTCACAGTACGTGTAGAGCTCTTGATTGGGTCGCCTTCTGTACTCATTACATTCCTTAACTGGCCCCAATATCTTCCTCATTATCTTTCTCTCCTGTACTTCGAGTTTGTCCGTGAGTCCCTTCCGGTTGAATACTAGACATTCTGAAGCATATAAGGCTTCAGGACGTATAACTGTCTGGAAGAGTCTCATTTTAGTCTTTCGGGAGAGACACTTCTTATTATATGTGTTCTTGGTTAGTTGATAAACCATTTCTAACTTGGTAACACGAGAGTTTAGTGCTTTTCAGTCGGTCAACACGAATGTACCCAAAAGAGATGGGTTATGCCCTAATCCTGAAATAAATTACATGAGATTAATAAAACACTAGGATGACCAGTTTCGATCGTCAAGCGATCATCATCAGATCCATTACACTTAGGCTACAAAATCTATGTTTGAAATACAGGTGAAAATATTTACAATATGTACAATTATTTTGTTGCAGTATTGGTACTGCAACTGTCAGTGTATGCTAAATGCAGTATATATGTTAGGTGAAATGCTAAATGGTGATAGCTATCCGGAGATTGTACTTTAGAGAGATTATATGGTTGTAAACTATGGTTAAACTATAAAATTTTTGGCTAACTACTTATCTGATTGTCTTCCGTATTACAGCTACTCGCAGTTTTCGTGAACACTGGAACTCGCTGTGTGGTCGACTGCGGTGGTTATCTTAACGACTGGTTTTTCCCCTGCCTCCTCCCCCCTGTCCCTACGTGCTGTGGGGAGTGATAGCGATGTGTTTATGTGAGGTGTTGCCAACCTAGATAAGATGTATGTTATTGAATGAGGTGGGTCCACAACTATTAAAGACCGTGGATTGGCCCTCGCCACGCGTGGAGCATAACCCATTCGAACTAAGCGTTGACGGTCTTATGAGGACGTCCCGGCACCTTTAATACTGCCGCGAATATGGGCCTTGGTTTATTGCAGAAGCAAAGTACATCGTACACCTGATCCAGATAACATTTACCTATTAAAAACCCCCTAATTTCCCCCCTTTTTTATCTAGCTTGGCTGTGTCGCTAAATTGTGTTTTGTTTCCGACAGGGTGTGTTTTTTAGTAGCGTGAAGAGGGGTGAGCTCTCCATGAACGTGTGTTCATTTAGATTGTTGGGATTGTTTCGTTTGGCTAGGTGTATCTCGATTGCTTCCTTTATGTCAAGAGCTCTGCCTTTCGATTCGTGATGGATTATTTTAAGGTCCGACTCTATGTTGGTAAAGCTGTGCCCTGCGTCACACATATGTTCGCACACGGCTGAATGTGTTCCGTATCTTATCGCATTCCTTAAAATAATCCATCACGAATCGAAAGGCAGAGCTCTTGACATAAAGGAAGCAATCGAGATACACCTAGCCAAACGAAACAATCCCAACAATCTAAATGAACACACGTTCATGGAGAGCTCACCCCTCTTCACGCTACTAAAAAACACACCCTGTCGGAAACAAAACACAATTTAGCGACACAGCCAAGCTAGATAAAAAAGGGGGGAAATTAGGGGGTTTTTAATAGGTAAATGTTATCTGGATCAGGTGTACGATGTACTTTGCTTCTGCAATAAACCAAGGCCCATATTCGCGGCAGTATTAAAGGTGCCGGGACGTCCTCATAAGACCGTCAACGCTTAGTTCGAATGGGTTATGCTCCACGCGTGGCGAGGGCCAATCCACGGTCTTTAATAGTTGTGGACCCACCTCATTCAATAACATACATCTTATCTAGGTTGGCAACACCTCACATAAACACATCGCTATCACTCCCCACAGCACGTAGGGACAGGGGGGAGGAGGCAGGGGAAAAACCAGTCGTTAAGATAACCACCGCAGTCGACCGCACAGCGAGTTCCAGTGTTCACGAAAACTGCGAGTAGCTGTAATACGGAAGACAATCAGATAAGTAGTTAGCCAAAAATTTTATAGTTTAACCATAGTTTACAACCATATAATCTCTCTAAAGTACAATCTCCGGATAGCTATCACCATTTAGCATTTCACCTAACATATATACTGCATTTAGCATACACTGACAGTTGCAGTACCAATACTGCAACAAAATAATTGTACATATTGTAAATATTTTCACCTGTATTTCAAACATATATTTTGTAGCCTAAGTGTAATGGATCTGATGATGATCGCTTGACGATCGAAACTGGTCATCCTAGTGTTTTATTAATCTCATGTAATTTATTTCAGGATTAGGGCATAACCCATCTCTTTTGGGTACATTCGTGTTGACCGACTGAAAAGCACTAAACTCTTGTTTACTAAGGCAACACTGAAAATATGGCTTCAAACACCACAATGTTGGTAACACGAGTTAATAATGCCCATACTGCCGAGATATTCGGTTCCAGCCATTTACTATTTTATTATTATTATTATTATTATTATTATTTGAAATTTTATGTTTTTCAGTCAGTCAACACGATTGTACCCAATTGTATTGGGTGTTATGCCTTAACCCAGTTTATTAATCTCATGTAATTTATTTTTCAATGTTAGGGCATAGTACCCAATTTATTATCCTCATGGGTGTACACATGTGTTCCAGAACATTCCAATTAGACCTGGTCGTGCTTATAGAGCTGATTAGCTTACGCGTGGCGAGGATGAAAACTGGCCTTTAATTATTGAAGACGTCCAGTATACAGTAACATACACCATATTAGGAGGCTCTAGACTTGGCAGCACACATATATTACATTATTCGATGAACACAGACAGTTAGGAATGCTGGAGTTGGGAGAAGAAAAGAGATAAGTGATAACGAGCACACAGGAAATTCCTCCCAGTTCAATGCAGGCAGTGACGAGAAGAGCTGCTCGCAGCATCCGGAACACATACCACACAAGCAGCTAAGTTTACAGTCCACCTAGCCTGATCATTTAACAACAATCACATAATCACACTATGCAAGCACATTTCAAGGTCAATCACCACGTTTAGTATATTAACAAAATATCACATATAATTAACAAAATTGACTAGTTGTGTTAGTTTAACTAATGCTGCAACTAAATAAGTGTAGCCTAATATTGTAAATACTATCACCAATACTTGTAGACATAGCTTTAATAGCCTAAGTGTAATGGATCTCATGATGACCGCTTGATGATCGAAACTGGTCAATCAAGTGTATTTATTAATCTTATGTAATTTTTGTTTTCAGGATTAGGGAACTAACCAATTACAATCGGGTACAATAGAGTTGACCGACTGAAAGAACATTACATTTCGATTGACGTGCTATGTAAAAGTGCTATTCGATTCAAAGAAAATAGTAATAATAATGCACAGAGAGCAGATGGCTTATGGAGGAGACGGATGTTTAAGGAGAAACTTACGGACACGATGCGTAAGAGAAGGATTAAATTTTATGACCACCTCACACGAATGAGCAACAACAGGTTAACCAAAAGGATATTCGCTTACATTAGCAAATTAAAGTCCACCACAAAATGGGTTGAGGAAACACGAACAGATCTCAAAGAAGTTGGCATCACTCAAAAATATATTCACATCAAATCACTGTTTCGAAGGAAAGTTGATAAATTTAAAGGGTTTCAGGAAAAACCTAGCTCAAAAACCAAGGTCATCTGGTCTGAAGAAAGAAGGAGGAGACGCATTAAGAAATTCTGGGAGGAGAAGAAGAGATTGGCAAGTCGGTCAATTGTTCAACGCGGTCCACAGTACGTCAAAATCGACGAAGAAGAATGTCTATCTATATTCTCAGTGTAGTGGAGGAAGTTAAACCTTTTTATTACTTCCTGAACTTCTCAATACAATGTTAAAGGTCAGATAGGTTTGAGGTTTTGTGGGGATCCCGTCCCTTCCTTAAACATGGGCATGATTGATTGCGGTTCCTATAACATAGTGAAGAAGAAGGCAGGCCTAATTGTGAGGGCCCAGTCAATATTTCATCACCAGATTGATAAATGCTCTCACCGACTCTGTGTCGACTTGTTGAACATTTTTCATTGCCTCTTCTCGAAATCTGTTGTGCTCGCTCTGATATATCTTGAAAATGCGACTGAGGCAAGACAGTCTCCTTACTGCAGAAATATTGTGCAGATGATGATATGATGACGATAACTGTTGTTTTAAGGGGCCTAACATCTGGGTTATCAGCCCCTAATGGTTTGGGTGATAGTGAACATGTAAATGTAACGAAACTAAACCTTAAACTAAGTGCATAGTTACAACTAAATCCAACCACATACTTACATACCAGAAGAGGAAATGGAAAACAAAATTAAGAGTAAGGGAAACAAAAGTCAGGAAGAAAGGAAATGCCCTCAACCCTCGAAGAATGAGAATTAAGGGACTTGTGAGAAAGGAGAGCCAAGAAACGCAGCTGGAAAGGTGAAGAGGAGAGGGACCACCCCAAAGGCAATGGAAGAAGGAGAAAAACCGGACCCAGCTCAGGAAGCCCTCGGGGTTGCCAACTCACGAACTCACCAGACGTGAGCCCATGAGGTTGTAGCACAAGCCAGGGTGCACCTTTAGTGGTTGGGCTACAAACGCCCAGCCTCCTTGAGGGCCTTGAACAGAAGGCAGGAGATACAATGAAAAGAAAACAATAGGTCTGACCCCTCGAACAATGAGGGGTCAGGAAGGATGAGACAAGGGCCAATTAAGGCGGGAAAGTGAAAGACTCCCTGGACCTCAGATACCCTAATACCGACGGAGTCGGAAAAGAACAAGAGTTGACCAAGGGAGGTCGGGAGGAAAGATAACAGAGAGGAGCCTGGCACAAGTAAGGGGAAGCAATGCCGGAATCAGCTGGGGTTCCCGTGGTCGCCAACCCACGTCCCACAAGTTGTGAGCCCCTGGGGGAGCAGAAGATGTACAGTAGTTTTTACCTGAAATAGGCAATAACGAAAACCGAAGGATAATACAGCAAATGATTCATGTGATTGCATAGAGAGGGAATGATGAACGTGTCACACGGCAAGGGCTATTAGCAGGGCCCGGATTCTGATGACATGTCATCTATGAAATTGTTCACCACAGACATTGCTAATGTATATACAAATCCTATTGATGCCCCCCCCCCCCCCCCCCATTATACAAATGCATATTATAAGTCATTTTATCGTCATTTTTCTAAGTATTTTATTTTTAGGTAATTTTCTCGCTTTTCGCGTCATTATTATGTCATTTTATGGAATTTATTAGAATATTTTATACGTTTTGAGTCATTTTCTCACATTTTTTATGGTTTATGATGCATATTTTGCGTATGCTACTGGATATTAACTGAACTGAAAGTGAGGATGAATACGAAGACATGAGAATCTCCACAACTTTGTTGAACCCTTATTTCATGGTATATCCACATTCCAGGAGACACACTACACAGAAATAATAACCAGTATATGTGTGCAAATAATTCATATTTATCAAATTATAATTACATTATATTAGGTACTTATTAAAATCATTTCAACACACAATGACGTGGTCTGTTTGCATTTTTGTATGATGAAATTATACCAGTTTCATTCAAATTTCTAGGTAATTTTTTTAAGTTTTTGGGTCATTTATGGGCTTTTTGCAGTCATTTAATAGGTTATTTTTTAAGCATTGGTAGGTCATCAAAATCCGAGCCCTGGTTAATAGGCTGTCACTCATTTTTTAGTAAAATCGTATTTCAAATGTGTGTTCTTGGATGACTGTATAGTCCAATCCTGGAAACACGAACACTCCCACAGTAGTGACACAAAGGATCAGCCACTGGTTTTTGAGGGTTGATCCACTCGTAATTATCACGCTCTATTCTCGCATTGTGTAAGTGGGCCGTTCCTTCTTGACCGGTACATATTAAGCTGCGGTTTCCTCCAGTAGCGATACCGCTTTCTAGCTGCCGTAATGTGACCCATAGAAACTGGAGACCGTCTTGACGGTGAACAATGGTGTACTGTTAGAGCTAGTTATCTTAGTTGTAAAGATGTTCCCCTAAGAGAATTCAATAAAATAATGAACAATCCAGGACTGCCGATACATGATGACATCAGCGTTGCAATTACTGATCGCCTGTGTTCCAGAAAACCATCAACATGACGTGCCATAAACTTGAGGAACAGCAAATACCAAACTTTCGTTGAGTGGCAGAAGAGACTCAACAACAATGTTGTCCAACAATGCCTCCTGTGAAGAAGACGCCGCCACCTGGTTTCAACCTCCCTCGTAGACTATGGTCCACATTGAACCGGATACTAACCAACCATGGGAACTGTGCAGCCTTCCACTACAAGTGGAACAGAATTTCAACGCCTCAGTGTGACTGTGGTGCTACAGAACAGACGATCCTGCACATCATCACCGAGTGCAGCAAAAGAAAGTACAGCGGCAGTGCTAGTGACTTTGCTCTCGTGACCCCAGAGACTATTGGCTATATCCAGAATTTGGATATACGTATATAAATTCTCCTGTATCTCTAGCCATAAGCTAAATAAATAAATAAATAAATAAATAAATAAATAAATAAATAAATAAATAAATAAATAAATCTGTGTGTGTCGTGACGGCATGTTGTCATGAAGTTAAATAAGAAATGGATGATCTCGACATGGCGCTCGTAATATTTTTGGAAGAAGAAGAGTCATCCGAAGACGATAGGAAACGTTCTGGGGGAAGTGGCATTTTTAAGAGTTGTCCTACAGAAGGTGCATATGGAATTTAGTGCGGCGTCATCTGCATTGCAATGAATATAAATTCAGAGGACATTTTCGGTTGACACCAATGTTATTTGATTATGTCCTGAGTTACATAAGTTACGTAACTTCTGTGCCGCACAAAAGAAACAAAAGACCAATATCTCCTGAACAGAAACTCTGTATTTTTTTAGTTACTCTTCACATTATACAATGCCTCGTCATTCTTTTCTTAATCTATTAGTGTTTCATTTTCTTCCATACTTCAATATCATCTTATCAGTGATCCCTCCCTATATTATTATTCTGCTAAGGTCCCATTCCAGTTTTGTACCGAAAATAAGGTCCCATTAACACCAACCTACACATATGAGGTATCTGCAGGTTCAGCATAACCCAATGCGTAAGCAAAATGCACTCACTTACTCTTTAAATGCCTCACAATTAAATAAATACCTTAAACCATGTATATTTACCATGAAATCATGAAAGAATGCAACACGGTAACCATGGTAACAGGTCCAACTATTTCTGTAAGACGCAATGCAATTCCAATTATTACATTACTGTGACAGTTAAAAATCCCTCAATATGCCTTCCTTCGGAGGGGAAGTAAAGCCCGCGGTCCCATGTCATAGATTTATGGCATGTTAAAGAACCTTCCACTAATTACACCTGTGTGAAACTAAATTGTATAGGTTAAGAATGTAAACAACGCTCTTAGGTTGCTACGTTCGTTGCCAAGAGCCGACTGCGGTGGCGTCTAGTAGCTAAGTTCTAAACTAGGCCTGACGGTGGCGTTTGGCTGCAAAAGTAGGAACTATTTGAAAAATTCAAAGTTGCAGTCCATACTTGAATTAAAAAAACAGATACACACACTAATACATTCATCACAATTAACACCGGTTATCAGACAGATTCTACACACACCCAAAGTACACCGCGTTGTCGCAGCCCCTAAACTAAGGAACCAACCAACCAACCAAAGTTTCCAGACGGTTATAAGGTTATCACTGAACCAAATTAAGCTGTAAAATTCATCAATGCATACAGTATAATGCGCTTAAGGGGGTCAAGGGGCACTCTAGAATTTTTTTCTCGCAATTTTCACGTGTGAGTGTGGTACGAAAGGTCGTTTTCACCCGACTATAAAGGGTCTCCGAAAACCACATTTAAAGGCCCTTAAATTAACAGTGTCTGTGATATTCCCAGAAAACTAACTTCGCTCTGATATACCTACGAAGGAATGACAAACCCCTAACCACTGCACCAGTAGCTGAATTGATAAAGTTGATAATTGATAATGAACCCTTATTGATTTGCCGATCAATAAGTCTTCATGATTTTTATTATTATTATTACTTATATCATGACGAATAGAAGGAGAAAGTGAGAAGACTCCTGAAGTTCAAGCGCGCCCCGCCAGGCAGCGCTAGAGTGGACAAGTTCCACACAGCCGGGGTCAGCTGGTCTTAGGGATGGTGCTAAGGGAAACTAATTACTTTATAACTAATACTCTTTTAAAAAGTAATTAGCGGTTACAATTAAAATAGCATGGCAGGGCACATTGGAAAATATAATTCACGGAAATAAGAACTACGGTCTTCATTACATGTTACGGAACACACAGATTCCTGGAATATACAGTCGGAGAAAGCCCAGATCTTTCTCGTAACATCTGCAGGATTAAGGATGTGAGGTTGTAGAGAGCTTGTCTTGCCACTGACTCCTAACGAATTCCTGGCCTTTTTATTTGATTGACTACCATCACAAGTAAAGCCAGCCACCCTCGCCCCAGCCTCTTCTAACTGCAAAATCACCTAGACTTAGAATTTTTGCTAGAATGTCCCCTGGAGTAGCATTTCCGCTTGCATAAACAGCAACTGGCTGCACCCAATATATGCATGAAAGGTACGAACATGAACACTAGAGCGTGATTTGCAAGTACGTTATTCTGGAGGTCAGGTGTGTGTTCACCTAAATCAACTAATCCATCTACTTTATCAGAAAAGCTATTTAACTCGATTTCTTCTCTTAGCTTCTCTTCTTCGAAAATTACAACACCGTAACGTGAATTATCATTCTTTTCTTCCTTAAAATAGTCTGAAATAGCATTTATACTATGCGCAATAACTCCATAAGGGCACTTTAGTCCTTTACAAAGTTTTCTCAAGTGACTTTCTGAAGGCAGAGGCAAGAGATTATGTCGCCGACAATGACGGAATCCTTTCGGTGATTTTATTCTCAACAATAAACACTCTAAAACGAATTCATTGCTGTACCTCATTCCATTGCGAGATTTTTCCTGGCATTTCTTGAGCATAGTGTCTATTATCATCTTTTCCTTCTTGCTAAGGTGTTCGTTATCAGGGGCGGATCCAGGAGAGGGCGAGGAGGGCGACCGCCCAGGGCTCCGCGGTCCTAGGGGGGGGGGGGGGGGGGGGGGGCGCCATGGATTTTTCTACATTTAATTAATTAAGTATACTTTTCAAACTAATTTATAATTCATATTCCTTTCTTCAGTGTAGCTATGACCTCTCGTGACCGTTTAGCAATTTAAGATTTCAGTGAAATAATAGAAGACTTCAGCCGGGAAAAAAGTCGCAAAGTAATATTTTAATATTTCATTGTTTACATAATCTTATTCAAAGGGACATAAAGGTTTCTTTCATATTATTAAAATAATGTACTGTAGTGTATTCAAAATATTGTAACTATTCTTTATTTTATTATTATTAATATTATTATTATTATTATTATTATTATTATTATTATTATTAATATTACCAAACTATTTTCCATTTGATTTGATTTTTTTTCTATTGTTGTGGGCCCCACCTTATCATATCGCCCAGGGCCTCGCAAGGCCTGGATCCGCCACTGTAATCGTTATCTTTGTAATTAAATGCCTGTGAATTTCGAACCTGCTTCTCCAGCAAATTAATTCTCGATTTTGCTGAGTTAAGGCAGGATCTAACGCGAATTAAATTACGGTTAGCATTCTTAAGGCGCCTTTTGAACAATATTATAGTCTTTTCAGCATCAGTAAGTACACTAGAAAATGAAAATCCACTGCCTGCTTCCAGTCTCCGACCGGGTCAGGAATGGAATGAATGAAGCCCCCATCTAGCGGCGAGGATATGAATTGTGCCGGCTGCCGAGGCCTGACGCACTCCTCTGGGGCAATGATTAAATGAATGACAGATGGAATGAAATGATAGTGGAGAGTGTTGCTGGAATGAAATTTGACAGGGAAAACCGGAGTACCCGGAGAAAAACCTGTCTGCCTCCGTTCTGTCCAGCACAGATCTCACATGGAGTGACCGGGATTTGAACCACGGACCCAGCGGTGAGAGGCCGGCGTGCTGCCGCCTAAGCCACGGAGGCTGCAGTAAGTACACTAGAATGACCCAAATTCTTATCAACACTGGATTGACCTTTTAATGCCTCATTCGTTGCTCCACTCCCATCTTCAATCTTCTTTCTTCTTTTACTGGTGGTGTCGAGATTCTTTTTCCTGTTGGGAGCTTTACGGGACTTATTCTCACTACTTCGGTAAATTAGGGGGAAAATGAGGCACTGCTCCAGGTCGTAACTTCCACCACACACGAGAGATTTCCACTTCTTCACCATTCACTATAAAATTACCTGATTTTACTATCAAATCATCAGAGAAATGAATTTGACGAATTCTAATACTTCGCGTTAACTCCGTATCCTTTCGTGGAATAGCTCTGGCCCATTTTTCACATTTTGTAAAAATGAGGAAAAAGTAGACTTATGAGATCGATCCGGGAAAATGTGTGTCTGTCTGTCTGTCTGTCCTTCTGTCTGTCTGTCCTTCTGTCTGTCTGTCTGTCCTTCTGTCTGTCTGGCTGTGTGTGTGCCCCCCCCCCTATCAACTCCTAAACGGCTGCAGCAATCAAAACCAAATTTAGTATGAGTAAAGATGTGCACCGGAATATCTCACGTCCATATTTGAAAATAATGTCAGTGCTACCAACTGCTGAAAAAAACCACTAGAAATTTGAGCTCCATGTTGGATATCTTGGAAGGTATGCATGGGAGCTATTCCAAAATTGGCACACATGTAGATAAGACTATTTCAGTTTAATTTCCAGGAGGCCAACCATGACAGTGTTGCCAAAATAATTTTAAGCCTTCTGATAGGTCCAATGTTTAAATGAATATAACTTCTACACTATCACTTGGATTTTAACCAAATTTTGTATGTAATATCTATACATAAACAGATATGACTGAGCGTATTCCTAAGAGCCACCAGGGCTGCCAACTGTTAATATTTGCTCTCTCTCTATTTATTTATTTTTATCCAAATACCAATATATCCGAAAGTATGCAAGCCAACAGCTTTAAACTATGCACACGTATATTCTGACATTTTAGATTAATTTGGAATAACATATATTCGTCAGTTCTACCAACATGATTATAAGCCTGCTGATAGTACCAATTTTTAAATACATGTAACTTCTATACTATCAGTTGGATTTCAACCAAATTTCGTATGTGCTATGTGTACCATAACAGATATGACTATAAATATTGTTAAGAGCAATCAGGGCTGCCAACGGTTAATAAATGCTGTCTATATTGTTTTTAACCTAATATCAATATATCAGAAAGTATGCAAGCCAACAACTCTATACTTTGCACACGTATAGCACCTGACATTCTAGATTAATTTGGAGTAATTAATACAAGGCAGTGCTGCCAACATGATTCTATGCCTGCTGATATGTCCAATTTTAAAATACATGTAACTTCTATACTAACAAATGGATTTCATCCAAAATTGGCTCAACAAAATATCATAATATTTCAGATTATTTCTGACCAGCACACGCATGACAGTGTTGGCAACATGCTTTTACGCGTGCTGATAGATCCAGTGTCTAACTGCATGTAACGTCCATTGGACTTCAACCAAATTTTGTATTCTGTACCTTAAGAGATGGAACTAAGAATATATTCAGTCACCAGGGCTGCCAACTGTAGTGCTCTATTAGGCTGCATTATACCAGGTATATTTTGAACTAATTAGATATTTCGATATTACCAACTTAATTTCGTCATTATTCTAGATAGGTTCATATTCTGTAGAATAATCATTGGCATGAAAAGTAGGCTGTATAGTTCTTCACGGAACTTCTTGTTCAAATTGATTTGTATTCTTCGGTGGTGAAAAAGATCGTAAATCGTCAACTACTCTACCATATCCTGACTTACAGCCAGGCAATAACCAGTACGGCATGTTGAACTATTAAATTAACAAAGCCGCATAAGAAATATGTTTGAAGTTCACAACACAAAACGCTGATGTACACAAGACACAATGAACTGAATTTAAGACCTGAATGCAAAGAAAATTCAATTTAATTCACACAAATATCTCACACAGTAACTTCTCGCGCACTTTTCTGAGACCCGGCTCGATCCAACAACAGGACACGTTGTTGGACATTATCGCTTGCAGTGCTTGTAGCGGCGGGACCACAAACTACCGTGATATAATGGCGGAGTCCTCACACTAGGTCCTTCTATTCGTCATGCTTATATCCAGGCAGTGCCTGTTGGAGTGGGCAACGGAAGGCAGGTAGTGTGTCGCAACGCTCGCAACAGAGGTGGCGTGATAGTTATTTCTGGGAACGACCGGCTAAGCCAAGTTCAAGGACAAATTCTGACTGAACGCGCATACAATTTGGCGTCATTATGGGCGTGCCAGAGGTGAATTTCCAACCGATACACGATTGAATCAGCGAATCAGAAGAGAGGACGCCTGAACCACGCGGCGAGGTGCGTGCCTTAAAAAGGACGCTGAAAACACGTGTATGAAGAACCGCCGATACGATAGGATTCCGCATGAGTGCATCGAGACGTTTAAATAAAATTAAGAAGTTTGATACTAGTCCCAAGTCTGTGAGTTGAAAACTACAGATTATTTTGTCAGATTGCCCCCACTCCACTCCTTTCTGTCAGTTTCTAATAAATTGACGGTGATGAGTAGTTTGAGACACAACTTTATTGAGCTCTGAGGAGCATAGTTCACGTCAGTCTGAACGAACATTTTATTGTGCTCTTGGGAGCAGAGTTCATGCCAAGCGGAGGGGAGATCTCTAGTTGAGACAAGCGACTCGGCATAAGTAATTTGTGAGACTGTTAAATGCCAGCTACGTGGCTGACTAAGATTGTAATATTTTTCTGTAATATTTTTGTGTTATATTCTGTGATGTATATGTGCGTGTGAATTAAGCAAATGCTTAGATAGGGCCAGTTCGACGTGGAAAAATCGCCCAGGACTCTTGAGTGAAAGTCAGTAGCTCATAGCGATTTTAGCAGGATAGAGTTTTAATTTTAAACATTTCTTTTTAAGAAGCCACGCCAAGATGTCTACAGCAAGGTCGATTGGTGGAATGATGTGCTACGCCTCTACCAGAATGTCGACGATGACGGAGTAGATTTCCCGTGGGGGAATGCACTGGGATGGAGGTTGATTTTCTGCAAGCTGGTCGATGATGTACAAACCATTGATTTATTCAATATGTAGCTAGATTAGACGCGGGAACGTGTAAATAATTTTATTCATGGTTTTTCTTGTGTATTTTAGATTTCGTGCGCCGACACTCTTTTCTTTTAATTATACGTTGGCACGTGGCCAAAATATTTGTGTGATTGTATTTTTTTCTTATGAGTCATTATTAGTAGGCACGGCGCGTGCATTTGGATTTTATTCATGCGAATGCTGAGTTCGTCATGGTCGATAAATGGTGCTGTATTCAAATTCATTTTAAGTAGGAGAAGGGGGTAAAAGTTGTTAGATGTTTTACGAACAGGTTTTATTCATACTAGGGTTGCCGAGCGCAGCACGTTAAGATGTCACTGTAGAACACCTTAGTTCTATATTTTTGAGTTTTTTTATATCCCTTTTCAGGGTCTTCAGTCACGGACTAGACTGGGATCGCAAGTCGGTGGAAATATTTATGTCTTTTATTTCAGGTTTCTGTCAAACCCATACGTGTGATTCTGGTGTGTGTATTGTGTCAAGGTGTGTGTATTTGATTCTTCGTGATGAGGGGTAGAATGTGTCTACTTCCCTCAAATTTTGATGGTATTTTATGGAAAGGCAGAGCGCTCTTGGAGGCTACTGTACCTTGTCCTGTGCTGATTCTTGGATTTCCTTGGGAAATGCTAAGATATTTTTATTTGACACACACACGTATATTATGTGCTATTGGGAGCACGCTTCTTCGAGACTCGAGCCATTGCTACGGCAGGTCGAGGTATGTTTACACGTGGGTTGACAGATGTGCAGATTCCACTTTGCGCCCGTCTATGTCTGGTAATTCATCGTTTAGGCAGTCCAGCTGACCGACTGACCCCTGTAAGCTATCTGTAGCAAACCTGTTCTTGCAATGATCTTTGGATCATAATATTAAATTGGAAGTTCGCCATGTCCGTTACGAATTACCGCATATCGTATGAAATGAAATAATTGTTTTATGATATAAATGTTGGCTTTGAGCCTAGTGATTTCTGTGACTCATTTCATTTGCTTATATGTCTCTGTTTCTAAGCGGAACTTTTTTGTGACATCATTCGACAGCCGCTAGAAAGTGGTGCCGCTACTGGAAGAAAACGGAGCTTTACGTGCACAGTGGTGTCTCCACGCACAGTGAGCCTTCATACCTTTGTGTTCACTGCAAATAAAGTGCGCCATGTGTCCTCGGTAGCCCATATGGATATTGAGTAGTTTCAGTGATCTCCTCAGGCTTTAAAAATAATTATCCACGTGCTTACGACTGGCCACGGCTGGCCATCTTTACTTATCAGTTTCACGCCCGTCATAAAGAAACCATTCAAACAGACAAGTAGTTCCGTGACGAACTAAAAGGCCTACTTTTCTTAGAATTCATGAATTAATCTAAAATGTTATGATCTATTATTGTGCCAATTTTGGATGAAATCCATTTGTTAGTATAGTAGTTACATGCATTTAAAATTTGGACAAATCAACAAGCTTAGAATCATTTTGGCAGTACTGACGTATACTAGATACTCCAAATTAATGTAGAAGGCGTGTGCAAAGTTTCGAGCTCTTAGTTTGCATACTTTCTGATATATTGGTATTAGGATAAAATACTAGAGAGAGCATTTATTAACAGTTGGCAGCCCTGGTTGCTCTTAAGAATATGCATAGTCATATTTGTTATTGTACACATAGTACATACGAAATTTGGTTGAAATCCAATTGATAGTGTAGAAGTTACATACATTTACAAATTAGACTTATCATCTGGTTTAGAATCATATTGGTAACACTGTCATGTATGACCTCCTGGAAATTAAACTGACATATTAGTATCTATAGCCTATGTGTGACAACTTTGGAATAGGTCCCATGCATACCTTCCAGGATATCCAACATTGAGCTCAAAATTCAATTGCGATTTTTCAGCAGTTAGTAGCACTGACATCATTTTCAAATATGGCCTTGAGATATTCCGGCATAGATCTTTGCTCATACCAAATTTGGTTTCCATAGCTGAAGCCGATTAGGAGTTGATGGGGACACACACACACACACACACACACACAGCCAATCAGACAGACAGAAGGACAGACACACACACATTTTCCCGGATCGATCTCATAAGTCTACTTTTTCCTCATTTTTGCAATATGAGAAAAATAGGCTAAATATTCAGAACTTTAATTCACAAACACAAATTTTCTGAGAAGCCCACCCGACAAAATACAGGATGGATAGAACAGCGTAAAAGGAGAGGGAGATATTGGGAAGGGAAGAAGAAAGAGTGCTAATAAGTTCAAACGTGCTCCTTAGTTGGGCATAACGAATTTTAAAAAATAACAATAAAAATAATAATTAATCTCTACGTAGTGTAAAACAAAGTCCCAGATTCTAGAATGTAACGGGCAATCTCGAGAACCAGTGGAAGGAATTTGATGCAGTTTTCACCATTCTGATCTTGAGGAAGGTTTCTGTAGAAACTAATTTATTTGTAACGATGTCAGTAAAGGAGAAATAATTTCAACTCTGAGATTTGCTGATGACATCGTCATCTTGGCCGACACGCCTGAGGATTTGAATGAGTTTTTGAATGGTATGGACTCCGTCTTACGGAAAGAATACATGATGAAAATTAATAAATGTAAAACAAAGATACTGGAATGCAGCCGAAATAAATCAGAAACCTCTATGGACATCAAATTGGCAGGTGAAAAGCTGAAGGAAGTAGGAGACTTCTGTTACTTAGGAAGCAAAATAACCAGTGATGGACGAAGCAAACAGGATATAAAAAGTAGGTTGGTTCAGGCAAGGAAAGCATTTCTACAAAAAAGGAATCTGTTGACATCGAATATAGATTTAGGTGTTAGGAAGTCATTTTTAAAAGCCTTTTTCTGGAGCGTGGCGCTCTATGGAAGTGAAGCCTGGACTATTGGTGCAGCAGAAAAGAGGAGAATTGAAGCATTTGAAATGTGTTGTTACAGAAGAATGATGAAGATCAGATGGGTAGATAGGGTCACAAACGAAGAGGTATTAAGACGAGTGGGAGAGGAGAGATGTTTCTGGCGACTGCTAATGAAGAGAAGAGATAGGTTAGTAGGACACATACTAAGACACCCAGGAATAGCAGGCTTAGTTATGGAAGGAAGGGTTGAGGACAAGAACTGTAGGGGTAGACCAAGGTTAGAATATGTTAAACAGATGGCCTCGGATGTAGGGTGTGGTAGCTATGTAGAGATGAAACGATTAGCTCAAGACAGGGAGGCATGGAGTGCTGCAACAAACCAGTCAAAAGACTCAAGACTCAAACAACAACAACTACAGTGAAAAAGTCGAAACAAAATGGCGTCCGTGCGCTTTTTAAGCTTCCGCTGGGCAAACCGTTAAAAATATCTCAGGGTGGCAGGAAATGTTCTCCGCAGTACCTACATGCGTCTGCGAGAGCTATCATTAGTACTGTAGTTACGTTGGCAGCACTACTGTCGCTTGTATCAAAACAAACTAACAGTAAACTTTGTTCTCACCACAGCCATTCATAAAAGATGCTGGAAGAGCTGATAACACATACGCTCGCTTAATGCAATACACACTGACGATTTCGACAGTCTACAGCCCACATGATTGTGTGGGATTCACCCTGTCAAGGACACCGTGTTACCTAAACTGCTGATGCTATCTCTGGTAGAAGCGAGCAGTCACTGCGGAGAAAATATCCTGGCGCGGGGTACTATGAGTGTAAGAATTGTACAGAATGAAAAGTTCTACAAAAATGTCCGCGGCAGCACATCTCTATCTTTAATACATCGCCCACTACAGTATATATGTCTTAACGTTTTCATTTATTCCAACAATCTCCATCCAATTACTAGCTTCGAGCCAGTTTGCGAGATAGCTGGCTGGCGAGCGAGCCTACTGTATCACCCCAGACACTGTAGAGTCGTGTCGAGTTAAGACTTCAGAGAAGAGTGGATGTGTTTGGAGTTTCCCTGGAAGTGCAACTCGGCTTTTCTTTACATCACCTGTGAACTTTTCGTTCCGCAGAATACACAGTCAAGTTTAGATTGGACGGAAGGGGTGTTTGTGATTCATGCACCTCCCCATTCTTAAATTACGTCTGACAAGAATTCGTTGCAGATTCTATCTCCATGATAATATAATTAATAGTCCAGTCAGCGATTTTAACCCTTCATGCCGAGATGGAAAAAGGATATAGGTCGTAGTTCATTGAAATCGAAAAAAAAATACGCTTATCACATAACAATGAAACTGAGCAACAAATAATTTCTCGATTGTCACAAGAGACACAAAGAAAGAATTCACAAAGACAAAGGGAGTCATCCCCAAAGTTCCTATGACACAGGGACGAAATGTTCATAGTTTGTGGTCCGATGAAGAGAATTCTGCTATGAATTATGATTCCTCCATAAATTATATAAATGATGCTTCAGTTTCCGTGCGAAGCCGGGGGGGGGGGGGGGGTTGCTCGTTTATAATAATTAAATGCCCCCTACTGATATGGAAGAGGTAGCCTATGTAGGAAAATACAAACATTGTTAGAAAACATGGAATACACTACTTCAAAAAAGGCCTATTAGCATAACACTTTTCTCATTCCTGAGCGTAACATTGATGTCGAAATGTAAATATTATATGACAGAAGACTGTATCATAATGGGGGTCATTAATGTACTACTTTTCATTATAATACAGTTTCTCCAAACAATCAGAGCTCAATATTTTCATTCACTGACCAATTAGGAAAGGATAGCTTCGCACATGCACTCAAAATCTAACATGTCGGCCTTGAATTACATGGTTTGAAAGTTGACAATGTAGCCTATATTGGATCAACCATTATAGTTACAATGCCAAACACAAAGACAAAATCAGCAGAAACCTTTGCGGTAACAGGAAAATACTATGAAATATGCAAGAAATTTAGGAATCTACGTCCAGAAGTATGCAACACCATCCTTCGAGCCATTACCGACATGGAAAGGGTGCACCGTCCCTAATGTTTGCTTAAACAAACTGGGCAATATTGCAAATGAAATAGCACTGTACCTTAATATCCGCAACTCCAATTTCTACACAGGGCATTCATTACATTCGTACGATTTCACCGACAATTTTAGTGAATACTGTTGTTGACATAAACACACCAGAACGTCATGGAGGAAGCAGCATATGACATTAGTTCCACGGAAATTATATCCAGCTCTCTGTTAGGAAAATGGATTTCCTATGTGAAACTTTTCCGACAGATGTCATAACTGTTCTATTTGGGAGTCAATTGATTTGCCTTCCGTTGACATTCTATACGCATCGAATTTAAAGAATAACTAGTTGATAATACGATACATTTTTATTTTAAAGCGCTTGTAACAGCCAATTTTGTGTTAGTACCTGTGCGCTATCTGTTGGTGCTACTTCAGGATAAACAAAGTTTCAAAGGTTTCAAAGCTTTGGAATTCGTTATTGGGTAGAGATCAAATGCTGAGCCCACACAATTCCCAAGAAGAAGAAGATGTCAAACGACAGAATCTCGACAGATATTTATGAAAATTTATGTTAGAACCTACAGCATAATAAAGTTATAATTATCATCGAATATAGTCACACGCAACTCGCCTATAATGGTAATTAAGACACGGATATGTTTATAAAACGAGCAAAGCGATTATAGGCTCGTTGCATAATGCACTATTTTGGAATACTTATAATAATAACATATTCATGATTCAATATTTGTCAGTGTGGCGGAGTGATTTATAACTTTTGTTTTACCACATGAACCCGCCAACGACAGGTATCAAACTTAGTCAACTAATAAAAATCAAGCATATATTAACAATTATCGCTGCCTATTGATTATTTTCAATGATCCATATTATTGCCCGTGTTCTGTTTAGGTATACGTTTGTTGTTCCTGATGTTATCAGCTGAAGTGCCATAAAACACTAGCGTTGTGTTTACCTTTGTTGTTTCTTCTCATGCATACGTCATTGTTTATTAGTTTCTCGTTCAGCCCTGACAGTTACGCCTCATCAAGTTTTAGATTCCCATCTAAATTATTTACAAGTGGTAGGGCAGGTCTATATTTTAAAATAGTTTATTGGACTGCTTGTCTATGCATGCACGGCTTTCTCTTTTTGTTCTGCTGCGGGTGCCATTATGAGACTCGACCAGCTGAGAGCACTGCAGGGGAACATGTGTTTACAATGAAACATAATTATATTCCCCACTTCTCAGTACAAATCACTTAATGTCCTATAAACATATAGTTGATAGGTGTACTTACAATGTTTTAATAGGCAGATGTAACAGTATATTACGTTTTCACAAAAGGAAATTCTAATGTATTGCTTGTTTTAAGGGACTAAGTCATTATCTACAGGATATGGAAGGATCACCCAGTTGTTTATACCATTGGCGTGACTATGGGGGCTGATCTGGGAGATCATTACCCCTCTCCCTTTCCCGCCCCTCCCCCACACCCCCTCACCAGAGCTAAATGAAAAAAAAAATACGAAATTCACTTAACCCTTTATAGGTTGGTGGTCTATATATTAACCACCTATTGGTGGGACATTTATATTGTCAAAGATGATGATAGTTGAATCTTTCAGCCATATTTCGACGAATTTACAGAAGGAAGTGCTAGTATTTCTAAAACTCAAATATTATAAATGCATCTCTTTGACCTAGGAGCTGGATAAAATTTTGATAATGTACGTATAAATAAAAACAAAACAAAAGCAAGTGTAACAATAAAGCAAAATATAAATATAGCAAATAAATTATTAAAATACTCAATAAAAATAATCCAATCTCCTAAATGTGTTCCTGTCAGGAATTTCTCGGTCTAGAATATCAATTTGCCTGAGATCTATTTCGCATTCCTGGAACCATCTCGGCCTTGTTGCCTTAGACCTAATGAAACTCCATATTCTTTTCGTTAATCGATCATCAGTCACCTCAAGAATGTTACCTCAAACTTAACACTTGCTTAAACTGTTCAATTTTGAGCTTTTGCACATCAATAGGTGTAAATGAAACGTATCACATGCTATCGAGATCAAACACGAAAACTCGTAGGTATGCTTTCATTGATTAGCCTGTATCTAAATTACCCATGCCTACCTCTCCACCCTGCATAAAGCAAAAAACAAATGATAAAACAAAAGCCAAAGCAAAAGACAATAATCATGAAACGATTAACAAACAAAAAAGCAAACACAAAAAATTAATTCGAAACCAAATTAAAAGCAAAAAAACGAAACAAAAAAAATCAAAAGTCAATGATAAATGCCAAAGCAGAAAATAATAAACACGAAAGCATAAACAATAAACATAGCAAACACAACAAAAATTAAAAACAAAATCAAAATTGAAAGCAAGAAAAGAAAACAAAAACACAAAGCAAAAAACAAAAGTCAATAACAAAAGCCAGAGCAGAAAAGAATAACCACGAAACCATAAACAAAAAGCACAAAGAAAGAAAAAGAAAAACACAAGCAAAACTAAAAGCAAATACAAACAAAAATCAGAGCAAAAAGCCAATAACAAAAAATTAAAAACAAACACAAAATCATAATTAAAACAAAACGCACAAGAAAAACAGAAACAAAACCTAAAACAAATTCTAAATTTAAAACAAAAGACAAAGAAAAAGGAATTCATTTGTAAATAATCGTTCTGTCTTATAAAGGGTATAGAGCTAGTAAAACGCCCTTCATAGCTTATTAGTTCAGCGCTCATCCCCCGTTCAGAAGTAAATCCTAGTTACGCCACTGATTTATACTGCCCTGGAGCTCTGTCGTAAATGTTTTGGAGAAGGGCGTCTGTTCTGTTCTGTCTGAATAGTTTGAATTTTCTGATGAAATTTTCTATTTTCCCTAGGAAAGGCGTATATTTTTTTTATTGTTGCCCGTTAGAACAACCTGGATGCTATACAGGGAAATATATCGAAATATTTAAGAAAAAATGTTTTATGGTTAACATACAAGGAAAGAACGAAATTTATTTATTTATTTACGGTATTTTTTAATTTATATATTTAATACATAAAACCCTAAAAGGTTCATTCTAAATTACGGCTCCACAGTTGGAAACGATAATCTGTGCTACCACATTTTCTACCACTTCTTAAACGGCTGATCATTTTTTTTAGCAAACGTCGTACAACGGAAGTGATAGCTACAAAACCCTGATTTCTATCCCTCTTGAAGGTTTAGCTGCTGTCAATGAAAAATAGTATAAACTAACGCCAACTTCATGACAACCCTTCAATAATCCGTGAAGGAGTGATCCCCCGAATGCTGGCATTGCATTTCGTACACACGAAGCTGGCAAGATACCTTAGTTGAGATAATTACGACTTGTGGTGAAGTACTGTAGCCTACCTCGTATCCCGTGAACATGGTTAGGTATGGAACAAAGCATCGAATTTTCCTAGTGGAAACGTATCTTCTCAAGAAGAAGTCTTTCAGTAAATGAGTTCGTACGTTTCAGCGCCGTTCGATTTTAAATTGTCGGGGAACCTCAAACGAAATGTATACAGTTACAATCCGCGTACTCTGTAGGTTCCCGAGAACGATATAACTGCACTGATACGAAATATCAGTGAGGATGAATTACAGTGAGTGAAGCAAAACTTCCTATGTTGGTGCAACGTGTGTTTAGAAAATGAAGGAAAACATTTCCAGCAACTACTCTGAAATTTTTTAGTTAATGATGATTATTAAATACGTTAAAAAGTGTAATTATTATTAATATTATTATTATTATTATTATTATTATTATTATTATTATTATTATTATTATTATTAATAGGCTCTCGGTGATTTTAACGCCCAAGTAGGAAGAGAGAAAAAGTTTAGGAATATAGTTGGAAACTATCCTGCACATAAACGAACAAACAAAAATGGCGAACGGCTGATTGACACCTGCAAAAATAACAACCTAGTTTTGAAATCTACTGCGTTTAAACATCTTCCTCGGAAAGCAAAGACATGGAGACATCCAAATCCACTTATGGGTGAATTTCAACTGGATCATGTGGCAATATCAAAAAAATCAGATCGTGAAATCCAAAATGTGAAGGTCCTGCGTAATGCGAATATAGACTCAGATCATTATCTGTCCCTTATTAAAATGAAAGGTATTCCGTTTAGGAACAATAGAGTGAATGTTGAAAAGGGAATGAAAACGCAAAAGTACAACATCGGTGGTCTGAAGTCAAATAACAACACTTTTGCGGAAACACTCCACAACAAACCAAAATATGGAACATGGTTTACTTTAAGGAACGCCATTGTTACTGCGGCTTCGGAATCCATTCCTCTTGATAGAACGCGCAAGCATCCATGGTGGAACGGTCAATGTGATCACGCAATAGAGGAAAGAAGAAAAGCTTGGATCAAGTGGAATAACAAGAAAGACGATGTGAACCTTGAGAACTTTCTCTGCATCAGGAAAGAAACTTGTAAAATTTTAAAATTGTCAAAAAGAAATTTCCATAAATCTCAAATTATTCAAATTGAAGATGATTTTCAAAGGCACAAAACAAGGGATTTCTATCAAACTTTTAAACACCAACTGTCCAAATACGTCGCCCCTACTCTTCACATCCGAGGATCTGATGGTAAACTTAATCTCAATAATAAAGACTGTGCTAAAGCTTTTGGAGAATATTTTGAAACCCTTTTGAACACGGACATACCTACTGAACAACTTGCTTTCTATCCTAGCATTGCATACCACGACAGTTCACCACCCTCCGTCGAAGAAATAACACAAATCATCAAGGCGCTAAAAAATAATAAAGCCTCTGGGGAGGATAGTATTGTGGCTGAATTATGGAAATATGCAGATAATGACTCCATCATTTGTCTCCAGAAAACCATTGAAGAAATATGGCATAGTGAAAAGTTGCCGGAGGATTGGACTTCTGCCATCATTCATCCTATACATAAGAAAGGGGATAAATCCGACCCAAATAATTATAGAGGTATTTCACTGGTATCGGTAACGTACAAAATATTTGCAAGGGCTCTTCTGAACAGAGCAGAACCGATATTAGACCGTCAGTTAGGGGAATATCAAGCTGGGTTCAGGAAATCAAGATCCGGTCCTGAACAAATTCATAACATTAAGACCATAATTTCCTACTGTACGGTACGATCAAAACCTTATGTTGTGATTTTTGTGGACTTTCAAAAGGCTTATGATTGCATTCATAGAGACACAATAATTAACACCTTACGTGAGTTTGGCCTAGACAATAAATCAATTAATTTGTTCAAAGCAAGCTTAGAAAACACCATTTCTAAGGTCAAATTTCGTGGTGAATTGTCCGAAGCCTTTGCAATCAAGACTGGCTGTAGACAAGGTGATCTGGGATCACCGATGCTGTTCAACTGTGTCTTGGAAAAAATTATAAGAGAATGGTTAACAATCTTACCAAATAATTATGGTATTCGAATTGGTTATAAAAAAGAAGACCTGAATATAAACTGTCTCGCTTTTGCAGATGACATTGCTTTGTTCGCTAATTCAATGGAAGAGGCCACTGACCAACTTAATAAACTACAAATCATAGCTGCTAAAACTGGACTTAAAGTGGCCTTCCATAAAACTAATTTTATCACAAATGTCAAAGATGCCTCAAAATTCATCACGATTGGTCTGCAAAAAATCAAAAAAGTCCAAAAATTTAAATACCTAGGCGAATGGATTACCCCTAATAATTCAGAAATAGCTGCCATTGAGAGCAGATGTAACAAATTGGAAGGTGCCTTTCAAACCTGCAAAAACATTTACAAAAGTAAAAGCTTGTCCCGGAATGTCAAACTTTGTCATTATAATACAGTAATTAGGCCGTCAGTACTGTATGCTGCAGAATGCTTACAGATGACAAACAAAGGCCCATTGAGAAAATTAGAACTTAAGGATCGGAAAATTCTATGGAAAATATTAGGACCTGTTAATGATAATGGTACTTACAGAAGAAGACATAACAATGAATTATTTGAACATATAGAAGATTTGGTTAGTGTGATGAGAAAAAGGAGAATGTCTTTCTTTGGACATTTGGAGCGGATGGAGCATCATCGACTTTCATATCGAATCCACTCATCAATCTCTAAAAAAAATTCCTATTGTAAATGGTCGATGCAAGTTAAAAAGGACCTAACAGAAGCTCGAATCAATCAAGCTCTGGTTTGGGATAGGAACCTGTTCAGAAAGGCGGTTAAATCAACTAGTAATCTACACCCTTTAACATCTGTGATGCCTCGCCCTCACTGCAAGTGGACGGAAGAAAGGAGAGCTGAACATTCGTCAAGAATGAAGATCTACTGGCAGACAAGAAAACAAGCTTTACAGTGATCATATGAGTGAAGAACATCGTGGTCCATTGATGGCCGAAACGACTCAAAAAAAAAAAAAGGCTCTCGTGTAGTAGTCTATACGTTGCCCGTTTCGAAAGTGCGTTATTTTACTTAGTAGCGCTCTGAAAATGGTTTGTAATTACTCTGCCACGTTATTTAAGCCATTTGCCATTAACAATCACCGCGTAAACACTTCCAAAATAAGGAAATTGTCAACATTAACTTTCAAGTAATAAACTTATCAAAAAGCACGTCGCTATGTTTGATTACGTAATGCTGTCAACTTACTGATTGTACTACTAGGCAAAACCATTGGCCTGGATAAAGATTATTGATGCGTGACTACCCCCACTGTGCGTGACAAAAACCTGGGCTGTTTATATTAGCCTAACGCGGCCCGCAGAGCCACGCTACCTAACCTTTATTGGTCTGGACGAAAACCATTGGTCTGGATGAAAATATTGGTCTGGAAACAATAATGTTGG
The DNA here is from genome assembly GCA_946902985.2 of Meconema thalassinum. Taxonomy (NCBI): domain Eukaryota; kingdom Metazoa; phylum Arthropoda; class Insecta; order Orthoptera; family Tettigoniidae; genus Meconema; species Meconema thalassinum. The sequence continues at coordinate 2,064,508,501 of OX336388.2, read as the reverse complement.
CACTCTGAAATAATACAGTAACACTCTCTAACAATAAAATATTCAACTCCTGTTTAACATTGGCCATTTCTATAGAAATTTTTTCGGATATTAATGGCGCCGGGCAACGTATACTACACGAGTTCCATAATAATAATAATAATAATAATAATAATAATAATAATAATATTTATATATTTATTTATATTGAACCCTTGCAAAGAAGCATATGAGACTCAATTTCGGGGAGTGTAACAGCCCATTTCGTAAAGTTGTTGTTAAGCGCTTCTTATAACATGCAGGGTAACATACAACAAAATAACATGCAGGAAAAAGTGAATACCAGGATTAAAATATATGAATTTAATAACAGATCAACAACTTTACACTATTTACAACAACAAAAACAACAAGGTCTCCCAAATGACACCCACTTGAATTAAGTAAAAATTGCCAAACGGGCCTGATCTCAGGAGAGATCGTAAACAACTGGACCAAATGTCCCAAATACTGCAATGACTTGTGCGTGTGCAGCTTTTCTACATGCGTTACGATGTGTACAAATTAATGCGAGATTCGTTACCATCCAGTAAACCTTCAGGGGACGAATCTGCATTGTCTTAGAGCTAGACAGACACGAGGAACCAACTAAACACTAATTAAACTAATCCGACACTTCCTACACTAAATAAGATAAAAATAATTTCCGCATAAAATTGGAATCAAAGAACTGCCGTAGCAAACAACATTAACGCCTAAAATTAGAACTTTTCAAATCAACACAAATAAATCAACACGTGACCAATCAAGAAAAAATACACATATGGCCGCTTGCCATTTTTACAAGAAAATACAAAATACACCCAGCGGTGTCACAACAGACAAATCTAAAAATGAAATGAGTCATAGAAATCACTAGGCTCAAGCCAACATTTACATCATAAACAAATATTTCATTTCATACGATATGCGGTAATTCGTAACGGACATGGCGAACTCCCAAATTAATTATGATCCAATGACCATTAAAAGAACAGGTTTGCTAGAGATAGCTTACAGGGGTCAGTCGGTCAGCTGGACTGCCTAAACGATGAATCACCAGATATAGACGGGCGCAAGGTGGAATCTGCACATCTGTCAACCCACGTGTCAATTACCTCGACCTGCCGTAGCAAAGGCTCGAGTCTCGAAGAAGCGTGGTCCCAAAGCACATAATATACGTGTGTGTGTCAAAATAAAATATCTTAGCATTTCCCAAGGAAATCCAAGAATTAGCACTGGACCAGATACAGTAGCCTCGAAGAGCACTCTGCCTTTCCATAAAATACAACCACAATATTTGAGGGCGGTAGGCACATTCTACCCCTTGTCACGAAGTATCAATACACACACCTTGACACAATACACACACCAGAATCACACGTATGGGTTGGACAGAAACCTGAAATAAAGGACATAAAATATTTTCCACCGACTTGCGCTCCCAATCTAGTCCGTCACTAAAGAACCGGAAAAGGACTCAAAAAAAACTCAAAAATATAGAACTAAGGTGTTCTACAGTGACATCTTAACTTGTTGCGCTCGGCAACCCTAGTATTGTACCCTTCCATGGTTTCTAGGATGCCGACTCTAGCTCGGGGTAATGGTCTGTCCGGTGTGGCTCTAACTTAATTTAAACACCCTAGAAATATCGTCAAGGATCACAGGAGGCTTAACTTAAAATCAGTATGTCAGAGAACTCCTAATATAAAATAATTTATTCACAAAACATCATCTCCCATTTGCTCCCATCCGTAGACAATAAAACAACAAAATATACTCCCTTAAATTATTCTAATCAACAAAATCAAAATGCAAAAGGTAAATTAATCACACTGGCTGAAACCAGGAAAAGAAAAATAATCTATTTCACTGTAATCCACTGCTTCAAGTTCAAACATAAAACGTCAACAGACTTAATTCATCAAAACTATGGCCTGAATAACCCAGCCATTCTATCAAAAAATATGCGCACTCATGTTTATAACTTGCAAAATTGGTTTCTGGGGTTCGGACATGTTCTCTCGTACAATCATCATTCTACCTCACAAGAGTCAAACAATGAAGGCAACAGACTTATTCTAGGCCACAGGCATGTGAGCACGTTCTAGCTTATAAACAATTAATTCACTCAGAGCCATGACTCAGCTAATTACGGTAAAACAAACAAGTCAAATACATGAAGTATCAAATAAACACACTTCGGTGGCCGATGCCCCGTTACTTTAATAAGCAAACAACTATAATGAATGCACTCAAAATGATATCACAATACAAGACGTCGCTTCCTGAAGCGGTACAAAAAGAAACAAACCCTGAGAAGCTAGACTACCTTCCCTCAAAGAAAACAATACCATCCAACGTGGTCCCTCGACCTTGTGACAGACACTCTCACACCATAATAAACCAGCTGGGCGGGCAACAACCTCCGCTGCTACTTTCAGAATTCAGACGGCTGGCCACAATCTTATACCTGCTTTCTATGACTGCCTTGGGTTCGAGCTGTACAGTTACCTTTCCGACGGAGCTATAGCGCACTCTCAGACAATGAATTCAATCATTTCACTTACCAATTATATCATCGTAGACTTGTGGGAATTTCGCCTCCGCCTTAAATTCACTTACCATTTTATATCATCGTAGAACACGGGAATACCACCTCCGTTATTAATTTCAGCTCAACCCAGGATCAACTCTCAACATTTTCTGAATATTATATTATCATCCAGCCATTTTGTCTTACCTTTCTTTACCTTGGTGTGATTATCAATTACCATACCTACTGTTCACATAATTTTAGTGTCACTACTGGTCTTTGTCACAATGTCAAGCTATCTCCCCCATATTAGCTTTTACGTTAATATCGTGCGTAAGCACTATCAACCCAATTATTCCCTTAATTGTGCATTCAGCAAAGTTACTGACACCCTCAAACAAAACACATTTAAACAAGATTTGATGCTCATATGCTAATCTTACATTATACAACACACAAAAACATCATATATGACAAATCTACACAAATCTACACAAAACATGCCTGCTGTGCCCAACATATCTATTTTATCATAATTGCTTATGATCGAGATAAACTTATCCGATTCTAATGATGGCATATGCTATGGCAAACATGCCCCATGCAATATCTACTTATCTCGTATTCATCATGATGGTGATGCTCTGGTCCTTGATATCAGTCTTCTGGGTCACTTGGTTCATCTTGCAAGGAGGATAATTTACACATGGTTTCCAAAATTCACCAAAGCAAAGGTCCACTGTGAATTGTTATTATTATTATCACAATGCACGGTTCTCGCGTATGACGCTTCTACCTCCTACAGCTATCATCAACCTACTCAATTCAGCTGATAGTTCATAGCGTCCTATATCACTGACTTTACTACTAATAGCACGTGTGGCTATCTCTATCATATAACTGTGTCGTACTTTCACGGTATGCACACTCACGATACTGTTCCGGTTCGCACTCGCGAATACTTAGCGATATTCAAATGTCCAAAGATAGAACTGCTACTACTTTTAAAATCTGTCAATATTTCAGAACGCGGCGATTATAGGCTCGCGTCTATGCAATGCTCAAAGTAGAACTTGTAAAATTATTAATATTTCAGACCTCAACGAGCGTGGGCTAGCGCCTCATGCAGCGCCCGGAATTGAACTGTTTTCGCTGCGTCTCCAGCTATTATTTATATGATTTCTCGTAGAAGTACTTGGAGTGGGGAGCTTTTAAAATTTATTTCCATAATAACACTCGCATGAATATGCAAATTAGCTCATTTGAACGTCCTCATTTCTAAAGTCTCAATGGCTTCTTTTAATCCAAAATCCGATCGTTGGATCCTTATATAATGAGCTCCGTAATTCTCTTCATTGTTCCTTAATTTTGGCGGGATTTGGTCGCGTCTCGCGTCCCTCGCTGCTATTGGTAGTGTCAAATCCACCCCCTGATTTCATTTTAATTCTGGCAAAAATCACAGAATGATCCAATTTAAATTTTGAAGATACTTCTGAGAGGCTGGGATTGTCACCCCTCTACGATGGTGTAATTCCTGTTTCTGCATTTTAATTACTGCACCAATTTCTCTCAAATGGGCGTGATTTATCTAGTGAGTGTTCGTTGAAATTTTCGTATTTACCCGCTTGATTGAAATACCGTTTCGCGTTGTCTGAGCGCATGTGGTTACCAGATGTTGGCTTTCTCTTCCTCTCTGCATTGTCCGCGCTAGGTGAAAGTTACAGCAAAAGCACGTACGGGCCTCCCATTGTTGTGCTCTGGTCTACAGGCAACGTCTTTTCTTACATCAGCTTTGAAACATGAATAAAATCTTGTTGAAATAAATATGTAGAATTTATGCAATCACAGATGCATAAAGGTTACATTATCCTTCTGCAAAGGAAAAAAATCTATATGGAACGTATGATTTTTTTCTTCAATCCCGATCCGCCTCACGGATGCTGTAATGTTCTGCCGTCACTCCTTATTCTGTTTACTTGGTTCGCCACTGCTGGTCACACGCAGGGATTCCCTTGCTACTATTCCTGTGTCTCCCTTTCCACATTCTTGGTAGGATTAGTGTCTCGGCCGTCTGGTGCAGGTAGCTATTGTCTGCTTGTCTCGCCAAGTACTCTCACTTCACGGTCGTTCACTGTAAACACCGGGTCTGTTTATGACTGTCTACTTCCTCGTTCCACGTGCATTTGGCTCATCTTAATTCGATTTCCATAATGTTGACACCCGCAGTATTCCGTGGTTGATCAACCGGTTCCCTTTCATGATACACTTTGAGCTTTGAACAATTTGCTATTGACGTGTTTCCGCCGTTTATGTCCTGTATCTTATACGCATTGTTTCCCAAATTTCTTACGATGCGGTAAGGTCCTATGTACGGGAAACACCATTTATGAAACACTTTGTTTGCAGGATCAGAGATAGGTGGTCTCTTCAATAAAACTAATTCACCGGCGTTCAATTCCCTGTGAAAGCGTTTCCCTTTTAGCCTTCTTAATCTCCTGTCAGCTTGTTCTCTCATATACGTGACCGTTCGTTCGATTCTCAGCTGTGGTGCTGGCTGCGGATCCCTTGGGCAATCTAGTACTGTTGTCCAAGATCTCGGTGGTTGCTGGTTCAAATGTAACGTGTATGGAATTTGTCCAGTTGACTCATGACGTGTCATGTTAATGCCAATTTCTATGTTTTTCAAGGTATCAGCCCAACGATGATGCTCTGTAGGTATGAACATGCGGATATGCTTAGAGACCTCTCGTAAGACTCTCTAGCTAGGATTGCTCTGTGGATGGCGTACGCTAGATAATACATGTTTGATGCCTAGCTCATTTAATCCACGCTTAAATTGGGCTGATGTGAAGTAACTCCCATGGTCGGAAAGTATAAATTCTGGCTTTCCCATCGTAGGTATAACACGATTCTTGATTCGGCTTAGGACCTGTTTCGATGTTGTCTTCTGGATAGCACATATAACAACAAACTTGGAGAAGATGTCCACGCACACAAGGACATGTCGCTCTCCTCTACGTCCTTTCGGCAGTGGTGCCATGCAATCTGTCGCAATGAGCTCTAATGGTTTCTGTGGCAATAGTGGCTTTGGGTATTGTCTCATGAGGAAGTTGTTGGGTTTTGCACGCTGGCAAATATCGCATGTCTTCAAGACATCGCGTATTGTGATCCTCATCCGTGGCCAAGTGAAAGCTTCACCTATCGTTGCTTGTGTCTTGTCTAATCCTATGTGACCAAGTGTATAATGAGTATGCCACACTAATTTCCCCTGTAAAGATACTGGTAACAATATCCGTAACTTGACGTGATCCTCATCTATAAATTTATGGAGCATATTATTGAAGTATGAATAATTTCTCGCTTGAGCTTCAATCTCTCGGTATGCTGGGATATCAGGTGTTAACTCTTTCTTGAGGAACTTAATCATCTGCATCATCTATGGCTCCTTTTCCTGTTCCTGCGGTAACCTCTTCAGTTCTTTTAGGAAGTCTTGGTCTTCGTTTGTCAGCTCAATGTCTTGCACTAACATCTCATCCTTCTGTGCCTCCTCTTCAGGATTTCGGCTCAAAATATCCGGGATTACATTTAATTTTCCTGATATATGCTCAATTTGTAGATCAAACTGCTGCGCAGAGATGGCCCATCTGTTGATGCGTTCACTTACCATGGTGGTCTTAAATAAGAAAGTCAGCGCCTTGTGATCAGTGCGGATTATTATGGGGAATCCATAAATAATACGACGCCATTGTTGTAACGCGTGTATGATAGCCAGAAGCTCCAGCTCTGAGATGGTATCACTTTTCTCATGTTTTCTTAACTTCCTGCTGATAAATGATAAGTATGAACGGCCTGCTGTTCTCTCTGCGTCTTCTTGGAAAAGCATTGCTCCGATGCCCACTAAAGATGCATCTGCTTGAATTATGAATCTCTTCGAAAAATCTGGGTAACCCAGTTTGATGCTATTTGACAGCAATTCTTTCGTAGCTATAAATGACCTCTCACACTCTTCGTTCCAAAACCAACGGTTATTATTTTTTAGCATCTCCTGTAATGGTGCTACTACTTCGGTGTATCCTGGACAGTTTTCACGAAAGAAATTTGTTGCTCCCAGAAACATCCTTATGTGCTTGACTCTGGTTGGTCGAGGAAAATTTCTAATGACTTCAATCTTCACTGGGTTGGGTTTGACTCCCTCTCCATCGACAATAGGTCCTAAATATAAAATTTCGTGCTGAAAGAAGTGCGATTTTTTTAGATTGATCTTGAAATTTGCCCTTTCTAGGTTCTCTACCAACTTGCTTAAATTTTGCATCTGTTCTTCAATGCTTTCTGATGCTAATAAGATATCGTCGACATATCTGACAGTCACGTCTTTCACCTCTTCTGTCAAAATGCGATCCAATGCTCGGATTAGTGCAGATCCGGCTGTCTTAACTCCAAATGGTAAGCGACACCAGGTGAAACTCTGATTATCGAATAGAAATCCAGTTAACAGCTGTGATTTCTCTTCTAACTCGATATGCCAGTAGCTATTTGCAAGATCGACAGACGAATATATTTTTTTCTTATGGAACTTCTTTAGTACATCCTTAATTAGTGGTGCACCGTCAGTTTCATCAATTAATCTGGAATTGAGTGTGCGGGCATCGAGATATAGTCTCACAGAACCGTTGGGTTTCGCCACCGCTTATATGGCGTTCAAATATGGAGTTGGAGCCTTCTTAATTATGCCCCCTCTAAGCATTTCGTCAATAATTTTTCTAACCGCTGCACTCTGTTTTTCTGGGATTGGGTAGAGTCGGTTCTTGAATGGAGTCCAGTCATCCACCTGCATAGCGTAATTGAAATTTAATATTTTTCCCGGTAGTGTATTGAATGCTGCTGAATGTTTACATAGCATTTGTGCCAAGCAATTTCTTTCTTCATCATTTAGCTTTGCCTCTTTTCATTTTTCCTTCAAAAGTGCCTCAAAACTGTCTTTGTTGCCATCTTCTTCTACCGCCATGGACAACATCTCATCTTCCAGCTCTTGCTTTTCCTCCAGGAGTCCTGTGTTCGAGTCCTCTTCATCTGCTTGATTTTTCTCTTCTTCTTCCTCAGGAATCGTCTCCAGCGTCCAAATATCAGCATCTCTATCTAAGCCGTGATTATTCATGTTCAGTTCCACCGCTGATAATCCTTCCATATTTCTGAATTTAATTACATTGTTGCGTAGATCAATTACTGCTTGGTGCTCGTATATGAAATCCGCGCCAAGGATCAAGTTTACACTCATCTTGTTCATAACCATGAATATGTGTGAGAGAGTGTGCCCTAATATCTCTAGATCCAATTGTACTTGAAATTTACGAACAGCTGATTTTTCGGGAATTACTCCTCTAATTTTGACCTGTGGTACTGGAATTGTAGGTATTCTTTGTTTTTCGCTTAGAGCTTTGATTAATGCCTCTGATACTAATCATAGCTGTGCTCCGGTGTCCACCAATCCTCTTACTCTTAATCTTTCTATTCTCGTAATAATGACAGGTAATTTCCTCAAACAATGTTTTTCCGGTTGAATAATTTCACCCGTAAAATCATCAGGAGTTGCGACCCATTCCTCAATGTTCGCTATCAACCACTGTGTTTTATCTGGCGTGAAAATTAGGCTATCTTCTTCATCCTCTAGTCCATTTTTTTTGCTAATGGCCCCCGTCTGCCTCTTATCGTTCTGACTCTCGCGATGCTGTTGCGCCAATTCACTTTCTGCCCTGGCTATCTCCACATCTGGATTCTCGCGATTTTCCATCGTCCTTCGCCAGCGATCCTTTTCCGTCTCTTGGCTGCGATGCAAGTCGTTTTGGTACTGTTGGGATGCCTCGTGTCTGTTCTGCCATTCCCGTCGACTGTCCTCCGTGTATCCTTGGTTCTCATCTCGTCCTCGTTTCCACGTTCTATTTTCCCTTCTGTCATATCTGCGATGATGATATGGACCTTTGCGACCACGCCCTTTCCATTCATCTCTCCTTTACAGTCGCGGCTGCCAGTTCCTTTCGTTCCTTGGTTCATATCTCCTTTGCTCTTCTCTTGGCAAGTCTGACCTTCCATTGTTGCTTCCGCTCTTATGGCTAATATTCGTATTGGTGCTCTGCTCCCTAGTGTTGACAAGCTCGGCCTGGTGTACCAGCGCTGCGCTGTCACTTGCTCTGACATGCCTATTCTGAGTGATTAATAAAGTTTCATCCAGTTGGCGTAAAACCTCCTCTGCTTGTAGTGCGCTCGAGACGTTTGCTGCAATTAAGAACTGTTATACTGGTAATGGAAGCTGTTTACCAATTGTCATACCGACAGTAGTGGCTACGCTGGCTAAAGCGCTGCGTTAGGTTATGGGGCCAAGCTCTCTGCTGACTCGGTAGACGCGTGGGTTCGAGCCCCACCGTCGGCTGTCCTTGAAATGGTTTTCCGTGGTTTCCCATTTTCAACACCAGGCAAATGCTGGGGCAGTACCTTCTGACAGGCCACGGCCGCTTCCTTCCACATCCTTGCCCAGTTTCATTCATCTTCATCCATTCCATCTCTCATCCCGACGCGCAGGTCGCCCACGGGCGTCGACTAGAAAGACCTGCACTCGGCCTCTCAGGAGGCTACACGAAAAAAAAAACTATTGTCATCACCAGTTCTGATTCCGGTGGCAAAATATCCATGTCTTTCAACCTGAGTAGCTGAGCCGAAAAATATTCTGAGTAACGCGTGGGCTGTGAAGCGTGATATTTCCTGCTATACAACTCCATTCTCAGACTATGTTGTATTGACATGCTCCAATAACGGCGTAGAAATGCATGTTTGAAACTGCCCATGTCTTCAAAAGTGTAGCGAAAACTTCTGAACCAAGTCAAGACGCTATCCGCAAGTAATTTTTCTGTTATTCTGAGTTTCTTATTCTAAGGAATGTTACTGTCTGTAAGGTAGTGTTCTAAATCTTTTAAGAAAGCTTTTGGCGTTTGTGACCCATCATTATTGAATTTGCGTGGGTGGTCCTCCTGCATTCTGATTATTTGTACATACTGGGTAGTTGGGTTATTATTATTATTATTGTCAGTCGGCTGTTGAGGTGTCGAGGCGTGTCCACTAAACGTTTGGAAACCATCATTATTCTCGCTACCTGTACTTGCGCGGCCCGGACTATGTCCATTCATTCCTTCTACCTGAGTCTGGCTTGTGTTGAAATTATTGGCTATCCCGTTTGTCCCCTTACTGCTATTGTGAGCTCTTAGTTCGAGAAGCATGTCTTGCTGTTGTAAATATTGTATTTCCGTCTTAAGGATCTTCCGTTCTTGTCCCTCTGTTTTTCCTAGCAACTGCAGTTCGACCTCCTTTATCCTTTTCTGGTTCTCTTCCATTTGTTATATGAGTTTCTATCCTCATTCCCGTCAATTCCAATCTGTCGGCATGTCTTATTTATTTCTGCTCTTATTGCCTCATATCTATCTTCCTCTTTTCTCTTTCCATCCTTCTTATCGCTTTCCAGCTGATCGAGCCTGCCTCCTATCAGTTCATTACTTTCGCGAATGCTCTCTTTAAGTGCATCATTCTCATTCTCTTGAATACTCCACCGTTCTGCTGAAGTCAAAGCTGCCTTGTCTATCTCTGTTCTGATATCTGTTACCTCTTCTTATAAGCTGTGTGATTGTTTTGTCGCAGACTTAACTTCATTGTCCACCCCTTTTATTGTAGCCTGGATTGCTAACTGTTCTAACTTTTTCCCTTCCGTATTAGCATTACATATTTCTTCCAGTTGTATGAGTTTCGCTGCCGTCTTTTCTTCACTGAATGCTATTGATTGTCTTAGGTTAATCTCCATCTGTCCTAACTGTGAGGTAGTCTCAAGAGTTATCTTAGCTGTCTGCTCTGCTAATTTATCCGTCAATTCCTCTTTTAATGCTCCATTATTCAGCCTACCCTGTTCTGCAATTTGTTCCGTTAGCAGTGTATGGGTAATTGTACTTTGCTCCGCGAGTAGTGCATTATTTATCCTACTTTGCTTCGCTATCTGTTCTGTGATACGTGCATTGTTTATTTCGCTCTGTTACGCTATCTGTTCTGAGATACGTGCATTGTTTATTTCGCTCTGTTCCGCTATCTGTTCTGAGATACGTGCATTGTTTATTTCGCTCTGTTCCGCTATCTGTTCTGAGATACGTGCATTGCTTATTGCGCTCTGTTCCGCTATCTGTTCTGAGATACGTGCATTGTTTATTGCACTCTGTTCCGCTATCTGTTCTGTTAATTCTCCCTTTAACGCTTCAATTATCGCTCGAATTTCTTCCACTGAAGCCATAGCACAAAATATAAACACTTATTTGAGAAGACTGGGGCATGCAGCCCACGTACCCACCTTCTGCAATTATAAAATGAGACGCTTAATCCCAATCTACGTTATTCCCATTAATTACTTTTAATTTTAACTTCCCAGTCCTGTCAATAAAGTACTGACATGACTTTTCACGGTTCACGCCGTCCTACAACATACATTTGGAGTTTGCTACTAATTAATCAATTATAAGGGCGCCACGAAAACACTGCTTCTACCTAAATATGCAAAATTAACTCAGCATTTTCGACTATTTATTTTAAACAAACTCCTGGCTTTACTTTCCCCTGAATTACTGTTAATTTGGCCACACTACAGGGCGCCATGATATGGGACACCCTACATCTGTTTACACGTCCTCAAGGTTTGATACTGCAAGCTCAATGCTCACCCTCTTGGATAAAGACCGACATGGGCCACCATGTTTTATCACAACCTCGACGCGGCATGTATACTTCAGTTGGCTCCGGCTAGCTACTCTCTGACAATCTCCATCACTGTGATCCACTAATTAATAAAAGAAAACTGATATGGACTTGAATTACTACAATGTTATCACCCAATCCATATGTACCCTTCCATGTTTTCTAGGATGCCGACTCTAGCTCGGGGTAATGGTCTGTCCGGTGTAGCTCTAACTTAATCTAAACACCCTAGGAATATCGTCAAGGATCACAGGAGGCTTAACTTAAAATCAGTATGTCAGAGAACTCCTAATATAAAATAATTTATTCACAAAACATCATCTCCCATTTGCTCCCATCCGTAGACAATAAAACAACAAAATATACTCCCTTAAATTATTCTAATCAACAAAATCAAAATGCAAAAGGTAAATTAATCACACTGGCTGAAACCAGGAAAAGAAAAATAATCTATTTCACTGCAATCCACTGCTTCAAGTTCAAACATAAAACGTCAACAGACTTAATTCATCAAAACTATGGCCTGAATAACCCAGCCATTCTATCAAAAAATATGCGCACTCATGTTTATAACTTGCAAAATTGGTTTCTGGGGTTCGGACATGTTCTCTCGTACAATCATCATTCTACCTCACAAGAGTCAAACAATGAAGGTAACAGACTTATTCTAGGCCACAGGCACGTGTGCACGTTCTAGCTTATAAACAATTAATTCACTCAGAGCCATGACTCTGCTAATTACGGTAAAACAAACGAGTCAAATACATGTAGCATCAAATAAACACACTTCGGTGGCCGATGACCCGTTACTTTAATAAGCAAACAACTATGATGAATGCACTCAAAATGATATCACAATACAAGACGTCGCTTCCTGAAGCGGTACAAAAAGAAACAAACCCTGGGAAGCTAGACTACCTTCCCTCAAAGAAAACAATACCATCCAACGTGGTCCCTCGACCTTGTGACAGACACTCTCACACCATAATAAACCAGCTGGGCGGGCAACAACCTCCGCTGCTACTTTCAGAATTCAGACGGCTGGCCACAATCTTATACCTGCTTCCTATGACTGCCTTGGGTTCGAGCTGTACAGTTACCTTTCCGACGGAGCTATAGCGCACTCTCATCAGACAATGAATTCAATCATTTCACTTACCAATTATATCATCGTAGACTTGCGGGAATTTCACCTCCACCTTAAGTTCACTTACCATTTATATCATCGTAGACTCGCGGGAATTTCACCTCCACCTTAAGTTCACTTACCATTTTATATCATCGTAGAACACGGGAATACCACCCCCGTTATTAATTTCAACTCAACCCAGGATCAACTCTCAACCTTTTCTGAATATTATATTATCATCCAGCCATTTTGTCTTACCTTTCTTTACCTTGGTGTGATTATCAATTACCATACTTACTGTTCAAATAATTTTAGTGTCACTACTGGTCTTTGTCACAATGTCAAGCTATCTCCCCCATATTAGCTTTTACGTTAATATCGTGCGTAAGCACTATCAACCCAATTATTCCCTTAATTGTGCATTCAGCAAAGTTATTGACACCCTCAAACGAAACACATTTAAACAATATTTGATGCTCATATACTAATCTTACATTACAAAACACACAAAAAATCATATATGACAAATATACACAAATCTACACAAAACATGCCTGCTGTTCCCAAAATATCTATTTTATCATAATTGCTTATGATCGAGATAAACTTATCCGATTCCCATGATGGCATATGCTATGGCAAACATGCCCCATGCAATATCTACTTATCTCGTATACATCATGATGGTGAAGCTCTGGTCCTTGATATCAGTCTTCTGGATCACTTGGTTCATCTTGCAAGGAGGATAATTTACACACGGTCTCCAAAATTCACCAAAGCAAAGGTCCACTGTGAATTATTATTATTATTATTATTATCACAATGCACGGTTCTCGCGTATGTAGCTCCTACCTCCTACAGCTATCATCAACCTACTCAATTCAGCTGATAGTTCATAGCGTCCTATATCACTGACTTTACTACTAATAGCACGTGTGGCTATCTCCATCATATAACTGTGTCGTACTTTCACGGTATGAACACTCACGATACTGTTCCGGTTCGCACTCGCGAATACTTTGCGATATTCAAATGTCCAAAGATAGAACTGCTACTACTTTTAAAATCTGTCAATATTTCAGAACGCGGCGATCATAGGCTCGCGTCTATGCAATGCTCAAAGTAGAACTTGTAAAATTATTAATATTTCAGACCTCAACGAGCGTGGGCTTGCGCCTCATGCAGCGCCCGGAATTGAACTGTTTTCGCTGCGTCTCCAGCTAATATTTATATGATTTCTCGTAGAAGTACTTGGAGTGGGGAGCTTTTAGAATTTATTTCCATAATAACACTCGCATGAATATGCAAATTAGCTCCTTTGAACGTCCTCATTTCTAATGTCTCAATGGCTTCTTTTAATTCAAAATCCGATCGTTGGATCCTTATATAATGAGCTCCGTAATTCCCTTCATTGTTCCTTAATTTTGGCGGGATTTGGTCGCGTCTCGCGTCCCTCGCTGCTATTGGTAGTTTCAAATCCACCCCCTGATTTCATTTTAATTCTGGCAAAAATCACAGAATGATCCAATTTAAATTTTGAAGATACTTCTGAGAGGCTGGGATTGTCCCCTCTACGATGGTGTAATTCCTGTTTCTGCATTTTAATTACTGCACCAATTTCTCTCAAATGGGCGGGATTTATCTAGTGAGTGATCGTTGAAATTTTCGTATTTACCCGCTTGGTTGAAAGACCGTTTTGCGTTGTCTGAGCGCATGTGGTTACCAGATGTTGGCTTTCTCTTCCTCTCTTCATTGTCCGCGCTAGGTGAACGTTACAGCAAAAGCACGTACGGGCCTCCCTTTGTTGTGCTCTGGTCTACAGGCAACGTCTTTTCTTACATCAGCTTTGAAACATGAATAAAATCTTGTTGAAATAAATGAGTAGAATTTATGCTATCACAGATGCATAAAGGTTACAGTATGAATAAAAACCTGTACGTAAAACATCTAACAACTTTTACCCCCTTCTCTTACTAAAAAATGAATTTGAATTAAAGCACCATTTATCGATCACCTCGAATTTAGCATTCGCATGAGTAAAACCAAAATACACACGCCGTGCATACTAATAATGACTCATAAGACAAAAAATACTATTAAACAAACACTTGGGCCACGTGCCAACGTACATTTAAATATAACAGTGTCGGCGCACAATAATCTAATATACAAGAAAAACAATGAATAAAATATTTACAACGTTCCCGCGTCTAATCTAGCTACATATTGAATAAATCAATAGTTTGTACATCACCGTTCAGCTTGTAGAAAATCAACCTCCATCCCAAGGCATTTCCCCACGGGAAATCTACTCGTTCATCGTAGACGTTCTGGTAGAAGCGTAGCACTTCATTCCACCAATCGACCTTCCAGTAGACATCTTGGCGTGGCTTCTTGGAAAGAAATGTTCAAAGTTATTAGCCTACCTAGCTAGAATTGCAATGAGCTACTGATTTTCACTCAAAATAATGTCCTGGGCGATTACTCAACGTTGAACTGGCCCTATCTAAGCATTTGCTTACTTCACACGCACATATACATCACCCAAAAAATATAACACAAAATTTACAGACAATATTACACTCTTCGTTCACCACGCAACTGGCTTTTAACAAGTCGCTCAAATTACGTCTACCGCGTAGCACTTATCTCGACTAGAGATTTCCCTCCGCTAAGCGTGCACTCTGCTCCCAAGAGCACAACTAAAATGTTTGTCCTAACAGACGTGAAGTATGCTCACTAGAGCCTGAAAAAATCGTGACTCAAACTGGCGTGAACGATGCTCCTCGGAGACCGATAAAGTTGTGTCTCAAACTACTCATCACCGATCAATTTATTAGAAACTGAGAGAAAGGGGGTGTAGTGGGGGCAATCTGTGAAAATAATCTGCAGTTTTTAACTCACAGACTTGGTACTAGTATCAATCTTCTTCTTTTCATCCAAACGTCTCAATGGACTCATGCGGAATCCTATCGCATCGGTGGTTCTTCATACACGTGTTTTAGCGCCCTTTTTTAAGGTACGCAACTCTCCGCGTGGTTTAGGCGTCCTCTCTCCTGATTTGCTGATTCAATCGTGTATCGGTTGGAACTTCACCTCTGGCACGCCCATAATGACGCCGACTTGGATGCGCGTTCACCCTGAATTTGTCCTTGAACTCGGCTTAATCGGTCATCGTCAGGAATATCTACCACGCTACTCCTGTTGCAATCGTTGCGACTTACTACCTGTCTTCCCTTTGTCAAACTCCAACATGTACTGCCTGGATATCAGTAATAATAATAATAAAAATCATGAAGACTTATTGATCGGCAAATTAATAAGGGTTCAATATATTTATTTATGTATTTATGTATGTATGTATTTATGTATTTATTTATTTATTTGCCAAAAATTGTGCCTACAATTTATGGACGGCAGATAGAGAAAGGGCAAACCCCACATAGCCTACACAGCACTGTCTCCATCTGTGTTCATTAAATCTGTACAAATTTGATATAGGCTACAATATTTACAACTTTACATTGCTATAAACACATAATCTGCTGTACATGACGTCTATAGTCTATCATAATAATAATAATAACAATAATAACCCCTAGCACTACAGCCCGCGAAGGGCCTAGGCCTATCAAGCGACCGCTGGCCAGCCATTTGGCCTGCAGATATTGGGATGACGCGTGATCAGCGGATCGGGTCCCCTCGACCTTTACTCGTGGTTTTCGTGATCGGGCCGCTGCCTCACTGTCAGACAGCTACTCAATTGTCCTCACGAGGCTGAGTGCACCCCGTTCCAACCCTCACGTCAGTTTCTAAAATCCCTAACGGAGCCGGGAATCGAACCCCGGGCCTCCGGGTGAGAGGCAGGCGCGCTTCCCCGACACCACGGGGCCGGCATAGTCTATCATACAATTCTTAAATAAAAGTGAAGATACACGCACAAACTCATATACACGCTCACGCACGCACACATGCATGCACACACACGTAGGCCAACATACAAACACGCACGCACACACTCCCACTCACACACAAATTATGTATGAATTCAATTTGCATGGGGTCACTTTACGGCAAAATTGTCGTGGTTGAAGGTCTTTTATTGCATGAGGCAGGTCATTCCAGAGTCGATCAGAGCGATTGTAGAACTCAGATTGATAATCTGTTGTCCTAGCGAATAGAGGAACGAGGGTGACACCCTGAATTAGTTGGGCACTACGCTGCTGCTAGCGGCAGTGCCTTGCTCGACAGGTGGCTAGCCTGATTCCCCCAGCCGTCGACGGCGCATGTGAGGTTCGGTTCTGTAGAGAAGGCTCTCACTCTACACATTGAATGGGTGTAATACATATTCGTAAAGATACC
This sequence comes from Meconema thalassinum, assembly GCA_946902985.2. Taxonomy (NCBI): domain Eukaryota; kingdom Metazoa; phylum Arthropoda; class Insecta; order Orthoptera; family Tettigoniidae; genus Meconema; species Meconema thalassinum. Next base: position 2,064,491,681 of record OX336388.2, on the reverse strand, counting down.
TTTGAGCACAAAACCGTTCAACTCATATTTCTACCCAAGATCGCGGGTTCAAACCCAGCCGAAGTCGTCTGAATTTTTAAGAGCGTTAAAAATCCCTCAGTATGCCTTCCTTCGGAGGGGAAGTAAAGCCGGTGGTCCCATGTCATAGATTTATGGCATGTTAAAGAACCTTCCACTGTGTGGAGCTAAATTAGTTTAAAATGTAAACAACGCTCAGGTTCCTACGTTCGTCGCCAGGAGCCGACTGCGATGGCGTCTAGTAGCCAAGTTCTGAACTAGTAGCCGTTGACGGTGGCGTTTGGCGGCAAAAGTAGGAACTACTTGAAAAATTCAAAGTTTGCAGTCGTTACATGATTTAAGAAACAGATAACACACACTAATACAGTCATCACAATTAACACCAGTTATCAGACAGATTCTACACACACCCAAAGTACACGGGGCTACATGACCGCGTTGTCGCAGCCCCTAAACTGAGGAGCCAACCATCATATTTCTACCAAAAAGAACAAATCGATTGAAAATGACGAGAGAAATAATTTATTACAAACGCACTATGATTTCTGGAGACAGATTTACAACTGAATATAGCTCCAAAATATACGACTGAAGTATATTTTTCTCACAAAAATTAACGTATACCCAGTTGGATTTCAAACATTCAGTTTTGTATGGAATTAATAAATTGAAGGAAAATAGGTCATATAGTTCTTAATAGAACCACATATCTGGAATGTACTGTAATTCCCTGCTAACTTGCAACACCGCAACATTAAAAACATCTCTTGCTGGCAACAACGTCCATGAAATTACACTGCTGGAAAAATTACCTCAAGCACTGGCGCTTAGAACAACAGCATCGTCATTAAATTGGTGAGTGTTAAAGACTGCACGATGAGTTTCTGCATTAAGTAAAACCTCACATCACGGGAGATAAGCATCTGGGAGGGCTGGTTGGCAGCCCTGGAAGACAAATGAAGGTGCGAGCTGACAGCCGGGAACTGTAATTACAAGGTGTGGTGAGATGGTGAAGGGCGGCTCCTGACGTCACAGATTAATTTCTTATTAGTAATTAATTACATGGAGCAACTGTAAGGTAAGCCACTTCTTCAGTCAACACCTAGACTACGTATTTTCTCTGCCAGGTAGAGGCTGAGCATTTCTAGGCTCAAGTTATACAGGGTTAGGCGTTAGTCAAAACCACAGAAATTACTAATAAATAACTAAATTAATAATGAAATTCAAATGCGTTTCGTTGGTCAAAACGAACGTATCCGAATTATTGTATTGGGTGTTATTCCTTACACCTGAAAAACAATTCATGATGTTAATAAATAAATGAATGAGTAAATAATAAGATTAATAAATAAATGAATAGACAAATAAATAAATAAAAGGAAAGAAAATCTATAGATGCAAGACTATAGAAAATGGAAACTGCTTTCCATTTGACAAAACTAGTTTATAACAAAACATGCCTCTCTTGGAATTGTAAAATTCAACATAATAAAACAGTAGTCATACTTGCAGCCCTTTATGCAGCAGAGACACTTATTCCTCAACATAAAACACTGACAAATCATGCGACAAATTTTGGGACCAAGAATCAAAGATGGAATTCACCTTCCAAAACCTAATGCTGACGTCTATTTGAAAATTACTAAAATCACAGACACAATCCGTATGAGAAGGGTCCAATTCATGGGACATTTGGACAGAATGGACCCAACTAGGTTAACACATAAAATCTATACATTTTTGGAGAAAAAGACAACAAGGTCCAATTGGTACAAAAAGGCGGAAAAGAACTTGGCTGAATTAGGTTTTCCCAATCTCAAGGATCGAGAGGAAATTAGAAAAATTACTCATACACGGGGTTTTGAGGGAGAAGAGAGAAGACCAACGAAGACTCGCTCAATCGTTGCGCATGAAGAGTTATTGGGCAAACATCAAGGTCAATAAGTGTTGATTCTGCGTGGTCCAAGGAGACCCATTCGCGCAGAAGAAGAAATAAATATGTTACCTATACCCATTTGGCTTTCAATCGTTCAGTTTCTACTCAGCGGAGAGCCTGTTTCTAATTTTCAAGTCCCCCCTAAGAGCCCTCGAGGTACAGGAAAGGAAATTCTTGCAAAAATTAGTGGGACCCAGGATCTTACCAGATGGAAGACGATGGTAGAAACCAAATTGTGAACTCTACCAGGAAAACCTCACCGATGCCATCAGAAGGAGACGCCTGGCTTTCTACGGTGACCTGTACACAATGGACCACCACAGACTGTCTTATAAGGTCTTCAAGGTAGCCTAGAAGGGTGAAGCCACTGGGTCCTTGTGGATCAAACAAGTTGAGAAGGATCTTGCTGAAATTAATATTCAGCAAGACACCGTGTGACAATATTGAATCCAGGCCTATCCTCACATCCATTACAGAAGCTCACCACAACGCGTCCAGGAAATGGTCCGAGGAACGTATGATAGAGTTCAGCAAGACAATGAAAGAATACTGGTCCAATAGAAAGGCTCAAGATTACAGCATGAAAGTAGCCGCCAATCAATACACGAGGAAAACCAGAAGTGGCAGACAACAGCTAAAACACTAGCACTGTGGTCCAAAGGTGGCCCAAACGACCAAAGAAGAATAAATAAATAAATAAATAAATAAATAAATAAATAAATAAATAAATAAATTAATTAAGTAATTTGTAAACAAAGAAATGAAGAAATATGTTACAATGCCAAGAGGCGAGAGCCGGTAATGTCGTAGATCATTTATTGTTACCCAGAGCAGACCATGCTTGTTGTCCAGTGCTTCTAGGGGCTCATACAATAGCCAGGGATTCCTGTGAAGAAAGAATGGGTCTGATCTCTAAAATAAAATGAGGATATCAGGAAATAAAAGACTATCACTCATTTAGACAGGAAACTGACAGACACTTCGGCAGATTAGCCTACGTTCCGCCCCATAGCACAACACTAATCATCAAAGTAATAACAGTCTACCTTTGGAGTGGGAGGAGAACAAGAGTTGACCAGCAAGTTTAACAGAAAGTTTGATAGAGTGGAGTGTGGTACAAGTAAGCGGAAGTAATACCAAGTTCAGCTCAGGTCCCGTGGTCGCCAAGCACATCCCGCTAGTTGTGAGCTCCTGGGAAGAAGGTTCGACATCACTCACATGTCGTTAACTTACACGAATTGTTCAGTTAAGAAGGTAGGTCAAAACACGATGAGGATTGAGAACTCTTTCGCGAAAGAACTGCAACAACGTTATTAAATCCTGATGAACCAGGACACAAACAAGAATAAAAGGTTTTCCTTTAGTCTTTGACTGACGTCAAGGGTCTGTTGGGTCAGTATCTCTCCCCTCCTACCTTCAGGCAGAGTCATTCATGAATCTTCATTGTTATGTTTAAGAGCTGCTATCATATCTTTTAAAGCTCAAGCAGAAAAGTTTAAGGACTCTTTGTACTATCTCCAGATTTACCGATTCCGTTTCATTTTATATGTCATTTTACCGACTCCCTGCAGATGAGTAAATTGATGTGGATTGCAGGGCAGAGAAGCACCGCGTCACATTAAGGGTTATTGATTTTAGAACTGTTATCTAACGTCTACAAGCTCTTCTGTTGTAATCTTCTAGGAGATCAAAGCAAAGACTAGGTCCATGTGTTGTTATTAATCTTTGTTTGATGGATATTACGATGATATAATAATAATAATAATAATAATAATAATAATAATAATAACCCCTGCCACTACAGCCCATTAAGGGCCTAGGTCTACCAAGCGACCGCTGCCCAGCCATTTGGCTTGGAAATATTGGGGTGACGCGTGATCAGTGTATCGGGTCCCCTCTGCCGTTAATCTTTGTTTTCGTGATCGGGGCGCTGCCTCACTGTCAGACAGCTACTCAATTGTCCTCACGAGGCTGAGTGCACCCCGTTCCAGCCCTCACGTCAGTTTCTAAAATCCCTAATGGAGCCGGGAATCGAAATATACCAAATAGGCTACATGGGGCTACATGACCAGAATATCGCAAAGTCAACAACAATATTAACCTGAAATACTTTAGGTATGGGTGGCAAGTTAGCCGTGCCACAACTCGGACAGGCCATGTCAGGGATAAGCTACATACCGACCATCGCAACGGTCGTGCACAAGACATCATATCCTGGACCACACCTCAGAAGCTCGCCTCAGGCACCAGAAATATCTCACCGGGACGAATCACCGAGAGAGATTTGAGCATCACAATTACTCCAACCCTGGATATTCGGCACTGCTTTACAACATTATTACTTCTTATAAGGTCTGACGGAGATTTAATCTCTGAGTCTAACGGGGGTTTGACGTTATTATTATTGTTTATAATACTGTATTACAGGGTGTATGAGCTCTGGTCTCTTTTCATGCACGTTATTGCATGACGTCATGGTGAGATGTTCTCAAGGACATTATTACACTTGACTAGGGTGCTCGAGGGCAACCGGGCAAGATGATTGGACAGCCTGTATGCACTCTGCCTCTTACTCCTACTCAGTGACTAAAGGATTGAAATTTCAACTCTCAGTAAATCAAACTGAGATCCATGACGGAGCTTTGAATCCAAATTCAAAAGCCAAACCATGTGTAATTTTCGAGCGAAATTAAGATGTCAAAAATGGATCAGACCGGGCACAGTGGCCGAGAGCGCTAACGTACTACCTCGTGCCTCGCTGGTTTGGGGAGAGCGTGGGTTCGAACCCCATCTCGGCCGTCCTGAAAATGGTATTCCGTGGTTTCTCATTTTCACCCCCAGGCAAATGCCGAGATGGTTCCTTTCAACAGATCAACGGCCGATGTCATTCCCACTCCCTTCCTTGACCTTTCTTTCATTAAATCCAAGATAGCGGTTGCTTGGGCGATTAGTTTGTCATAATCCCCAGTTGTATCTGCTGACAAATTGTTTGTTGGTTGGTTGGTTGGTTGGTTGGTTGGTTGGTTGGCTCCTTAGTTTAGGGGCTGCGACAACGCGGTCACGTAGCCCCGTGTACTTTGGGTGTGTGTAGAATTTGTCTGATAACCGGTGTTAATTGTGATGGCTGTACAGTAGTAGTGTGTGTTATCTATGATTCAGGTAAGGACTGCAGACGATTAATTTTTCAAGTAGTTCCTACTTTTGCTACCAAATGCTACCGTCCACGACACCTAGCTGCGGACTTCGCTACTAGATGCCATCGCAGCCAGCACCTGGTGGCGAACGTTCGAAATAATATAGCGTTATTAAACAATCTAACCTACAAAATTTGGTTTCACTTAAGTGTAGTTAGTGGAAGGTTCATTATAAATCTATGACATGGGACCACAGGCTTTTCTTCCCCTCCGAAGGAAGGCATACTGACAAAGTGTTCGTGGATGAAGCCGAGCTTGGAGTATAAACGATTTAAAAGAAACAGGATCTGTTCTCTAATACTTAAATTAAAAAGCAACAGTAATCTAGTAAAAGAGTTGAGCCTCCGTGGCTTAGGCGGCAGCACGCCGGCCTCTCACCGCTGAGTCCGTGGTTCAAATCCCGGTCACTCCATGTGAGATCTGTGCTGGACAGAACGGAGGCAGACAGGTTTTTCTCCGGGTACTCCGGTTTTCCCTGTCAAAAATTTCATTCCAGCAACACTCTCCACTATCATTTCATTTCATCTATCATTCATTTAATCATTGCCCCAGAGGAGTGCGTCAGGCCTCGGCAGCCGGCACAGTTCATATCCTCGCCGCTAGATAGGGGCTTCATTCATTCCATTCCTGACCCGGTCGGAGACTGGAAGCAGGCTGTGGATTTTTCAATCTAGTAAAAGAGTTGGCTTGCAGTAGGTCAACACGTTTATGTTACTAGGCAGAGTTGCCATATTATCTACTTTTCTACTTGTAGGGAAAGTATAAGAAATTTAGCAAATTTTCTTATTTTATGAAATCTTCCTTTAAAGAAACCGCAAACAAGGAAAGTAATTAAAATAAATTCAGATGAAAATCAAAGTTAAGTTCGGTGCTAAAACATACATGCCTGAGAAACACTAATGTTACTTGGTACAACTTGGCTAACAATTGCGATCATTTCTTGTGCATGACAACATCACAGGGACTTTCCCGGCTCAATCTAATGTTCAGCCACCTCAACCTACTGTATGCGGTAAGCAGTTACATCTATAACAGCTCCTTGTCAGAGATCACAGTGCATCACACGTAACACCCTTGTGAACTTTGAGGATAGTTATTAATGTTATTGTTGTTTTAAGGAGCGGAACTACGAGGTCATCTGCCCCTAACTTTAAGGATGCAGCTGTATGTATGTTATTTGTAAAAATCACTTGTATTAGTTTATGATCAGTATTATACCAGTATAATATTGAGCGATTTTTGTCAATATTTTCAAGTTTTAGTGTTCTGACTTATTTTCCTAATATTTTTGATATTTTTCTTAATTCGCTGTCGTGACATTTTATTTGATTTCAAAGGAAGCATAAAAATTTACGTGACCGTTAATATGCGATCATGAGCCACGGGACCTCCTTTTTACGTGGAATCCGATCCACATGACATGGCATTTCACTACGAAAATCTCACATGCATTGACTGGAAATCTAACTCGGTCCACCTGGAGGAGACGTGCGGACCGCTGCGCCACCGCATCCCAATTTGATTTCGAGAAGTGGCCTATGTTTCCATTATGTTGAGGAACTATGGTATAATCCAGGGGTCTCCAAACTACGGCCCGGGGGCCACATCCGGCCCGCGGACAGATTTTGTCCGGCCCGCGGAGAGCTAGCATACTTGAAAACTCCTTTTAGAGAACATATTTTTTTATAGCAAATTAAATTTAGTTTACTGAAGTATTCTAATTTTATGTTGAATAATTATTAATATGACATCTACATTGATATGGTCATGGGCTAACTACTCATAACATTGTTGTAGGCTTATTGTTATTGTTTATGTGATAAGTTGGATAAAGAAACACAGAATTGTAATGAGTAAAGACATGTATAACATGCAGACATATGAAATACTAATGAGATTTATGTAATTGAGATTTTCCACTGATAATAGTTTGTAGTTGTGGACTAATTTTACTTGTACCAATTATTAAAAGAGATTTAAGATGCTCATCAGTTAATTTAGATCTGTAAACATTTTTTGTGTACTTCATTTTGGGGTCTTCTCACACAAATAAGTAGTACCAAAAACAGAAAACAGCCCACGAGAAAATTTATGCAAATTATCAAATTGTGTCAGTGGAAGACTCTTATAAAATTCCAACAAAGATGAGTTTTGATATTTGTTCTTAATTATATCACTGCACTGTAGTTCAATCATTTCCATTTGAAGTTCCGGGGCTAGGGTTTCAATGTCAGTATCAAAAGGATCCTGAAAAATCTTAATTTGATTCGCAAAGGCATCGAAGTCCGAGAAACGAGTATCAAAATTTATTTTCAAAGCACTCAAAGTTTCGATTGCAAAATCGATAGGAAACTCAGTCTCAGTGGTGTGGCTGAATATTTCACATGTTTTAAAATGTGAAAAACATTTACTTCGTAGTTGTGATTGAAACAGTATCAATTTCTTCCAGAATGATTTGATATTAGTGAATAAATCAGGAAGATGCTGGTTTTCTCCTTGCAATCTCAAATTCAGTTCGTTCACATGTTTTGTCAAATCAACATAGAATGCTAACTTCCACAGCCATGCGTTGTTTTGTAATTCAGTAAGAGGGCGATGCTTTTCATTCAAAAAAAATTCGATCACTGCTCGAAGTTCAAAAAAGCGCTGAAGGACTTTCCCACAACTAAGCCAACGTACGGCAGTATGATAAGGTAAGTCATTTTCTCCAATCTCTTCAATAAATTGTCGGAATTGTCGGTGATTCAGCCCAAAAGATCTCATAAAATTAACAGTTGATATGACTGGTTTCAGAACTTCAGACATATCCAAACATTTTCCGCACAAAGACTGTTGATGAATGATACAATGTAAGACTAATGGTTTTGAACCACCGTCATTTTCTACAGCCTTTGACACAAGAGCGACCACTCCTTATCTTTCCCACTCATGTTTTTGCCTCCATCAGTTGTAATACATTTCAAGTTTTTCCATCGAAGGTTCTTTTGATTAATGGCCATTTCAACTCCTTTAAAAATATCTGTACCAGTAGTTGTGCCATGAATACTATACATATCAAGAAGTTCTTCATGCACTTCAAAGCTTTTATCTACTCCTCGAATATAAATCAACACCTGAGCAGTATCTGACACATCCGTTGACTCATCCAAGGCCATAGAAAACCACTCAACATCTCCATTTTTGTCGAACAGTTGAGAGGATATATTTTCAGCGATGTTTTCTACCCTTCGAGCCACAGTGTTTGCGGACATACTGACAGTTTTTAATAAATTTACCTTTTCAGGGCACATTTCTTCGGCTGCTGCAATTATGCATTCTTTGATCATTTCTCCATCGGTGAATGGTTTTCCACGTTTTGCAATTTCAAGAGCCACACGAAAGCTGGCACGAGTTGCAGCCTCTTGTTCGGTTTTGAGTTTTGTAAATGAAGATTGCTGCGATTTCAATCCGCGCTTCATAGCTTCGAATTTTTCTGTCCGCAAACTTCCTGTATATTTTGAGTAATTTTGAAAATGTTTTGTTTCATAATGACGTTTAATGTTATATTCCTTGAGAACGGCTATGCTTTCATTGCAAATCAAACATAGCGCCTTGTTACTGGACTCAATTACGAAATACTGAATGTTCCACTCATCTTTGAATTTTCTGCATTCACTATCAATTTTTCGCTTCTTTTCCATACTACTAAATCACACACAAAAGCAACAATTCAAATCAAAATACTGTTACAAAGATGTCTTAAACTTAAACACGCACAAACACGTTTTAAGGAGGTACGCACTATTTTATTTCACAACAGTGTCATAGGAACTGACTTGTGGTTGCGCAACTAGCCTTCTTATATATTCCAATTACTGCCATCTAGAAGTGAGTTGAAGACACCAGAACTCTCTCGAACCAACGAGATTACTCTGTACGTGCTATTAGCGCCATCTGTTAGCGATAGAAGGTACTACCTATTTCCGCTTGTGTCGACCAGATGTCGTGTCACGTTACTCCTCATGACTCGTACTCTACGACTAATCTAGAAATTACAGATAATGACAGGAAAATTAATAATATGCAGTGTTGCCGTTTTGCGGACTTTAGTCCGATTTGCAGCCTTTTTTCAACGTTGCGTACTTTTTCGGACTTTTTTTCATCAGTGGACTATTTCACTTTTTACCACCGGCAACAATGATAATATGGTTTTGGCCCTCGGAACTTACTGGAGTAATCAGTATGGCCCTAAGGCTGGAAAGTTTGGAGACCCCTGGTATAATCCATGTCATTGTCTACCAAACGAAGCTCTAATCTCTATATGCATTGCCCTACCAAACAATTATGAAACTAGGGTAAATTCATGTTGACCAACTGAAGAGTTTATAACCAACAATTGGGAACCTGCCAGATGATGAGGCAGGAGGAAGAGGGAAGAGCGGAAAAGTTTTGGTCACCCTACCACACGTAAACTCCAGTTCAGAATGAATACTTAGTGGTTCCTTGGCATAATCAAGGGCTATAATTGGCTCATCTACGGCCCTTGTGAATATGGATAAAGCCCTGCGTGGATGCGGAAATTCGCATTTTTTTTCGCTATGCGGATACAGTTTGCATGGCTGTGCGGATAGCGGATAAGCAGCGGATAATGTTTGGAGTAAATTTGCGGATAGTTTTTAGAATACAATCCGAACTTGTTGAACATCAATGAGACGACCCGGATGTGTATGGCTTATATTTTTTTTTCGTTATGTTTTTCCATGACAAATGTAAGATGATATAAGGTAATCTCATTCAAATTATGTCATTAGGCATAATTAACATTCCGAACTACAAATGGTTTAAATTCTGACTCTATAACATTAATTTTAATCATACCACATAACATACTGTACACGGCCCAGGGGAACGAATGTCTCCCCAAATTCCTAAAGTGTTGCTTACTTTATGCTTTATTGGGAGGTGAAAGGCTGCTTGGGTTTTTAGCTCTCGCAGTTAGAGGCGCACGTGCGCTTCATAAGAAGGGAGGTAGTGCACAGTTCCCTATTCCGGTGGGGGTCCGGGCGGGGAACATCAAGAGCCCGCTGGTGAGCCAGCTTGGTGTTCCTACGCGAAACCCCACACAAGACACGGCATAAACCTAGAAAAATTGCTGAGTTTTAAAAATATTATTGTTATGTCAGTGGATTTGGATAACAAACGTGCGTACGCGACGCGGATGCGGATAACGTTTTGCTTATCCGCGCAGAGCTCTAGATATGGCACTCAGAGAACGAATGATGTTTCATGGTAACTGTAACACGGGGGTATAAAGGAAGCTCAGAGCAAACTTGGGGTTGATGACACAACGATGATGAAGTGAGCGTTGGTAAGACTGGGTTGATGACACAACGATGATGAAGTGAGCGTTGGTAAGACTGGGTTGATGACTCAACGATGATGAAGTGAGCGTTGTAAGACTGGGTTGATGACACAACGATGATGAAGTGAGCGTTGTAAGACTGGGTTGATGACTCAACGATGATAACCGAGTGAAATGTGTGGCGGTACCCCTTTGTCAGCGACTCAAGGTGAGCCGTTATTATTGTGCAGTCAAAGAACTCTATGAACATGCCACATACCCATTAGTATCCTTGTCAGCTGTATGCACTTAATTGGCGTCACTAATGTCCTTAAAAGAATGAAGTGAGATGTACATGTCGTGAAGAGGTGGTAAACCTATAGGCTATACTATCGCTCATGTACAGTAGTACAGTAGTCTATTATGGTAGTAACTGCCGTGGACTACTTACAGGAACTAGGATTCGAGATACGAGAGGGCAAGACTATTTTTCTTCTTACTCCCTACCTTGAATTCGGTCTGCCGTTAAAGTGAGTAACAGATGGACGAATTCCTTAGCCGCAGATGTTCTCAACCTAGTGTTCCTTAAATCAGTTTTCCTCATTATACGAGCTAAAACGAGGTCGCAAGCACAAGCTCCCCTGAAATCCAGTCTTCAATTTAAATTCTGTTGCACGAACCAAAATAATAATGTTTTCATTACAAGTTTAGACAGTCAGAGATTGAATCATTTTGTGAAATAGTTTTTTAGTGTGTAGTAAGAATAATTGGACATCCCTGGAGTAATATTTTATTAAGCGTATGGCTCTTAGTGCTGGGAGTGTCCGAGGACATGTTCGACTCACCAGAGGCTGTAGCTGCTTCAAGCGGACACCCATTGGGTGAGCTACAAGATCTGTTCAATTTCAAGTAGTTTCAACTTTCGCCACCAGAAGTCACTGACACCTAATGGTGAACGTTGGAACTTTGATAGAGCGTTTCAACGAAATCTTTCCTAGATATTTAGCTTCACACAAGTTTACTTAGTGGAAGGTTCTTTATCATGCCATAAATCTATGACATGTGACCGTCGGCTTTGCTTCCCATCCCAAGGAAGGAATACTGAGGGATTTTAACGCTCTTGAAAAATCCGACGACTTCGGCCGGGTTTGAACCCGCGACCTTGGGCATAGAAACTCAGCATGTTACCAACTTTGCCACCGAAGCCGCCATTAAATATTTTAATAATAATAATGTTATTGGTTTACGTCCCTTTTAACTACTGCGGCTTTTAGAGACGCCGGGGGGGCGGAATTTTGCGCCGAAGGGTATCTTTAACGTGCCAGTAAATATACTGACACGGATTAAATATTTTAATGTGGAGTCAATAACATATGTTACATATGTTACAATGTTACCAAACATCGCGTGGTCTCCTACCAAAGGCCATAAGCCGTAATTTGAAACTCTGAACCAGTGTGACCACGTCGCTCTGGTTCCCACGATTCTCCACAGGTTGTTCCGGCAGTATTATTAAGCCCCACGCGCTGCTGGTGCAGAATTGGAAAACAGTTGCACGTCTAGATAAGGGCTGGTGTAAATGATGTCCGGCATGGCAAGGAACATGAATACGTAAGAGTGACAAACATTCGGAACGTTTGATATGCTAATTAAATCGTTATCTTCCTTCACCACCAGATTTCCAGCCTCGATTACTCTGTGAGTACAGTTTTAAGTGAAAGTTCCTTCAGAATATTCAATATCAACTCAGAAAAAGGAAAATAGAGAGCGTTTTACTTTAAATCCGGAAACGATATGTTTTAAACTGCAAATACATTAGCATTATTAATCCAAGATATGCTGATTAATGGCAGAGATATTTGATTGAAAATTATGCGCCAGCGCCATCTTGAATTTATATTCTTATCTGGTAAAATATTCACAAAATGAATAAGAACAAAAGTTTGGTGCTTTTCAGTCGGTCAACACAATGTACCCAAAAAGAGCTGGGTTATGCCCTAATCCTGAAATAAATTACATTAGATTAATAAATACACTAGGATGACCAGTTTCGATCGTCAAGCGATCATCATCAGATCCATTACACTTAGGCTATAACATCTATGTTTGAGAATACAGGTGAAAAATATTTACAATATGTACAATTATTTAGTTGCAGTATTGGTAATGCAACTGTCGGTGTATGCTAAATGTAGTATATCTAATTGTAGGTGAGATGCTAAAATGGTGATAGAAATCCGGAGTTTGTCTGTTTGGGGTGACTATATGGTTGTAAAAAATCAACTATGGTTACACTGTAATATTACAGGCTGCTACCTATCTGGTTGTCTTCCTGGCGGGAGCTTCGAGCAGTTTCGTGTTCACTCTAGCACCAGTTGTGGTCGACTGAAAAAATGGCTTCAAACCCCACAATGAATAAGAACATGTCATTTTCCAGCCTATTCAACACTGAATGACTGGTAAAAAATAACCCACACACAATTAATGGGACATGTTTCGTTCATAAAACGAAGTCATTATCATCCAAACCATACAATGATCGAAACGTTAAAACTTAAACATACCAAAAATCATAGAGTCTACTCTTGAAAGTATTGTATAAAAACAACCACGTTTTCATATTGCCAACGAAACACAAACGAATCATTCGTTTATATATTCTTCATATTATATTTGAATTGCAGCCAATGGCCATAGCTGGGCATTTCAATTGAACGCTCATAGACTCCCCAACTCGTTCAATTTCAAGAAGTTCCAACTTTGGCCACCAGACGCCACTGTCATTGACACCCAACGGCGAACATTGGAACTTTATAGAGCGTTTCTAACCAGCCAAATAAAACCTACAAATTTTTGCTACACACAACCAATTGGAGTGGTAGGTTCTTTTACATGCCATAAATCTATGATATGAACCCACCGGATTAACTTCCCCACCGAAGAAAGGCATACTGAAGGATTTTAACGCTCTTAAAAATCCGACGACTTCGGCCAAGTGTTAAAAATCTCTCAGTATACCTTCCTTCGGAGGGGAAGTAAAGCCGGCGGTCCCATGTCATAGATTTATGGCATGTTAAAGAACCTTCCACTAATTACACCTGTGTGAAGCTAAATTGGATAGGCTAAGAATGTAAACAACGCTCTTAGGTTTCTACGTTCGTTGCCAAGAGCCGACTGTGGTGGCGTCTAGTAACTAAGTTCTGAACTTGGCCTAGTGGTCGTTGACGGTGGCACTTGGCGGCAAAAGTAGGAACTAATTAAAAAATTCTAAGTTGCAGTCTGTATTTAAATTTAAAAAAAAACAGATAACACACACTAATGCAGTCATCACAATCAACACCGGTTATCAGACAGATTCTACACACATCCAAAGTGCATGGGGCTAAATGACCGCGTTGTCGCAGCCCCTAAACTTGAGAACCAACCAAGTGTGAACTCGCGATCTTGGGCTACGTCACCGAAGCCATATTCTTTATTGTTTATAGAACCCTAGTGTTAAGTTAGTGTTTGTATTTATATAGGCTAGTTCTTTCAAGTGCTTACGAATGTTGGCATGTTAATAACTTCTTCACTAAATTATATAGAAATTTTATGTTTCATGTTGTAATTTTTCCAAAATCATAGGAAGATTGGAGATTTTAATTCATTTTCAGTACTTAAGAATACGAAATCACAGCTCTTGGATGACGAATGCTAACTGTAACACACATCATATATCAACATGGGTGTGCTATGTATCATTATTTTCAAGGTTTGATACAAGATATTACGTGACAATGTGTACAGGGCTTGTCACTGCTAAGACTAGAATGTTGAGAGCTTGACTCAAGGAAGAAAGGACAATGTCCGCAGAAGGGTGTATGCCTAAGTGCAACAGTGATCACGTACAACTCAATAGGGACAGTGAGCTAAGGTGTTTATGTAACGCCTGTTACACTGTGTAGGAGTGAAGCGCCCATCTTCGGGGACGTGAGAAGGTTGGAAATCGAATCCAGACACCGGCATGAATGTTGATACGTAACGTGTGTGGAATGTCATGCAGAATGGCGAATGTTTGTTGAGCGTGGGCTGTGAACCATTAGCCAATTCTTTGACGTAAATAGTAATGATAGTATAAAGCAACAAGATGTACAGGAAACAACATATAGCCTACATTCTCCTAAATGTATGGGTGTAAGTTATAAGTCTTTGTCCTTATCACCTCCTATTGTCTTCCTATTCCAAGTGCAAAATGGCACACAACTGTATGACATACTGGATTTGAGCAGCGGTGTTCAAACCATAGTTTATAATTTACCCCAGCATTTTACAATTTCATCAGCAAACACTCCAAACAACGTGGGAATTCAGTATATTAACACCGACTACTTACAATAATTGAAACTGAAACGAAACTTCGTTGGTCTAAACGTATCACTGGGAGAATCATAGGCCTATTTAATAAACCTACTGCAAGGATAATTTTTAATCACGCCTAACCTTGGGGACGAGTGTGCTCTATCGGCAACAAGAGGAAATGTTTCAATTACACCACCCACGTCAACTTATTTCTTACTTAGTCTATCTATTAGATTTGGAAGTCCTGAGGAAGTTATCGGTATTGCTATTGTAACGTGTTTTTCGAGGGGATTTTATGCCACTGACATAAGTCAGTAGGAAGCCATTCTATATTTATTTACGCGGCAAATTGTTCAGCCAAGAGAAGTTTTCATGTTAATTTATTATTATTAATAACTTATTATTATTATTATTATTAAGGTATTTTTTGGAGCATTTTTATAAAATTATAAGCATACAGATAGGTTTTCTATGTCACAGAAAACACTATCAAGCAAATTAGTACGAACAACATTATCATAGAAAATTATATGATTACGGAATTTTACAGAGTTTTGTCAGTTAGGGTATTATGAGAGAGGTGAGTCACGGGGAATTCGGCTACAGGCTTATTCTTGTCAAGAGGCATGACGCAAGTTGCTGCTTCAAGAAAAGGCGAAATAGTCTGGAACGGTAATCGACCTCATCCTCGCGCCGAGTGTAATGACCCGGAGGTGGGGAAGTAGCGCGTGATGGCTCAGCCAATCAGAGGAGAGCGGGCGAGAAGAAGCCGGGTCCAGAGAGGGGAAGCGACGAGTGTATATGGTGTGCGTGCCGTGGAGGCTTGGCGACTATCTTTGTAAAACTTAACCAGTGTGGTTGTACGTGTGATTGGCTCCGATGTTCGGACCATAAAGTTATCATATCTACAAGTATCTCATCAACTAACGAAGAAGATGACGACGTCCAGGAGGCTGTGGGAAGCTCTCTTCAACATCCAGTACGAGGGAAATGCTTCGGCAATTTCCAGTGGTAAGCGCGAATGACTCAGAACTACGTAATCTCTCGTCTTTTTTATTTTTAGTATTTCAGTAACTTCATAGCTTGGGAATAAGAGTAAAATCAGTAAATTATCCGACTCCGTTTTCACGTAATTTTCTAGCGGTAATATTCAAATCGCAACGTTCCTATTTAAATTCAGAATTTATTATTATTACTATTAATTTTGCTATACTTGTTTTATATAATAAATTCATTTCTTCTAACCATGCAATCTTTGCTTTCAGTAGGTAGCATTAGATATAGACCAATTCCTTCTCCTGATACAATTGTTTGTTGGGTTAATGATCAAATCATACCACGATCTGAGTGAATAGATTCTTGAAGGTGTTCTACCAAAGCTAGGTGTTGTTAAATATAAATTTAGATTTCAACATAGCGTTGAGGTCTTGGCGCCCATTAAAACAACATATCTTAGGCAGAGTAAATATTTCAAAGTGCAAGGCAGGGCCAGTAGAAGCATTACATTTGTCACGCAAAAGTGAGGGCTAAAGAAACCGTTTCACTTGTACGCTCAACGTGGAGCAAAAGAAACCATTACACTATCATCCGTGTAAATAGCAACTTGTTGCCAAAATCAACAACCTAAACCTTATCTTCCAGAATCCTCCAGCTTTCCCTGAAGAACTTTCTTAAACACAAATTTTAGCAACCTGTTTCATGCATTTAGCACACAAATCACTGGAGAGGCCTCAATGCGATGAAGTGCTAAAAACTTAATTCATTAAGTAGTGAGACAGAGCGCAAACAAATGTGGAACATGAAAGACGATTGCCGCTCTCTGTGTATGTTTTATTATAAACAGGCCGTGAAACTAAACAGTGTTAGTTGTACCGCCAGATGGGAAGACAGCTGTCATTTGTCATCCACAGGGGGCACCCTGGGAATAGAAAGACGTCTGCCACGTCACCTTACGGCTTACGCGCGTCTCCGTCCCGTCCTCGTGATTAATGGACCGTCGCGTCGTCGAGTTGTTTGATCGCAGAGCTACTGATGATCGATATGCAGAGATATTATCTGTACACTCTACCGGAGTTCAGTTAGATGAACGAACCACGTTCACCAACCTAGCTCTTCAAAATAACTAGATGTATTAGGACGGACATAACCAGGATGCGAAGAGGTGTTAGCTCAACTCCTTCTATCGCCTCGGCACCTCTGAATAAATCATCTATTTTCGAGCAAAAATCTATCAAAAACTTAGTAAAATATACTCGATTTCTCTAATCCTATAATAATTTTTATGTTCGTCCCTGACTATTACAGTATATGTCTGAAAACTTTATCATAATGATGGTCATTATAACACTATTTTTCATTATGAAACAGTTTCTCCCACCAATCACAGCTCAAGAAACAGTTGTTTGACCAATTAGATAAGGATACCTTCGCGCATGCGCTCAAAATCCAACATGTCTATATAAATTACCGAAAGTGCACCGTCCATATGTTCGCGTAAATAAACTGGTGAATATGAGACAAGAAATAGCACTGTACCTTAATATCCCCAAATCCAATTTCTACACAGCGCGTTGTTTTCAAACGACTCCGGTGACAGTTTTACTGAATACTGGTGCACAATATGCACATATGGCATTGAAGCACACAGAGCGTATGCGTCGGTCGGCCAGAGAGCTTGGAGAACAGAGATATCCTACCCAGCGCAGCACCCGATCACAAAATTCTGGTGACTGAACAGATAATTATGAATATTTATGTTAAAACATATAATAAAGTTATAATTTTCGTCGAACATAAAAACAGTCGTATGCAACTCGCCTATAATGGTAATTAAGACACTCGTATGGAAATTATAAAACTCGCATACGCTCGTTTTATAAACATACTCGTGTCTTAATTATAGCCATTATAGGCTCGTTGCATAATGTACTATATTAATGCAGCCAATTTGCGATGTAGTTTTCTTTTTATGGCGGGTCAGGGAAGGGATTATGGAAGGAAATCGGCTGTTGACCTATTGAAAGGAAACGTCCCGGCATTTGCCTGCTAGTGAAAATGGGAAACCACGAAAACCATTTTCAGGACGGCCAAAGTGGGATTCGAACCCACGCTCTCCCGATGCCAGTGAGACACGAGGTAGCACGCACCGCGGCCGGCATTTTAACATGGATATATTTTTGGGCCGGGGGTCTATCTGGAATTAGCGTTCACAGTTGGTGGCTTCAGTGGCGTAGTTCGTAGCATGCTGAGCTTCTATGCTCATGATCGCCTGTTCGAACCCGGCCGAAGTCGTAATTTGTTTTAAGAACGTTAAGAATCACTCAGTATGCCTTCCTTCCGAGGGGAAGTAAAGCCGGCGGGCCCATGTCATAGATTTATGGTACCCGGTATGTAAAACAACCTTCCACTAACTACAATTGTGTGAAGGTAAATTAATTGGTTTGATTTGATTAACGCTCTATTAGTTCCAACGTTCACCGCCAGGTGGCATCTAGTAGCCAAGTTCACTGTTAGGTGTCGTTGACGGCAGGATTTGGTAGCAAAAGTAGGAACTACTTGAAATTGACGGTCTGCAGTCCTTACCTGAATCACAGATAACACACGCCAATACAGCCATCACAATTAATACCGGTTAACAGACATTCTACACACACCCAAAGTACAGGGGCTACACGACCGCATTGTCGCAGCCCCTAAACTGAGGAACCAACCAACACTAATCGAAGGCAGTACTTTGGCGTACAATAGGAATAAACAAATAAAATCATATCCATGAATGTTTGTTTTGATTCTAGAACACCATACTTTTATCATTATTATTATTATTACTATTGTTGTTTCGTTTCGGCCAACTAAGGACCACGTCATGTCAACTGTTTCCTTTTCAGCTTTAACATTAGTACAATATTTCTTCATTCGTAGACGGTGTTGCTCCTTTCCCTCGTTTGCCCAAGCCTATTCAGTATTCAGCGTCCGCTTTGGTTGGAAACTCTGATGTACGAAGAGTATTCTCTTAAGCTGGCCACGCTCCTGGATATCTTCACAGGAGCTCCCAATTTCGTGCAGATCTTTTTGTATCTCACTTTGTCTTTTTCACTTGGAAAAAAAGTGAAAATGCGATAAGTTAATCGAGTTGACGTCATTCGGGGCACGTGTCCATAAAACATAATCCATTCTTGTTTGGTCGTTTGGGCCACCTATGGACCTTGGTGCGTGTGTTTCAGCTGTTGTCTTCCATTTCTGGTGTGCTTGATGGATTGTTGGTCGGTCGCTTTCGGGCTGAAATTTTGAGCTTTTCTGTTGGACCAGTTTTCTTTAATTTTCGGCTGAAATCGATCTTACGTTCCTCGGACCATTTCCTGGACGTGTTGTGATTAGCTTCTGTAATGCATGTGAGGAAAGGTCTGGTTTCAACTGTCAGACGGTAGCGACTTCTGTCATTTGTAGTGTCTTGCTGAATTATACATTAGGACTAATAGTCTATTATTATTGTTATTATGTTAGGTATTTTTGTTTTAAGGGGCGGATCAACAAGGTCATGTGCCCCATTTATTATTATTATTATTATTTTGCTTCCCTCGGATGTTAAACTTATGCTCAATACCGTGTCATTTATTATAATTGTACCGTAGTTTTATAGTCATTGAACTAGGCTATGTGAAAAATGAAAATCCACTGCCTGCTTCCAGTCTTCCGACCGGGGCAGGGACTGGAATGAATGAAGACCCCATCTAGCGGCGAGGATATGAGCTGTACTGGCTGCCGAAGCCTGTCGCACTCCCCTGGGGCAATGATTAAATGAATGACAGATGAAATGAATGAAATTGTGACAGGGAAACCGGAGTACCCGGAGAAAAACCTGTCTGCCTCCGCTTTGTCCAGCACAAATCTCACATGGAGTGGCCGGGATTTGAACCACGGACCCAGCGGTGACAGGCCGGCGTGCTGCCACCTAAGCCACGGAGGCTTTCCAACTAGGCTATGTCCCTGTCTACAAAGAGAAAAATATAAAAATTCAATCTAACGAAACAACAATTGTTAGGCTACACAGCAAATTCAAATTCAAAGTGAGAAAGAACGGAAGTATCGAACAGTCTATAACTTATACTAGATTGCGTGCCAGAAGGGGGTCGGCCGCAACTGGATCAGTTCTGATATGGCCGGTTACACACACGGCGGATCTCTCCGAGCGGGTAAATTAACGTCGCTGCCATTCCAAAGTAGCCCATTGAAGTACATTAGAGCTTACACATTAGACGAAAAAAATACCGATCGGTCAGTTTGCCGTTGGCGGTAGCTGTGCAACCGACGGAGCCAACGGAAGTTTTACCGCCATCTTGAACTAGTGGCCTACGTGACCTGCCTCAACTCTTCAAATAATGTGTAGAAAGTGCCAACCTCATCTCTTCTTTCGTTAATTGGATGAACTCAAATCAGCCGATTTCTTCTTCTCCTTTTAATTCGACGACGGAATAACAATAACGCTAGAAGCTGTTCTCTGTTCATTTCAAACTACACAAGCAATCAATAATTTCAACATCTGAGGAAGTGAGTTGGTTTCAGAATCTACAATGCAACTACTCGTACGCGGGCGACGGAAAAATTTCCTCCAAGCGGCGACGGTTAAATCTCAGACCGAAAAAATCCGCTCGGAAATATCCTCCGTGTGTGTAACCGGCCAATATTGTCGCTGAGTGACCCTCGAACGTTGTTACATCCGCCATTCAACGACCGGTGGAGTTAACTGCTGGGATAGGAGTTTCTGGGTCTTGTTCTGTGCATATACCAGCCACTGTAGATATGTGGTCGGTGCTCGAGCTATGCAACGGCCAGTAAAGTTAACTGCTAAGACAGGTGTTTCTGGGTCTAGATTTGTGCGGTTGGGTAGATTATTAGCTTGGGAATAACCTAACCCCCAAGGGAAGATGATGAAGAAAAAGAAGTGGGTTTCGGACTAGAGAAAAAGGATGGAGAAATAGGACGAGAGTCCAACAGAAGTTATAATTTTAACTTTAAGTATACTCAAAGACAGCTGCCACTGCAAATCCGCTTTCCGATACCTAAAGTGGGTAGGGACCTGGGCGAAGCTAACAGGAAACGCAGCTGGAACTTGGGCTATTCACAAGAAAGCTACTATAGGTATTCCCTCTCAAGCATAAATATACCTACTATGGGGAAGGGTGGTGGTCTGGCAAGACACAGAGTAACAGATTTATTGTGTATCTGTTCAAAGGAGTTTGTTTCTAAACAAGTAATTTGAAGAATACAAATAATTTGAATCAGCCGTGATATTTTTGTTGTTGAGATTTTAGAATTTCTAAAGAGCGACCGGATGCTTCCAAGAAGGATAGGGATAAAGCAATTATATCCTTGAGAATAATTTTGGTAAGAGCACCAATAGTTGCATTTAGAAATGACTAAGCTTTTACCCAGCAAGGCGCCGACTAAAAGTTTAGACAATGAGAAACACTTACATTTTGAAAAACCAACCATAAGTGGTAGAGAGAATTTCCACACGCAGGAAGCTGGCGTAGCGAGCTATGCTTGCCTTACTGGCCAGTTAGAATTAGCTATCAAAGCTAAGAGAGAATTTACTAAGTTAGTAACTAAGAGTTCTTGCTCAAATGCAACAAGTGGTGAAAACCCTATCAATAGATTTATTTTTATTAAAGAGGGCATAAACCTAGGAAGAGTCAAGGAAGACGGGATCTTGCCTAACCGTTATATTTGAGAAATGAGAAATCAAAAGAACAAATCTTAATTTATTTAACAATGTAAAAATAAGTAGTTTATGTAACAAATATATAATTTTGATTTTGTAAACAATTGGGGTCGCAGATCTCCTAAATCATTCAAAGCTTGCGCCAGGCAATTGACAATTCTTTTTGGTTTTTAACCTTTTATATGCTTTAAAATCTTCGTAAGATTTTGAAATGGTGTTAAGATTAACAAATGGGAAATTTAAAGATATTTGACGTAATTAAAGTTAAACAATAAATCAAGTACAAGATGTGTACTTTAAGTATTTCTAGATAGGTATCTTAGAAATATGAACAAATAACAACTTCGAAAGTAACAACAACAAAAAACAGGAAGAAATGAAATAGAAGTTTCTATAACTTCTTGTATTAATACAGAGCTACATTTGGCGATTATACAAATAGGGCAGGTCACTTATTGTGAAACCTGAAGAGAAAAATTTAAAGGAAGTTTCTAGAACTCCTATATGGGTAGGGATCACGAGATAAATAGGGCAAATTTCCCTTTCGTGAAACCTAGAGATAACTCACTTTTGAGTAGCAAAAATTGGATTCCCTCATTAGAAGGGAGAAACAATTTACTTTAAGGCGTGTACTAGACACAAAGTTTTACAGACATTAATTCGTTATACGTGGAGCAAGTAAGGGAGGGCACTTATTGAGAGTGACACCTCATTGAAAAAAGACCTAAAGTAACAATTTTATTATTCTAGTTTGTTAGTAAAGGGTTTGGGAAAGATCAAATGGGATTGTGGAAGAGTGTTCATGGCCGAATTTATTGTACTCGGACGAGCGCGACGCGGATGAAAAATTGAACAGGCACTGTTTTCACTATAGTCTGTTGATATAGTTGAAAAGTTCACTGTAGTAGCACAAAAGGTTTATAGAAAGAAAAGTTATTGCAGTTATGTAAAAGTTGAGTTTTGGCTTGAGAGAATTATGAGTTGTAGTTTCTATGGGCGGTAGTTAAATACGGCAGAAAATTTCCCACGTAGGAAGACAGTTTATGTGGATTAGAAGTTTATCCCGCGTAAGTCTCTCAGCGAAGAAAGTATTCCCATATCAAGTGGAAAATACATGACAGTATAACTGGTAGATAGAGTGTAGGTTCTGGAAGGTTCCAGAGCAATGATGAGTTGTTTAAATTGGGTAGAGAATCCCTCGGCGGAAAACTAGATTATATAGACAGTGGGTATTTTAGAAATATCCCTCGATGTGAGATAGCATCTCAGAAAATCTTTCATTTTGAAAGTTAGACTTGATAGTTCGAGTTTGATCAAGAAGATCTCTAGAAAGCAGTTATTTTGTCACATATAGCAATTCTTACTGTCTATAAAATCCTAATAAAAGCATTGAGCCTTTTAAAAGCGATGAGAATGTGGTTAAAACATGAAGTCGGTACTTATCTTTGCTTCATGAAGAAGGCGATGTTGCTGTTGACGGTTGATTCTAAAACTCGAACATGGCGTCGAATTTAAAAGTTTGCCTCTAGAGTAGAGGAGGCGAGCTTTAGTTAAGCTCCAACTGGCTGGTTTGACTTCAGACGCACAAGTGAGACCCTCAGCGGAGCGCGGAGAGACCAGGGAAGGGAAAAGAGTGGGGGTAGGTGTACCCTTGCACAAGGCCTTCAGAACAGGACTCTGTCGTCGGGGCATGAACGGTACACTAGCTTGAATATGAAACTGTTCTGGATATTATAGGAAGATCACTAGGGCTGAATAAAATTCATCACACACAGATTCTGAATGAGAATAAACAAATTTAATGCACCAACACCAGTACAGCAAAAACAAATAAATGAAATAAAACCAAAAATAGTAGAAATGAAATTTAAAATAATAATAATAATAATAATAATAACTCAAAGGTAAAATAAATCAAATACGGAATCAATAAAATTAAGTCAAAATCAAAAATATAAACAATGGACTAATTAATGTCCAAAAACCACCAATTAAATGCTAATCAGCATCAATTAATACTTATCATAGTAGTTATGATGTATGATTACAATCAAATTTATTGACAAATAAAAACCAATCATATGGCAAAAAGCAAAGAAAATGAATCAAAAATGAAATCTGGTTAACACCAATTAGCATTAATTGCCAAAATCAAATTTATTAATTACGATGATAAGATATCATAAGAAGGTTAAGTTATTAAGAGATGATGGATCAAGAGGGTCCGGTCAACTGTAACAACAGTATGGATTAAGAAAAAGAAATCCATTTATACGGAATTAATCAATCATTAATCTGAGTAAACATAATAATCATTGAGTCTAATATCATCCAATTACATTTCAGATACATGGTATGTTCAAATATCAGAGACATCCATGGCCATTCCGAAGTATACATTATAGCCTAGCCATTGGCTTATTTAATTATTAATGGCGTTTAATTAACATTTACTAGAATCCCTCCGTTAAATAAAAGTTTACCCTCATATCAAATCTTAACCTTCATGGCATTAATTATGTATTTCTATCTGCGAACATGAATATGATTTATGCATCTTATTTACATACTCTTGTAAATTAATCATGGAAGCCTTTCCGTACGGAATCTTAATGTTCAATCCCGACGTTACTTTGGACGTCTTAGCTTTAAAACAAATTAGCTGAATCAATGAAGCCATTGAATTTACTTAGCCTTGAAACACCCTTACAAATTGTCACATATTACATTAACATATTAGCAATATGATAAGCCTGGCTTCGGCCCTTGCGTTCGACGTGATACATTCTCGAACCAAGCACTCGATGCCTTGTCAAATAATTCATGGATATATAATAAACAAACTAAGAAAAATGCCTTAAAAACAGACAAAAATAGCATCATAAAAAAAATGATGACTAATCATTTGCCTTTCAAACTTGGGTTGGATAAACATGAAAAACAATTAATAATTCCAACCAAACATTATTAAAGTAATCGTATCGTGTCAGAGTCACGTTAGGCAACGGTGAATGTATTTGAAGCCGCGACCCCTGAAAAAGATAGACATGGCACAGAAGAAATACCTTGTATCAGTGTTATGTTAAGCAACGGTGAATGTATTTGAAGCCGCGACCCCTGAAAAAGATAGACATGGCACAAACATGTTCTTAGCGGATTATTCAATAGGGTCAATATGTATTTAGGGGTATTCGCTACCTACACATTTCTTACCTTGAATGCCTTATCTCGCAGAACGAGGTTACAATAGAACAAAGCATGGTCCGTTCAACAATTATCGAGAAAAAGAAATCTCAAGATAATTTTGAACCAATATTAACTATAAAAAAAAAAAACTAATAATAATTATTTTCCAGGACCGAAAATAATTATTCATGAACACAGGACTCTAAGGTCACTGTCTAGCTAGTACCCATTTAAAAAGACTGATCGACCAGGTATGAATAAAAGGATTTCGAACACGGGACCGCAAGGTTATTGCCTATCTAGTACCCGTTTAAAAATAGCGTCTGGACCAGGCACAACAAAAGGATATCGAACCCGGGACTGTATGGTCAACAGACAAAACCGTCCCTTATATCAAAATGACCAGTAAAAGAAACGCTATCGATTGGAGGCATCAGGGTAGTGACCTAACATACCCTTACGTGAATATTAAACTTGGGACCAAACATAAGAAAAATTTAAATGAATCGCTGCGGCAAACACCCGAGTCCAGAGTGGACCCCTCCTTCTCTTTGTGGCAAGTGACAATGGACTGGCCTCGCCTGCTGGCTGACCTTGACCGTGAAAGGTAGAAATGCAAGTCTTCACCCCTTCCCCCGGGCTAATATTTGACTGTATTCTCACCAGCTGATCGGACTGGATCTTAGTATTCTAAATGTGGAGCGGGACGCTCTCATTTGGATATAGATTAATTATAGCATTATTTTATCTGCGCTTGATGGCCACTACCTTACACATACAACTTATCATACTTTCATCCGACATCTTCCCTCAGGTCTTATTACCTGGCATCATTATCTATTTTATCTTATTTCATCGTAGATTCCTCCTTACAACATCTTACCTGTATGGCCTTAAATATCACACGCGTTCAATAAAAACTAATATAACAATTGGTGAGGCTGGCTCAGCCGTCACTCATATCATTGTAAACTTATCATACTACCTCTCATCTGACATAATTCACGCCTTTGTAAACTGTCCTATAAACTTTACTCATTGCTACACCATAATACTCCATATCATCCATCACAATACACCATGGTCCTTTAAATATCGTCCCAAAAAAAATCATCGGCTATTAATTCATCCGGTATGTAAATACATAAATTACTATCTCTGGTCAATTACACGAAATAATGAGATTTTGCCTGGAAAGGGCACCTATCGAAATACCATGCTTCGTTCGTTCTATTTGGGTCGAAAACACAGGGGATATTTCTAACACACATCTATAAATAAAATAGGGAATTCTACCATGTGTTTTATGTACGGATACGATTACCTAGCAACATCCTTACGTTAAGTTAGGCACTTTTAATTCATTAAAATAATTATTCTGATCCTTAATCCTTATGAGCGTACCCAGCTCCTTCAGATGCACAACTATGGTCGCCATTGACACGGTCATTGTACACACAAGATAAAACAAATCAAAAGAAAACAAATAACATGCTAACATTATGGCGATAAAATCCATGAATTATTTGACGCTTTAAAATATAATCAAAAGGTACTTATCATATTGAAGACTTCCTTCATCATTTGCAAGAGTTGGACCAGAGGCCCGCAACAGTATAACTTAACACATGACCTCCATGGCCGGTTCGAATCCCATCACGATGATGTAGAACCACTCGATAATATCACTGCAACCCTCCATTATCACTAGGTCGCTATAAGCCAGCACTCTTTTAAAATGCACACATACACATATTTGATTAAATTTATGCACCACAAAAAAAAAGATTACACATTAGTGGGCTACACACTCATGGCGGACATACTTTTCTGTTATACGTTTTCACTCGAATTATATATGATTTCACATCTTTCCTTTCTGTTATACACATTCACAACTTAGTATTCATTTTTAATATTATTTCGCATCAGCCGAACAATGGACTATGCGTCTCGTACATTAATGCCTGGCGTGGTGCTACATATGGCCCGCATCCACTAACGTTGGCTGAAAGATGAACAATGTTCCTGTCACAGACTTTACCCACATATATGACAAAATGGTTGCCAATTCACAGTTTTGCACATACGACACCAAATGCTCCCTTCACAATCATAGGCTACAGTAATCAGGTACCTTAATTTATACACAAAAATATGGCCTTGCTAATCATATGATTCACGACGGAACTCGATCATAGGCTAAGTTTATATCATCAGCGCTTGGGTAGAACTAATTTCTTGTTGAAGGACGCTATGTTCTCTCTCTCACACACTCGACGTTGTCAGATTTCCTTGCGCAGGGACTACTTTCATTCGATGAACACAGAGATATTTAATCCGTTACCGCATTCCCAAAATTCTTGATAATAATTAGATTCATCATGGGCGTTTCAGATCATTCCTGTAATGCCTTGATCTCTTGTAACTAACTGAAGCGTACTCTTTAAGGGCGGAGTCAGGCATCTACTGCGTGCTAACTTGAGATAGTTACTGCGTTTTGGCAAGATTCTCAGAATTCGCTGGGGTGCTCCTGCTCTGAAACTTGCAGGCAAGCGACTTGGAATGCACCTGCTCTGTCCATTGTGTGAAAACCATAAATTTCTCCCTGTCAGAACTGCCAAGCCACATACAGTTTATGTGATCTCAACACGGCAGGAAGATCCTAGTTATTATTATAATCATTACATAATGATGATTTCATTCTCATTAACATCATGACATTGCCCCATATAAGTACTCCAATTACGTAATGTGTCCTTGGCCTAAGACGAAGGTCAAGGGCACATCTCCCTCCTTCTTAGTTTGGAAAAACTGCTGAGGTTACGATGAGTTTTTACAATTCAACAATACTCGGCAACATAATCCATTTTAACAATGTCATGTCTTCCTCATCGACCTTCTTTCGAAATTGGCTTTCTAATGGACTCCAAATTAATTCGGATCGTGAAATTCTTCAAGCAGCCTCTTATTCTCAGCTTTAAATTCTGCATTTATCCTTAGTTTACTCTCTCTTAGCATTATCAAATTCTTCACGCAGCGTTATCCATTGACAGTCGTGATTATTTGTCCGCTGATTCTCTTCTTCTGCATCCGATGGTTCTTCTACTTGGAATGGATCTTCCCCTTCTTCTTTCTTCTCCACTACGTTGACTTGGTGTTGGACCTCATCTTCTTCGGCGGGATAGTACAGTTTTAGATTCTGTGCGTTATAGACAGACTCGACTCCAGTGCGTAGGTGTTTCACTTTATAAGCATTATTTCCAATCACCTTTATGACTCGGTATGGTCCATAGAATATCTCGCAAAATTTTGAGTATATTCGCTTCGCTGGATCGGACACTGCTGGTCGTTTCACCAAGACCAATTCTTCCAATTCCAAAGGACGGTGAAATCTTTTATTACGCACTCTACGTAATCGACGATCAGCTTGTTTCTTCAAATAAGTTGCCGTGGCCTGTATGGTTAATTCATGGCTTGGTCGAGCGTCCAATGGACACGGCAAGATGTTCTTCCACGGTCGATCCGGACATCGATTTAAGTGAAGGACCGTGGGGATCTGTCCTGTGCTTTCATGGATCGTATTGTTTATACAGAATTCCATTACGGGTAATACGTCGACCCACTTCCAATGCTGATCAGAACAGTAAATTCGGCAATATTTTGCGATCTCCCGCATTATTCTTTCTGATGGATTTCCCTCAGGATGGCGCACTGAACTCAACACGTGCCGGACATCTAACCTCACCATCTCACTCCTAAACTCGGCACTAGTGAAATAACTGCCGTGGTCCGTAAGACAGAATTCCATCTTCCCTAACGTTGGAATTACCCTTGCCTTAATTCTGTTCAGTACCTGTTTAGTGTTTAACTTCTGAACTGGACATAACACCACGTATTTTGTAAATACATCGATGCTGACGAGAATGTATTTGCATCCTCTTCTGCCTTTTGGTAATGGACCATAACCGTCCATGGCGACCAGTTCGCACGGCTTCTGTGGCAGTAGAGGTTTGGGATATTGCTTCATGAGGAATGAGTTTGGCTTAACCCTTTGACATTTGTCACAGGTCTTCAAAACACTGCGAATGGTTTCCCTTAATTTTGGCCATACAAATGCTTCTTGAATAAGAGCACTTGTCTTATCGATTCCTCCATGTCCAGATATGCTATGTGCGTGCCAGACTAGACCTCTCTGTAAAGAAGGTGGCACCACAATCCTTGATTTCACGCGATCGGGATCCACGTACTTGTGCAGCAGGTTATTATACCAAATATAACTTGTCGAAATTTTCTCCGCTTCCAAATACGCGGGCGTTCCTCGTTGCAATCTTCCTCTTAAATAATCGATGATCATATTCATCCACGGATCCTTAACTTGTTCAGCCTGAATTTCTCCCAGTTTAACCAAAAATTCCTGATCTGCCTGAGTGAGCTCGACTTGATGTACAGATACTACTCCTTCTCCTCGTTCTGGGTTTCGACTTAATGCGTCGGGTATCACATTGAATCTTCCTGGGCAGTGTTCAATGTCAATATTGAACTGTTGAACATATAACGACCATCTGTTCACTCGCTCACTAGCCATGGGAGTTTTCAATAGGAAAATAAGGCTCTTGTGGTCGGTTCTTATCAAAATCTCGAAACCATAGACAGTCTTCCTCCATTGTTGTAAAGCAAAAATGATGGATAGAAGTTCCAATTCCGTTACTGTGTAATTTCGCTCGTGTGTCTTTAGCTTACGGCTAGAAAATGCCAAGTAAGATCGTTCTCGAGGGTTGTTTGGATCTTCTTGGTACAGCATGCATCCAATTCCAATCCGTGAGGCGTCGGTTTGAATTATAAATTTTCTTGAGAAATCCGGGTAACCCAATTTAATACTATTGGTTAGTAATTCCTTCGTTTTCCGAAAAGCCGCGTCGCATTCTTCCTTCCATGCCCATTTGCTGTTCTTACGAAGCATATCCTGTAGTGGCGCCACAGCCTCAGTATACCCGGGACAATGATTTGCAAAGAAATTGCAAATGCCCAGAAATTGGCGGACGTGTTTTACCCTGTTTGGTTTAGGAAAGTTCCGAATAGCCTCTAGTTTCGCAGGATTTGGGCGTACTCCTTCACCATCGATGATGTGGCCTAAATAGAGTACCTCCTTCTGGCAAAAATGAGATTTTTGGATGTTAATTTTGAAATTGGCCTTCTCCAAATTATCTAGTAATTTCTCTAAATTCGTGAGGTGATCATCCAAATTATCAGACGCCAAGAGTATGTCATCGACATATCTTACAGTGGCATCCTTGACTTCCGACGTCAGGTTCCGGTCTAACGCTCGTATGAGTGCCGAACCTGCTGTTTTGATACCGAATGGTAATCTTTGAAATGCATAAGTTTGCTGATTAAATAGGAATCCAGTCAACAACCTTGACTTGTCATCCAGTTCCAAATGGTGATAGCTACTAGTCAAGTCTATCGATGAAAAATATATCTTGTTCTGGAATTTGTTTATGACCTCTTTGATCGCTGGAGCTTGGTCATATTCAGGAATCAATCGTTCATTAATTGTCCTGGCGTCCAGACATATTCGAACAGAGCCATTGGGTTTCTTGACTACAACCAACGGACTCACGAATGGGGTAGCCATCTTAACTATGACTCCAGCATCCTCCATTTGCTTGATGGTTTCTTTCACCTCATTCATATGTTTTTCGGCTATCGGATAAGGCTTTTTCCTAAACGGTGACCAATCGTTGACCTGCATTTGGTACTTGAAATGTTCTATCTTACCGGGTTTAGAATTAAAAACCGGTTCGTGTCGCTTTAACATGTCCATCAATTTGATCCTGTTCTCCTCATTTATCTTTGCTTCACGAGCCTTCTCCTCAAAAGCGTCAGTAATTCTGTCTTCCAATTCTTCTAGCGCCATGACCCAGGATTCAGGTTCCATTAAATCATCCTCAATATCCCTTAACCTTTCGTCGATTTTCTCATATGCTTCCATCTCTTCAGTGGTGCACAATGTCCATATCTCTTCGCCATCTCTTGGAACATCCGTATTTAATTGCATGTCCAAATGATTGTCCTCTCCAATATCTTTAAAACAAATGGTGTTTTCAAATAGGTTGATGACTGCTTTATATTCTCGAATGAAGTCCGCTCCCAAGATAATGTTATAATTTATCTTGTTCATTATGATGAACGAATGCGGCATATTATGTCCTTGCAGTGTAATGTCCAACAATGCTTGGAACTTACAGACTGCGGACTTGTCTGGGATAATGCCCTTGACTGTGATGTTAGAAATCGGCATCACGGGAACCTTCCCCAATCTCTCCAACTCTTTAACTAATGCTTGGGAAGCTATACTGATGCTGGCACCCGTATCTACCATACATCGTACCGTTAGACCTCCCACTCGGGCGTAAATTATGGGTAATTCTCTAATTGTATTAATCTTTGGCCCTGTTGTGTCCTCCGTCAAATCCTCTTCTTTGATGACCCAATCACTGATCTGCGCTACTACCATATGCTTTGCATTGTGACTGTTCTGTGCACTAGCGACGTTCCCATCTTCTAAAATTGGCGTTTTTTTTTCTCGTTGTTGCCATTCCTATCTGGTGTACCTCCGGATGATTGATTGCTGTTCCTCCGGGCATTCTGGAGTTCCAGGCTCTCAGCTCCCTGTTCGATGACATCTGGATCCCTTCGATCATTCATTCCCCTGTTCCATCTGTCTTTCTTACTTTGTTCGGCCGATTCTTTGGCACGTAATTCTGCCAAATACCGCTCCGAATCGCTGTGCCACCTTTCCATTTCCTCTCTGTGGTCATCTGGCAAGTCCCATCTCACTTCTGGCTCTCTGTTTTGGTCCCACGGTGGCCTTCCGCGTTGAAAACGCCCACCTCTCTTGTTATACGGCCTGTATGATCCACGATGTCCTCTCCGTGGTTCATTTTGTCTTTGGGACGACCTCCAGTTATTATTTCCTCGGTTACCATACCACGGGGGCCTCAGTTCTTGATCTTGGTATTCCCGACGTTCCCAGTTCTGCCTCATGTCCATGGCGTCTGTACTTTGGTCTTTCATGCGTCGTCTAGGTGCTTCTTCTAGGCCGACCACGTTTACATTTTCAGTCATTCGACCTGATCTTTGTGGACTGTGGATCGTCGTCTCATCGAGGTTTCTTAATATCTCCTCGGCATGTACCGCTGTCCGTACGTTCGCTGCCGCCATGATCTGTTGAACCCCGACTGGCAGTTGCTTCTCAATGGCGGTGATCATCTCTTCTTCTGATGGAGGCATATCCAACTCTTTCATCCGGTGTAGCTGTGTGATGAAATATTCTGAATATTTTGTGGGTGATGTGGTACTATAGCGGCGCGCGTATAGTTCCATCCTCAGGTTCTGTTGCGAGGCAAGGCTCCAATACTTCTTCAGAAATGCTTCACGGAATTCTCCCATAGTGTCAAAGGTATACCTGAAGCTACGGAACCATTGCAACGCGTGTCCAGTCAACAGTTTCTCCACTGTCCTTAACTGTCGGTCTTCTGAGATCTTGCTTTCTTTGATGTATTCCATCAATTCTCTGAGGAAACTCTTAGGAGTAAAGTTATTGTTCCCTGAAAATTTGTTCGGCCGGTCATCACTCATTTTTATAACGTGAATGACCTGAGCAGCTGCGTTAGACTCGACGGGTGTCGAAGTACGACCCCTGAATTCCTGACTGTGAGGTTCCATCCCCTCATCTATGGTCGTATGCTCCTGAAATCCTACTTTCCCTTCCATACGGGTTTCTGTAATGGACTTGGCCAATCCTTTTTGTAAGTCGGCGATGACCTCTTCTTGGATCAGCATCTTGAGGTCGCTTTTGACTTGTTTATTTTCTCGTCGTTCCATCCTTGACAAAAGCTCCATCTCGACCTTATTCATCTTTAATTTGCTCTCTTCTAATTTACGGAGTACAGCTATCCTTTCTTCCTTAGCCTCCTGGCTCATGTCATCGTATGCTAATTCGACATCTCTCTTCAATCCTTCCTTATCCTTTTCCCATGATTTCTTACATTCGTCATGTTGGCCATCCATATCATCTCGTATGAGCTGCAATGAATCCTTAATCTCGTCCTTAAATGTAGAGATGTCGGTCTCGATCACTCCTATCTTAGCTTGCGTTGACTTATTCTCATCTCTCAGCTTGTCGACATCTGCCTGAGTTGCTGCGATTCCCACTTCACATTTCGCTACCTGCGCTTGGACTCGAATTTCCATACTAGCCATTCTCTGAGACACGTTCCTGATCTCGTTCTCGATCGTGACCATATGAATTTCTATTTTCTCAGTACTCTGATTGCAAATGCGGCCTACATGTTCTATATTTCTCTGCATCTGTGACAATTGCTGTTCAGTACTAACTCTAAGTTCCTGATTACTGTCTTTTATTTCCTGCATCTGTGACAATTGCTGTTCAGTACTAACTCTAAGTTCCTGATTACTGTCTTTTATTTCCTGCATCTGTGACAATTGCTGTTCAGTACTAACTCTAAGTTCCTGATTACTGTCTTTTATTTCCTGCATCTGCTTATAACTACTGTCCTTAAATTCTTGCAATACGACCATCAGGTCCTCTGTCGACGACATAATTATCAATAAGAAAATATGCGGGCTTGTCCCAACTCATGCAAATATACACATCAACACACCATGCAATGTAAGTGTATTTCAAAGCTTTCAAGGCTTCCTTCCCCTATCCTTCGAATTTGCAATCACCTACAGTGATATTGCAACAGTAAAACGATTCAAAATTTGATTGTAATCCATTGGTGTCATTAAATATTTGACTTATCACTCAAAGAAAAATTAATTAATTAATTTAATTTAATCAAACATTAATTAAAGTGATTAATGTTTCTCATCAGGCCACTAATGAGCCTTAATTAACTATCTGATGGATGCTCAATGCTATAAAAATTGCAAGGGACTCCTTGAGATTACTGTATGATACTATAAAAATTTATATAAATGAAAATTTAATTACAGTAACTCTCATTCAATAAATTGAGCTCCATTTCGACCTTATGTTGGGCTGCTATTGTTTCAAGCTTAAGTCACACCGTTGGGCGCCATTTTGCACTTTTCACTGGTGGTGGGGAGAACAGGGTTTGGTATTAACTGAATGTGGCAAGCGGAAAAAGGGCAAGGCTGATCCTCACGGAAAAAATAACGGGTATGAAATGAATGGAATACGGTTTGGATTCGGGTTTGAATTGATAAGTGACTTATGGGTATCTTCCAGCGTTTACCCGCTCAGCATAAAGTCAAAAAAAATAATTAACATGCCAAACGAGTAGGCAAGCCAAACTTAATCAAACAAGCACAAAACCCGGGTGCATCTGTGTATGTTAACCACTAGGATCTTCCAGAATAGAAAAATCGAAGAAGAATAGAGAATAATCTATCCTTTGCCATGTACCCTTGCACAAGGCCTTCAGAACAGGACTCTGTCGTCGGGGCATGAACGGTACACTAGCTTGAATATGAAACTGTTCTGGATATTATAGGAAGATCACTAGGGCTGAATAAAATTCATCACACACAGATTCTGAATGAGAATAAACAAATTTAATGCACCAACACCAGTACAGCAAAAACAAATAAATGAAATAAAACCAAAAATAGTAGAAATGAAATTTAAAATAATAATAATAATAATAATAATAACTCAAAGGTAAAATAAATCAAATACGGAATCAATAAAATTAAGTCAAAATCAAAAATATAAACAATGGACTAATTAATGTCCAAAAACCACCAATTAAATGCTAATCAGCATCAATTAATACTTATCATAGTAGTTATGATGTATGATTACAATCAAATTTATTGACAAATAAAAACCAATCATATGGCAAAAAGCAAAGAAAATGAATCAAAAATGAAATCTGGTTAACACCAATTAGCATTAATTGCCAAAATCAAATTTATTAATTACGATGATAAGATATCATAAGAAGGTTAAGTTATTAAGAGATGATGGATCAAGAGGGTCCGGTCAACTGTAACAACAGTATGGATTAAGAAAAAGAAATCCATTTATACGGAATTAATCAATCATTAATCTGAGTAAACATAATAATCATTGAGTCTAATATCATCCAATTACATTTCAGATACATGGTATGTTCAAATATCAGAGACATCCATGGCCATTCCGAAGTATACATTATAGCCTAGCCATTGGCTTATTTAATTATTAATGGCGTTTAATTAACATTTACTAGAATCCCTCCGTTAAATAAAAGTTTACCCTCATATCAAATCTTAACCTTCATGGCATTAATTATGTATTTCTATCTGCGAACATGAATATGATTTATGCATCTTATTTACATACTCTTGTAAATTAATCATGGAAGCCTTTCCGTACGGAATCTTAATGTTCAATCCCGACGTTACTTTGGACGTCTTAGCTTTAAAACAAATTAGCTGAATCAATGAAGCCATTGAATTTACTTAGCCTTGAAACACCCTTACAAATTGTCACATATTACATTAACATATTAGCAATATGATAAGCCTGGCTTCGGCCCTTGCGTTCGACGTGATACATTCTCGAACCAAGCACTCGATGCCTTGTCAAATAATTCATGGATATATAATAAACAAACTAAGAAAAATGCCTTAAAAACAGACAAAAATAGCATCATAAAAAAAATGATGACTAATCATTTGCCTTTCAAACTTGGGTTGGATAAACATGAAAAACAATTAATAATTCCAACCAAACATTATTAAAGTAATCGTATCGTGTCAGAGTCACGTTAGGCAACGGTGAATGTATTTGAAGCCGCGACCCCTGAAAAAGATAGACATGGCACAGAAGAAATACCTTGTATCAGTGTTATGTTAAGCAACGGTGAATGTATTTGAAGCCGCGACCCCTGAAAAAGATAGACATGGCACAAACATGTTCTTAGCGGATTATTCAATAGGGTCAATATGTATTTAGGGGTATTCGCTACCTACACATTTCTTACCTTGAATGCCTTATCTCGCAGAACGAGGTTACAATAGAACAAAGCATGGTCCGTTCAACAATTATCGAGAAAAAGAAATCTCAAGATAATTTTGAACCAATATTAACTATAAAAAAAAAAAACTAATAATAATTATTTTCCAGGACCGAAAATAATTATTCATGAACACAGGACTCTAAGGTCACTGTCTAGCTAGTACCCATTTAAAAAGACTGATCGACCAGGTATGAATAAAAGGATTTCGAACACGGGACCGCAAGGTTATTGCCTATCTAGTACCCGTTTAAAAATAGCGTCTGGACCAGGCACAACAAAAGGATATCGAACCCGGGACTGTATGGTCAACAGACAAAACCGTCCCTTATATCAAAATGACCAGTAAAAGAAACGCTATCGATTGGAGGCATCAGGGTAGTGACCTAACATACCCTTACGTGAATATTAAACTTGGGACCAAACATAAGAAAAATTTAAATGAATCGCTGCGGCAAACACCCGAGTCCAGAGTGGACCCCTCCTTCTCTTTGTGGCAAGTGACAATGGACTGGCCTCGCCTGCTGGCTGACCTTGACCGTGAAAGGTAGAAATGCAAGTCTTCACCCCTTCCCCCGGGCTAATATTTGACTGTATTCTCACCAGCTGATCGGACTGGATCTTAGTATTCTAAATGTGGAGCGGGACGCTCTCATTTGGATATAGATTAATTATAGCATTATTTTATCTGCGCTTGATGGCCACTACCTTACACATACAACTTATCATACTTTCATCCGACATCTTCCCTCAGGTCTTATTACCTGGCATCATTATCTATTTTATCTTATTTCATCGTAGATTCCTCCTTACAACATCTTACCTGTATGGCCTTAAATATCACACGCGTTCAATAAAAACTAATATAACAATTGGTGAGGCTGGGTCAGCCGTCACTCATATCATTGTAAACTTATCATACTACCTCTCATCTGACATAATTCACGCCTTTGTAAACTGTCCTATAAACTTTACTCATTGCTACACCATAATACTCCATATCATCCATCACAATACACCATGGTCCTTTAAATATCGTCCCAAAAAAAATCATCGGCTATTAATTCATCCGGTATGTAAATACATAAATTACTATCTCTGGTCAATTACACGAAATAATGAGATTTTGCCTGGAAAGGGCACCTATCGAAATACCATGCTTCGTTCGTTCTATTTGGGTCGAAAACACAGGGGATATTTCTAACACACATCTATAAATAAAATAGGGAATTCTACCATGTGTTTTATGTACGGATACGATTACCTAGCAACATCCTTACGTTAAGTTAGGCACTTTTAATTCATTAAAATAATTATTCTGATCCTTAATCCTTATGAGCGTACCCAGCTCCTTCAGATGCACAACTATGGTCGCCATTGACACGGTCATTGTACACACAAGATAAAACAAATCAAAAGAAAACAAATAACATGCTAACATTATGGCGATAAAATCCATGAATTATTTGACGCTTTAAAATATAATCAAAAGGTACTTATCATATTGAAGACTTCCTTCATCATTTGCAAGAGTTGGACCAGAGGCCCGCAACAGTATAACTTAACACATGACCTCCATGGCCGGTTCGAATCCCATCACGATGATGTAGAACCACTCGATAATATCACTGCAACCCTCCATTATCACTAGGTCGCTATAAGCCAGCACCCTTTTAAAATGCACACATACACATATTTGATTAAATTTATGCACCACAAAAAAAAAGATTACACATTAGTGGGCTACACACTCATGGCGGACATACTTTTCTGTTATACGTTTTCACTCGAATTATATATGATTTCACATCTTTCCTTTCTGTTATACACATTCACAACTTAGTATTCATTTTTAATATTATTTCGCATCAGCCGAACAATGGACTATGCGTCTCGTACATTAATGCCTGGCGTGGTGCTACATATGGCCCGCATCCACTAACGTTGGCTGAAAGATGAACAATGTTCCTGTCACAGACTTTACCCACATATATGACAAAATGGTTGCCAATTCACAGTTTTGCACATACGACACCAAATGCTCCCTTCACAATCATAGGCTACAGTAATCAGGTACCTTAACCAAACGATCATATAGAACACTATTTATATTTCAGTTAGAATTCCAAGCTCTACGTTCCCTAATTTAAGAAGGCAATCACTGAAAATTGGATCATCATAACACTCACCCGTTATTCGATATTTATGAAATTATACGATTTGAGTAGGCCTACTGATTCCTTTGAGTTACTGTTTCTGAAATCCATGCAAAATGATCAAAGAAAGACCTCGGAATATTAAAATGACATGAAACAGGCGTCAGAACAGCCAAAATGTGAAGTGGACAGCAATTATGGAGTATATTTTCCTACAGCAACAATTAGTATTAATATTTTGCAAACGTTCCGCCAAATCAATACCTTTATTGTATTATATATAAATGATCACTTAGTGTACAGCAACAATATCTGCAAATCGCCCACTTCGTATGATTTTTAAAGTCATTTTTTAAAGAAATTATAGTTATTTATGAAATTAGAATGCAATACGTCACTCATAATGTCTATTCTCTTCCATTTGAATGCTCATTTGTCACGATCGGTCGCTTGTGAGCGCTGCAGGAGGGATCTATACTACTGAAATAATATATATGATGATGCTCGAGCCGTGCAACGACCACTTGGCGTGATCAGAGGCGCTTCATTGTTTCAATTAATTTCACTAGTACTGCATTAAAGGACAAAAAAATAAAATATTCAATGTTATTTTTTCAAAAGTCCACTTTTTATCGCTGAGAAAATTCTGGTTGTTGTGCAACTTTGCTTTGCGTCTGATAGGCTACTATGCCCATAAATAAAATTGCTTCATCCTGGGCCTGAATGAACTCTTTCAACAACCGTGTGAAACTCTACAGCAGTGGTTCCCAACTTGTAAGGGCTTGAGGGCCAAAATGGGAACTTGGGGTATGGTTGTGGGCCGCACTTTAATACAGTAATAGGGTAATTTCCATAAAACCTAATACCACAGAATGTTTCAAGTGAAAATCCTGCCCCAGCAATCAGATTCGATTTCATTGCTCAAAAACTATTGTACAATTCCATATAGGAGTAAAATTAAAAATACCAAGATAGGCCTACGAAGAAAATTAATTTTTGATGAATAACACTCAACAATGTAAGTTTATTTGAAATAATAAAAAAATCTCCAATTATAAATACCGCCTTGTCAAATTAATTAATTACTTAATTAAATTAAATTAAATTAAAACGTACATGTTTCGGTATACAATGATACCTTCGTCAGCGTAGATAAAAGAAAAAGAATCTTAAAAACTATGTTAAAAAATACAAAGAGAAAATGGATATCATTACAAAAGCTTTGGAATGCAAATACATGAAAGTTAACAGAAAAAATAGAAAATACATAAAAAAACAAGATTAAAAGTTAATATAAATCTACCATAATGGACTGTCTATCGGACGTCGCTGATGAGGGCTATGGGATGTAGCTTCCAGCCAGGTACGGAACAGCGCATAAAATTTCAAAAAAATGAAGTCATCCAACTTGGGAGAGAATGTTGCCAGACCCATTTGTCGCCTTCAATATGTCGCTTCTAGATGGTCGAACACTGCACAAACTTCTCTATACAAGCATGCCTCATATACTACCTTTATCTATTAAATGAAGTATCGTTAAATCTGTGTTTGTTGAAGTGATAGAATGGAAGTGACTTATTAATGTATTTTCTGTATTTAATTGAGTTATATATTCTTGAAGTTCCTACATGTATTAAAGAATATGACACGTTTAGAAGTATATTGTGTTAAGAAATAGAAGTTGTAAAACGAAAGATTTTTTTGGCTATAAATGGGACTTAGTGAGAAGGTTTGATCTTAAATAATTAACAATGTATGGGAAGTGTATTATAGTTGAAAATATAAAATATATATGATGCAAAGAGATAGTATAAAACATTTCGCCATTATAAAAGATATTTTTGATTTTACTTCTTTTGATTCTAGGCTACTTACAAAAGGGCAATTTGGTAGTAATACGTTTTCTTTGAATCAATATTAAAAATGGGTTCATTATTCCGTGAGTCAATGGGAGGGAGGTCAGTGATCAGCTGTTGCCGGGTCCTCGGGTCCTGCACTGTGTTAGTTAGCGCGTTGTATTACGATTCATCAGTTATTTATCAAATTACTTTGTTCATTTTTGCCAAATAGAATTACATAGTGTTTTAAAACGAGCAGAGAAATATATTCTTTCATGAGTTTTTAAAAATTCTGTTTTTTTTTTTTTTTTTTTTTTTTTTTTTTTTTTTTTTCAAAAGCTTTCCTGGGCCTCCAGTTGGAAATCACTGCTCTACAGAATTAACCGTGGCATGCACGCAAAGAAAAAGAAAATAATGGGTAACTAGGCAGATGGAGACAAGGTAATTCCATGACATACAGCTCCATAAAGCATGGTTAAGGATATCATAAACGGCATTTCAGGTAAATACATTCGTATATAAATGGCTCTGGAAGTTTATTCCGGCATGTACGTACGCAACCACAAAAAAAAATCCCTGGCTGTCACAATTTTATCCGTGCTTGGTGCTGCACGCTTTACGATACCCCGCCATCTCGCGGAGTACAAAGTAGCAATAACCTTGAGGGATAATGGAAGTGCTGTAAAAGCCTAAAGCTCACACCACCCTGAGGTGCTCTTTGTCGGTACTACACAAATCATAAAACAGCACTCAGAGAGGCACAACGTATTATTGCTTCCTCATCGAAATATAAGGTCTCCCTTTGATTACCGACGTTCTGTTAAGTCATCTAACGTTATGGCTCAAGATAAGGTGGGGAGAAGGTATAAACATGTCCTGACGACATGCAAAATTCAGTTACACCTCATCAGGGCCACTGAGAAGGCGAGCACAGGGGCCCGTAAGCGGTGATGACCTGTAAGCAATGATGGCCAGTTAGTGATTATTTATATTTTTTGCGAATATTGTTTTATTTCTATTTTAAAATCATTTTCATTAAAAACCTTGTAGGACAAGTGTAAGTGTTATCTATACTAATATAATAAAGCTGAAGAGTTTGTTAATTTGTGTGTTTAAACGAGCTAATCTCTGGAACTACCCGTTGGATTCGAAAAATGCTTTTTGTATATGATAGCCTGATTCAAGAGGAATAGTTTAGGTTATGTAGCATTAAGCTACACCTTTCAGGTAACCTTAAAGATTGATTTTTGTTCAGTAAGTCGGAAGAACAAGCGCTCCCGAACAGCTTCAATAATACCTAAGTCTATTGTTGCCAAGCAATGCGGGCTGCATCACGTCGCCCCTACCAGTGTTCTGGTGCAGAATTGCGAGCTGTTTATACATTGCAGTCACGGGGAGTAATTAGTGCAAAATGATTTCTTATGCCCCTTCAAACAGTTATCTTGCATGACAATAGTATGCCTCTATATAAGGGCGATGGTGTTGGTGCAGTATACTGAGGTTATCAGCTGCAATAAGCGTTGGTGCTTTCCGATCCTTATCCTTGTTCGAAGAGGACCTCCTGCAATGCATAATAACCATCCTAGTGACAGAACAAGAAACTTCCTGAGAACAGTTTGATTTGTAAAACTACAGAATGGAGAATGTTGATGATGATGATAATTGTCGGTTTAAGGGGCCAAACATCTAGGTTATCAGCCCCGAATGGAAAATGTGTTCGTAGAGACTGGTTAGTATGTAGTGATACAAGTCAATCAATATATTATTTTCCTTGCAGATTACTTGGTCACAACCCTGAGTTCAGTTTTAGTTACTGACGAAGACTGGCAAAAAGATCGTTCTTGGCGTAAGCTGTATAACAAGCTGTCAGTTCATGAAATGAGTGCCAGTCACAAACTATGCTAAATTGATGTTGTTTCATTTGAGAGGCTCGGACATCGTGGTCATTCAGCCCCATTTACTTGTGTATGTGTGGAATTTTCTGTGATAACCTATTTTTAGCCTACTTTCGATTTTTGCAAAAAATGAAAGTAGACTTATGAGATCAACACAGGGCGAAAAAAGTGTGTCTGTCTGTGTGTGTGTATGTGTGTGTGTGTGTCTCTGTGTGTGTGTGTGTGTGTGTGTGTGTGTGTGTGTGTGTGAGTCTGTGTGTGTGTGTGTGTGTGTGTGTCTGTGTGTGTGTGAGTGTGTGTACTCTGAATGTCTGTCCCCCCCTATCAATTCGAACACGGTGAATGCGAATTGAACAAAATTTGGTACAAAGGTAGCACTAGCAAAGTACACCTCAGTGTCATGTTTTATATCGCCGCCATCTTTACTAAAACTGAATGGCGGCCACTCAAACGTTCAAAACGTAAAATCAAATAACGACTAACCAAATCATCCGATCTCTATCAAATTTGGTAACAACATACCTTCGTATAGGATGCGTCTTGTGACCAAACTACAAGGTCGTCCGCCATACCATTTCAGGATGGCGGCCGTGCGAATTATGCAAACTTTATAATCCATATCATGGGACCCACCAGTTCCGATTATCGAGCCGAGAATCGTTTTAACTGTTCTAAAGGAAGAGGCACGTTCGAAATTAAAAGTTTATTTTGTAAGACTATAGTGCAGACGTGATTTTAAAAAGCTGAGCTGATTCAGTAATAAGACAAGATGGCAGCGGATATCTTGTGCCTGACTTATATTTCACTAATTTGAGTATTGAATGCAATATAGCGTACTGATACAAAATAAATAAACTTTGTATGAAATGCTTTATATATAAATAATATACTCCAGTGATGAAATCGTTTAGTATAAATCATTATTTGCTAACAAGTTCTATGTAAGTCATTTTATATAGAACGATATTCGTTGACACAATTAGCTCAGTGGTAGAGCGTTAGCTTATCGCTCAAATGCCTATGGTTCATACCCGATCAGAGCTAGATTTTTGCTTGAAATGTTATATGTTTATTGTTTTGTAATGACTCAGATGTTTTAAAATTAAGCGTTATATTGTGCATATTATGGTGTAAAATATATATTTAATTAAAACATAATTCGCCAGCAGATTTACTCGAGACATCTAGCTGCCAAAAAGGTAACTGCACACCGACATACTTATTAACTTCCAGATTTTATTGA
Organism: Meconema thalassinum; assembly: GCA_946902985.2. NCBI lineage: Eukaryota > Metazoa > Arthropoda > Insecta > Orthoptera > Tettigoniidae > Meconema > Meconema thalassinum. The sequence goes on along the minus strand of OX336388.2, from coordinate 2,064,448,779 downwards.
AAAGTTTCTTCTTCTGGCCGCTAGAATGCACTCGTTCTGTTAGGATTATATTGTTCGATATTTCACCACTAGAAGTCACGACTAGTCTACGTGGGGCTCCATTGATTAATATACCATTGGCATTCTATGCGCATCGAATTTGAAGAATGACAAGATGTTACTACGATACATTTTTACTTTTTATTTTAAAGGGTTTGTAACAGCCTATTTTGCGTTACTTGAAAATGTTATTTGAAGTAAAGAACAAAACGATTTCACATAGTAACTGAGTTCAAGCCGTTGGTGTTAGTTCAGGTATTAATTTCTACATTTATTTCAGGCAAATAGCAATCGAAAATATCCACATAGTTTGTATACACACGTCTCTGTAGGGTCATGGAAAGATTTGTTAATTCAATTAGGGTTTTCGATTCCCGGTCAATGCATGTGAGATTTTTGAAGTGAAATGCCATGTCCTGTGGTTCGGATTCCACGTAAAAAGGAGGTCCCGTGGCTCATAATCACAAGATTCACGGCCACGTAAAACTACAATCTTTCTTCCTTTTTTTTCAATTAGGGTTGTGAAAGCCCTGCACAACCGGACGTGTAAAGACATGCCTCAACTCAAAGTTGGATGTTGCCCACGGCAGGTCGTATATGTAATAATAATAATAATAATAATAATAATAATAATAATAATAATAATAATAATAATAATAATATATATATTTTTTTTTTTTAGGGGAAGAAATGCATTTACGCACAGAGTGTCGGGCTCCTGCTGCTGAGTAGCAGACTACCGACTAAAACTCCCCCTTTACTTCTGAACACTAGCCTGGAACCGTTTAGCACATTAAAACAATAATAATAATAATAATAATAATGTTATTGGTTTTACATCCCTTTTAACTACTGCTGCTTTTAGAGACACCGGGGTGCCGGAATTTTGGCCCGAAGGGGATCTTTAACGTGCCAGTAAATGTACTGACACGGCTCCCTCTCATTTGTGCACCCTCAAATGCCAGCTGACTGCGCCAGGATACGAACCTGCAACCTAGGGCCCAGCAAGCGAGAACGTTACCGCCGAGCCACGCAGCCAGTCCGGTCGATTATGTCTCCAGATCCATAACATTCTTGAGATACTTCTTATCTTTCTTTCTTTCTTTCTTCAATGATGGTAGCAGTTTTTATCTAGATTGTGGCGTTTGGTAGAGGTAAATCGTTTCTATGGCCTTCAACAAAGAATAGTTCTATTATACTCTTTGATAATAACAACGAGTTATAACTATACTCATACATTTAGGAGAAAGTAGGCTATATGTTCTTTACTGAACATCTTGTTAATATTACAGTATGACTGAGCATCAGATGCTTTCCTCAGAATGGCATTGTTTTTCCAGAATAGCTAGTAGTGGATAGTGATAATTAAACGTATTTCACAAGGGCCCCGAGAAAATCATTGCATAGGGGCCCTTAAATCCCCTCGGCGGCCCCGCACCTCATAAGTGGAGAAGAACAGTGAGAGACTTCCCTATAGAACGGAGCCTTGCCGGGCGTGTTACGGACGAAGTGCGTTGATTCAGCGCTATATGACTAGCATTTGCCAAATTACACAAGAGTGGGTCGGGGAGTACCGGATGCTGTCATGCCTTTATTACATACTGAACCCTTCAGTATCGCAGTGTTTATATGCAAGAATCTTGATCAAGGGGTCGCGCTCAGTTCATAGTGTGATGTTTACGTTCGCCAAACAACATGCTCTACTGAGGGAAGGGTCATAGGATTAAAACTATAATTAAGAAAGGAAGTGACAAGATGTAAAATAATAACATGATTTAATGACTATTAGTGCCAAAAAAATGAATATAGACAACAGCAATAATAATATTCCTCCCTGAATCTTCCCATGACAGAAATATTTATCAACGTTGAGGAGTCAGACGGATCTCCTCCTCATAAAAATGTGGATCCAAGTTCCACTAACTTGCATTGGGATTTTATGTACGCGTAATGACTAACTACGAGGAATGAGTACCTGGATGACTGTTCGTTTACAGCGGGTAACAGCCACGATGCTTACGAACAATCATCTCGTAAATCAACGTTTACGGATATAGGACACAACACTAATAAAAACCCTTAAAATTAATGCTGACACACAATCTAAAATCTAATATTTACAGGAATCTCCTTCGAGACCATCCTTCAGTGCGAAGACGCATCTGACAAATGAGCTGCCAACACGGCCAATTGCTCATTACACAAACAAGGAAAAGACAGCATCGCACGTGACTGCACGGGTCACTAATACGGAACATAAACATGGAATGAAACCAACAACAACAAAAGCCTCACCGGCTGAGATTACCTTATATGAACAAAAATGCACGTTAAGCTAACGCTTCGGAGATTATAGTGATTCGTAGGCATCTCCCATTTATTTAAACAATTTGTATCATTGATCAGTTCTTATTCTGTATTTCAAGTAATTTTACGGAGCCAACAAATACTCCACTAATGACCTCAATGCAATCTTTTCAGCCCGCCTTGTGAAAACAGCTTCCCCCCTTCCTCACTCTTGTCATCGTCCAGCTCCAGTGTGTAAAAATAACTTGACCAACTGTCCCGTTATCTCGTAGAATCAACAGCAACAAATCTCAACCACATAAACATATGGTAAGACATTAATCGATATAGCCACATATGTCCTCGCAAGGTAACGATATGGACTTGGCACCAAGCTGACAGAAATCAGTCTACGCTGAAATTCCCGCTTGTAATGACCACTAAAATACACACACACACACACTGCTGGGAATGACATAACACTTTTCACACAGGTCGGTTGAATCAGATGCTCACAATCTATTTAAGAAAATATTAAAACCTACGAGAGAGCTGACTGCTCTTCGCCACAACTCACATTGCTCCAACGGCAATAAATTCACTGAATCTGATCAATAATAAACATTTCAAATATTAATTTACCCTCCAATCTACTGTATGATTATATTAATTCAGTCCTACTTCTGAAACACAATATATCTCCGAGAGACGTTTCTTAACCACATTGCGTAAACATATGCAAACACGGTTGTCCACACAGCTACGTTAGTTAAACAAACAAACAAGAAAGTAGAGAGGCTGTGGGGGTTCTGCTTCAAATACCGTTATTTATGCAAATGAGGGGGGCGTGGCAAGGTCAATGACCTTGAGGTAGGTCATGGTCAATGACCTTGAGGTAGGTCATTGACCCCCAAGGTCGCCGGGACCCCGGAAGGTAAACAAACCTTGGAGGGTCCAGGAACCGGTTTGAGGGGGTGTGGGTGGAGGGGGAGGAGTAGGGGTGGGGAGGGAGGGTGGGGAGGGAGGGGGAGGGAAGGGTGGGGTGGGGGACGAGGGGGGAAGGATGGAAGAGGCTCTGCACGAGACCCTCCTCGACCCAGTCTCTCTCTTGGACTGAGCGCCTTCTCTGATATTATCCTGGGCTATATAGCTTTGCTTTGAACCCGATGAGATCCGAGTGTTGCCGAAGGTTTCCGAATCCTTGGTTGTGAATGAATCGTCAGATTTGAACGGTCAACTGGTGTGTGTGTGACGTCACAGCAGATTACGGGATGTGAGGTAGGTCATGGACGGGAGTGTTTTGAATGGAAAACATGAATGGTGGTGGGTGGTGGTTGTTGAACCCTGGCGTGCTAGGTTTGCGGGTAAATAAACGTGAATGAAGATGGCACCGTGAATGGAGGTTGCAACGTCACAGCAGATTACGGAATGTAGCACAGGTCATGGATGAGAATGTTTTAATGGGAAACATGAATGGAGATGGATGGTGGTTGTTGAACCCTGACGTGCTAGGTTGGCGGGTAAACAAACGTGAATGAAGATGGAACTGTGAATGGAGGTTGGGACGTCACAGGCAGAATGTAGTGTAGGTCATGGATGGGATTGTTTTTTTCTAATACTTAACGGTAAACAAATTGTTAATGGGTGGGGGATACAAAACGCATGGCATGTCGGTTCAGCCAGCTCGACATGAAATAAAAACAAGATGGTGTAATGTCTATTGATGACATTGGAATATTCCATCTAGTTGTGAAGATATGAACTGTGCCGACTGTCGAAGCCTATCTCACTCCTCTGAGTCAGCGATTGAATAAATGACTGATAAAATTAAATGATGGTGGAGAGTGTTGGTATAATGAAAGTTTGTCTGGAAAACTAGGGTACCCGCAGAAAAACCAGTCTGCTTCTGTTTTGTCCAGCACAGATTTTACATGGAGTAACTGGGATTTGAAACACAGACCCAGCGGTGAGAGGTTGGCATGCTTCTCCCTACGCCATGGAGGCATAATCACAGAGACCTAGTGCAGCCGAAGGATTTTCATTTATGCTGACTTGGGAGATTTGAATTTATGTGTTATGGAGCTGAGGATATGGAAGGCGTGCTAGATGGTTAATGGACATGGATGGGTGTTAGAATGAATAATCTGATTTGAACGGTCAACCGATGTGTGATGTCACAGGAGTGAATTTTTTTGAGATTGACACCTGACATGTTGGCTCGCTCAGCTTCATATAAAAAAGTGGGAATGATAGACAAATAAATCAATCAAAACAAGAATATTTTTTATTATTATTTTTTTTTCTTTTTGTTACATTTATTTTTTTTTTATTTTTTTTGTGGCTTCTTCTTCCTCTTCCTCTTCATTTGCACTGTCATTTTCACTTTCGTTTTCTGCCTCGGCCTCCATCATCAACATCATCTGCACGAAAAACTCTGCGATGACGCGGTCATTCGAAAAACTATAAAATAGAAAAAATGTCTATCAATGTCATTAGAATACCCAATCTAGCGGCGAGGATATAAACTGTCTTGATGTTTGTGTCAGGGAAAATTAAAGTACACAGAAGAAAACCTCCTAAGTTATGGAGGCATACTCCTTGCACTTCTCTGCATCAATGATTAAATGACAGGCAGAAGGTAGGAAATAATGGGAAAAGAAGACTGGCCTCTTGCAGAAGGAGGGAATCAGAAAAGATGTGGCAAGGCCTTGGATACTCTAATACTGTTGGAGTTGGAAGAGAACAAGAGTTGACCAAGCGAGGTTGATAGGAAAGAAGACAGAGAGGAGCTTGACACAAGTAAGTGAAAGCAATGCTGAACTCGGCTGTCACCTCTGTAGTTGTAAAATCCGCGTTCTGCTATATGTAAGCTTTTGGAAGCTGAGTTTAAAAAATGTTTTGCAAGAAGAGAATAATACTGTTAATTTTGTTATCCTTAATTCAACCTTCTTGATTACTCATGCTTCAAAGATCCTGTCCAGAATGATTTACAAGAGGATTGAAAGCCAAATAGAAACAGAGTTGTGTGAAGATCAGTTTGGTTTCAGGAGAAATGTAGGAACAAGGGAAGCTGTACTAAGTCTTAGGCTGATTTTAGAAGATAGAATAAGGAAAGACAAGAGAACGTTCATGGCTTTTGTAGATTTAGAAAATGCTTTTGATAAAGTTGATTGGACTAAATTGTTTGACATTTTGAAATCATAAATCAGAAACCTCTATGAAGATCAAATTGACAGGTGAAAAGCTGAAGGAAGTAGGAGACTTCTGTTACTTAGGAAGCAGAATAACCAGTGATGGACGAAGCAAGTAGGTTGGCTCAGACAAAGAAAGCATTTCTACAAAAAAGGAATCTGCTGACATCGAATATAGATTTAGGTATTAGGAAGTCATTTTTGAAAGCCTTTGTCTGGAGCGTGGCGCTCTATGGAAGTGAAACTTGGACTATTGGTGCAGCAGAAAAGAGGAGAATAGAAGCATTTGAAATGTGGTGTTACAGGAGAATGATGAAGATCAGATGGGTCGATAGGGTTACAAACAAAGAGGTATTAAGACGAGTGGGAGAGGAGAGATGTTTCTGGCGACTGCTAATGAAGAGAAGAGATAGGTTGGTAGGACACATACTAAGACACCCAGGAATAGCAAGCTTAGTTATGGAAGGAAGGGTCGAGGACAAGAACTGTAGGGGTAGACCAAGGTTAGAATATGTTAAACAGATTGCCTCCGATGTAGGGATGTTGGAGCTATGTAGAGATGAAACGATTAGCTCAGGACAGGGAGACATGGAGAGCTGCATCAAACCAGTCAAAAGACTGAAGACTCAAACAACAACAATTCAACTTTTGCGGTACCATACACAGATCTCACATGAAGTAAGTGAGATTTAAACTGCAGATCAGCGGTGAGAGCCGGTATACTACTGCTAATTTACATAACAGCCCAACACAATTTTAATGATACTGTCACAATTCTAAGATATTGAAAGCCTGTTTGACATTAGACTGGTATCAAGATTGAGGATGTAGGCTATTAACTTTTATTTTTGTTAAAGCAGTATGTCTTGGCAATAAATTTAACAGGTCTTCAACCGGTAATACAATTTGCATTAAATTACAATAAATTAGTCATGTTTCTTAAGTGGGACTGGGAGAAAAAAAAGAAAGTTTTTTTTTCAACTAGTCTGTAGCGCAACATTAGGTCACGGTCCAAGCTCTCTGCTGACCCGGTAGACGCGTGGGTTCGAGCCCCACCGTCGGCCGTCCTTGAAATGGTTTTCCGTGGTTTCCCATTTTCAACACCAGGCAAATGCTGGGACGGTACCTTCTGATAGGCCGCGGCCGATTCCTTCCACATGCAAATGCTGGGACGGTACCTTCTGATAGGCCACGGCCGATTCCTTCCACATCCTTGCCCAGTTTCATCTTCAGCCACTCCATACCGACGCGCAGGTCGCCCACGGACGTCGAATAGAAAGACCTGCACTCCACACGACAAAAAAACTAGCCATGAAATTCAATTAAAAGCTTGGTAGGAGGGACTCGGTAGACGCGTGGGTTCGAGTCCCACCGTCGGCCGTCCTTGAAATGGTTTTCCGTGGTTTCCCATTTTCAACACCTGGCAAATGCTGGGACGGTACCTTCTGATAGGCCGCGGCCGATTCCTTCCACATGCAAATGCTGGGACGGTACCTTCTGATAGGCCACGGCCGATTCCTTCCACATCCTTGCCCAGTTTCATCTTCAGCCACTCCATACCGACGCGCAGCTCGCCCACGGACGTCGAATAGAAAGACCTGCACTCCACACGACAAGAAAACTAGCCATGAAATTCAATTAAAAGCTTGGTAGGAGGGACTCGGTAGACGCGTGGGTTCGAGTCCCACCGTCGGCCGTCCTTGAAATGGTTTTCCGTGGTTTCCCATTTTCAACACCAGGCAAATGCTGGGACGGTACCTTCTGATAGGCCGCGGCCGATTCCTTCCACATGCAAATGCTGGGACGGTACCTTCTGATAGGCCACGGACGATTCCTTCCACATCCTTGCCCAGATTTATCTTCAGCCACTCCATACCGACGCGCAGCTCGCCCACGGACGTCGAATAGAAAGACCTGCACTCCACACGACAAAAAAACTAGCCATGAAATTCAATTAAAAGCTTGGTAGGAGGGACTCGGTAGACGCGTGGGTTCGAGTCCCACCGTCGGCCGTCCTTGAAATGGTTTTCCGTGGTTTCCCATTTTCAACACCAGGCAAATGCTGGGACGGTACCTTCTGATAGGCCGCGGCCGATTCCTTCCACATGCAAATGCTGGGACGGTACCTTCTGATAGGCCACGGCCGATTCCTTCCACATCCTTGCCCAGTTTCATCTTCAGCCACTCCATACCGACGCGCAGCTCGCCCACGGACGTCGAATAGAAAGACCTGCACTCGGCCTCTGAGGAGGTCACACGACAAAAAAACTAGCTATGAAATTAAATTAAAAGTTTTGCAGGATGAATTAATGAGTAATGAAACTAATGGTAGGTAATGAATAATGATTGTGCGACCTCTGGAGAGGTCAAGTGCATGTCTTTCCAGTTAACACCCGTGGGCGACTTGAGCCCTATGACATAACGTTGCGCTTTAGTGAGTGGAGCTGCTGTTATTATAGTTAATATATATGAACAAGTGTTGAAGAAAGTACTACTTGCATACAATTTGCATTCTCGACTGGTACAAGTTTTTACACAAAGGTCACACCCGGCTAAGTTTATAAAACCTTAACGCCTATCTAAGTGTTCAAAGCTACTTGACCACAATTTGACAAACGCTATTAACATTAACAGCAATAGTGTTAGCCAAGCTTGACATTGCATTTAAACAATAGTGTAATAATTAACTTGACTGTTTATTGCGAGACAAGATACAACTATGTGTTTAGCTGTGTGGCTCAACTATACTGTTCTTGACTGCTGTTAGCCTCTAAACTGGAGGGTCCTGGGTTAGACTTTTGGGAGGTCTGTGGGGATTGTATTTTCTGGTGATTAATTCCCCTGGCTTGGGGACTGGGTGTTTGTATTGTCTTAATTAAAAATATATTCCGGTCCCATGGTTAAATTGGTTAGCGTTCTAGGCTTTGATTTAATTTTTTTTTTTAGCCTGGTATCAATTTAAAAAAAATGAATATTACTTACATGAAAATGTCTAAAGATGAACCCAATTTGCGGATTCTTCTTCTTCATCCCCATGATGGGTGTTTTCATGATCCGACATAGCAGCAGTGAATGACAATTCTTTGTAAAGTAGCAGGTTCATTTATACTAAATATGGAGGTCATCCAGTAACTGAGAAAGCGGACACTAAATATGGAGGTCATCCAGTTACTGAGAAAGCGGACAAACCGGTGTGTTGCCTCTGATTGTAAGGGTATATAAGCCGTGACATTATTGTTGCTAGCCAGAGAAGTCCACGAGTTGGTAGTATACACATCGCTTTGCTGCAAAGATCTTCTATCAGGTAATATTGAACACAGTACCTTTAGTTTCTCTAACTGTCGATGGTTATACAGTTGACCTTAAATATTTATCAAGTGGATAATAATAATATCAAATGGGTATATAAAACTATTATTGCAACTAACAGTCATTACCAGGCTTGACGTCAGTCAAAAGAGATATTACCTTATCTCGCTCTATCCGACTGATTTACTGGGACTGAGCGCTGTTAGGAGACTCCTCGTCTTCGCAAATAAGTTTTGTATACACATTTGATGGTTTAGTCTAGAGGTTTGGATGGGGATGCAGGACACACTACTCAAGTGGGTATATGAAACTATTATTGCAACTAACAGTCATTACCAGGCTTGACGTCAGTCAAAAGAGATATTACCTTATCTCGCTCTATCCGACTGATTTACTGGGACTGAGCGCTGTTAGGAGACTCCTCGTCTTCGCAAATAGGTTTTGTATACACATTTGATGGTTTAGTCTAGAGGTTTGGATGGGGATGCAGGACACACTACTCAAGTGGATATATGAAACTATTATTGCAACTAACAGTCATTACCAGGCTTGACGTCAGTCAAAAGAGATATTACCTTATCTCGCTCTATCCGACTGATTTACTGGGACTGAGCGCTGTTAGGAGACTCCTCGTCTTCGCAAATAAGTTTTGTATACACATTTGATGGTTTAGTCTATAGATCAGGGTTTGAGTTAATGTGCTAATAAATAAAGGTGGAGGGTACCTGAACCTTTTTAATAGTTTACCTAAACACTTTATAATTACCTTTCAGAACCAATATGTCTGCTATAACAGTTGCGAATCTCATTGGCAGAGCAACCGGTCTGGAGACTAAACGTTTACAGGACCTGCCAGTTAACGAGTCCTATTTGGTGACAGCTGTTCGCAAAGTAAACACGAAATATGGCAGAAGAATAGTTTGCGAACTAGAAGATTTCGCTGTCTTCTTACCTGCGAGGTTCATGGAACTCAACGACGAAGCTGTAAATGACCTCAACAAAGGAACCATCTACCTAAAATATTTGGGAGTAGAAAATAAAAGATGTTTGGTAGAATTTATTGAAGAATCAAATAAAATTTAAAATTTGTTAATGTTAAAACAGAATTTGCAGAGACAATAAACTTTGTTTGTTTTCATTCTCTGCAAACTGTTCAGTGATTTGCTGTTTTTGTAGTAAATGTAATTACTGTAAGTGTCATGATGTCAGCACCAGAACTTAGTTGGCAGAACGTGGATAGTTGTTTTAATAATAAGTTATGTAGCTTAAAAATTAATAATGATGCTAAATTTTTAGACCCAAATGAATTTTTAAACGCTAGCTACAACATTTTTCAAAATAAAATGCAAGACTGTTTAAGAGAACATGTAGCGTTAAAGATTAACGCTGAGTTATTATGTGATTTTGTTATTTTAAAACAAGGTGTTGAAATAACCAAACCGATTTATTTACATACGAAAATGTGCGAATTGTACCGCACTGATAATATACACAGTTGGTATAGTAAAAACATTGTCGATAAGCTCATGACGCGCTTTGCCGAGTTTCAAGAATTGGAAAGTGGCAAATCGCTGGAAGCTATCAATCATCTTAAAATTAATGTATGCACCTTTGATCCCATAAATAGTGGTTCATCTCATGTTAATTTGCCTAAACAGTTGGAAAACCGTCACGCAGTTATCAATGTGGATAATAATGATGTTTTCTGCTTTGTGTGGGCCTTGGCTGCTGGGTTAAGTCCTGCAACTGAAAATGTTCACAGAATGGGAAAATATCACCAGAAATTTATGGAATTAATGATCAGTCTAAATTTAGCAGACATAGAATTCCCAATGGACCTCAACGCCATTTCTCGTTTTGAATCTAAAAATCTGCTTTACTCCATTAATGTATACGGAGTTGAAGGGGACAAAGTTATTGGGCCACTCTATGTGACAAAGGAAAAAAAAGAAAAGCATTTTAATTTATTGTACATTGAAGGGGAATTGTGCAACCATTATTGTTATATCAAAGATCTTTCCAGACTAGTTCGTTCACAAGTTACAAAGAGTAAAAATAGGGTATATACATGTGATCGCTGTTTGCAATATTTTACTAGCAATCAAAAGTTGACAGCCCATACTATTGATTGCATTACACAACCAGCTGTAAAAATTACATTCCCAGAAAAGGATAAAGCCAGTATGAAATTTCAAAATGTGTCTCGTCAAGAACCGCTTCCATTTACAGTATATGCAGATTTTGAATGTTTAACCACACCCATTGACACATGTAAACCGGATCCAGCACGCCCGTACACTCAACAAGTACAGCAACATGTGCCATTCAGTTGTGCTCTAAACGTGATTTGTTCATATGACCCTTCACTTTCATACTTCAAATCTTATCGCGATGCAAATGCTGCTGCTTGGTTTTTAAATGAATTGGACGCCTTGGCAGATCGGGTGTACAATATCCTGGAAAACCCAATTCCGCTTCAAATGTTGGATGCAGACGAGGTGGCTTTTGCAACAGCAACCACTTGCCACATTTGTCAAAAACCAATAGCACCTTGTGACACACCAGTGAGAGACCATAATCGGTACACTGGCAAATTTAGAGGAGCGGCTCATAGTGTATGTAATTTGGCGTATAAAAGAGCACGCTATATTTCTTGTTTCTTACACAACATGTCTCGGTATGACAGCCATTTAATTATTAAGGAATTTGTTAACCTTGAAAACCAAAAGTTTTCTTTAATTCCACAAAATCATGAAAATTTTATTTCGTTTTCGAAATGGCGAAATGGAATCAGTATACGATTTTTAGATTCGTATAGATTTCTCGCATCATCATTGGATGCGCTTGTTCAAGGGCTTCACCCAAACAATTTGCATTTTGTACGTCAACACTTTACTGATGCCAAACAATTTGAATTATGCATTCGAAAAGGGGTGTTTCCCTATAATTATGTAAACAATTGGGCATGTTTACAGGAAACTGCACTCCCTTCAAAGGACAAATTTTACAATGACTTAACAAAAAGTCATATTTCTGAAGAAGACTATTTACACGCCCAAAAAGTATGGGACGTGTTCAAGATATCAACTTTGGGCGAGTATGCTGATTTATACCTCAAAATTGATACACTACTTTTGACAGACGTGTTTGAACACTTTCGCAAACTGTGTCTTGAAATCTACAATCTAGATCCAGCCCATTACTACACCCTTGCCGGATATAGTTGGGACTGTATGTTGAAGGTGACTGACATAGAACTGGAACTATTAACAGACATCGACATGTTACTCTTTTTTGAACGTGGAATACGTGATGGTCTTGTTTCGCTTGTGCAAAAGCACGCCAAAGCAAATAATCCATATATGGATACATACAAACCAAACCAACCTACAACATACCTCACCTACCTAGATTGTAACAATTTATACGGATATGCTATGGAAAAACCTCTTCCATATCAAAATTTTCGATGGTTGACTTCAGATGAAGTTTCAAATTTTAATTTAAAAGATGTGTTGAGCAATGACACGCGTGGCTACGTTCTAGAGGTCGACTTATTATATCCCTGTGAGATACACAATGATCATTCTGATCTACCATTTTGTGTTGAAAAATTACAACCTCCCAGTTCACGTTCCAACAATAAAAAGTTGCTGGCAACGTTAAATTCAAAAAATCGGTACGTCATACACATTGAAAATTTAATGCAATGTTTGAAACATGGTTTGAAACTGCAATCCATTCACCGCATTATTTGCTTTGACCAAAAACCATGGTTACAACCGTACATGCAATTGAATGCTCATCATCGGCAGCACGCCAAGACCACATTTGAATCAAATTTTTATAAATTAATGAACAATGCGTGCTACGGTAAATCAATGGAAAATATTCGAAAGCATAGAACTATTCATTTGGTAAACCACTGGGACGGTCGATATGGCGCACGAAAATATATAGCTATGCCTAATTTCCATTCTGTACGAGTTATTGAAACTGATTTAGTAACCATTGAATTGTCAAAGACAGAAATCATGTATAACAAACCAATTTACTTGGGAATGGTAATACTTGACTTTTCAAAATTTGTAATGTATCAATTTCATTATGAGTTTGCCAAACAAAAGTTTGGAGATGTAAAATTACTGTATATGGATACAGACAGTCTTATTTATCAAACCAATACGATAGATGTTTACTCAGTGATGAGAGAACATCCAAATTACTTTGATACCTCAAACTATGAGGTTAACAATATGTTTGGCATAATTCCCATGAATAAAAAAAAAATAGGTCTATTTAAGGATGAGTGCGCCGGTGATGTTATGACAGAATTTGTGGCTTTGGCGCCGAAAATGTACGCATTTTCAACACAAAAGAATAAAGGTCAATGCAAAGCGAAGGGCGTTCTTCGTAGCGTCACACAATTCCTCAATGTTGAGGAATATCGATGTGTACTCTACGCAAACACCTCTCGCTTATACCAGCAAACACGCATTCTTTCAAAGAACCATAATATTTTTACAGTAAATCAAAATAAAACATCGCTGACAGCATATGACAATAAACGTCTGTGGGATGGTGTAAATAGCTTGCCTTATGGTCATTTCCACACCTAGTAAAAAAAAAAAAAAAAGAACAAACTTTCATTTTCAATTCTTTTTATTAAAATTGTTGGTTTTTGTACAAGAAGAAAACTAAACCATATTTTGTGTATACTATGAACTGGTGGACTGACTCTCAAATAAATACTTCACAATATTTGATTCATGTTTATTTCTTTGTCCTTTTCCTCACTAATCCACCACCAATCAATAGCTTTGACTTCATCGCTCCTGCTACAATCAAGGCTGCAATCTTCTCACCAATAGAAGCAGTAGATGACATCACACGCTGCATGGCCTTTCTTAGAAGAATGCGGTCTGCAACTCGACGTACTTCTATATTCTTGTTGTTGTAAGCAATGTCATGATCTCTACACGCTGCATCCAATATGTTGATTCCAGAGTTCCCTTGTGCTAGACGTTGGCTTAGTTTAGTTCCAGGTCCACAAAATTGATAGCCAGGAATATGCAGTTCAATGGGAAGTAGATCAATGGCCTTGTTAACTAGACCATGACCAGCAAAGGTCTGGCATATCTTTTTCAAGCGTTGTCTTACTTTTTGGTGCTGGCGATACTGCCGCTGCTGTCTCTTCTTCCTCTTCGTCATCACAACCATGGAATGATGAAGCAAAGTCTTTACAGGACGGTATATTTGTATGGCCGTGGTACAATTTGATGAGCTGACACGTTCCACACTGTCTAATGGATGGCATTTTAGTAATAGACACTTGCTGGTGATGACTAAAGTCAGTGCATGGTTGTAGTTCACGCAGACCAGGATCTCTGCTCCATTCACTAGGTACACTGTGCCAAATATTTTTCACCGCGTTTGAAGCAACATAAAAAAGGAACGCCTTGGGCAAAGCGTTCAATTCCTCATCTGTGAAACTGTCAAGCTTTTTTTTACAGGCAAAAAACTTGACAATAGCTCGCTCTGTGGGGTTTGAGTCCAAACCTTCAATTGCTGCCATATTACTACACGTCCACACTGATCACTGGTATGTCTCACACTGAAGCTGACGTTACAACGCCTTGCACTCAACATGCAAGTTTTGACATGCTCTGCGAGCTAGCCAATCAAAAAGCTTCCAAACATTTTGAAGTGTTTTATTTTGTAGAGGTTCATCAGGCACGGACAGGTTGTACAGTGCAGGACATCCCAGATCATGAAGGTCAACAAGTTGACATGTTGAATTAACATACTGACGCAACCATTCCTTTTTTTCACTTCCCTTTACAAATACAAGGTCAGCACCAAACAAGTGAGCTTTCAGAACAAGTGATAGATGCTGGTAAGGAATGTCGCCTTCTTTCCAGACTAGTCCCAAATTGCGTTGCAACCACTCTGTTTGTCTTCTGTCCTCGTCTGACTGCAAATGCAATGGAAACGGTGGTTCAAAGACAAAACTGGTTACTCTTGGTGCCCACATGGTTGTGCAGTCAATAATTCCTACTTCTTTAAATACAAACTTGTTTCCGTTCACCTTGAAACCCTGCACGTCGACAATCAATGTTTTCGGCATGGCGACGGATATCACACCTTCCACCACCGCTGCTTCTTAACAACTAACTGATTGGATAGGAGCGGGAAAATAATATACACACAAAGAATCAATTACACAATTTTATTCATAAAGTTATCAGTACATCGCTTACAATTTTTTATCATAGGATTTGGACCATCCCAATCACAGTGAGAATCTCCTCGATGCATAAAGTGTCTACGACAAGGACGGCAGGCTGCAACATCCGCCGACATACGGAGGTGTAATGGTAGCTTATCCCAATTAAGGTCAATGTCGTGTGCACCGTACGCGGTCAGAAATCCAGCTGGTAAATAGGCAATCAGATGCTGCGGCATTTCACGAAGAAATTGTGCTTTATGGTAGGCGCGTATTGCTAAACTCACCAGGGTGCGATAAATCTCAAATGCTGCATCAGCGTCTCGACTTGTTGAGCAACGATCGCATTTGCAGTCCATACAATCTACCCGCTCTCCAACATGACAAGATGAAGCTTTGGCAACGCCATCGTCCACATTATTTGTTTGATTAGCGATGGGCTTGTTGTTGTAGCCCCTGTCATGAATACCAAACGTAGACATGAATCCATCTGGTAAATAGTGAACCAGATGCGGCGGCATTCTAAGCACAGTATGATTCTTGTGATAGGCAGTTATAGCTTCACTCACTAGGGCGCGATAAATGGTAAACCTTGAATCTTCATCTGAACCTGGTGAATCACTTTCACATTTGCAGACCCACCTCGCAGAGGGGGTTGTGACTTCATCGTAGCTTTCCATGACTGTGAAGGGCAATGCAGGAAGACATGCTATTTATACTCTGGTCACCATATTGGACAGCGGTTGATAAAACACTTGCGCCTCGTGAACAATAAGGCAATAGGCTGTTGTTTTTTCTGGAATAACTGTAGATGTTTCAAATTCTAGTCTGATATCAATTGTTGTTTCCTTCATCGACTCCTCCAAATACGAACAGTCCATCACCACCAGAGGCGCCAGGGACTTGAAGTCTTGTGGTGATAATAGCGGACATGCCTCTTTCTGATAATAGGAAGACTGAAAGTTTACAAACATGTCATAGAGCTTACCATATTTGTTCTTGTTAAAGTTTAAATCCATTCCCTCATAGGGAAAGGTAACTCCGTTCAAAAAGAGTCGTATATTTCGTAATTGGATGTGGTCAAATTTTGATGCATCTTTATTCTGTTGATATTTGCGATCTGTTTGAAATCCAACCAGGACGTAGAGTGGCCGCTCTGTATACCGTGAGGTTTTTATAGACCAAGTATGTGTATCGGAGAGTGGTAATACCGGGTATTCATGCAGCTCCCAGCTTCTAAATTGAATGGGTAAAGCTGTATCCTTCTCCACAATCTTGAGCAGACTCAATTTTTTCTGATCTGATAGAGTAACGTGCGGTACTTTCCATAGAATTCGTTGCAGTAGAATTTTTGTATCTATTGGCGCTGTATCAGCTCCCTTTAGCGCATTATAATCACTCCTGTCTCGTACAAGAATCAGATCCTGTCTTGCGTTCACAACAATGCGCTTATGATCCTCTGCAAAGCCT
The DNA here is from genome assembly GCA_946902985.2 of Meconema thalassinum. NCBI lineage: Eukaryota > Metazoa > Arthropoda > Insecta > Orthoptera > Tettigoniidae > Meconema > Meconema thalassinum. The sequence continues at coordinate 2,064,432,258 of OX336388.2, read as the reverse complement.
AGTATTAATTTTAGAGGTAAATGTCCAGTAAATGTACCATCATCGTTAATCATCCAGTCGTTGGTTGAGTTGGGACACCAACCAGCCATACAAAAAGCTATACTCTCTTCGCTTCCGTACGAGGGATAAAGTTTCATGACACTTGTTATGCCAACATTTCGAGTAGTATCCACTTCAATACCGTTGATCACGTAGCGAACCTCAGAAAACAAAAAGGCCAAAGCATTGTTGGCCAACTTTGACGTTGTTGGAATGGTACCATCCAATTTGGTGAGTTGCCCTTCAATCTGGATGTAACTTTCATGTGGAAGCGTGTAGATATCTTGTTGGTTAATAGTAATTCGAATCTCATCATTATTATTTAGTCCCTGAGTATACGGTTGGTAGGAATGGTGTTCAATTCTTACAATACCCTCCTGTACTTCGACAGGGTTTGTCACGTCTAGAATCGAATTCATGACGTAAGATGTAACCAAGTTGTTGTAGGATCTGCTTGTTGACACGTGTTAACCTGTACACGCGTTGAGCACAACTAACACCTGCTCTTGACAGCGTTGCCACTTTATACACTTGTTTCATGCTGGTTTCAAATACAGTTTGTAGGTCACAGGTGTATGAGGGTCTAATCGGATGAGACGTTGGTTTCTATTCACCAGTCTTAAGGTAATATTCCTGATGTTGGTCACACTCACAGGATGATAGAGCACCACCGACGGGTTTTCGCGGATGATATAACCACCAGGTGAAGTAACAATAAAATCATAAAGCGAATGCGAGGGATCTTGATTGGTGTAGACGTCTGTAATAATATTACACGTGACAGATACGTGACGATCTTCAATTATTTTCACCGGTTGGTCAGACTTGTGTATCACGTTCGGTACTAACACTTGTGGTGAATAGCCTAACAATGACCCAATCGAATCTGGTTGAGATTTAAAATCAATCCTAAAAGAAGAAAGAATACTGCAGCGATGTGTCACGTTGTTGGCTATGAGTTCAAACTTGCGTGTCCCGTCCAGAAATGCTTTTAGACTAAATTCTTTGGTGAGAGTTGTGTAGATGTGATCGTGAATATCATCTACGGTGTAGCTGCCAGACGGTAGAGTTAACACATAGTCATCGTAGTAGAACTTATCATTGACGTCTTCAATTATGTTGCAGATTCTATTATAGCCTTCAAACGAAACAAGTCCCAGCACGTAGGGTCGTCGTCCCAATTCAATAGGAGGATAAAAGTCAACAGTTACTTCCGCACCTTGTCCGTGCACTGCAAACGTTCTACTTTCTGTTGTCATAATGACCACGTCACCCGCCGTGCTCGGTCTTATATAGAAAAGTCAAACATAGACGACCGCACTGTTGCGTGTTAAAATTTTGCACTCGTTTCACATTATAGTGTATTGTTGCACTGCTTCCAAAATAGCGAACAAGCTCTGTCGGAGGAGGAAGATTTCCAAAACTGTCAAAGTACCACACGGTTCGCCCATGCTTTATGTAGGCCACATAATGCGTTCCCGGTCCATGACTGTCATCCAAATTGACAACTGCACTTTCATGGCTCCGTGGTCGAGACGGTAGTTGGTTGCGCATAAACACGCCTCGAAAGTGGGAGATCTTAAGCTGTTTTGCATATCTTATAACTTCCTCATGCGTCATGGCTCTTCGTGGCAGTGCATCGATTAACCGTTTTTTGGCGACATGTAAATGCCGAGTCCTTTCTTGTAGGGTGCTAGCTTCATGTTCACACCTTTACCGCGCAGTGCTATGGCCTCCATAGTTTTATTATGCCTTTCACTTTCCTTCAACTGTTGCTTCGCCTCCTCAACAGCTTTCACCGTTCGTGCTACCGCACTTGCTCCTCCAAGAAGTGAACCCAGGGCTGCTAGTCCAGCAAACAGTGCAGGTAAAAATCCACCACGTTTCGGCACAGGAATAACTCGGGCACGTTTTCTAAAACGTAGTTTACTTTTGGGATTCGCATGCAATCGTGCTGCTCGGAGTGCTTTCTTAATAGCCAACTCACTATTTGTTTCTCCGCGCGAAGCTTGACGTGCCGCATGAAGAATAGCTTTAAAGCCTCCCTTTCTTGGCAACTTCTTCCTCTTCTTCACCACATATCTCTGTTTCACCATCGCGATCAAAGAACAAGACAACCTCACACCGCAAAGTATAGAACACAACTAACGCTCCTCAGGAAGGGAACCTGTAGTTATTTATTCAATGGTGGCTGTATATTCAAGTTCTATATACAGAGGAAAATCGTTCATCGTTTTCCCCGCCTCTTTTTCTTCAGACGAGAGTTTCAAGTGAAAGAATAATTTGTCTCCGGCTTTCACCGGTTGATCAATAAGTGGTTGAACACTACCGTTTAATCGTACCTCTAAATGTTTCAAATCTGGTGCATACTCAATTACACGAATGGCACCATCATACATTAAACGGTAATTGTCATACCCCGAACGTAGTATGTAGGCGAGGTTATTGGGATCTTTTACCGGTTGTTGGTTTACAATGTGAAGCAGAAATATAGAGGGTATTGATTTAATAAAAAGCGATAACCGTTGTTCCAAAAATCGTTTGGTCGTCACGTCGTGAGGTTGCACAGGATCAGCAACTTCTGCTATTCGTCTTCGCTTCATCTGTAGAGCGTTCTCCTTAATTTCCCACACCTTTTCCATTTCAGAGTTTAAAAACCGTTTTGTACAAACATCTTGATCATCTTCAGGATCGGCCACATGCACAAGGCGTGCATTATTTGCTGTATAGCCCTTTGCAGTTAGGGTGGGCACAATACTGAGCACCTGTTTCACCTTGTTATCTACATAGTCCTTTCGAGCAGCGTCCGTGTTGTTTGTTGGAAGAGCCAGCTGAGTGATTCGACGTTGGTGTACGTCATAGTCCTTTGCTTCTGTTAACACCACAGCATTGGTTAACACATAGGCTTTGGTGCACACATCTTGATCGTTCACAGGATCTGCAACGCCTGTAATACGTTTATTCTGAGCCTCATAATCTCCTTTGATACGTCGTAATCGGTAATAATCTACATACTTTTTTGAACATGCGTCCGAGGGTAATACGGGTTCTGTTATATTGGTCAATCGCTTTCAATTAAAGTCGTAATTGCCATCTGTAGTGCGTGACAATACATTAGCATCGACATATCGTTTAGTAGCCGGATCTGTATCATGTTTTGGATCGTTTGTCAAAGCAAATCGTTCATTTGTTTTGAGAGTTCTTCCAAAGGCGTCCATGGTTACACTGGAACTGAAACACCCGTTTGCCTCATGTATATAGAGACCAGCTCTTCCCCTTTCACATTTAGTTGATATGCAGATTATTAAGCAACAACATTCACTTCCGGTGGGAGACTTGGTTTCACACCTCTTCTCAACATCGTCCGAACAACGTCATGGATCACTCTTCCCATCCTCCATTCGCTGTCTCATCGCCGGCCCGTCGGGATGTGGAAAAACCAATCTTCTGCTTACCCTCATCACCTCCTTAAACGGAGTGCGCTTTCAAAATATCTATATTTTTGCCAAATCGCTGTATCAACCGCTGTATGTGTTCTTGGAACAGGTCATGTCAGGTCTGCGCAACATGGGCTACTTCACATTCGCAGCACACGAAGATGTCATTTCTCCAGACAATGTTCGCCCCCATTCGCTTATGATTTTTGACGATGTGGCCACAGAACGACAGGGTATTATTCAGGCTTACTTTAGCATGGGACGTCATAAATATATTGATTGTTTTTATCTCGCTCAAACCTATTCGCGAATACCAAAACAGTTAATTCGTGACAATGCCAACGTGATTGTTCTCTTCCGACAGGATGAGCGCAACATGCATCACGTCTACGATGATCACGTGAACCCAGACATGACCTTTCAAGCCTTTACACAGTTGTGTGCCATGTGTTGGAACGCTCATCACCACAGTTGTCTTGTTATTGATAAGCAGAGCAACATCAACAATGGACGCTACCGCATGGGATTTGACCATTTCATTCGTATTTAAGTAGCTGCATTGCTTTTCTGAACATCATTTGTTCAGATGTCATGGCGACAACAGGGAGTCAATTAAAAAAGCACATAATCCGTGCACGAAATAGCATTCGACAAAAGTTTCGCTATCTAAAACGTGCACATGCCGACAGTGAACTGTTTGTCGAAAAACATTTGAAGTCACCTCTGGAAGCTGTGTTGAAAGGAACATCAAAACCTAGTACACGATCAAAAGAAACACAAACAATTGAAGAGGAGGAGGAAGAAAATGATGAAGAACCTGAGGATGTTTTTTCTCCATTGCTTCCGTCTTCTAGCTCCAAAGAATCACCGCTGCCCCAGTTTTTGAAAACATCAATAATTGCTGAAACACCCACTAGAGCCAAAGAAAAGCAGCCTACTCTTAAAGAAATATTAAATACGCCCGAACAATATGTGCGGTTAAAATCCATTTTACTACAAAATTATGGTGCGTTGGTTACCCCCTTCTTTGAAGATCTTTTTACTAAGAAAACTGATAATACTTATGGTGTTCGCTATGAAAACAATAGATTTCGAATTGGCGATTCACCAATCAAGATAAGTGACAATGTTTTGATTGTTAAAACAGTTCGTTATAAATTGACGCCAGGTCTTTTAGAACTTTTATTTTCACGTACACCTTCTACCGAGGAGTATGATAAAGAAGATCTTGAAAAGTATAAAGACATCTTGATGGCTACAAATGGTTTTAGACGTAATTATAAACGTTCTGAAGCAGTAAATGCTAATAAGAGCTTCAAATATAAAACCATCATATCAAAATTGTTTCCCACCTATGCAAGTGTTCGCCGTGCAAATTCAGCGTCCGGTATCACGTTTAATACTTTGAAACCATTCATCGATTTCGCCTATTGGAACAATCCAAATAAGTTGGTTAAACGTCTGCAACTGTTGCGTGCATCAGAACAGGCTGGTCATACCGGACACGAGGCGGAAGTTTTAGAAATAGAAGAGGAGCTTCGTCATGCTGGCATTATTGTCTAATGAGTCAACGTGTTCATACACCCTCGCCTGTTAAGGCTGGCATTGCTCGCGAGTTGCATAGACCAGCTCGTCGTCTCTACCATCGTCGTCATGTCATCACACGGGGCGTTGACGATCTTTGGCAAGCTGATCTGGTTGAAATGATTCCCTATGCCAAAGCTAACAACGGGGTCAACTATCTGCTCACCGTCATCGACGTTTATTCCAAAATGGCCTTTGTTGAACCTGTTCGGAATAAATCTGCACAACTGGTCACCGCTGCATTCAAGACCATCGTTCAGCGGTCAAGACGACAACCTCGTTTGCTTCAAACAGATCAAGGCAAAGAATTTTTCAACAAGACTTTTTCCGCTTATCTCAAATCACTTGACATCCATCACTATTCCACTTTTAGCAATCTAAAGGCAAGTGTTGTAGAACGTTTCAACCGCACACTCAAGACGCGCATGTGGGAACAATTTACAGCAAGAGGATCCTATCGCTGGCTTGAACTTGTAGGCGACCTGGTGACACGTTACAACAACACTAAACATAGAACCATAAAAATGAAACCACGCCTTGTAACCAAGAACATTGCGCAATTGGATCGCATTCATCACAAAATCAAAACAGTAGATCCGCGACGTCATCAATTACGTATTGGTGATTATGTGCGCATCAGTAAACATAAAACAATCTTCGCCAAAGGATACACACCAAACTGGAGCACAGAAATATTTCGTTTTCGCAAGGTAAAACTTTCTAATCCAGTTGTTTATTTACTTGATGACCTCAACAAGCAGCCAATCCAAGGAGGATTCTACATGGAGGAACTGCAAAGGACGCAATATCCCAAGCATTATCTTGTTGAAAAAATTGTACAAAAACGTGGCAATAAACTTTTTGTTAAGTGGCTAGGTTTTAATGCCACATATAATTCATGGATTAATAAATCAGATCTGGTGTACACCTTCTTGTTTTTATTTCATGTCGAGCTGGCCGAGTCAACATGCCATGCGATTTGTATCCTACCCCCACCCTACCATTTACAGGAAATACTACTCCAGATTCATTGACGTTTGTTTACCATTGAGCACATTCAACAACCAGTTCATTCCCCCTCTCTCTCTCAATTCCATTCACTACTCCAGATACCATTGATGTTTGTTTACCATTGAGCGCTTTCAACCCCATCTTGTTTGTCTCTCAGACCCATTCACACCTAACCAACCTACCACGTCAGGGTTCAACAACCACCGCCATCCACCGCCATTCATGTTTTCCATTCAAAACACTCCCGTCCATGACCTACCTCACATCCCGTAATCTGCTGTGACGTCACACACACACCAGTTGACCGTTCAAATCTGACGATTCATTCACAACCAAGGATTCGGAAACCTTCGGCAACACTCGGATCTCATCGGGCTCAAAGCAAAGCTATATAGCCCAGGATAATATCAGAGAAGGCGCTCAGTCCAAGAGAGAGACTGGGTCGAGGAGGGTCTCGTGCAGAGCCTCTTCCATCCTTCCCCCCTCGTCCCCCACCCCACCCTTCCCTCCCCCTCCCTACCCCTCCCTCCCCCACCCTCCCCCCCCCCCCTACTCCTCCCCCTCCACCCACACCCCCTCAAACCGGTTCCTGGACCCTCCAAGGTTTGTTTACCTTCCGGGGTCCCGGCGACCTTGGGGGTCAATGACCTACCTCAAGGTCATTGACCATGACCTACCTCAAGGTCATTGACCTTGCCACGCCCCCCTCATTTGCATAAATAACGGTATTTGAAGCAGAACCCCCACAGCCTCTCTACTCAAGAACTTACGACTATGAAAAAATTGTGCGAGCTGTTTCCATGCAAAAGGTGTGTCAGACCAAAACTAAATACACTACGTTAATCAACACAAGCAAGATATTTACAAACCAAATATGTCCCATATACCATAAGTTAACTTGTCAGATAATAAGAATATTATTCAGTACTCATCCTCGGCCAGTCACCGTCAGCGAACATCTGCAGCCATCTCCCTACTTAATGCTGCTTAGCTCATCTCAAACATCTCGACGGAGTGTTGACAGTTCCAAACTTCTTCCAGGATAAGTGATGTCATCTCTCGTGCTCATGCAAAAAGTTATAGATTATTACACACTCGATATCTGACTACTAAATTCACCGTTTTAGGTACTTATTTCCCCAGAACAGTCTGTTGGCGAATTGTCGATGATACTGTCCCTACAAAATAGTACTGTGACTATCTATCACACTGAATTTACAACACATTTATGTTAATAAAATCTGTGTCCATTACATGACACGCAAAGTACAAGTGCCTACGTTCTCAGACGCGCAAAATATAATAATAACCTGTGTCTTCCGACACACAAAATGTAGTAATAACCTACGTCCTCAGACGCACAAAATGTAATAGTAACCTACGTCCTCAGACGCACAAAATGTAATGTAATGTCTTGGCTCTTCACGCCACTTTTAAATGAACTGGCCCTAGGTATCGATAGGGGGGGGGGGGGAAATTATATAAAAATTTCTCAAAATAATATTGGTACAGGAATGAAACAAATATCACTGAACTCGTAAAATTGCGCAGGTCAAGAATATGCCCATTAATTCTAGAATCGATCGTAGAGATGTTGTCTAGCCGATCTCCCACGTTAATGCTAGCTATCGCGTGCCCAAGCTAGACTTGGCGCGTTCGTAAGCATTCATCTGCCATTGGTTCCACTTTTTCGTTAACTTCGCGGTTTTTATCAGACCTCGGCCTCGTAGGAGTGTCCAGTAGTACCATCAGCCACTCACGTTACTGCATTATATTTTTTCTAGGCGCGAATAGTACAATGAACATGCCATAAGCGTGTCTCACCACGCGTCCCTTCTATTTTGAGGTAGCCACCACCTGTCCTTCTGAAACATTGCTAGGCTCTTTCTTTTCACAATCCTTAAGTATTTAGCCTTTTGTCAAACTGCTGCAGGTATGTCCCTTCTGTCTCCAACAAATGCTTGAAGTTTCCTCATCTTCGTCTGGCTATTTCATGACGCTGGTGGAAATATTAATTAATTGTAGAAATAAAACATCGAATCATTTATCCATCAGAGGATAAAGGGTTCACAACTCCTCCACTCACAAAATTTCGAACTTAGGATAAAGTCGATAATTTTTAAAAGACTCCCGTAGGCCATTTTTTTTAATTTCAGAATCACCCCTTTTCTATTACTTGGTCTAGCCACTCCTGTCTTGAATGGCATTTACTCGTTTTATTTCCTGCATGGACCTCACCTTTTCAGCTGCTTGCGTGTCGCGCTGATGCCTTAGCCAACACTCTGCCCGTCTCGCTAATGTTTGTCAACACCATCTCCACTTCCTCCTTCACGTGCCGTACTCAACTGCCCCCCGTCCACTTGGTTGATATAGGTCGTCCATATATTTAAACTGCATCATTATTTCGGCGCTCCCATGGTTCACTTCTTCGATACGTTTTTAAATTGGCTGCATTGTAGACCGACATTGTTCCTGTGCTTAACTCCTCCACTCTGTATGCATTATTTCCTAGGTTTCTTACAATAGAATAGGGTCCTACGAACTTTTCACAGAATTTGCTGAAGATCTTCTTCTCTGGATCAGATGTAGCGGGTCGTTTCACCAAAACGAGCTGGTTGATTTCTAGATCACGGTGAAATCTCTTATTTCTCAATCGCCGTAATCTGCGATCTGCTTGTTTTCTCATGTAGGCTCTCGTTCTCTCTATTCGCAGGTCAGGTGCTATCATGGGATCTTGTGGACAGTTAATGATGCTTTTCCACGTTCTCACTGGATACTCGTTTTTGTGTAAGACCATGGGGATCTGTCCTGTTGACTCGTGCCTGGTAGAATTCATACATGTCTCTACATCCTTAATTTTTTCCACCCACTTATGATGTTCTTTGGGAATGAAGATTCTCAAGTATGATGTCACACATTTTATTGCTCGCTCACTTGGATTAGCTTGGGCCTGTCGGATACTGCTTAAAACGTGTTTTATACCCATGTCCTCCATACCTTTCTTGAATTCGGCGCTTGTAAAATAGCTGCCATGGTCTGACAATATAAATTCTGGTTTTCCAAGGATTGGAATAACTCTATTTCGAATACGACTGAGTACTTGTTTCGATGTAGTTTTCTGAATGGGACATAATACGACAAACTTAGAAAACACATCAATGCACACTAGCAAGTGATGGCAACCTCGCCTACCTTTCGGGATTGGACCGAAACAGTCCAGGGCCACTAGCTCGCAGGGTTTCTGAGGTAGCAATGGTCTAGGATACTGCCTCATCAAATAGTTATTGGGCTTTGTCCTCTGACAAGGATCACAAGTCGTAATGACGTCACATATAGTTGTTCTCAAACGTGGCCATGTAAATGTCTCTCCTATTGTCGCTTCGCATTTGTCTACTCCGACGTGTCCGTAACTTTCATGAGTATGCCATGTCAATCCTCGCTGTAAAGATGCAGGTACTAGTATGCGTAACTTGGTGTGGTCATTATCTACCCATTTGTGCAGCAAATTGTTGACCTAAACATATCTTCCTTCTTTGGCTTTCGCTTCTCGAAATGCAGGTGTTCCTGTAGGTAGCTGCTTTCTGAAGTATTGAATTAATAGCATCATCCATGGTTCCGCTTCCTGTTCTCGCTGTATCTCATGTAACTCCTCCAAGAATTCCCGGTCCTTCGGTGTTAACTCCAAGTGTTTTACCATCGCTGTTTCTTCAACATCAGGCTCTGGGTTCCTGCTGAGTGCATCCGGGATCACGTTCATCTTCCCTGGACAATGTTCAATCTCAATGCTTAACTGCTGAATATATATAGACCAACGTGTCACACGTTCGCTTGCCATCGACGTCTTAAACAAGAATGTTAGTGTCTTGTGATCAGTCCTGACAACAATGGGGTATCCATAAATTATTCGTTTCCATTGTTGTAGCGCATGAAGGATGGCCAACAGCTCTAGTTCCGTTACAGAATAATTTAGCTCGTGCTTACGCAATTTTCGGCTGACAAATGCCAAATATGTTTTATGTTGCAGGTTAGCTGGATCTTCTTGGTAGAGCATGGCACCTATACCAATTAGTGAAGCATCCGCTTGGATTATAAATTTGTGCTTGAAATCTGGATATGCTAACTTAATGCAGTTTTCCAGTAGCTGTTTTGTTGCTTGGAACGCCTTCTCGCATTCCGCATTCCATAACCATTTATTATTCTTTTTTAGCATTTCCTGCATTGGAGCTACAGTCTCCGTGTAACCTGGACAGTTTTCTTTAAAGAATCCCGTTACGCCTAAGAAAGCCCGAATGTGCTTGACTCTCGTTGGTGTAGGGAAATTCTTTATCGCTTCGATCTTAGCTGGGTTTGGCTTCACTCCCTCCTTGTCAATGATGTGACCCAAATATAAGATCTCGCTCTTGAAGAAATGCCATTTCTTCAGGTTTACTTTGAAATTTGATGCATTAAGGTTGCCTAATTCTTTATCTAAATTTTCCATGTGAATTTCAATGTTGTCGGATGCCAGCAGAATGTCATCAATGTAGCGCACCGTCATCTCCTTAACTTCCTCGGTTAGATTCCGATCCAGGGCTCGGATTAAAGCACAGCCCGCTGTTTTGACTCCGAAAGGCATTCGGACGAAGCAGAACGTTTGGTTATCGAATAAGAAGCCAGTTAGAAGCTGTGACTTCTCATCCAATTCAAGATGGTGGAAACTGGACGTCAAATCAACTGATGAATAAATGCTCTTGTTCTTAAAGCCTTTTAGTACGTCTCTGATAATTGGCGCTCTGTCATACTCAGGAAAAATGAGTCTCATGTTGAGATTTCTGGCATCTAAACAAAGTCTAATAGATCCATTTGGTTTTGTGACTGCCAAAATCGCATTTAGATTAGGTGTAGGTGTCTTCCTTATCACTCCAGCTTGTAACATCTCATCTATAATGACCTTGATTTGACCACGATATTTTTCCGGAATTGGGTACAATCTACTTTTGAAAGGTGACCAATCCACGACTTGCATTGAATATTTGAAATTTAATATTTTTCCAGGTACTGTATCGAATACTGCTTTGTGCTTCCTTAAAATCTCTTCCAATTGATTTCTATGTTCACCCCCAAGTTGAATGTCATTGAGCCGCTCCTGTAGTAACTCTTCAAATTGTGCATCACTGTCATCTCCTTCTGTTAATAAAGACCATATCTCCTGGGATTCACTCTCCTCATCTAGTTCCACAACAGCTCCTTCTATGATGTTATCTTCTGCCTTTCGTATCTCCTCTTCCGTCTCTTCCGATATTGCTTCCAATGCCCAAGAATTTACATCTCTTCCGGTAGTGATTTCATCCATATGCAATCCCACGTTCTTCAGTTGATCATACTCTCTAAAACTGACTGTGTTCTTGTGCAAATCTATCACTGCTTGATAGTCACAAATGAAATTTGCACCAAGAATTATATTGAAATTCATCTTTGCCATGATAATAAATGTTTGCCCAAAAGTGTGTTCCAATATGTTCAGCTCTAAGTATGCCTGACGTTTACAAGTGACGGTGCGTTCAGGAATAACGCCCCTCACTTTGAGTTGTGGTACAGGAATCACAGGAATATTCTGACTCCGTCCCAACTCTCGAACCAAGGCCTCCGATACCAGACTGATCTGCGACCCCGTATCCAATAAACATCTTATATTAATTCCACCAATCCTCGCGTAAATAATGGGTAACTGCCTAATTTCATTGTTCCGTGGTTTCACCGTCTCCTCCAGGCAATCTTCTGGCAAAGCAATCCATTCTTGTATGTTCGCTACTATCCATCCATCTTCAACTTCCGACTGTTGCGTTTGTAGACTGTCTCCTTTATCCAAATTTAGCATTTTTTTTAGCTCCGCAGCGACTCCCATCATCATTTTGTCGCCCACGCCCCTGACATTCCTCTTGTCTCAGTAGACTTCCAGCTTCCTCAGTATGTGTATCTGGATTCTTCATGTTCCCAATGGCTTTTTCCCATCGTCCTTGCTCTCCACCTTGACTAGCGTGTAATTCCTCTAGGTGGTTTTGTGATTGAGCGTGCCTATCATCCCAGTCATTTCTATAATTACGTGCCTCTCCTTGATTTTGATCTCTCCTTCCTTTCCATCTTTGATTCCCATTTTAATCACCGTATCTTCCATAAGGCCCCTCATTTCTTCGATTTTCACGCCATTGTTGATACCTTCTCTGTTGATATATATTGTTGCCTTGATATGACCTATTGTTGTAATTATTCTCGTTACGCTGGTACGGTCTGTTTTCGACCTCTTCCAGGTTTCGCCTAGGTGTGGATGTGTTTGTATTTGTACCCTGCGTTTTAGTGTTCGCCTGTTTTGGTTTTATGACCTCTGTCGTATTGACTAACTCCAGTTGTCTTCCTCCTCTATAATGATTATGAGATGTAGTCTCATCTATCTGGCGTAATATCTGTTCTGCATGTAAGACCGTAATAACGTTCGCTGCGACTAGTACTTGTTGCACGTTGACTGTTAATTGCCGCGCTATAGTCATCACCAGATCCGCTTCATTTAAAGGGTAATCAAGGTCGCGAAATTTTAGCATTTGCATGTTAAAGAAATCTGAGTATTTCGTTTGCTGGGTAGTTTGGTATTTCCTAGAGTAAAGCTCCATTCTTGAACTCTGTTGCAATGCCGGCGACCAGTATTTGCGCAGAAACGCGATTTTAAAATCTGCCATAGTTCCAAATGTATATTTGAAGCTTAAAAACCATGTAAGGACATTTCCTGATAAAAATCTCTCCATCATCCTTAACCTACGTGCTTCAGGTACCCCAGTATCATTGTAATGATCTTCAATTTCTTTAATAAAGACTTTAGGTGTCACACCTGAATTCTCCGTGTACTTCTGCGGTTTATAATCGTTCGAGCGAATTACTTGGATAAGTTGTGTGGGCTGATGACCGTCCTGTGGCGTGGAACTCCTTTCAATATCCTTGCGAAACCCCTCCGTGTTTGTCGTTAATGGGCTCTCTGTCTGAATTTGACTTCCTGCTGTGCTCGTCCCCTCTGGGCTATTTGAGTCATCCTGCTTATCTTTCATTGTTCCCGTTTTAAATATCGAGGATTGTTCTATCGACCTCAGTTCAGCTTTAATGATCCTGTCTGTTTGTTCTATAAGTTTACTCTTAATTTCTTGTTCTAATGCTTGAATACGAGTATGATTTTCGCCTACTGTCTTAAGGATGGTTGATCTTTCCTCTTTAGAATCGATATTCATTTTCCGCCAATCTTTCCTTACTTGCTCCTTAATTGTGCTTACTTTCTCCTCAATCTGGCTTTTAGTGTCATCCTGATTGCTTTCTATCTGGCTTTTCCATTCTTCCAATCTCGCGCTATTTTCGTCGATGGTATTCTTTAATTGATCCTGATCCGATTCTAGGCTATTCCATTTCTCCGCTGATTTTATTTCGAGACGGTCCATATCTTTAATTATGCCGGATATATTTTCATCTACCGCTGATAATTGTTGTTGAATGACCTTGCCGCTTTTTTTCATAGTGCATGCTAGTTCAATTTACTCTAATTTACCTAAAACCGTTTCATCCAGAATGCTAAGTTTTTGATCAAAAATAATTTCCATTTTCTTAATCTGATCTAATTGTTTTTCATTGTTTTTACTAACATCTAGGGCCAGCTCTACCATCTGTATATTAGTGTGATCCTTCATCTCTGCGGTTAACGAAGCTAATTGGTTCGTGTTTTTAACATTCTGCGCCTCTAACTGCGAATTTATAGTGTCATTGATTTCACTTTTTAATAATCTAGCTTGTTCCGCCTGATATTCATTTTGTTCAATCCTACTGTTGTTTAATTGTGTCCGCAATGATTCACTTTGTTCAGATAGTTTTGTGTTTAGTGATTCACTTTGTTCGGATAGTTTCGTGTTTAGTGATTCACTTTGTTCGGATAGTTTAGTTTTTAGTGATTCACTCTGCTCAGACAATTTGTTTATAGACTCACTTTGTTCTAACATAGTATTGTTTATTGTTTCACTTTGTTCGGATAGTTTAGTTTTTAGTGATTCACTCTGCTCAGACAATTTGTTTATAGACTCACTTTGTTCTAACATAGTATTGTTTATTTGTTCAGATAATTTAGCGTTTAATGATTCACTCTGTTCAGATAGTTTAGTGTTTAATGATTCACTCTGTTCCGCCAATTTAATGTCCAACAAATCCTGTGTCCTCCTAGCGGCATTTTCAATGATTTCTTGAATCTGTTCTACTGTTGCCATGTTATACACTTTATATGAGACATTAGGGAAATGGCATAAAGCATTGCCCCCTGACACACACATACAATCCCCATGCACATTTAATTTCTTTACCCTACTCAGTTCATTTATATTTTACATTTAATCCCACTAGACAATCGCATCTCTGAGTGGTTCTAATTTTACTCAATTTAATTTAAACCCAAACACATATTCAGTCATTAAATTGTTATCCTGATCTGATATTAACACTGACTAATTAACAAAGTATTAATTGCCATTTAAGGCTACCAGCCTCCAAACATTTTCATGAGTTTGACTTTCTAAACAAATCTGGTTTTAACTTTAATCATTGGGCGCCCGATATCACGTATATTATTTTTACTTTAATTCAATAGACAAAAACGTGAACCGTATTTTACATTGCAAACTCCTGATTTTAATTTATATTTCACACAGTTGGCGGTATCCTCTTCGCCTCAATTACTTTTAATAAAATATCACTTTCCGGTGATTAAAATACTGTCATATCTGCCTCCACTTGAGGCATATCAGTTTTACTCAAATACGCCAACTTAATGTGTTCCAGCAGCGAACCAGCAACAAAAATACACCTTCATTTTTGCGTCAGTTTGTAAAACCAACTACGCTTACATTGACATGTGCAATTTCTTTGCCGCTACACCACAGTGAACCTCCCCACGCTTGGCCGCGCCAGTTTACCTCCTATGAACCCTTCAGTATCGCAGTGTTTATATGCAAGAATCTTGATCAAGGGGTCGCGCTCAGTTCATAGTGTGATGTTTACGTTCGCCAAACAACATGCTCTACTGAGGGAAGGGTCATAGGATTAAAATTATAATTAAGAAAGGAAGTGACAAGATGTAAAAATAATAACATAATTTAATGACTATTAGTGCAAAAAAAAAGAATATAGACAACAACAATAATAATATTCCTCCTTGAATCTTCCCATGACAGAAATATTTATCAACGTTGAGGAGTCAGACGGATCTCCTCCTCATAAAAATGTGGATCCAAGTTCCACTAACTTGCATTGGGATTTTATGTACGCGTAATGACTAACTACGAGGAATGAGTACCTGGATGACTGTTCGTTTACAGCGGGTAACAGCCACGATGCTTACGAACAATCATCTCGTAAATCAACGTTTACGGATATAGGACACAACACTAATAAAAACCCTTAAAATTAATGCTGACACACAATCTAAAATCTAATATTTACAGGAATCTCCCTCGAGACCCTCCTTCAGTGCGATGACGCATCTGACAAATGAGCTGCCAACACGGCCAATTGCTCATTACACAAACAAGGAAAAGACAGCATCGCACGTGACTGCACGGGTCACTAATACGGAACATAAACATGGAATGAAACCAACAACAACAAAAGCCTCACCGGCTGAGATTACCTTATATGAACAAAAATGCACGTTAAGCTAACGCTTCGGAGATTATAGTGATTCGTAGCCATCTCCCATTTATTTAAACAATTTTTATCATTGATCAGTTCTTATTCTGTAATTCAAGTAATTTTACGGAGCCAACAAATACTCCTCTAATGACCTCGATGCAATCTTTTCAGCCCGCCTTGTGAAAACAGCTTCCCCCCTTCCTCACTCTTGTCATCGTCCAGCTCCAGTGTGTAAAAATAACTTGACCAACTGTCCCGTTATCTCGTAGAATCAACAGCAACAAATCTCAACCACATAAACATATGGTAAGACATTAATCGATATAGCCACATATGTCCTCGCAAGGTAACGATATGGACTTGGCACCAAGCTGACAGAAATCAGTCTACGCTGAAATTCCCGCTTGTAATGACCACTAAAATACACACACACACACTGCTGGGAATGACATAACACTTTTCACACAGGTCGGTTGAATCAGATGCTCACAATCTATTTAAGAAAATATTAAAACCTACGAGAGAGCTGACTGCTCTTCGCCACAACTCACATTGCTCCAACGGCAATAAATTCACTGAATCTGATCAATAATAAACATTTCAAAGATTAATTTACCCTCCAATCTACTGTATGATTATATTAATTCAGTCCTACTTCTGAAACACAATATATCTCCGAGAGACGTTTCTTAACCGCATTGCGTAAACATATGCAAACACGGTTGTCCACATAGCTACGTTAGTTAAACAAACAAACAAGAACTTACGACTGATAAAATATGTGCGAGCTGTTTCCATGCAAAAGGTGTGTCAGACCAAAACTAAATACACTACGTTAATCAACACAAGCACGATATTTACAAACCAAATATGTCCCATATACCATAAGTTAACTTGTCAGATAATAAGAATATTATTCAGTACTCATCCTCGGCCAGTCACCGTCAGCGAACATCTGCAGCCATCTCCCTACTTAATGCTGCTTAGCTCATCTCAAACATCTCGACGGAGTGTTGACAGTAACTGTTCCAAACTTCTTCCAGGATAAGCGATGTCATCTCTCGTGCTGATGCAAAAAGTTATAGATTATTACACACTCGATATCTGACTACTAAAGTCACCGTTTTAGGTACTTATTTCCCCAGAACAGTCTGTTGGCGAATTGTCGATGATACTGTCCCTACAAAATAGTACTGTGACTATCTATCACACTGAATTTACAACACATTTATATTAATAAAAATCTGTGTCCATTACATGAAACGCAATGTACAAGTGCCTACGTCCTCAGACGCGCAAAATGTAATAATAACCTGTGTCTTCCGACACACAAAATGTAGTAATAACCTACGTCCTCAGACGCACAAAATGTAATGTAATGTCTTGGCTCTTCACGCCACTTATAAATGAACTGGCCCTAGGTATCGATAGGGGGGAAATTATATAAAAATTTCTCAAAATAATAGTGGTACAGGAATGAAACAAATATCACTGAACTCGTAAAATTGCGCAGGTCAAGAATATGCCCATTAATTCTAGAATCGATCGTAGAGATGTTGTCTAGCCGATCTCCCGCGTTAATGCTAGCTATCGTGTGCCCAAGCTAGACTTGGCGCGTTCGTAAGCATTCATCTGCCATTGGTTCCACTTTTTCGTTAACTTCGCGGTTTTTATCAGACCTCGGCCTCGTAGGAGTGTCCAGTAGTACCATCAGCCACTCACGTTACTGCATTATATTTTTTCTAGGCGCGAATAGTACAATGAACATGCCATAAGCGTGACTCACCACGCGTCCCTTCTATTTTGAGGTAGCCACCACCTGTCCTTCTGAAACATTGCTAGGCTCTTTCTTTTCACAATCCTTAAGTATTTAGCCTTTTGTCAAACTGCTGCAGGTATGTCCCTTCTGTCTCCAACAAATGCTTGAAGTTTCCTCATCTTCGTCTGGCTATTTCATGACGCTGGTGGAAATATTAATTAATTGTAGAAATAAAACAACGAATCATTTATCCATCAGAGGATAAAGGGTTCAATACGGAGCTGGCAAGATACCTTAGTTGAGAAAATTAAGACTTGTGGTAGCCAACCACGTATCCCATAAACATGGTTAGGTATAAAACAAAACATCGAATTTTCCTAGTGAAAGCTTGTCTTCTCAAGAAGAAGTCTTCCAGTAAAATGTGTTTGTACGTTTGAGCGCCGTTCAATTTTTACTTGTAGGGGAACCTTTAATAAGAGGTATACTGAAACAATCCGCCTAGGCCTACTCTGTAGGCTCTGGAGAACGAAATACCTGCACTGATACGATCAGTGAGGATGAATTACAGCGAGTGTATCAAAGCTTCCTACGTCGGTACAATATGCGTTTAGGAAATTAAGGACAGCATTTCCAGCAGCTACTCTGAAATTCATGTAATTAATGGTGGTTAATGAATCCATTAACAAGTGTAAAGTGTTAAACTAGTTGGGCGCTACGCTGCTGCTATCACTAATGCCTTGCTCAACACGCTGCAATACACAGTGCCCCGGCCACCACACGATCTTATAAGTGACTTATAAAGGTTTTATTGTGCTACTAAATTTCGTTGTTACAGCTGTAAGATACCGAAACGTAGCCTAATTTCTTCCGAAATTTCAATATGGCCGTTGTACGCTATATTCAGTAAGATAATCTATGGGATATAACTAGATTACCAAGGTTCTTAAGACGATAAATATTTTCTACTACAGCCAACGTAATGTAGGCTAGGCCTATTTAATGGTCGTCAATAACCCAGTGTGTCATAAGGTCTAACTGTGAAGATATTTTTCTATATTGATAAGTAGATGCACTTTATTTTGAAAATAATTCAAGAATGTTTCATTTTTGACATCTGACTGCACGCATGTTTTGATAATATTCATTAGCTTTTGACACTTTTAACAGAATTCTACCGGGTGAGTTAGCCGTGGTCGTTACGGCATGATTGCTGGCAGTCGCTCACATCCGGGAGGCGAGGAGGTTCGAATCCCCCTGCCGGCAACCTTGAAGATGGTCTTCTGTGGTTTCCCATCTTCCTTCCAGGCAAATGCCGGGGTTGGTCCCTAACTATAGGCCACAGCCGCTACCTTCCAACTCCTCGACCTTCCATTCCAACTTTCCTCCCCAACGGTACTTGTAGCTCACCCATTGGGTGTTCGTCTCGAAGCAGCTACTAAAACTGGCGAGCCGAACATGTCCTCGGACACTCCGGGCATAAAAGCCATACGCTAAAAAAACAGAATTCTAAATTATATTGCTTCATTTTATTTTTTAAAATTAATGTGTTTGCAAGGACATCCATTTATTTATTTACAGTTTAGTTAATTTTACTGTAAGTTTTAATTATAATAGATTTTACATTATATATAAGCTGAAGAAAACCCCATTGAAGGTCCAAACATGCACTTTAATTCAATATTATGCTTCATAAATTATATTGATAGGCGTATAATTGTTAAGAGGAATCTATAAGTCAATACAAATTTTCTTACATGACCTATCATTGAAATTGAAATGTATTTACTTATTTATTTATTTTAAGTTAATTACAATAGGACTGAAAGTCCCTTTAGCCGCAACTAATACTACTACTATGAACGTTTCATTCATCATCATCTTCTTCTTCTTCTTGGTCGTACGTCGTGACCCTTCACGCAATTCTGTTAACAATACCCCGCCACACACCGCGGTATTCTGCTGTGTTCATTAATTTCTGAAGTGGCAGATTAGTCAGACTCTTTATCTGGTCAAGGTACCGGTTCGGGGCACGTTCCCTCAGCCGTTTTCCGTCAACTTTACCCTGGATGACACACTTCTCAATGCCGTCCCGCCAGATAACATGGCCGAAAAATCTCAACATTTGCCTTTGGATGTTTAGGAGTAGGCGTGCTTTAGGAGCAATCCTTAGCTCTTTCAGAATAGATTCATTTGTTCTTCTTGCTACCCACGATATTCGTAGCATTCTTCGATGACACGTCATCCCGAAGGCTTCGTTTCTCCTACGGCATGCAGCATTTATGGTCCAGGACTCAGAGCCATACGTGACGATAGGAAATACCAAAGCTTTAGCCATATCTATTCTTCTTTTAATTTCTCCTTCACAGTTTCCCTTAGTGGAAATGGGAACTCCTAGGTAGACCATTTCTTCCTTGAGATCGATATCTCGTATCAGCTGGAAGGGACGAGGTAATGCACGCTGTCTGTCCACTACCATCAAGTAACACTTGATTCGGGTTAGTGTAAGGCCTGCTTCTTCACTGAACCCCTCAGTTTCTTCCATACATAGTCTCAAATTAACCTAATTAATCCAAATACTAAGGAAGGAATACATATATACAAAACTGCTTTAACCTACTTATTTAATATGAAATGAGGAGCCTATTTCCAAAAGTCGACATCTGACTTTTTGAAGTTATTGAGAAAAACGAAAAAAAAAACGCTTAAACGGTAAAATTCAGGAAATGTTGTTATTCTTGGTACTAACTCTAACATAAACATACCATAAACATAAAAAATAGGTCCAGAGGTAGATTCACCAATGCGATTAGGAGATATTTAACATTAAAATTCGCAGATGTCGGATTTTGGAAGTACGTTAATGGAAAATCGTATTTTGGAACGAACTTCTAGCATATGACGAGTTTTGGAACAAAACATGGATTTTGCTTAACAAGGATTTTAAGCCACATAATGTTGTTATGCACTCCTAAATTAATAAACACACAAAATTTACAGTGAACACAAGTTTCTAGCAAATTAGATAAAAAATAGTATGCACTAACATAATAATACACAAGGAGCAATAAATCACACAGATTAGATTCTCAAGTCGTCATCCTCCTCATGGGGTTCACAAACAAGATCGTCTTCCACATCAATTGTCACGTTTTCTCGATCCATGACTTTCTTATAATATTGAAGTTCTTCATTATGTTTCCACTCTTCCCCGTATTGAAGTGTTAGTAGTTTGTTCACATTATTCATCTTCTCTTCTTTGACGGCTACTCCAAGAGGCAACTGAACTTTCTCAAAAGTTACCGTTTTTCCCTTTTTAGTTATCCCTTTGAAATCAGTTAAGTCACTCCTATAATTTTGCTCTCCACGAAGAAGAGTAGAGGATTTTACTTTCCTAAACACGAATCTCTTGCAGGATTGAATTCTGAAATGCCATGACCCTGTTGCTTTAAAAGAAGATTGGACGCTACCTTTCCAGTCACACACCGGACAATCAACACCTAACGTGTTCACTGTGCCAAACTGCTTAAAAATTTGAGTGTAGGTTTCTGGTTTTACAATAGTGTCTCGCACTTTAAACTCCTTTTCAATTCTCCCAAAGACTCGGTCTGGGGGTATGAAGGAGTGGCCTACAACGGGAAATACCATCTCCACTTCTTTAACTTGTGCGGGGGAATCATTATACAGCCAATAGGAAACCATTCCAAACATAATACTATTTTTATTTGGACCCCCACAGCCGTCAGAAACCAAATTAACTTTTGTGATACCTGTAAGATCAAGATGATTATGTCTGTCATAAACACAGGAAGCTATTTTGGCGTGCTGTAGAATATGTTATTAAAATGTTTGATGTCCCTAGTTGTCGGCGTCTGGCACTGAAATGCTCCCTTCTTGTGACTGCATATTGGTACTTTTGGGGGTTGTGAAGCAGAGTATCTGAAAATTTAATATTTATCTAGATTCTGCTTCAAGAACGCATTATTTGTAACGATTATATGATAATTATTGCTAAACGAATTAGTAACGAAATGCTCACCTTTCTCTTTTCTTCTTATTCTTAGCCCAGTTTTCGGGGTCACGGGAATGTTTCCTCCCACGTCCAGGTACAGAAGGAGATACTTTTAATGAATTATCCTTTGCTTTGTAGAACAGCACCAAACTAATCAGATGTCAACTGGTGACTGAAGTATAGAGCCAACAAATACCGCGTTGAAACAGTGCATTGTCACATTAGAACAAACTGGCGGGAACACTTAGAAAGAAGTTAATTGGCGCCGGACACTGCTAAGTTTGGGGCAGATGACCTCGTAGTTCCGCCCCTTAAAACAACAATAACTAACTAACACTGCTAAGTACTACAATCAAAGTTAGCGGGAAACACTGCCTCGAAGTAATGCAACCGGAATGTCGAGTATTGGAACACACTTTGGAAGTTTCATCAACTTTCTTATGCAAAATGTCGGATTTAGGAACGAAGTGCAGATGTCGGATTATGGAAATAACTTAACAAAGCAGATGTCGAGATTTGGAAATAAAGTCAAACTTTAATATGGATTTTTAACCACAGATATCGTGTTTTGGAACATCTACCACCATCCATTTGATGCGTTTCTCCAAGAGGAATATGAAATTTAAACAAGTAGTTCCGTGAAGAACTATGCAGCCTATTTTCATATATCCTACTTATATTAATTGCCACTATCAACATACACAATTTCAGTTTGATTGCTGTAATAGATTCGTAGATATTGAGAACCGACTAAATATTTCGGATGGTCGCCATGTTGGATTTTATATATGAAGGTCCTAGAGTTATGTACTGTTACATGCAGATTATTGTGAACGTGTAGTATTCAAACTTCAATCACATAATTAGGACACAAGAAAAAACAAGGAGATTTAAAAAAAATTCACAGCTGCCATCTTGAGGTTATGGAAACAATTGAAATAAATTAGATGCCAGTGGATTAACATTCGGATAAAGATTTACTGTACCAAGTTTCACTGCACGCGGATGGTTAAATTGCGAGAAACGTCCATGTGAATATTTATAATTCGCGTCACCGCCATGCTGGATTTGTGATCACCAGGTTATTTAAAGTCCTATAGATGAACTTAAGTTCATTGCCCCTATGAACTTTAAAAAAAAGCAGTTTGATTGCTAAAATAGATTCGTAGATATTCAGTATCGTCTAAATATTTCGGATGGTCGCCATGTTGGATTGTTAAATGTATAGGCCATAGAGTCATGCACCATTAAAGGAAAATTATTGCGTAGGTTCATTATTCAAACTTTCACTTCGATCGCATGACTACATCACAAGAAATAAAAAATTAATTTTAAAATTCGCACTGCCGCCATCTTGAGGTTATGTAAACAATTGAACTAAATTAGATACCAGTGGATTACAATGTGTATAAATATTTCCTGTACCAGGTTTCAGTGCGCTTGGAACATTAAATCGCGAGAAAGGTATATTTAAAATGTTCAAATTCGCTTGGCCGCCATGTTCGTTTTGTAGTTAACCGGTTTTTGAAAATCTTATAAATGGACTTCCAGTAGTGCCCTTTATCTCCGTACAAAATTTTAGGGAGATACCGCTAGTAGTTTCAGAGATATAGAATGCCGGTAAAATATTTCGCACATCCGCCATCTTGTGATTATGTAAACAATTGAACGAAGTTAGATGTCGGTGCGTTACAATCTATATAAACATATACTGTACCAAGTTTCATTGCGTTTGGTTGGTCAAATCGCGAGAAACGTCTATTTAAAAGTCGCAAATTCGCTTGGCCGCCATGTTGGTTTTGTAGTTACCAGGTTTTCAAAAGTCACATAAGTGAACTTATAGTAGTTCCCTCTATCACCATAGAAAATGTCAGGGTAATATCGGTAATAGTTTCGGAGATATTGAATGCTGGTGAAATATTTCGCACAGCCGCCATGTTGGATTGGTGAGTCGTAACAAAATTTGAAGGGCACGGTCGAGGTCGCCGGGAATAGTGCTATGAACTTTCCGAGTTTCATTGAAATCGCTCCTGCCGTTTAGATTTTATTAGGGGGGGACACACACACGAATCACACACAAACACACACACACACACACGCGCACACACACGGACAAAAGGTGATCTCATAAGCCTATTTTTTCAAAATTGAAAATAGGCTAAAAATCTACTTCTCGTAAAAATGTCAGATGTCGACTTTTGGAAATAGGCTCCTCAAATAATAGTATTATGCTACAATTTTATCATATAAACTTTTACATTTTTCAATAATTACACAGATAGGAGTGGGCCTTGACACTCCACTGCCGTACTTTGCCCAATCTTAAAGGGGGTGTATTAGTTCTTAAAATTCTCAGTTGTAAGCAAGAAGTCGAGTACAACCGTCTTTCCCCAAGCTTCAGCCAACCAATGGTTTTATAAAATGGTGTAACATGACATTGTTTACGATTGTTGAAGACGAAACGTAGACATGCATTCTGTACTCGCTGCAGCTTCATAGCCTATTGTATTTATCAGAAATATCGCTGTATACTAATGACCCGTAATCTAGAATAGGAAATATCACACTTTGTATCAGGGTCTTTCTTATATTAAAATGAAGATACGGTAAATTTTGACGGAACTGATAAAGAATGGGCTACTAGTCACCTTTCTGACTACAGCTCATGGTTGGTAAATGTTAGTCTATTGCTCTCTATGGTATATTATTCTACTACAGCAATAATTATTTCCACGCCTGTAACTACACTGCATAATTAATCTTGCTCGTAAGTCAGTAATGACTAATCATCATCACGATCATTAGCCTCATCATCATCAGTCTACAATTTATCCTTATTTCCATTCCTTACTCTAATTTTAAACTTACTTCTAAGTGTCTTACTTATTCACCCTAGCATAAAATTATCAATGCTACAATTTCCTGCCTATACCATGCTAATCTGTTTTATATGTATTTTATATTGTATCAACATTGTATTATTGTTAAATATAAGTAGTAGGCCTATTTGTATTAAAAGATGGTATATTGGCTTTCACGGCCGGTGAATTAAAATTGAGCAATTATTCTAGGTTTGTGCCATGTCTTGTGTGGGTTTTCGCCTAGGACACCAAGCTGGCTCATCGGCGGGCTCTTGGTGTCCCCACCCGGACCCCCACAGGAGTAACGAACTGCGCGCTACCTCCCTTTGTATAGAGTGCAACTGCACTACTTTACTGCGAGAACTAAAATCTCAAGCAGCCTTAACCTCCCTATGAAGGCTTCCAAACAGATGGTAGGCCTATATTGGCTTTCACGGCCGGTGAATTAAAACTCAGCAATTCTTCTAGGTTTGTGCCATGTCTTGTGTAGGGTTTCGCCTAGGACACCAAGCTGTTCATTATGTATCAATTGAATAATCTGGTTAGATGGAAGAGAGGGCCCAATGGCCCTAATCCTGCCAGACAAAATAAATCTATTATCTAAGATTGGGAATGAGAGAGCCGCGATCTGAATCACACTATTTTATCGCATGAGTTCAGTGACGGTCAAAACATAGTGAAAATACCAGTGAAAATAATTCGCCAGGTTATAGGAAGAATGTCATAGGGAGGTTGAATAACTTGATTTATAGCTTCGCTTGTAAGTAAGTACTGTACTGTAATAATCCTGTGAAGGGTGCCGAACGGACCCAGTAGAGGAGACGCTTCCTGTCCCGTTTGGCGTCAGGCGGCAAGGTAAGGCTTGATGACTGGCGGAGACCAGGTATATAATGACAGGTGGTGAAGATAGAGAGTAATAAATTTCATGAGCTGACTCATGACCAAATTGCTGATTAGGGTGTAGACCATCGCTAGTTCATCAAATAGGCAATTGGGTTTTACTTGTCGGAGGTATTTACATCCCTCAAATAACATGCTGCATATCAATTTTCTGTGAATAGTCAACCATCTAAATTGCTCTTGGTCGCATGTTAAAATCATGCATTGAAAACATCTACATTGTGTTATTTATTTATTTATTTATTTATTTATTTATTTATTTATTTATTTATTTATTTATTTATTTATTTATTAATCAAAACACAAACTACTGTACATCTATGAAAGCCCTTCACGCTTGTACAAATAACAGACGTGAAGACTTAATATTAAATGAAAGATATCTAATAATTTTTCTCTGACAAATGGCAGTGGGAGCAGATTGTTTTTTTTTGTTTGTTCTGTGTGTTGCACAATTTTAAACAGAAGAGAGGGGAGGGGGGGGGGGGGTGGCAGATAATTAGATGGCTTCGTTAGAACTATGAAAGGAAGTTTTCCAGTCGATCAACACAAATTATGAATTGTGCACAATTACATTAGGTGGGGAAACAAGTATTTATATACCGTACCCTAACCAGACAATTATGAATGGAGACGAGGGCGGCCAGCATTGAGAGGGATCGACTCCATCAACTCCAACATGAATAGGCTACAGGGTCTTTCATATAAAGTAAGAACGGCAAGCGGCAGTTTTGTTATTCGATGCTGCGGTGGCCTTGGCCGAGCTTGTGGCGCGCCATAGCCCCCTGCTGTATTATTAAAAGCGCGCGCATAGTACATACGAGGGCTGTTTTTAGCCTATTTTCATTTATGAAAAAATAGGCTTATGAGATCACCTTTTATCCGTGTGTCTGACTGTGTGTGCGTGTGTGATGGTGTGTGTGATGGATTTTCTGTATCCCCCCTAATAACTTCTAAACGGCTGGAGTGATTTCAATGAAACTCGGTACGTTCATAGCTCTATTCCGGGTGAGCCCGACCGTGCCCTTCATTTTGTTACGTCTCACCAATCCAACATGGCGGCTGTGCGAAATATTTCACCAGCATTCAATATCTCCGAAACTATTACTGATATCACCCTGGAATTTTGTACGGTGATAAAGGGAACTACTAGAAGTTCACCTATGTAACGTTTGAAAAACTGGTAACTACAAATCCAACATGGCGGCCAAGCGAATTTGCTACTTTTAAATTGACGTTTCTCGCGATTTAACCAACCAAACACAATGAAACTTGGTACAGTATATGTTTATACACATTGTAATGCACCGACATCTAACTTCGTGAAGGATCTGAAGTAGCCTATATGGCTGAATACCGAAACATATGGAGACAGTCCACCCATGCAGTTGCTAGGAGTCGACGCCGACTTGATGGCACCTGATCTTCATCATCATTAACCTGAAAGAAATATTACATAAGATAATTTATCACAAAATAACACGTTTTTACTGTGTGTACAAAAATGATGGGGTATTTATTTTTGTACATAAAACGTGTTATTTTGTAATAAGTAGGCTATCTTGTGTAATATTTCATTCAGGTTATGGCACGGTATTTAAATACAGTAGTTGTTTTCCCGCCTAATGTAATTGTGCATAATTTGTGTTGACCGACTGGAAAGATTTCTTTAATAATATTAGGCAACACTGAAAAATGGCTTCTGTCACTTCAATTTGTCAGAACTTCTTCATGGGTTTCATTGTACTGTACACTGATCCACTGGTTTAGAACACAATTTACGAAAAATCACTGGCAGACCAAGAGGCAGAGTTGACAATATACTCACAAAATGTAATTTAGATACAAAATAGAATTACTGAATCCAAGAAAATACATTATACAAAAGTGTATGTTAATGTAATAATAAAAACTAGCATTACCCGTCGCGGCTTCGCCCGCGAATATTCTAGTTGTAAAGAGTACACTTAGCAAAATCTCAATCATGAATGCTATGACTGATTTATCCATGGTATGAATAATCAGACTTTATCAATTCAGCTACTGGTGCAGTGGTTAGGGGTTTGTCATTCTTTCATAGGTATATCAGAGCGAAGTTAGTTTTCTGGGAATATCACAGACACTCTTAATTTAAGGGCCTTTAAATGTGGTTATCGGAGACCCTATATAGTTGGGTGAAAAAGACCTTTCGTACCACACTCGCACGTGAACAAGAAGTTCCGTGACGAACTAAAGAGCCTACTTTTCTAAAAATTTAAGATTCATGCCAATAATTAATCTATATGGATCTATCTAGAATAATGACGAAATTAAGTTGGTAATATCGAACTTTCTAATTAATTCGAAATACTGTATACCTGGCATAATGTAGCCTAATAGAGAACTACAGTTGGCTGCCCTGGTGACTGACTATATTCTTAGTTCCATCTCTTAAGGTACAGAATACAAAACTTGGTTGAAGTCCAATGGGTAGCAAGGACGTTACATGCAGTTAAACATTGGATCTAACAGCGTGCGTAAAATCATGTTGGCAACAATGACATACATGTATTGGTCAGAAATAATCTGAAATAATATGATCTATTGTTGTGTCAATTTTGAATGAAATCCATTAGTTAGTATAGAAGTTGCATGCATTTTAAAATTGGACCTATCAGCAGGCTTGGAATCATGTTGGCAGCACTGGCGTAGGCCTATATTAGTTACTCCAAATTAATCTAGAATGCCAGGTACTATACGTGTGCAAAGTTTAGAGCTATTGGCTTGCATACTTTCTGATATATTGATATTAGGGTAAAAAAAATAGAGACAGTATTTATTAACAGTTGGCAGCCCTGGTTACTATTAAGAGTCGGCATAGTCATATCTATTATGGTACACATTGCACACACGAAATTTGGTTGAAATCCAAATGATAGTATAGAAGTTATATGTATTTAAAGTTTGACCTCTCAGTAGGCTTAGAATCATGTTGGTAGCACTGACGTATATAAGTTACTCCAAATTAATATAGAATGTCAGGTACTATACGTGCCCGTAGTTTAAAGCCGTCTGCTTGCTTACTTCGTGATATATGGGTATTTGTATTTTTATAAAATTGAGAACATTTATCAACAGTTGGCAACCCTGGTGGCTCTTAAGAATACGCTCAGTCATATCTGTTTATGTACACATAGCACATAAAAAATTTGGTTGAAATCCAATTGATAGTGAAGAAGTTTTATGCATTTAAAATTTGGACCTATCAGCAGGCTTATAATCATTTTGGCAACACTGCCATGTATGCCCTCCTGGAAATTAAACTGCAATATTATTATCTATACGTGTGCCAATTTGAAAATAGCTCCCATTCATACCTTCCCAGATATCCAACATGGAGCTCAAATTTCAATTGCGATTTTTCAGCAGTTGGTAGCACTGGCATCATTTTCAAATATGGCCGTGAGATATTCAGGTATAGATCTTTACTCCTACCAAATTTTGTTTCGATTGCTCCAGCCGTTTAGGAGTTGATAGGGGGGGGGATACACACACAGCCAGCCAGACAGACAGACAGACAGACAGACAGAAGGACAGACAGACAGATACACACACACACACATTTGCCCGATCTCATAAGTCTATTTTTCCCTAACTTTTGCAAAATGTGAAAAGTAGGCTAAAAATCTGAAGTGCCCCGTGACCCCTTAAGCGCATTATATTGTATGTATTGATGAATTTTATAGCTTAATTTGGTTCAGTGATAGCCTTATAACCGTCTGGAAACTTTCACAGTAATGTAATAATTGGAATTGCATTGCCTCTTACAGAAATAGATGGACCTGTGAGATTCTGTTACCATGGTTACCGTGTTGCATTCTTTCATTATTTTCATTGTAAATATACATGTTTTAAGGTATTTATTTAAATCTGAGTCATTTAAAGAGTAAGTGCTGCGTTTCACTTAAGCATTGGGTTATGCTGAACCTGTAGGTACCCCATATGTGTAGGTTGGTGTTAATGGGACCTTATTTTCGGTACAAAACTTCAATGGGACCTTAGCAGAATAATGGGAGGGATACTCAACACTTCCCGTAAAATATACTTATAAAGAAAGCTTTTCAGTCGGTCAACAGGAATTGCGCCCAATAACATTAGGCGGGAAACAAATTTACATACCCTACAAACTAACACACTCTTTATGTAGGACCAATACGTATGCTACTTAGCCTAATTGGATGGCATGTTTTGAACGTCAGATCCTGTTCACTTGGGCTTAACTAGTAGGCTATAAAATGTTTATGAATCACACTAGAACACAAAGAAATATAGTTGGTTGGTTCCTCAGTTTAGGGGCTGCTACAACGCGGTCATGTAGCCCCGTGTACTTTGGGTGTGTGTGCAGAATCTGTCTGATAACCGGTGTTAATTGTGATGGCTGTATTAGTGTGTGCTATCTGGTTTTTTAAATTTTTTATTCAAGTAAGGACTGCAGACATCCGATTTTCAAGTAGTTACAACTTTTGCTACCAAACGCCACCGTCAACGACCGACTTGTTCTGAACTTTGTTACTAGATGCCACTGCAGTCAGCTTCTGGCGACGAACGTTGGAACCTAAGAGCGTAGTCATGGATAACCTATAATTTAGCTTTACACAAGTGTAATTAGTGGAAGGTTCTTTATCATGCCATAAATCTATGACATGGGACAGCCGGCTTTACTTCCCCTCCGAAGGAAGGCATACTAAGGGATTTTTAACGCTCTTACAAAATCCGACGATTTCGGCTGGGTTTGAACCCGTGACCTTAGGCATAGAAGCTACAAATAAATATATACAATATTACAGAAGTTTGTAAAAACTTGTGTAACGTGTCAAATACTGTATTTACAGACAGTATAATACACTTCCAATCCATTGAATTGAACAACACCTCACTCACTCAAGGAAAGCGTTAGGTAGAATCTGATTCGGGTCAATATCCTGACTCCAGTCACAAAATAAACACTGCATTATCACCACAGTCAGTCATACTTATTACAAATAACTATCTTAAATACCTTCCGAACACTATTCTCTCTGATTGTCCTGAATAACACTTAACTTTTACAATCAGAACAAACTCCGCAGACGCACACAAACCCATGTACACGGGGTGCGGTGACGGTAGCTACGGTGTCATTAGTGACGAACGGCCTCCTAGGGAAGGTGAAACTAGTTTTGTTGACAGTTAAGTCACTGTGCCATTAGCGCACAAAGGAATACCGCCGCGTAATTAAGTAACATACGATGTGAAGCTTTAATGAAGCGAGTAAGATTGATAGAAAATCTCTGTGCAGCAATGCGAGGGTAAAATTCGATGCGACTGACAAAAGAGATGTAAGAATTTAAAAAAAACAAGATGTTCAGTAAAGAACATATAGCCTACTTTCTCCTAAATGTATGAGTATAGTTATAACTCGTTGTTATTATCAAAGAGTATAATAGAACTATTCTTTGTTGAAGACCTTAGAAACGATTTACCTCTACCAAACGCCACAACCTAGATAAAAACTGCTACCATCATTGAAGAAAGAATGATAAGAAGTATCTAAAGAATGTTATGGATCTGGAGACATAATCGACCGAACTGGCGGCGTGGCTCAGCGGTAACGTTCTCGCTTGCTGGACCGTATGTTTCAGGTTCGTATCCTGGCGCAGTCAGCTGGCATTTGAGGGTGCACAAATGCGAGGGAGCCGTGTTAGTAGATTTACTGGCACGTTAAAGATCCCCTTCGGGACAAAATTCTGGCACCCCGGCGTCTCTAAAAGCAACAGTAGTTAAAAGGGACGTAAAACCAATAACATTATTATTATTATTATTATTATTATTACATAATCGGCCTGACGCGGGCAACATCCAACTTTGAGTTGAGGCATGTCTTTACACGTCTGGCTGCGTATGACTTTCACAACCCTAATTGAATTAACAAATCTTTCCATGACCCTACAGAGACGTGTGTATACCAACTATGTGGATATTTTCGATTGCTATTTGGCTGAAATAAAAGTATTAATTAATATCCTGAACTAGCACCAACGGTAGAGTTCAGATACTATGTGAAATCGTTTTGTTCTTTACTTCAATTAACATTTTCAAATAACGCACAAAAGGCTGTTACAAACCCTTTAAAATAAAAAGTAAAATGTATCGTAGTATCATCTTGTCATTCTTCAAATTCGATGCGCATAGAATGCCAATGGTATAGTAATCAATGGAGCCCCACGTAGACTAGTCGTGACATCTAGTGGTGAAATATCGAACAATATAATCCTAACAGAGCGAGTGCATTCTAGCGGCCAAAAGAAGAAACTTTTCAATAAAATCTGGAAGTTAATAAGTAGGTCAGCGTGCAGTTACCTTTTTGGCAGCTAGATGTCTCGAGTAAATCTGCTGGCGAATTATGTTTTAATTAAATATATATTTTACACCATAATATGCACAATATAACGCTTAATTTTAAAACATCTGAGTCATTACAAAACAATAAACATATAACATTTCAAGCAAAAAACCTAACTCTGATCGGGTTTGAACCATAGGCATTTGAGCGATAGGCTAACGGTCTACCACTGAGCTAATTGTGTCAACGAATATCGTTCTATATAAAATGACTTACATAGAACTTGTTAGCAAATAATGATTTATACTAAACGATTTCATCACTGGAGTATATTATTTATATATAAAGCATTTCATACAAAGTTTATTTATTTTGTATCAGTACGCTATATTGCATGCAGTACTCAAATTAGTGAAATATAAGTCAGGCACAAGATATCCGCTGCCATCTTGTCTTATTACTGAATCGGCTCAGCTTTTTAAAATCACGTCTGCACTATAGTATTACAAAATAAACTTTTAATTTCGAACGTGCCTCTTCCTTTAGAACAGTTAAAACGATTCTCGGCTCGATAATCGGAACTGGTGGGTCCCATGATATGGATTATAAAGTTTGCATAATTCGCACGGCCGCCATCCTGAAATGGTATGGCGGACGACCTTGTAGTTTGGTCACAAGACGCATCCTATACGAAGGTATGTTGTCACCAAATTTGATAGAGATCGGATGATTTGGTTAGTCGTTATTTGATTTTACGTTTTGAACGTTTGAATGGCCGCCATTCAGTTTTAGTAAAGATGGCGGCGATATAAAACATGACACTGAGGTGTCCTTTGCTAGTGCTACCTTTGTACCAAATTTCGTTCAATTCGCATTCACCGTTTTCGAATTGATAGAGGGGGACAGACATTCAGAGTACACACACTCACACACACACACACACAGACACACACACACACACAGACTCACACACACACATACACACACACACACAGACTCACACACACACATACACACACACAGACAGACACACTTTTTTCGCCCTGTGTTGATCTCATAAGTCTACTTTCATTTTTTGCAAAAATCGAAAGTAGGCTAATACGAGCCTTACAGTAGTCGCATATGATGTGTAACATCTGACATAGAAGAAACCTCACGTGAAATTGTTGATACACCGGTATTTTATACTATTATTGGCACAAATATTAATCTATTGTAAAAGGGAGTGTTTTACAGATATTGTAGTTTATAATATGGAACTCATTTTATTAGATGATTTGTAGCTTCCACCAGCACTAGCCTAAATAAAGAATACGATATGGATCAACTAGATTAATAGACGCGACACCGCTCATAACCTTAAATTTCTTATAAACAGGTCCTCTTGATTCACAGACCAACACGTAATTTCATATGGATTCTGTTAAAATGAGTCATATTGATATGATAAATATCGTTTACAATGATAATCTGGTAGCAAAAATATCTCTCCCGTCCAGGATTCGAACCCAAAATCTCTAGTTTCACAGACATAACCACTAACCCTACGGCTATTTCGATTACGCAAATTTTGTGCACAAGGTGGTGACTTATTTCCACGTTCCAATAATACTGCATTACGGAATTAAGTTTCATTTATATTTCGCTTGATTCGATAATATTCCTGCGTGAAATTGAGTTTAAAATGCCTTATGAATAGGCCCTCTTGTGAGTAAAGAGAATGTATTCAGTAATAGTTCATGAAGGCTTGCTTAATTCGCGTATAACCACAACGATTATATTATATTGATGACTGCATTACCGTTATGTGGGTTAATATTTGAATAGGCATTGTGCAGAAACATAATACCGGCAATGCCGACTACTTACAATGTTTGATATTAAGGCATTTTACCATTTAAATACTGATACGATGACTTCGAACATGTACCATGTCATTTGTTTCAATCACTTGCCACCAGATTTCGCATGAGCGTTTTCCGTTCAGTATGTCATATACATTCCACGTGGCCGAGAGTATTTCATGGTATCAATTTCCGACACCGCGCGCTCCTTGTTTCTCGTGCCACTGCCAGCTGGGTCTTACCACTGCCCGCTGGATCGATCGATCGAGCGGGCAGTGCATACTTCCGTTTTCCACCACTGCCAGCTAGTACACATCCGTTCGATCGATCGAGCGGTCAGTGCATACTTCCGTTTTCCACCACTGCCAGCTAGTACACTTCCGTTCGATTAATCGAGTGGGCAGTGCATACTTCCGTTCGATCCACCACTGGCAGCTCGATCGTTCCGATCCACTTCCGTGCCCAATTTTCAAAATCACTCCCACAAAACTATCCAGCAACCGAGCGGAAAGATGTTACACATCAATAAAAACTGCGAGAACTAAAGGCTCAAGCAGCCATAACCTCCCTATGAAGGCTTTCAAAAAGATGGTATATTGGCTTTCGCGGCCAGTGAATTAAAACTCAGCAAATAAAGAGGCGCAGGTGCGCCTCATAAAAAGGGACGTAGCGCGCAGTTCTCTACTCCTGTGGGGGTCCGGGTGGGGACACCAAGAACCCACTGATGAGCCAGCTTGTTGTCCTAGGCGAAACCCCACACAAGACACGGCACAAACGTACAAAAATTGCTCAGTTTTAATTCACTGGCTGTGAAAGCCAATATACCATCTTTTTAAGAATGAAATGATAATGATACTCAAAACTTTACGAGAAAAAGGAAATGCGAAGAAGCCAATTTGTTGTGCTATCCAGAACTACGTTCCTCGTTTTCGTTAGCACCTGAATTATTATTTCAAGTGGGCCTGTCATAAGGATTCGCACAAGGTTTGCCTCCTTTACGACAGAAGGTCAGGAGACCCAAGCCTATAGCTATTTCCCTCGTTTATCAGGCGAGGTTTACCTCTCTTAGTTAAAATAAACTCCGTAGTTAACCAGTCTGAATCTAAGTTAGACACAGAAAGAAAGAAAAGTTATCAAACCAAATAGCCTATGTCCCACCATGCTGACTGCATTCTCGAGCAGGGTTTTCCTATCATCCTGGGATCTGTCAACAATCCGTCGCTGACGGGAAACTCAGTACTATGATAATTTGTAGCTCCTTGCAATGGGACACATAATGATCACTCCATGATCAGCTGCGAATGGGAATCGTCCCTAACGGGAAGACACCAAACACGGCCCGCAGGGGCGTATATACATTTCGAAAACGCGGTGGGCGGGGGGGGGGGGGGGGGGCTGACTGTCCTGGAAAATTGTGAGTATTCTCAGGGCATTGTCGCCACAAAATACCCAGACATATCAACCAATATCATAGAGCATATAACTTTGTGAAATGATTTTAGATACGAGTTAATTGTAAAATTCTAAGCTTATACTGTCTACAATTAGTGTCAATAAAAAAAAGTTGTAAATTACAACACAACACACAAATAAAATGTTAAACTTATTGAATTTTATATTATGGCCTATGGAGTATGAATGTTAAATATCTAAATATTTGTCAATTTACTAATCAGAATGGTAAACAGTCCTCCTTTTTACAAATTAATAATTTATTTCTCAAAAGTACCGTACTGTGGAATTCTCAGTTTTGCCTCACAAGGCTGAGTGTACCCCGTTCGAGCCCTCAGACTAGAATAAAAATTTC
Organism: Meconema thalassinum; assembly: GCA_946902985.2. Lineage (NCBI taxonomy): Eukaryota > Metazoa > Arthropoda > Insecta > Orthoptera > Tettigoniidae > Meconema > Meconema thalassinum. The sequence continues at coordinate 2,064,396,962 of OX336388.2, read as the reverse complement.
TTGACAGAGCCTGGAATCGAATTCGGACCTCCGGGGCGGCAGCCAAGAATGCTAGCCGCTACATCATGAGGAAGTCTAATTTCAATCTTAATATTGTTCATAACTTAGCCAATAAGTTAAGATTAGGGTACAACCACGTTTTACAATTATTTTGTGCTTTTACTATGCTATTAAGTTACTTACTTAATTTTTATTGGCTATTTTCAGGAGGGGGGGGGGGACTGGAGCCTCCACAGCTCTCCCCTTATATACGTCCCTGTACACGGGGCTACATGACTACAATGTCACAAAGCCCCTAAATAAACCAACAACAACACATGGTTCCGCTTTTAACATTACTTGTGGTAGCTCTATTTTTTTAACCCAGCTGAATGTTTTGACATGATGCATACTTACTAGGATGGGAGGTGTGAATGGCAAATATGTCATTCCAGATCAAAAGTTATTTTAACGCCTGTGTTGTTGGCAGTCCTGATATAGACATTTCATGTCAGAGAAACTGAAATGAAACAGAACAAGACACAAACGTCACCCTCTCCCCCCAAAAAACCGTAACAAAAAAAAGTCGAGCAAAGTTTGTGATGCGAGGTGACATGGCCGTCAGTTTGTATTAGTGGTGCTCGGTGGCTCTAATAGACACAAATCTGGAGTGTCACTCGCCTGCGCTCGGCGGCGTTCTACCTGACAGTTACAGCTGTACGCCACTGCCGCATTACAAGCGATTACCAGTACCGTTTACCGCTCAACTCACACAAAGAAGCAGGTTGTTATTGCAGTTTCATTTGTGGGAATTGGATAGCGTGCCCCGTGTACTCGATTACGTATGGAACTATGTCTAGGAACTAGTGTTAGTGTCAGGCTGAATTAGTGTGTGTATATTTAGGGGCTGCGACAACGCGGTCATGTAGCCCCGTGTACTTTGGGTGTGTGTAGAATCTGTCTGATGACCGGTGTTAATTGTGATGACTGTATTAGTGTGTGTATCTGTTTTTTTTTAATTCAAGTATGGACTGCAACTTTGAATTTTTCAAATAGTTCCTACTTTTGCCACGAAACGCCACCGTCAACGACTACTAGGCCTAGTTCAGAACTTAGCAACTAGACGCCACCGCAGTCGGCTCTTGGCAACGAACGTAGCAACCTAAGAGCGTTGTGTACATTCTTAACCTATACAATTTAGTTTCACGCAGGTGTAATTAGTGGAAAGTTCCTTAACATGCCATAAATCTATGACATGGGACCGCCGGCTTTACTTTCCCTCCGAAGGAAGGCATACTGAGGGATTTTTAACCCTCTTAAAAAATCCGACGGCTTCAGCCGGGTTTGAACCCGCTATCTTGGGCATAGAAGCTCAGCATGCTACCGACTACGCCACCGAAGCCGCCGTATTTATAATTCAGGTGAGGATTGGGAAGGAGGCGGTCGTGGCCTTAAGTTAGGAACCATCCCGGCATTTGTCTGGAGTAGAAGTAGGAAAACTCGGAAAACCTTTTCCAGGATGGTTTACGTAGGAAGGGGGAATGCTTTTAGTAATTCTGGAGAGAAAAAATGAATATAGGATGGACAACGTTGGATGAATCCCACTTTTCAACAATTTAACAAGCTCCAAATATTATAAATAATGGTTGTAAGGATACTTTGTCTGCTTAAAGTTTCGTATAAAAGTTGAAGTGAACTTAAATTCAGGCGCGGATCTAGAGTTTGGCTTTGGGGGGGGTGGGGGGGTGGGGGGGGGGGTCAGAGAATCGAAATTGTTAAGAAAAATTGTATCACTAAAAACGCAATCACAAAATAACCAAACGTACAAAACCAGACCAATATCTGTGCCAGCTACATGGATAGAAATTTGATGCGTTTAGCGCATCAAAAATATTCGTACAAATTGCAAAGGCGTGTTTTGCGACTTTTACATCGAGCTTCGAGAAAAGTATCAAGGTACGTTACAGTTTCGGCAAGTCGAGTTGGTACCGACAAAGGGAGAAACTCACAGCTTAAATTGCCAACCAAGCTTGCAGTTTGGACGTCGGCAGAACTTTTTGGTGCGAAAAAAGCCCCAAATACCTATCCGTGCATTGCTGAACATTCATCGTGACATCACTATAAACATCGATTCGGTAATCACAAGGTTTGCTAAACAAAATAGACGAGTTGATTTTGTTACATAAATAACCGTTTTTATAAAACGGGTATGAAGTTGTAAATATGTACAGTTGTAACAGAACATAATAATTGCAATAAAGATATTTTCAGTATTGAATAAAATAAAAAATAAAAAATTCAGTTAAAATTCGTTAAGTTTTATTTGTCTGGTTATTGTGTTTCCTTTTTTTTAGTTTGCAAAAACATTTTGAGGGAGGGGTCATGACCCCCGTGAGGCCCCCCCCCCCCTTGAATCTGCGCCTGCCTAAGTTACTGTTTTATTTATAAAATTGAGCAGATTTGTTTCTCATATTTTTTTTTGTAATTTGCACAGATTTTTCAGTGTTTGAAAAATGTATGAAGATCGAATTAGACTCACACAAGATTTGAAAGGTGATTTTGTGTATTCCGGACCTTTCAACATGCCCGAGTCCCAGGGCTGTATCCTTGTTGCCCTTTCGTCTCGTCGGGTCTGCAAATGGTGCTCAGTCATTTCCATTCTGATGTTTGCTACGATAATGAAGTCATGGTTTAACTAGCTGGAATGGTAGCCATATCAATGTTTATTGGATATCCGTTCATTACCAAGCCGTGGAACTATAATAATATTTTATTATTAATATTTATAATATTAATAATAATAAAACGATTAGCTCAGGAAAGGGAGACAAGGAGCGCTGCATCAATCCAGTCCAAAGACTGATGATTCAATCAACAATAATAATAATAATAATAATAATAATTATAATAACAGACCCGGCCAGTGGCTGGAAACTGTGCAAGATGATGATGATGATGTCTCTTGTACCGAACCAAACTTTTTACAGAGTTTTTTATCGTCTCGAACCGAGGTTGATAATTTCCTTTGTACCGTACCGGAACCGAAAATTCGGTGCACAGTCGACCCCTAGTATTCAGTGCAAAACTAGACGGCTTTGAGTACTCAGCCGCCAGGAATATCTATAACAATTACAACTTAACAATAATCTAAAAATGAAAAACAAATTAGAGCTGCTAGCTGCTATTGGGGGTCCACTCTTCTGAGAAAACCTGATGGGAAACGTTTTTCACGACCTTACAATTTGCTTGAATTTATGGACGGCAGATAGAGAAAGGGCAAGCCCCACATACACAGCAGTTTCTCCATCTCCGTTCATTAAATCTAAACAAATCTCAAATGTTACATTATACAATTTACACCTTATTGGATTGGATTGGATTGATTATCAGTTTTGTAATGTCTGGTACCTATAATGTATATTTTATGTCTGATAGGTGTGAGGCATCTGATAGTGATTAAGAAGACTTAAAATATGGAATAGTTTGTATAGAAGGTTTTTTCTATAAACAAAACTGTGTAGTGAAATGTTTCAATATGGGCAATATGGGGTAATAGAAACGTATAGTCTTTGCTCTCTTCCTGTAAGTATTTTCTATCTAAATTGCATTTTGTAAATATTGTCAATTCAAATAACAGTACAGTAAGTATGTAGTTAGTTGTAGTTGTAAGTAGGTAGTTAGTTTGTCTATTAGATATATGTCATTGTTCTATTAGACTGTGGTGTGTGAGTGTGTCTGGTAACAGTTGCATTGTTTATTAGTTATAGTTCATTGTTTCAGTAGACTGTGATGTGTGATTGCATGTGAGTGTGTCTGGTGACAGACTGTTTTAGTGGTAGTATTTGTTGTTGGTGGAACTTTAGTATTTTTTCGTTAGTAGAATTTTGGTATTTAATTGTTAGTACAGTAGAAGGTTAGTATTTTTGTTAGTAGAATTGCTCTTTACTTATTCTGAAAGGGAGTAGCAGCCTTTCAGAATAAATCAATTCTTTACTAGTCTTATAGACGGTTAAGATATTGATAATATAAGCCAAATAATGGCTACACTGCGTCCTGCTGCACGGCTGAAAGCAAGGGGAAACTACAGCCGTTTGCTATTCCCGAGGATATGCACCTCTCTATGCATAAATACATGTGATGATGGCCTCCTCCCTTGTAAAATTTCAATCCGGAGGTAAACTAGTCCCCCGTTCGGATCTCCGGGTGGGGACTACTCGAGAGGGGGTTAACATCACAGAAGTGACAAAGAGGAACTCTGACATTCTACGGATCGGAGCGTGGAATGTTAGAAGTCTGCTCGGAAATGGAAGGTTAGAAAACTTAGAAAGGGAAATGGATAGGTTGAGGTTGGATTTGGTTGGGATTAGTGAAATGCGCTGGCAGGAAGAACAGGACTTTTGGTCAGGAGACTATAGGGTCATTAGCACTAAATCAAACAATGGCCAAGCAGGGGTTGGCCTCATATTGAGTAGGAAACTTGGACAGCGGGTGGAATATTATGAGCAATATAGTGAACGGATTATTGTAGCAAAAATAAATACTAAACCTACCTGCACCACAGTGGTACAAGTCTATATGCCTACCAGTCAAGCTGATGATGAGGATGTTGAAAAGGTCTACGAAGAAATAGACGAAATTCTGAGGTATATCAAGGGTGATGAAAATGTTATAGTAATGGGAGATTGGAATGCTGTGGTAGGAAAAGGGAGAGAAGGGAAGATAGTAGGAGATTTCGGATTAGGTGAAAGGAATGATCGAGGAAGCAGGCTGGTAGAATTCTGCACTGAGCATGAGTTGGTCATAGCTAACACCTTATTCAATAACCACAATAGAAGAATATACACATGGATGAGACCAGGAGATACAGGGCGTTACCAAATCGACTTCATTATGGTCAAGCAGAGGTTTCGAAACCAGATTTTGGATTGTAAAACATATCCTGGTGCTGACATAAACTCTGACCACAATCTGGTTGTAATGAAATGCAGATTAAAGTTGAAGAAACTGAAGAAAAGTCAAAAGCCAAAAAGGTGGGCAATAGACAGACTGAAAGAGAAGGATGTAAACGAAAGATTCAAGAAGAGTATAAAGGAAGGACTAATGAAAAACCCTAAACAAACTTCAATTGCAGACGAATGGGCACTTTTGAGGAATGAAATAACAAAATCCGCAGAAGAAAACATTGGTAGGAAAGAGAGAATAGGTAGAAAACCGTGGATCACTCAGGATATACTCGAATTGATGGATGAAAGGCGGAAGCACAAGAATGTAAGAGATGAAAAGGGAAAAGCAGAATACAGACGTCTGAGAAATGAGGTTAACAAGAAGTGCAAGGAAGCGAAAGAAGAATGGTTGAAAGAGAAATGTGCTGGTATAGAAAATTGTCTGAAATTAGGAAAAGTAGACACAGCTTATCGAAGGATTAAGAATACTTTTGGGGAAAAGAAGACTAAGTGCTGTAATATTAAGGACACAAATGGAAAGCCTCTAACAGATAGGGAAGAAAAGGTTGAGAGATGGAAAGCTTACATAGAGAGTTTGTATAAGGGAAAGGAGATTGAGAATCATGTAATGGAAAGGGAGGAGGAAATTGATGAGGATGCGAAAGGAGATTTAATATTGAGATCAGAATTTGATAGAGCTTTGGAAGACTTAAGCAGGAACAAAGCACCAGGCATAGATGATATACCGATTGAGTTGCTACGCTGCATAGGAGAGGAAGGTCTGATCAGGTTATTTCACTTGGTGTGTAGGATTTATGAGACAGGTGAGGTACCCCCTGATTTCAAGAAGAATGTAATCATCCCTATACCAAAGAAAGTGGGAGCTGACAGATGTGAAGATTACCGTACAATCAGCTTGATTACTCATGCTTCAAAGATCCTGTCTAGAATAATTTACAAGAGGATTGAGAGCCAGATAGAAACAGAGTTGGGTGAAGACCAGTTTGGTTTCAGGAGAAATGTAGGAACAAGGGAAGCTGTACTAAGTCTTAGGCTGATTTTGGAAGGTAGAATAAGGAAAGATAAGAGAACGTTCATGGCTTTTGTAGACTTAGAAAAGGCTTTTGATAACGTTGATTGGACTAAATTGTTTGACATTTTGAAATCGATTGGAATAAAGTACAGGGATAGGAGGGTGATATACAATCTATACAGAAACCAGACAGCAGTCATTCGAGTTGAAGGACATGAGAGAGAAGCTGGTATTCAGAAAGGTGTAAGGCAAGGCTGCAACTTATCACCCATACTTTTCAATCTTTACATTGAACAAGCAATGAAGGAAATTAGAGAAAAATTTAAAGTGGGAGTGAAGATTCAAGGAGAAATAATTTCAACTCTGAGATTTGCTGATGACATCGTCATCTTGGCCAACAAGCCTGAGGATTTGAATGAGTTTTTGAATGGTATGGACTCCGTCTTACGGAAAGAATTCATGATGAAAATTAATAAATGTAAAACAAAAATACTGGAATGCAGCCGAAATAAATCAGAAACCTCTATGGAGATCAAATTGGCAGGTGAAAAGCTGAAGGAAGTAGGAGATTTCTGTTACTTAGGAAGCAGAATAACCAGTGATGGACGAAGCAAAGAGGATATAAAAAGTAGGTTGGCTCAGGCAAGAAAAGCATTCCTACAAAAAAGGAATCTGCTGACATCGAATATAGATTTAGGTATTAGGAAGTCATTTTTGAAAGCCTTTGTCTGGAGCGTGGCGCTCTATGGAAGTGAAACTTGGACTATTGGTGCAGCAGAAAAGAGGAGAATTGAAGCATTTGAAATGTGGTGCTACAGGAGAATGATGAAGATCAGATGGGTAGATAGGGTTACAAACAAAGAGGTATTAAGACGAGTGGGAGAGGAGAGATGTTTCTGGCGACTGCTAATGAAGAGAAGAGATAGGTTGGTAGGACACATACTAAGACACCCAGGAATAGCAAGCTTAGTTATGGAAGGAAGGGTCGAGGACAAGAACTGTAGGGGTAGACCAAGGTTAGAATATGTTAAACAGATTGCCTCGGATGTAGGGTGTGGTAGCTATGTAGAGATGAAACGATTAGCTCAGGACAGGGAGGCATGGAGAGCTGCATCAAACCAGTCAAAAGACTGAAGACTCAAACAACAACAACATAATGAATTATATAATATTGAAAAAGCCTCCATGGCTGAGGCGGCAGCACGCCGGCCGCTCACTGCTGGGTCCGTGGTTCAAATTCCGGTCGCTCCATGTGAGATTTGTGCTGGACAAGGCGGAGGCAGACAGGTTTTTCTCCTGGTATTCCGGTTTTCCCTGTCACAATTTCATTCCAGCAACACTCTCCACTATCATTTCATCTGTCATTCAATTCATCATTGCCCCAGGGTAGTGCGACAGGCTTCGGCAGCCATCACAGTTCATATCCTCGCCGCTAGATGGGGGCTTCATTCATTCCATTCCCTGACCCGGTCGGTCGACTGGAAGCAGGCTGTGGAATTTCATTTTTATTTCATACTAGCAGAAGTACCCATCCTTCGAACGGTTTTCGGTATTAATAACCAGACGTAATCAATTGAGCTACTGTTGCAATGGATAGAGACTTGTAACCTGTTTGTCAACAAATAAGTTCTGTGACGAACTAAAGAGCCTACTTTTCTTAAAATTTAAGATTCATGCCAATGATTAATCTAAATGGATCTATCTAGAATAATGACGAAATTAACTTGGTAATATCGAAATTTCTAATTAGTTCGAAATACTGTATACTGAACCCTTTAGTATTGCAGTGTTTATAAACAAGAATCTTGATCAAGGGGTCGCGCTCAGTTCATAGTGTGATGTTTACGTTCGCCAAACAACATGCTCTACTGAGGTAAGGGTCATAGGATTAAAACTATAATTAAGAAAAGAAGTGACAAGACGTAAAATAATAACATAATTTAATGACTATTAGTGCAAATAAAATGAATATAGACAACAACAATAATAAATTTCCTCCCTGAATCTTCCCATGACAGAAATATTTATCAAAAGTTGAGGTGTCAGACGGATCTCCCCCTTATAAAAATGTGGATCCAAGCTCCACTAACTTGCATTGGATTTTATGTACGCGTAATGACTAACTACGAGGAATGAGTACTAGGATGACTGTTCGTTTACATCGGGTAACAGCCACGACGCTTACGAACAATCATCTCGTAAATCAACGTTTACGGATATGGGACACAACACTAATAAAACCCTTAAAAATTAATGCTGACACACAATCTAAAAAACTAATATTTACAGGAATCTCCCTCGAGACCCTCCTTCGATGCAATGACGCATCTGACAAATGAGCTGCCAAGCCGGCCAATTGCTCAATACACACACAAGGAAAAGACAGCATCGCACGTGACTACACGGGTCACTAATACAGAACATAAACATGGAATGTAACCAACAACAACAAAAGCCTCACCGGCTCAGATTACTTTATATGAACAAAAATGCACGTTAAGCTAACGCTTCGGAGATTATAGTGATTCGTAGGCAACTCCCATTTATTTAAACAATTTTACCTTTGATCAGTTCTTATTCTGTATTTCAAGTAAATACGGAGCCAACAAGCACTCCCCTAATGACCTTGATGCAATCTTTTCAGCCCGCCTTGTGAAACAACTTCCCCCTTCCTCAACTCTGTCATCGTCCAGCCCCAGTGTGTAAAAATAACATGACCAACTGACCGTTATCTCGTAGAATCAACAGCAACAAATCTCAACCACATAAACATATGGTAAGATCTTAATCGATATAGCCACATATGTCCTCGCAAGGTAACCATATGGACTTGGCACCAAGCTGACAGAAATCAGTCTACGCTGAAATTCCCGCTTGTAATGACCAATAAAATACACACACACACACACACACCTGGGAATGACATAACATTTTTCACACAGGTCGGCTGAATCAGATCCTCACAAACTATTTTAAAAAAATATTAAAACCTACGAGAGAGCTGACTGCTCCTCGCCACAATTTACATTGCTCCAACGGCAATGAACTCACTGAATCTGATCAATAATAAACATTACAAGATTAATTTACCCTCCAATCTACTGCATGATTATACTAATTCAGTCCTACTTCTGAAACACAACATATCTCCGAGAGACGCTTCTTAATCGCACTACGTAAACATATGCGAACACGGTCGTCCACATAGCCACGTTAATTAAAACAAACAATCAAGAACTTACGACTGATAAAATATGTGCGAGCTGTTTCCTTGCAAAAGGTGTGTCAGACCAAAACTAACTACACTACGTTAATCAACACAAGCAAGATATTTACAAAACAAAATATGTCCCATATACCATAAGTTAATTTGTCAGATAATAAGAATATTATTCATGTACTCATCCTCTGCCAGTCACCGTCAACGAACATCTGCAGCCATTTCCCTACTTAATGCTGCTTAGCTCGTCTCCCACATCTCGATGGAGTGTTGACAGTTCCAAACTTCTTCCAGGGTATGCGATGTCATCTCTCGTGCTCATGCGAAAAGTTATAGGTTAATTCACACTCGATATCTGTTTACTAAATTCGCCGTTTTAGGTACTTAATTCCCCAGAACAGTCTGTTGGCGAATTGTCGATGATACTGTCCCTACCAAAATAGAACTGTGACTATCTATCACACTGAATTTAACACATTTGTATTAATAAAATCTGTGTCCTCATGACACGCAAAGTACAAGTGCCTACGTCCTTAGACGAGCAAAATGTAATGATAACCTGTGTCTTCCGACACACACAAGTAATAGGTTACGTCCTCCGACGCACAAAAGTATAATAGCAATGTCTTGGCTCTTCACGCCACTTATAAATGAACTGGCCCTAGATATTGATAGAGGGGGAAATTATATAAAAATTTCTCGAAATAATAGAGGTACAGGAATGAAACAAATATCATTGAACTCGTAAAATTGCGCAGGTCAAGAATATGCCCATTAATCCTAGAATCGATCGTAGAGATGTTGTCTAGCCGATCTCCCGCGTTAATGCTAGCTTTCGCGTGCCCAAGCTAGACTTGGCGCGTTCGTAAGCATTCATCTCTCATTGGTTCCACTTTTTCAATAACTTGGCGGTTTTTATCAGACCTCGGCCTCGTAGGAGTGTCCAGTATTAACCTCAGCCACTCACGTTACTGCATTATATTTTCTCTAGGCGCGAATATTACAATGAACATACCATAAGCGTGTCTCACCACGCGTCCCTTCTATTTTGAGGTAGCCACCACCTGTCCTTCTGAAACATAGCTAGGGTCTTTCTTTTCACAATGCTAAAGTATTTAGCCTTTTTGTCACCTGCTGCAGGTATGTTTCCACTGTCTCCAACAAATGCTTGAAGTTTCCTCATCTTCGTCTGGCTATTTCATGACGCTGGTGGAAATATTAATTAATTGAAGAAATAAAACATCGAATCATTTATCCATCAGAGGATAAAGGGTTCACAACTCCTCCACTCACAAAATTTCGAACTTATGATAAAGTCGATAATTTTAAAAGACTTCCGTAGGCCAATTTGTTTTATTTCAGAATCACCCCTTTTCTATTACTTGGTCTAGCCGCTCCTGTCTTGAATGGCTTTTACTCGTTTTATTTCCTGCTTGGACCTCATCCTTTCCGATGCTTGCGTGACGCGCTGATGCCTTAGGCAACACTCTGCCCGTCTCGTTAATGTTTGTCAACACCCTCTCCACTTCCTTCTTCTCGTGCCGTACTCAACTGCCCCCCGTCCACTTGGTTGATATAGGACGTCCATATATTCAAACTGCATCATTATTTCGGCGCTCCCATGGTTCGCTTCTTCGATACTTTTTAAGTTGGCTGCATTGTAGACCGACATTGTTCCTGTGCTTAACTCTTTCACTCTGTATGCATTATTTCCTAGGTTTCTTACAATAGAATAGGGTCCTATGAACTTTTCACAGAATTTGCTGAAGATCTTCTTCTCTGGATCCGATGTAGCGGGTCGTTTCACCAAAACGAGCTGGTTGATTTCTAGATCAAGGTGAAATCTCTTATTTCTCAATCGCCGTAATCTGCGATCTGCTTGTTTTCTCATGTAGGCTCTAGTTCTCTCTATTCGCAGGTCAGGTGCTATGATGGGATCTTGTGGGCAGTTAATGATGCTTTTCCACGTTCTCACTGGATACTCGTTTTTTTGTAAGACCATAGGGATCTGTCCTGTTGACTCGTGCCTGGTAGAATTCATACATGTCTCTACATCCTTAATTTTTTCCACCCACTTATGATGTTCTTTGGGAATGAAGATTCTCAAGTATGATGTTACACATTTTATTGCTCTCTCACTTGGATTAGCTTGGGCATGTCGGATACTGCTTAAAACGTGTTTTATACCCATGTCCTCCATACCTTTCTTGAATTCGGCGCTTGTAAAATAGCTGCCATGGTCTGACAATATAAATTCTGGTTTTCCAAGGATTGGAATAACTCTATTTCGAATACGACTGAGTACTTGTTTCGATGTAGTTTTCTGAATGGGGCATAATACGACAAACTTAGAAAACACATCAATGCACACTAGCAAGTGACGGCAACCTCGTCTACCTTTCGGGATTGGGCCGAAACAGTCTAGGGCCAGTAGCTCGCAGGGTTTCTGAGGTAGCAATGGTCTAGGATACTGCCTCATTAAATAGTTATTGGGCTTTGTCCTCTGACAAGGATCACAAGTCGTAATGACGTCACATATAGTTGTTCTCATACGTGGCCATGTAAATGTCTCTCCTATCGTCGCTTCGCACTTGTCTACTCCGACGTGTCCGTAACTTTCGTGAGTATGCCATGCCAATCCTCGCTGTAAAGATGCAGGTACTAGAATGCGTAACTTGGTGTGGTCATTATCTACCCATTTGTTCAGCAAATTGTTGACATAAACATATCTTCCTTCTTTGGCTTTCGCTTCTCGAAATGCAGGTGTTCCTGTAGGTAGCTGCTTTCTGAAGTATTGAATTAATAGCATCATCCATGGTTCCGCTTCCTGTTCTCGCTGTATCTCACGTAACTCCTCCAAGAATTCCCGGTCCTTCGGTGTTAACTCCAAGTGTTGTACCATCGCTGTTTCTTCATCATCAGGTTCTGGATTCCGGCTGAGTGCATCCGGAATCAGGTTCATCTTCCCTGGGCAATGTCCAATCTCAATGCTAAACTGCTGAATATATATAGACCAACGTGTCACACGTTCGCTTGCCATCGACATCTTAAACAAGAATGTTAGTGCCTTGTGATCAGTCCTGACAACAATGGGGTAGCCATAAATTATTCGGTTCCATTGTTGAAGCGCATGAAGGATGGCCAACAGCTCTACTTCCGTTACAGTATAATTGCGCTCGTGCTTACGCAATTTTCGGCTGACAAATGCCAAATATGTTTTATGTTGCAGGTTAGCTGGATCTTCTTGGTAGAGCATGGCACCTATACCAATTAGTGAAGCATCCGCTTGGATTATAAATTTGTGCTTGAAATCTGGATATCCTAACTTAATCCAGTTTTCCAGTAGCTGTTTTGTTGCTTGGAACGAATTCTCACATTCCGCATTCCACAACCATTTATTATTCTTTTTTAGCATTTCCTGCATTGGAGCTACAGTCTCCGTGTAACCTGAACAGTTTTATTTAAAGAATCCCGTTACGCCTAAGAAAGCCCGAATGTGCTTGACTCTCGTTGGTGTAGGGAAATTCTTTATCGCTTCGATCTTAGCTGGGTTTGGCTTCACTCCCTCCTTGTCAATGATGTGACCCAAATACAAGATCTCGCTCTTGAAGAAATGCGATTTCTTCAGGTTTACTTTGAAATTTGATGCATTAAGGTTGCCTAATACTTTATCTAAATTTTCCATGTGAATTTCAATGTTGTCGGATGCCAGCAGAATGCCATCAATGTAGCGCACCGTCATCTCCTTAACTTCCTCGGTTAGATTCCGATCCAGGGCTCGGTTTAAAGCACAGCCCGCTGTTTTGACTCCGAAGGGCATTCGAAGCAAAACGTTTGGTTATCAAATAAGAAGCCAGTTAGAAGCTGTGACTTCTCATCCAATTCAATATGGTGGAACGAACACGTCAGGTCTACTGATGAATAGATGCTCTTGTTCTTAAAGCCTTTTAGTACGTCTCTGATAATTGGTGCTCTGTCATACTCAGGAAAAATGAGTCTCATGTTGAGATTTCTGGCAGCTAAACAAAGTCTAATAGATCCATTTGGTTTGGTGACTGCCAAAATCGCATTTAGATAAGTTGTAGGTGTCTTCCTCATCACTCCAGCTTGTAACATCTCACCTATAATGACCTTGACTTGACCACGATATTTTTCCGGAATTGGATACAATCTACTTTTGAAAGGTGACCAATCCTCGACTTGCATTGAATATTTGAAATGTAATATTTTCCCAGGTACTGTATCAAATACTGCTTTGTGCTTCCTAAAAATCTCTTCCAATTGTTTTCTATGTTCACCCCCAAGTTGAATGTCATTGAGCCGCTCCTGTAGTAACTCTTCAAATGGTGCATCACTGTTATCTCCTTCTGTTAATAAAGACCATATCTCCTGGGATTCACTCTCCTCATCTAGTTCCACAACAGCTCCTTCTATGATGTTATCTTCTGCCTTTCGTATCTCCTCTTCCGTCTCTTCCGATATTGCTTCCAATGCCCAAGAATTTACATCTCTTCCGGTAGTGATTTCATCCAAATGCAATCCCACGTTCTTCAGTTGATCATACTCTCTAAAACTGACTGTATTCTTGTGCAAATGTATCACTGCTTGATAGTCACAAATGAAATTTGCACCAAGAATTATATTGAAATTCATCTTTGCCATGATAATGAATGTTTGCCCAAAAGTGTGTTCCAATATGTTCAGCTCTAAGTATGCCTGACGTTTACAAGTGACGGTGCGTTCAGGAATAACACCCCTCACTTTGAGTTGTGGTACGGGAATCTCAGGAATATTCTGACTCCGTCCCAACTCTCGAACCAAGGCCTCCGATACCAGACTGATCTGCGACCCCGTATCCAATAAACATCTTATTTTAATTCCACCAATCCTCGCGTAAATAACAGGTAACTGCCTAATTTCATCGTTCCGTGGTTTCACCGTCTCCTCCAGGCAATCTTCTGGCAAAGCAATCCATTCTTGTATGTTTGCTACTATCCATCCATCTTCAACTTCCGACTGTTGCGTTTGTAGACTGTCTCCTTTATCCAAATTTAGAATTTTTTTTAGCTCCGTTGCGACTCCCGTCATCATTTTGTCGCCCACGCCCCTGACTTTCCTCTTGTCTCAGTAGAATTCCAGCTTCCTCAGTATGTGAGTCTGGATTCTTCATGTTCCCAATGGCTTTCTCCCATCGTCCTTGCTCTCCACCTTGACTAGCGTGTAATTCCTCTAGGTAATTTTGTGATTGAGCGTGCCTGTCATCCCAGTCATTTCGATAATTACGTGCCTCTCCTTGATTTTGATCTTCCTTTCCATCTTTGATTCCCATTGTAATCACCGTATCTTCCATAAGGCCTCTCATTTCTTCGATTTTCACGCCATTGCTGATACCCTCTCTGTTGATACCTATTGTTGCCTTGATATGACCTATTGTTGTAATTATTCTCGTTACGCTGGTACGGTCTGTTTTCTACCTCTTCCTGGTTCCGCCTAGGTGTGGATGTGCTTGTATTTGTACCCTGCGTTTTCGTGTTTGCCTGTTTTGGTTTTATGACCTCTGTCGTATTTACTAATTCCAGTTGTCTTCCTCCTCTATAATGATTATGAGATGTAGTCTCATCTATCTGGCGTAATATCTGTTCTGCATGTAATGCCGTACTAACGTTCGCTGCGACTAGTATTTGTTGCACGTTGACTGGTAATTGCCGCGCTATAGTCATCACCAGATCCGCTTCATTTAAAGGGTAATCAAGGTTGCGAAATTTCAGCATTTGCATGTTAAAGAAATCTGAGTATTTCGTTTGCTGGGTAGTTTGGTATTTCCTAGAGTAAAGCTCCATTCTTAAGCTCTGTTGTAATGCCGGCGACCAGTACTTGCGCAGAAACGCGTTTTGAAATCTGTCATAGTTCCAAATGTATATTTGAAGCTTAAAAACTATGTAAGGATATTTCCTGATAAAAAAATCTCTCCATCATCCTTAGCCTACGTGCTTAGGTACCCCAGTGTCATTGTAATGATCTTCAATTTCTTTAATAAAGGCTTTAGGTGTCACCCCTGAATTCTCCGTGTATTTCTGCGGTTTATAATCGTTCGAGCGAATTACTTGGATAAGTTGTGTGGGCTGATGACCGTCCTGTGGCGTGGAACTCCTTTCAATATTCTTGCGAAACCCCTCCGTGTTTGTCGTTAATGGGCTCTCCGTCTGAGTCTGACTTCCTGCTGTGCTAGTCCCCTCCGGCCTATTTGAGTCGTCCTGCTTATTTTCCATTGTTCCCGTTTTAAATTTCGAGGATTGTTCTATTGACCTCAGTTCAGCTTTAATGATCCTGTCTGTTTGTTCTTTAAGTTTACTCTTAATTTCTTGCTCTAATACTTGAATACGAGTATGATTTTCGCCTACTGTCTTAAGGATGGTTGATCTTTCCTCTTTAGAATCGATATTCATTTTTCGCCAATCTTTTCTTATTTGCTCCTTAATTGTGCTTACTTTTTCCTCTATCTGGCTTTTAGCGTCATCCTGATTGCTTTCTATCTGGCTCAACCTTTCGTCGATGGTATTCTTTAATTGATCCTGATCCGCTTCTAGGCTTTTCCATTGCTGTACTGATTTTATTTCGAGACGGTCAATATCTTTAATTATGCCGGATATATTTTCATCTACCGCTGATAATTGTTGTTGAATGACCTTGCCGCTTTTTTCCATTTCCTTAAATCGTCCTTCCAACTTACCCTGAGCTATCTTGACCTCGCTTGTACTCATAGTGCATGCTAGTTCAATTTGCTCTAATTTACCTAACACCGTTTCATCCAGAATGCTAAGTTTTTGATCAAATATAATTTCCATTTTCTTAATCTGATCTAATTGTTTTTCATTGTTTTTACTAACTTCTAGGGCCAGCAATACCATCTGTTGATTAGTATGTTCCTTCACCTCTGCGGTTACCGAAGCTAATTGGTTCGTGTTTTTAACATTCTGCGCCTCTAACTGCGAATTTATAGTGTCATTGATTTCATTTTTTTGTAATCTAGCTTGTTCCGCCTGATACTCATTTTGTTCAATCCTACTGTTATTTAATTGTGTCCGCAATGATTCACTTTGTTCAGATAGTTTTGTGTTTAGTGATTCGCTCTGTTCTGATAGCTTAGTGTTTAATGATTCTCTTTGTTCGGATAGTTTAGTTTTTAGTGATTCACTCTGCTCAGACAATTTGTTTATAGACTCAGTTTGTTCTAACATACTATTGTTTAATTGTTCAGATAATTTCGCTTTTAATGCTTCACTTTGTTCTAACATACTATTGTTTAATTGTTCAGATAATTTCGCGTTTAATGATTCGCTCTGTTCTGATAGTTTAGTGTTTAATGATTCACTCTGTTCTGTTTAGTGATTCAATTTCTGTGTCCTCCTAGCCGCACTCTCAATGATTTCTTGAATCTGTTCTACTGTTGCCATGTTATACACTTTATATGAGACATTAGGGAAATGGCATAAAGCAATGTCCCCTGACACACACATACAATCCCAATGCACATTTAATTTCTTTACCCTACTCAATTCATTTATATTTTACATTTAATCCCACTAGACGATTGCATCTCTCAGTGGTTCTAATTTTACTCAATTTAATTTAAACCCAAACACATATTTAGTCATTAAATTGTTATACTGATCTAATATTAACACTGACTAATTAACAAAGTATTAATTGTCATTTAAGGCTACCAGCCTCCTAACATTTTCATGAGTTTGACTTTCTAAACAAATCTAGTTTTAACTTTAATCATTGGGCGCCCGGTATCACGAATATTATTTTTTTACTTTAATTCAATAGACAAAAACGTGAACCGTATTTTACATTGCAAACTCCTGATTTTAATTTATATTTCACACAGTTGGCGGTATCCTCTTCGCCTCAATTACTTTTAATAAAATATCACTTTCCGGTGATTAAAATACTGTCACAACTGCCTCCACTTGTGGCCTGTCAGTTTTACTCAAAAACGCCAACTAAATGTGTTCCAGCAGCGAACCAGCAACAAAAATACACCTTCATTGTTGCGTCAGTTTGTAAACCCAACTACGCTTACATTGACATGTGCAATTTCTTTGCCGTTACACCACAGTGAACCGCCCCACGCTTGGCCGCGCCAGATTACCTCCTATGAACCCTTTAGTATTGCAGTGTTTATAAACAAGAATCTTGATCAAGGGGTCGCGCTCAGTTCATAGTGTGATGTTTACGTTCGCCAAACAACATGCTCTACTGAGGTAAGGGTCATAGGATTAAAACTATAATTAAGAAAAGAAGTGACAAGACGTAAAATAATAACATAATTTAATGACTATTAGTGCAAATAAAATGAATATAGACAACAACAATAATAAATTTCCTCCCTGAATCTTCCCATGACAGAAATATTTATCAAAAGTTGAGGTGTCAGACGGATCTCCCCCTTATAAAAATGTGGATCCAAGCTCCACTAACTTGCATTGGATTTTATGTACGCGTAATGACTAACTACGAGGAATGAGTACTAGGATGACTGTTCGTTTACATCGGGTAACAGCCACGACGCTTACGAACAATCATCTCGTAAATCAACGTTTACGGATATGGGACACAACACTAATAAAACCCTTAAAAATTAATGCTGACACACAATCTAAAAAACTAATATTTACAGGAATCTCCCTCGAGACCCTCCTTCGATGCAATGACGCATCTGACAAATGAGCTGCCAACCCGGCCAATAGCTCAATACACACACAAGGAAAAGACAGCATCGCACGTGACTACACGGGTCACTAATACAGAACATAAACATGGAATGTAACCAACAACAACAAAAGCCTCACCGGCTCAGATTACTTTATATGAACAAAAATGCACGTTAAGCTAACGCTTCGGAGATTATAGTGATTCGTAAGCAACTCCCATTTATTTAAACAATTTTACCATTGATCAGTTCTTATTCTGTATTTCAAGTAAATACGGAGCCAACAAGCACTCCCCTAATGACCTTAATGCAATCTTTTCAGCCCGCCTTGTGAAACAACTTCCCCCTGCCTCAACTCTGTCATCGTCAAGCCCCAGTGTGTAAAAATAACATGACCAACTGACCGTTATCTCGTAGAATCAACAGCAACAAATCTCAACCACATAAACATATGGTAAGACCTTAATCGATATAGCCACATATGTCCTCGCAAGGTAACCATATGGACTTGGCACCAAGCTGACAGAAATCAGTCTACGCTGAAATTCCCGCTTGTAATGACCAATAAAATACACACACACACACACTGCTGGGAATGACATAACATTTTTCACACAGGTCGGCTGAATCAGATCCTCACAAACTATTTTAGAAAATATTAAAACCTACGAGAGAGCTGACTGCTCCTCGCCACAATTTACATTGCTTCAACGGCAATGAACTCACTGAATCTGATCAATAATAAACATTACAAGATTAATTTACCCTCCAATCTACTGCATGATTATACTAATTCAGTCCTACTTCTGAAACACAACATATCTCCGAGAGACGCTTCTTAATCGCACTACGTAAACATATGCGAACACGGTCGTCCACATAGCCACGTTAATTAAAACAAACAAACAAGAACTTACGACTGATAAAATATGTGCGAGCAGTTTCCTTGCAAAAGGTGTGTCAGACCAAAACTAACTACACTACGTTAATCAACACAAGCAAGATATTTACAAAACAAAATATGTCCCATATACCATAAGTTAATTTGTCAGATAATAAGAATATTATTCATGTACTCATCCTCTGCCAGTCACCGTCAACGAACATCTGCAGCCATTTCCCTACTTAATGCTGCTTAGCTCGTCTCCCACATCTCGATGGAGTGTTGACAGTTCCAAACTTCTTCCAGGATATGCGATGTCATCTCTCGTGCTGATGCAAAAAGTTATATGTTAATTCACACTCGATATCTGTTTACTAAATTCGCCGTTTTAGGTACTTAATTCCCCAGAACAGTCTGTTGGCGAATTGTCGATGATACTGTCCCTACAAAATAGTACAGTGACTATCTATCACACTGAATTTAACACATTTGTATTAATAAAATCTGTGTCCTCATGACACGCAAAGTACAAGTGCCTACGTCCTTAGACGCGCAAAATGTAATGATAACCTGTGTCTTCCGACACACACAAGTAATAGGTTACGTCCTCCGACGCACAAAAGTATAATAGCAATGTCTTGGCTCTTCACGCCACTTATAAATGAACTGGCTCTAGGTATCGATAGAGGGGGAAATTATATAAACATTTCTCAAAATAATAGAGGTACAGGAATGAATCAAATATCACTGAACTCGTAAAATTGCGCAGGTCAAGAATATGCCCATTAATCCTAGAATCGATCGTAGAGATGTTGTCTAGCCGATCTCCCGCGTTAATGCTAGCTTTCGCGTGCCCAAGCTAGACTTGGCGCGTTCGTAAGCATTCATCTCTCATTGGTTCCACTTTTTCAATAACTTGGCGGTTTTTATCAGACCTCGGCCTCGTAGGAGTGTCCAGTATTATCCTCAGCCACTCACGTTACTGCATTATATTTTTTCTAGGCGCGAATATTACAATGAACATACCATAAGCGTGCCTCACCACGCGTCCCTTCTATTTTGAGGTAGCCACCACCTGTCCTTCTGAAACATAGCTAGGGTCTTTCTTTTCACAATGCTAAAGTATTTAGCCTTTTGTCACCTGCTGCAGGTATGTTTCCACTGTCTCCAACAAATGCTTGAAGTTTCCTCATCTTCGTCTGGCTATTTCATGACGCTGGTGGAAATATTAATTAATTGAAAAAATAAAACATCGAATCATTTATCCATCAGAGGATAAAGGGTTCAATACCTGGCATAATGTAGCATAATAGAGAACCACAGTTGGCAGCCCTGGTGACTGAGTATATTCTTAGTTCCATCTCTTAATGTACAGAATACAAAATTTGGTTGAAGTCCAATGGATAGCATGGACGTTCCAGGCAGTTAAACATTGCATCTAACAGCGCGCGTAAAATCATGTTGGCATCAATGACATACATGTATTGGTCAGAAATAATCTGAAATAATATGATCTATTGTTGTGTCAATTTAGAATGAAATCCATTAGTTCGTAGAGAAGTTACATGCATTTTAAAATTGGACCTATCAGCAGGCTTAGAATCATGTTGGCAGCACTGGCGTAGGCCTATATTAGTTACTCCAAATTAATCTAGAATGCCAGGTACTATACGTGCGAAAAGTTTAGAGCTATTGGCTTGCATACTTTCTGATATATTGATATTAGGGTAACAAAAATAGAGACAGTATTTATTAACAGTTGGCAGCCCTGGTTGCTCCTAAATATACGCATAGTCATATCTGTTATGGTACACATAACCCACACGAAATTTGGTTGAAATCCAAATGATAGTATAGAAGTTTCGTGTATTTAAAGTTGGACCTCTCAGCAGGCTTAGAACCATGTTGGTAGCACTGACGTATATAAGTTACTCCAAATTAATATAGAATGTCAGGTACTATGCGTGTGCATAGTTTAAAGCTGTCTGCTTGCATACTTTCTGATATATTGGTATTTGGATAAAAACAATAGGGAGTGCATTTATTAACAGTTGGCAGCCCTGGTGGCTCTTAAGAATATGCTCATTCATATCTGTGTATGTACACAAAGTACATACGAAATTTGGTTGAATTCCAATTGATAGTATAGAAGTTATATGCATTTAAAAATTGGACCTATCAGCAAGCTTATAATCATTTTGGCAACACTGCCATGTATGGCCTCCTGGAATTTAAACTGCAATATTATTATCTATACGTGTGCCAATTTTGAAATAGCTCCCATTCATACCTTCCAAGATATCCAACATGGAGCTCAAATTTCAATTGCAATTTTTCAGCAGATGGTAGCACTGACATAATTTTCAAATATGGCTGTGAGATATTCAGGTATAGATCTTTACTCCTACCTAATTTTGTTTTGATTGCTCCAGCCGTTTAGGAGTTGATAGGGGGGGACACACACACACAGCCAGCCAGCCAGACAGACAGACAGACAGAAGGACAGACTGACAGACAGACAGACACACATTTGCCCGATCTCATAAGTCTACTTTTTCCTCATTTTTGCAAAATGTGAAAAGTAGGCTAAAAATGATAAGTTAAAATATGCTCTGAAACTAAATTTACCTAACGTGTACTTCCTGACGTGAAAAAAAAAATGAAAACCTCGTAAACGAAACGCAATACACGTCAAATAAAACTGACCTTCACTGTTGCGTCAAGTCCCCATCCAGACGAAGACCCCTTTAATAAATTATAAAGGTTTGTGGTGCATGAAAATTCAGTTCTTTTTTAGCCTCCAATGGCCCAAATTCCTAAAAGCAAAAAAAAAAAAAAAAAAAAAACCCTATTTCAATTTAGGAATTTTTGAAAATAATGTTACTCTTTGGAGATATAATAGACCTTCTGTACGACATAAGGCACATTTAAGTCGTGTGAAAAAAATCTAGGTTACCCCTTGACCCCCTTAAGTGCATTGATGAATTTTACAGTTTTAGTTGATTCCGTAATAACCTTATAGGTATTTGCAAACATTCACAGAAATTTAATAAATGGAGTGGCTTTACTTCTTGCAGAAATAGATGGAAAGTTGGATGTCACCTTTTGAGATACTGTTGTCATGGTTACTGGCTTTCATTCCTTCATTAGTTTATTAAATGAAATTAGTTTTCTGGGAATATCTCATAAACTGTTGGTTTTAGAGCCTTAAAATGTAGTTTTCGGGGACCCTTTACGGCTATTTAGGTGCACCGAGTTTTGTTTCTGACACAAAGGGGCTGAAAATAAGCTTTGTCTCGTCGTTGTAGGCCGTAGTATAATAATAATAATTATAATAATAAGATAACAATATAGGGATAGGGATATAATAGACCTTCCGTACTACACCCGCACGTGTAAATCGCGTAAAAAAAAATCTAGAATACCCCTTGACCCCCTTAAGCGCATTATATGACATTGATGAATTTTACAGCTTAATTTCGTTCCGTTATAACCTTATAGCCGTGTGCAAACTATCTCAGTAATGTAATAGATGTAATTGTATTGCGTCTTACAGCAATAGATGGACCTGTGAGATTCCGTTGCCATGGTTACCGGCTTGCATTCTTTCATTATTGTATTAAATGAAATTAGTTTACTGGAAATATCTCAAAAACAGTCTTCGGTATTAATAACCAGACGTAATCAATTGAGCTACTGTTGCAATGGTTAGGGGTTTGGAACCTGTTTGTCGACAAAGATGAATGATTAGTTGAAACATGCTCTGAAACTAATTCACCTAACGTGTACTTCCTGACGTGAAAATAAAATTGAAAACCTCGTAGACGAAACGCAATTATACACGTCACATAAAAACTGACCCTCACTGTTGTGTCAAGTCCGCATCCAGAGGAAGACTCCTTTAATAAATTATAAAGGCTTGTGGTGCATGAAAATTCAGTTTTTTTAGCCTCCAATCGCCGAAATTCCTAGAAGCAAAAAAAAAAAATCAATCCAGGAATGTTTGAAAATAATGTTGCTGTTTGAAGATATAATAGACCTTCTGGACGACATATCGCACGTTTAAGTCTTGTGAAAATATCTAGGGTACCCCTTGATCCCCTTAAGCGCATTGATGAATTTTACAGTTTTTCTTGGTTCCGTGAAAACCTTATAGCCATTTGCAAACTTTCACAGAAATGTAATAAATGGAGTGGCATTACTTCTTGCAGAAATAGATGGAAAGTTGGATGTAACTTTTTGAGACACTGTTGTCATGGTTTCTGGCTTGCATTCATACATTAGTTTATTAAATGAAATTAGTTTTCTGGGAATATCTCGGAAACTCTTGGTTTTAGAGCCTTAAAATGTAGTTTACGGGGACCCTTTACGGCTGTTTAAGGGCCCCGAGTTTTTTTTCTGACACCAAGGGGCTGAAAATAAGCTTTATCTCGTCGTTGTAGGCCGTAGTATAATAATAATAATAATAATAATGATTATAATAACAATATAGAATATAGGGATAGGGATATAATAGACCTTCCATACCACACCAGCACGGGTAAATCGCGTGAAAAAATTCTAGAGTATCCCTTGACCCCCTTAAGCGCATTATATGTATTGATGAATTTTACAGCTTAATTGGGTACCGTTATAACCTTATAGCCGTTTGCAAACTATCTCAGTAATGTAATAAATGGAATTGCATTGCGTCTTACAGCAATAGATAGACCTGTGAGTTTCTGTTGCCATGGTAACCGACTTACTTTGTTTCATTATTGTATTAAATGAAATTGATTTTCTGGGAATATCTCAAAAACTGTTGGTTTTAGGGCCTTAAAATGTGGTTGCTTCTCACATTGAGGGGCTGAAAATGAGCTTTGTCTCGCCCTTCTACGCCTATTTCAGCAAGTATCTTAAGGGGGTAGACCCTCTTTTATGAGAGGTACAGAGAAGAGTTACATCAATGATTAGTGTCGTGCCTCTGAAGGATATCTGTACCAAATTTTACGTTGATCCACCCAGCCGTTCTCGAGTTATAAGGGAACAACCACTTTGTCCACTGACAGACAGACAATCAGACAGACAGACAAAAAAAATATTTTCGCGCGCATCCGTCATAAAACAGTCTGAAACGCGTAAATAACGCAAATTTCCGTAGAAATTCAGAAAAAACAGACAAACTTTCATTCTTAGATAGATAGATAGATAGATAGATAGATAGATAGATAATATTGAAATATATGCCCCACTAGCTATGGTGGTAGAGAGAATCTGGAGGCAAAAGATCTGACAATCCTTCACTTCCTTCGAATTACGCTACCCACGTATCAGTTCCATTACTAGGTACAAAACATAATCCATTTCGTTGTGTGGCATTAGGAATACATTTATTACATAAGCAATTCTACTACACATATTTTTCATTACAGAACAGAGAAACAATCGCCGCCATAGCGACCACACAGATTGTCATGGTGACGTAGGTTGATCGTTGCCAACCCCACGCAACTATAGTTCCCATTCCAGGAACTACTATTCCCAGATTCGCGACATCCTCCCACCTGATTTTGATGGAAAACAAATCAAAATCACAGAAAAAAATATCTATACAATAATTCCAAAATGCACACAATTGGAAAAAATGGAAAAAACATATACTATTCCTAGATTCACGACATCTTGCCACCTAAATAGTTTTCATTTAACTTAGCCATACTAAAAATTTCCATATACACCCACACTATTGCACAAAAGGCTGTAAGTTAATTCAGAAGATCTGCAGCATCGTTAGAGGATTTTTGAATGCGCACTAGGATTTTCTTGGTCCCTCTTGTGGAAAGCAGACGCGGATAATGGACATTACTAGTAATAATTTTACTGTCACATTTCATGGTTTGAAAATGTACGTTAAAGGCTCTTCAAAGTGTGACTATACTTTGTTTCTTGTATAGCTGAATGTACTGAAGTGAGTCATGTTAACAACTAGAAGTTGAAACAAGTAGTTCCCTGAAGAACTATACAGCCTATTTTCATATATCCTGCTCATGTTAATTGCCTCTATCAACATACAAAATTTTCGTTTAATTGCTGTAACAGATTCTTAGATATTGAGAACCGTCTAAATATTTCAGATGGTCGCCAGGTTGGATTTTTATTGTTGTACTATTACATTAAGATTATTGTGTACGTGTGGTATTCAAACTTCACTCGCATGATTGGAACACAAGAAGTAAAAACGAGATTTTAAAATTACGCACAGCAGCCATCTTGTGATTATGCAAACAATTGAAATAAATTAGATGCCAGTGGATCAACATTTGTATAAGCATTTAACGTGCAACGTTTCACGGCACCCGGATAGTTAATTCGCGAGAAACGTCCATTTAAATATTTATACTTCGCGTCGCCGCCATGTTGGATTTGTGCTCACCAGGTTACTCGAAGTCCTATAGGTGAACATATGTTCATAGTCTCTATGAACATAAAAAAATCTGTTTGGTTGCCGTAAAAGATTCATAGATATTGAGAACCGTCTAAATATTTCGGGAGCTCGCCATTTTGGATTGTTATATGTATAGGCCATAGAGATATGTACCATTCAAGGACAATTATTTCCTAGGTTCATTATTCAAACGTTCACTTCGATCGCAAGATTACGACTCAAGAAATAAAAACATAAATTTAAAATTTCGCACAGCCGCTATCTTGAGGTTATGTAAAAAATTGAATTAAATTAGATGGCAGTGCATTACAATCTGCAAAATCATTTACTGTACCACATTTCACTGCGCTCAGAGAGTTAAATCACGAGAAAAGTCTATTAAAATATTTCAAATTCGCTTGGTCGCCATGTTCGTTTTGTACTTTACAGGTTTATGAAATATACATAGGTAAACTTGTATCAGTACCCTTTATCACCGTACAAAATTGCAGGGTGATATCTGTAATAGTTTCGGAGATATAGAATGTCAGTGAAATATTTCGCACAGCCACCATTTTGAGGTTATGTAAACAATTGAACTAAATTAGACTCCAGTGCTTTACAATGTGTATAAACAATTACTGTACCCAGTTTCATTACGTTTGGGTAGTTAAATCGCAAGAAAAGTCTATTTAAAAGTCTCAACTTCGCTTGGCCGCCATGTTGGTTTTGTAGTCACCAGGTTTTTGAAAGTCTCATAGGTGAACTTCTAGTAGTGCCTTTTATCACCGTACACAATTTCAGGGCGATATCGGTAATAGTTCCGGAGATATTGAATGCTAGTGAAATATTTCGCACTGCCGCCATGTTGGATTGGTGAGACGTAACAAAATTTGAAGGGCACGGTCGAGGTCGCCGGGAATAGCGCCATGAACTTACCGAGTTTCATTGAAATCGCTCCAGCCGTTTAGATTTTATTGGGGGACACACACACACACACCTCACACACACACACGCACACACACACGAACAAAAGGTGATCTCAAAAGCTTTTTTTTTTTTTTTTTTTCAAAATTGAAAATAGGCTAAAAATAAAGAAAAAATAATAATTAATTAAAGAATTTTAGGCCTCTCAACTGGTGCTACTTTCGAGACATTGGGATGTTGAAGGGGATCTGAAACCTGCTAGTAGGCTAATCTTCTGAGGCCATTAAGCTGTCACATTTGAACACCGTTAAATATCATCGGACGGAGCCGGAATCGAACCCGCATTCCTGGATTTTAAAAGAAACCAGCGTTTAAGCAACTACATCACGCAGTCCGGTCGTGGAACTCGATTTCCATTTCACAGTTCTTTTCTTGGGGGCTTCGGATTTCTCTATCCCTCCATCTGGACGCTTGTGCTTACGCTGTTGTAGTCGCCATTGTATACTGACTGATGGACTTAAATCATTAATGAATTTTGAAAATATGGAACAAATCTTGATATTGAACGAGTTCGTGGCTTGTTATATGCACGTTTTTCCTGATAATCCGTCAATCCCTGTGGTTGTCGTGAACATGGTTTGCGCATCCGCTCCTCAGTTTCAATTCCAAGCAGCTTTGGTAGCGTAGTCGGTAGCATGCTGAATTTCTATGCCTAAGATCGCGGGTTCAAACCCGGACAAAGTGGCCAGATTTTTGAAAAGCGTTAAAAATCCTTCAGTATGCCTTCCTTCGGAGCGGAAGTAAAGCCGGCGGTCCCATGTCATACATGTATGGCATGTAAAAGAAACTTCCACTAATTAACCTTGTGTGAAGCTAAATTTGCAGGTTAGATTTCGTTGAAAGTTGAAACTATATCAAAGTTCCAACGTTCACGACTAGGTGTCAGTGACATCTGGTAGTGAAAAATGGAACTACTTGAAATTGAACGGAACTTGTAGCTCACCCCATGGGTGTCCGCATTGAATCAGCTACAGCCTCTGGCGAGCCGAACATGTCCTCGGACACTCCCGGCACTAAAAGCCATACGCTAAATAAATAAAATAATAGTTTCAATTCCAGATAAGGGCAAGACAAGCCTGTGGGTGTCCATCACATGACTAAGTCTTAATTATGATGTTCCTAACAGTAAACTTCACCGTTCCATTTAGCAAACATTAACTTTGATGGATCTCTTCTGAATTTTGTTGGCCAAATCTCGTTGCTGTTCACATCGTCTGTCAGCTAGACAGCTCATGAACACATAATGATAAGTTGCTTACAACAAGCTGCCAATTTAGTAGTTATAGGTCCAGACAGCGGCAGCGGCTCACTTCAAAGAAGGCTGGTTTCTCTGTAACACAAACATGGCCTATAACGCCGTTTTAATCGAGTAGTCGACGACAGTGCATCTCAACTGCCAAGCCGCAGCCCACTCACAACCCGACAATGAGGTGATCTCCCCACGGACGTCAACTTTAATGTTGCCTTAGTAATCAAAATGTAATGTTCTTCAGTCGGTCAACACGATTTTACCCAATTGTAATGGGTGGTTCCCTAATCCTGAAAATAATTACTAGAGATTAATACACCTGGATGACCAGATTAGTAGTGATATTTTTAATAGCATAAGTGTAAAGGATCTGATGATGATCGCTTGACGGTCGAAACTGGTCATTCAAGTGTATTTATTAATCTCATTTTTTTTTCAGGATTAGGGAACCACAGCCATGTCGACCGTCAGAAAAACAATAAATGTCGATTACTAAGGCAGCACTAAAAAATAGTTCAGTTAGTTAGTTATTGTTGTTTTAAGGGGCGGAACTACGAGGTCATCTGCCCCGGAAAAAATTGTTTCCAACATAATAATGTTGGAAACATTTTTATTTATTTTTTGCTTCATTTGAGAAGCTAGGACATCGTGGTCATTTAGCCCCGTGTACTTTGATATGCGTGTAGATTTTTGTCTGGAAACCTGTTTAATTGTAGTGTCTGTGATAGTGTGTGCATTTGTAATTCAGGTGAGGATTGGGAAGGAAGCGGCCGCGGGCTTAACCCTGGAATGGCACACTCACAAAGCACATACGTAAAATAATAGCACAGTGGGGTCTGCTCGACCCAATCAAATTGCAGTCATTAATGTCATGTCCTTTGAATGCCACCACTTGTTCTTATTCTAGCTGTCTACTGTATAGTTAGAGGACACAGGTAAATGACTCTTTAGTGCTTACCTATTTTAATTAATTATAATTACAATAAAAGCAGTTAAAGCCTGAAAATTACAGAGATACATAAATATGCATTTCTCGCTGGCTCAGTGGACAACTATCGTCAATTTTTGGAACATTTTTTCAGTACAGTTATTAAACAGTTATAAAACAGCCACTACAAATTAATATCACTGATAGTTCGCCTTAGCGAGAGATTACAAAATGCTTCTCAGGAGACATTCGCAATCTACACATACCATGGCACGTTGGCTCTGGCAGAATGGTTTCGCACACCCTAATGTAACAATCTGATGGTCCTTCCTTGGAATTGGCCTTTCCATACACTGTCTGTAGCACTAAGGAAACGCTTGTCAACTTGTTAATAACATAGCAAGAACTGCAGCAGGAAGGCACACACCAGGAAAAGGCAACCTTAAATAGCACACTGGGGTTTCCGTTACCCTGAGCTATGTTTATTTTAGTCCCACGGACGTTTGCTTCCGCTGACAGATCTGAATGACACTATCTGAGTGCTTACGCAATTTACAAACATGACTCGGTAGCCTGCAGTTTCATATAAGAGATTTATTCGATAATTTGTTTACCGCAGGGTCGCTGAGACCCCAATGTGCCATTCCAGGGTTAAGTTAGGAACCATCCCGGCATATGCCTGGAGTTGAAGTGGGGAAACCACGGAAAACCATCTCCAGTTTGGGTGAGGAGGAAATTTAACCTGCCTCATCGCAGGTTTTGCCTCACGAGGCTGAGTGCACCCTGTTTCAGCTCTCGTAACAGAATTAATTTCTTAGCAGAGCCGCGAATTGAACTCTGACCTCCGGGGTGACAGCTGCAACATCAGGAGGTGGTAATAACTTTCAAGAAATCGGTCAGTAGCTTATTAAGAACAGCTATTACCTGACAGGTGCATTAACATGTAAGGGGCCGGTATCTTCGCACTCGGAGAAGAGTAGGTTCGATCTCCACGGCCTTGAAATGGTTTTCCGTGAGTTCCTACTTTCCTCTACAGGCACATGCAGTGACGGTACCTTCTACTAAGCCACGCCCGCTTCCTTTCTTGTCCATTTTCATATATTCTAATCCAGAGGTAGGTGCGCTACCCCAACACCACGGGGCCAGCTAAAATTACATATAACAATGAAAAAATTAAATAAAAATGTTGAAAACAGTAACTAAATAAACTGAAAAGGTGCATTGGTACCAACATGTCCATACGCTACTGCTTATAATGTTGATATTATGTGTGAGAAAAATTAAGTTTTGCTCTCCATGTTCATACTGCCATTACTATTGACACTCAAACGGCTTTGATGGCTTTGTCTGCGTACATCCTTATAATTAACTAAATAAATGTACACGGCAGACAACGTGGACTCCTTCTGAGTTAAGAAGTCTCATTGGCGGTACTGTAAAACATATAACACTGTAATAGATAAGGATTCAGGTAAGTGGGAGGGTGGGGGTATGCCCTAAAACCTCCATGTCGGTACGTCACCATATTTCTTGGTAATAGCGATACGCGCGAACTTTTTTTATATCTTCTTTCTTGCCTATATATGACCTTCTAGGTACTTAAAGTAGCGTATTTTAGCAAAATGAACTCGCGAAATATCACGAAATCTGATTTATTGCGCAAATCGCACAAATAATCACGAAATATACTCCACTTGGTGCGAAAAATGCTAAATATTATTGAAAAAGCACTCCAATACACGTTTAAATGCTTCAGAGGAATTCACCGTCGTGGTTTCCTTCTTATTTGATTGATAGTGCTGCATATTCTCTACACAAAAGGCCACAAAGCCAGAAGTATATGTATTCAGTTCCGCGATCTCTAAGCACTCTAAGGCCGTCGATAAAATTCTATATCTTCTATCGATTACATCAAATGACGTTGTGGTCGTAGATACAGCAGTGAGTGTTCGCGACTGAAAACTTTATCAGCAAACATCCAGCATTGAAGTATAAAATGCCGAAAACAAAAGTCACAACAGTTTTCTCGAGGGCCGAGGAATACTACAGTGAGGGGTTCTATATATTTGACGCTGCAAGAAAGATTCAAATGCGTCAATACCGGTACTGCAATGTTGGTATTGACGTCAGAAAAGTTGGATGGCGCAGCCACGCGGCAGAATGTTGAAGTTGTAACATTGTGATTGGTGAGGTTTATTTAGATGGTGAAGGATTGACGTCGTGATGGAAACAGAAATAAATTTGTCAAATTCGAGGAGGTATACGGTTGCAAATCGTATAAAACGGGTACGAAATATCTTCACTACTTCCCTGTACAAAAAGTTCAGAGAGAAAGATGGGCTTCGGCGCTGTCAATTGGAAAACGTGTTACATGTTACATGACAGTGTGCAGTCTGCATTTTTGTGAAGACGACTTCTTTCCACCGGTAGTGTTGATTATTGATAGTTATTGTCTCTAATTTGTATTCACATGGATTTAGCTACATCAAAAATACTGATAAACTTATAGCCTATTACTTCTGTGCCGTACAAAGAATGTAATCCGCTCTTCGTAAACTTATTTTAGGGGTTCTTCCGATTGACAATAGCCGAATGGTTAGAAAACTTGAAAAATGCTGTTCCTAGCCTTAATTTGCCAGATAATTTATATTCTTGCCCTTGAACAGCAAGTATGTAGGTCAATATTTGCAATACTGAAGTATGATTTGGCTTAGATTGTGCTTTTGGCTATGGTCTCCTTACTGTTGAATTTAGTTGATTAATGTGTAAAATCTTAGTTGTAAGTACCGGTTTGGTGACCCATCATCCCAGGTAGGCCGGTAACACCTATACTACTCCGGCAGATAGGTCACATAGCCGTAATTTTTAAGTTATAGTGATGTTAAGTATACATATGCGGTAATGTAGCAAGAGACCTTATCGGCCTAGGCTATTCTAACTTTAATTAGTTCCCATTTCAGGGTTTTTCAGTTTTGAGTGCGAATAGTTGGTTTGAAAGTTGTACAACAGTAAGGAGAGTACGTTTTGTATAGGTTTTAATTGGTATTATGGTTTATGTCGAGCTGAGGTGTGAATTTGGTTTGGCTTAAAGTGTAGTTTTTGATCTGTTCCGTTTGCTTATGACAAGTTCAACTGGAGACTCCAGCTTTGTTAAATATCTGTATTTTAAATATTTAATTAAATATATTGATAAAGAGGATGTCTCCATTTTAACTTGCCTGTGGCAAGAGATTAATAAATTAATATTCTTGCCTTTGAACAGCAAGAATGTAGGTCAATATTTGCAATATTGAAGTATGATTTGAGCATCCCAAGTAATGCTCCTTGGAACCCAAAACATTCATGCAAATTCAGGGTGGCTGGATTCAATTTATTATCAGGGAGTCGTCCTTAGTGTTATGTGAGATATATATACATCGATACCGCTAGGCTCCCAAGTACAGGTTTCTTATATGTAACAGCAGACAGTAAATTAACTATCTACATGTGGGTAATATTTTAAACTGGTAGTAATTAGTCACTGCATTTAAATTGATTATAAAAATATGTCTATCAATGAAAGGAAATATGTAGTATTTTGCCATCATAAATTAGAAGCCATAACGAACGCACACCCAATTACTTCACGTCACTATATCGCCGCCATATTGCAAACAGCTGACCGTAAGCTCCTCCCCCGTTTCGGACGTCAATTCAGTGCAACGAAAAGACACGTGCGATAAACATTGCAGGGATTCAGAAACGCATACATAGAGGAAAAAAGAAGAAATTGAACATAATTCTAAGCGGCAAATAACATTCGGCGATACTCCACACATCGCAAAGAAGTTGAAAACCCCCCTTATCACATAATTTGTTAGATTTACCCCATAGCCTACTCTAAGGAAGAATTCAGAAGAAACATCGATCATTATAACAATTTATTTCGTGAAATACCCACCGAAATAGCGTCAGTTTTAACTTCGAAGTCAACAGTTTTATTTCACCAAAGAATAAGGCCCTTATATATGTGATAATCTCTGAGCAGCGTATATACAGTACTAGTCAACTTGATTAAACACGTTTAGAGGCTCCACTTTCAACTGCAAGTACATTTTTCACTCAATTAATACCTTTGAGTCATAAATAGGTTGAAATTTCCGCCTAATCAATACTATTTAATAAATAAATATCTCTGTGTGGTCATTGGTGGGACATGTTTCGAGGCCTAATTGTTTTTGGCCTCTTATAAATATTAAAGACACAAAAATGTATAGCGTAACACACTAAAAAGTCCCTTGCTAAACCTTATATGGTTACGCTATACATTATTATTATTATTACTATAACATTTATTTATTCATATCGGCCGATGAAGGGGCCAAATCAAATTAGGCCTTGAAACATGTCCCACCAATGACTCCACAGTGATCTTTATTTAATAAAAGTATTGATTAGGTGGAACTCTTAACCTATTTATTACTCAATTAGTTTATCAATATGGAACCAGAATGAAGCTTTTAAGTTTTAAAATCATCATCTATATATTTAAAACACTAAGCTGATTTTTGTTACCGCGAGATTGAGGGAACGGTAGAACCGATTCACTTCGTAGAGCAATCTGTCGAAAGCTGTAGGCCTGTAGATTTGCAGAGTGTCTTTAAAATAAACATATATGTTACCACATATTTTAAAATTTATAAACAAAACTACAAAATTATTGGCTCAAGCGCATGCGCAGAATCATCTTGGTTAATGACAGATATGGCGAATGTCCACCGCGTTTTAATGCAATAGTTATTTATAAGAATTATAATAAAGGAGGGGAATATTGATTATGAAGTTTCCACGATATAAACAGGAATAGAATATTATAAAAAACGGGAAATGTAGAAGAACTTATACGGACTGTTGAGAGTGAATGTTGTTTAAGTAACTGAATATTGCACTCTTCTGCCAGTGATCCGGTAGCTCAGACGGTAGCGTTCAAAACTGATAATTCGTGCATCGCTCAATGGAAGCAGTTCGAATCTCACGTCCGACATATATTTTTATTTCTCAATTATTCTTTCTGCCTATTGGTAATACATTGTCTTAACATATTTTACTTTTATTATTCCCATAAAGTAAGGAATTCTCCACGATTTACGTTCCCATATACTTTTAAATTATTAAATAAAAGATGGCCACAATCGCTTTCGCCATGAGAGACAATTGACGAACATAATTCATTTGTTGGACTCAGACATCGTGGTCACTCAGCCCCGTCTACTTTGGTGTGTGTGGCAAATTTTCTCTGATAACCTGTGTTATTATGATGGCAGTACTGATGTGTGCATTTGTAATTAAAGTGGGGAATGGGAAATTGGCGACCGAGGCTTTAAGTTAGGAACTATCCCGGTATTTACCTGCAGTGGAAGTGGAAAACCACATCCCAGATTGTTGAGATGGGAATCGAACCTTGCCCTACTTAGTTTTGCCTCAAGAGTGCGCCCCGTTCCAGCCCTCAGACCAGAATTACACCTGCAATGGAAGTGGCAAACCACGGAAAACCAAATCCCAGATAGTTGAGATGGGAATCGAACCTTTCCCTTCTTAGTTTTGCCTCAATAGTGCGCCCCGTTCTAGCCCTCAGACCAGAATTACAGTTCTAGAGAAATGGCGGATAAAGGATTCATCGTATCGTAGTGTGATCTTTGTTTTTGAGAATTAAAAAGAGGGGATTGTAGAACTTCAACAGGCGTTTGAGTTCGTTTGTTGTTTAAGTAACTTAATATTGGTTTAGAAGTCTGTTGACTGGGTGGCTCAGGGGTTACATTGCGGACCCAAGAATGAATTTTGCATAGCCGAAGGAGTCTCACCTCAGACATGTATTTTTATTTCCTAATTATTCTTTCTGGCTATTGGTAATTCATCGTCTTTAACACATTTTACTTTTATTATTCCCGTACAGTAAGGAATTCTCCACGATTTACATTGCCATATACTTTTAAATTATTAAATAAAAGATGGCCACAATCGCTTTCGCCATGAGAGACAATTGACGAATATAATTCATTTGATGGACTCAGACATCGTGGTCACTCAGCCCCGTCTACTTTGGTGTGTGTGTGTGTGTGTAAAATTTTCTCTGATAACCTGTGTTATTGTGATGGCTGTACTGATGTGTGCATTTGGAATTCAAGTGGGGAATGGGGAATTGACGACCGAGGCTTTAAGTTACGAACTATCCCGGTATTTACCTGCAGTGGACGTGGCAAACCACGGAAAACCACATCCCAGATTGTTGAGATAGGAATCTAACCTTGCTCTCCTGAGTTTTGCCTCAAGAGTGCGCCCCGTTCCAGCCCTCAGACCAGAAGTAAATTTCTTGGCAAACCAGGGATCGAACCTGGAATCCGGGGCGATAGCTCAGAATGTAGCCTTCAGATTGGGCTTCACTGTGTTAATACGATTTTTGACAAGCACTGAGCATATGGTCTAACTCTTAAACTCCCTCCATTACGGTGGCTGAGTCTATGCTCATTCCAGTAGTTGGCGAAGTATGCTCCCTTGCTTAATTTACTGTCATGGAAATGCAAAGGATTGTACCTACATCAGGTGATGGAAATTGCTTATTTAGAGCAGTTTCGTACTGTTTATTCCAAAATGCAGGACGTTATCCTGAGCTGCGTTTGCAAGCAAATTGCAAAAATTGTTGCTGGCATGAATAATTATAAGGATTTTATTATTGGCGATCAGTATCATCGCATTCTCATCAGCAACAAACTTGAGAATGAAAGTATCTGAACTTCATTGTATACGTGAATATTATTGTTTATTGATGATTTGTTTAGAGTACATAACAATGAGTCTAACCACGCTGTTGATTTTGGCAATGGAAGTATTATTTGCCATTTAATATTTGGCGGCTGTGTTGATGCAGGCCACTATAGTGTTATTGAATATGACGTTAATTTGGAGAGAAATGCTGCAATAAATATACCCATTTGACGAAAAAGAACATTAGCCACAAAAATGTGGGAAATCGTAGAAAATACGAAGCCACTTTTAAAATCTAATATAAAATGCCATTTCAGAAACAATTCCAGATATTATACCGTACAGTGTATGGTCCTTGACGAACAAATGTAAACATTGTTCTGCACTGTATTTCTGTAGCGAGAAATCTACGCCTGGTTACTTTGACCTTTGGTGTTGTAATGGCAAAATTAATCTTCCTAAATATAAAATATTTGACAGACTGCAACAATTTTTCACTGGAAATGATATCTCAAGGAATTTAAGAGAGAACTTCGTTAATGTATATTCCAAAATTATAAGCGACGGTTCCTGCGGCCAGTTGTATATATTAGACTCCTCAGAATTCTTGAATTCCTTGGAATTAAGTGATTTGCTTCCACATACTCCAAACGATTGACCCATAGATATGCGTCTGAGAAATCTGAAGTTCCCTAGGGGCATCTAAATGCTACCATATTAATTATAAGAAATATGTACGAAACTTGCTTGAATTTGGAAATAATAAGTGCAGTTAAAATTAGGCGGAGAGATCTAACCCTTCGACTTGATTCCATATTAATTATATGAAATATGCATGAAAATGCTTGGATTTGGAAATAAGTGCAGTTAAAATTAGGCAGAAAGGTCTAATCCTTCGACTTCATTTAACACTGCCGGATAAAACAATCATTTTCTTTTAAGAGGCAACATTTTCCGATTCGCTTGGCATACTTTATCACAATCAATAAAGCTCAAGGGGGAACTCTGGAACGTATAGGTCTCAATTTGCCTCATCAAGTTTTCAATCATGGCCAGCAGTATGTTGCAATGTCTAGAGTGCAATCTTTTGACGCCCTTAAAGTTTCAATAGTGCTAAAAAATAATTGTACAAAGAACCTATATAATAAAATTCTTCAGTAAATATTTTGTTATTGGCCGTCATGTATTGACGGGTTTCAACTAGTATATATTATTTCAGTAGTATAGATTCCTCCTGCGGCGCTCACAAACGACCCATCGTACAAATACGCATTCAAATGAATGAGATTAGACATTAGTGACGAATTGCACTCTAATTTCATAAATATCCGTAATTTCTTTAAAAAATTACTTTAAAAAATATGTAGCCTACGAAGTGTGCGATTTGCAGATACTTCTGCTGTAGTAAAATACGCTCCATAATTGCTGTGCAGTTCATATTTTAGTCGCTGTGACGTCAGTTTCATGTCATTTTAACATTCTGGGGGCTTTCTTTCATCATTTTGCATGGATTTCAGAAACAGTAAATCAAAGGAATGAGTACTCAAATCGTATAATTTCATAAATATCGAAAAACCGGTGAGAGTTATGATGATCCGATGTTCTGTGATTGCCTTATTAAGTTAGGGAACGTAGAACTTGGAATTCTGACTGAAATGTAAATGGTGTTCTATAATCATTTGGTTGAAATAAAAACATAACCACCTTTCTCCTTAAGACTCTCATTATAAACCTATTGGGGAAAGTGTGGTTTATGAACATGCGAGATTTCTCGCACGGGTCCGCTAGTTAACCCTTTGACCGCCAACGTTCGATTGATCGGGCGTTCGGAGTTCAGCTGAAAATTGCTAACGTTCGATTGATCGGACGTTCTGAAAAAAATCTATTTTCCAAGTTATTTATTCGTTTTAATCGTTCACAATATGTTTTGGTCTAGTAATGGATTAAATAAGACTACAACACGGTTTAAAGTTTGTCACACTGATGAACTTGCTGCTGAGTAACCAATCACAAGTTCAGCTATCGCGGGCGGGCAACGAACCCTTTCACCTTTTACCGAAAAAAAAAATGAACGCAATTGTTCCGTATACAGCAAGATTAGTACAATTCGAGGTGGTAGAAGTAAAAAGACCAGATACATTTGTAAAGAATGTAATAAGAGTGTACATCCTTTGTGCCTCTCTAATCACAATTGCTAGAGCGCGTAATAAACATGTGTAAATATTAGGTAATTAGTTTCTTTTCATCCAGAAAGTGAATTCTGGACTGTACAGTTTGTGTGAAGTAGTGAAATAGACATTAGTAAACATTTTTACTTAAAACTAGCCTGGAACTGCAGCCATTTGCATATAATGTAAGATTTAGAAAATTTCATGTTACAGTCATAAAAATAATAATAAATTATTGTAGCTGTATTATTTTATAGAAAGCTCAAATTTTTATAGACTATGTGATATTGGAAACATCACCTCTCTAAAATAAAGCAGATTTCGATAGTAAAAATATTTTTTATTCTTAACGATTTTCGATCATGAATTATCTTTTAAAATATTAAAGTAAATATTTATTTCAATTATCACTCCATTTAATATAAATTATAGAATAAGAGTACATTAAGTTACATTAATAAGACACCCAGATAATTACCTTTAAAACAAACAAAAAAGATCATCGAATAGACATAAATAGTTCAGAAGTTATTACGTATAATTTACCACAGGGTAAAAAGTGCAGATTAGGCATTGGCAGTATAGGGTACGGACACCGCGTATATGGCTGGCGGGCAAAGGGTTAATACCTTTGTTTTTTAAATCTATAGGCCTATAGTGTTGGTCTTCGGGGGACAGTGCGCCATTTTGTTTAGGTCTGTGGCCGTTAGTCGAGGACAAGTTAGTTGTGTTGTATAATTTGGCAGTGTAGACAGTGTCTCACCCCGCCTGGATAATGAGCCGTGGCCCATGAGCGAGTTATTTATCGCGGGCAGCTCACACCTCTACTCATTACAAGGCGCCCCGGTGTCGCGTGCAAAGAATCAGTCGGGTTCGCCCCTGCTGTGTGCCCTAGGGTGCCCATACATCACTCGGGGCCTCAGGTCAAGTGGGCTTAAAGCTCCTCCATGGGAAAGAAACCCTGCTCTTAAGTATTCTGCACTCAAGACACCACCCTTGCTGTACAAGGGAAATCGGTTATTTCAACGTTCGAGAAGTCGAATTATAGGATAATTGAAGGCATAGACGCTGACATCTTCCAAATATTGGGGGAGTTGGTAAAGAGATGGTTAGTTGGTTCCTCAGTTCAGGGGCTGCGACAACGCGGTCATGTAGCTCCGTGTACTTTGTCTGTGTGTAGAATCTGTTTGATAACCCGGTGTTAATTGTGATGGCTGTATTAGTGTGTGTTATCTACGAGGGTAGCCAGGCAAAAATACGGACAGAAATAGAAGGAAAACACTTCGAGCTAGAGAGAGGAGTGAAACAAGGAGACCCCCTCTCACCAAAACTATTTACATGCCTGCTAGAAAACCAATTCCGGAAAAAGAAATGGAAACCAAGACAGGGCATCAACATAGATGGACAAAACCTAACACACCTAGGGTTTGCAGACGACATCATACTGATGGCAAGATCAGCATCAGAGTTAGAACAAATGGTAACAGAATTAAATAAGGTCAGCAAAGAAGCTGGCCTAACCATGAACCCGAGGAAAACGAAACTGATGACAAATGTGATAGAAAAGCCAGTAAACATTGACCGTGAAACATTAGAGTATGTCCAGGACTATACATACCTAGGCCAAAACATATCATTCCATAAGAAATCAAAAGAAGAATTGGGCAAGCATGGACAACATTCTGGTTCTTGAAATTCATTTTAGGAGATAAATCTCAGAAACTAAGTCTGAAAACACAAGTTCTAGAGAAATGTGTAATCCCAGTAATGCTGTATGGATGCCAAACATGGTCACTAACTTCGCAGCAAAGAAAACGCTCCAGATAGTCCAATGCAGGGTGGAACGAAAAATCCTCAATACCACGCTGAAAGACTGAATAAGGACGTAGAAGAACCAGTATTAAAGACGTCATCAACACAGCGGACAGACTAAAATGGAAATGGGCAGACCACGTAGCGAGGATGGAGAATAGGAGGTGGACGCACAGACTAACGATGTGGGACCCCAGAACCAGTAGGAGAAACGTAGGAAGACTGAGGACATGCTGGGCTGACACATTCAAGAAATTTGCCGGATTACAATGGACAAGAAGAGCAAGAGACAGACAAGAATGGAAGACCCTTGAAAAGCTCGTTTTCAAAACATAGTACTGTTACGTGCCACCCCCTAGTGGCACTTTTGTTAACTGGATTACGGTGGGGGTACAAAGAACAACACTAATTACTGCTTAAAGAAATAATTAACTTTAATGTGGCCAGAAAATTACACTAATCAGCAAATACAAGCAATTAGGAGCCTTCCTCCAGTTTCCTCAAGTCTCTTCCTTGAGCGCTCTTGGCCCTTCCACTTGTCAACAGATCACAGAAGTTAATCCGTCCTAATGAGTACGGTGGCCTTGACAGAAACTACCTGCTCCTCTCCTTTATGTTCACCGACCACAATTACTTACGATCACTTGCTGCAGGCTATTTCGCTGTCCACAAGCTGGAGAAACAATGTCACTGGATTTCGTAACTCGCACAGCACTTCGTCACCACACTTCTGTCGCACAAGATAATCGCTCGCACTAGCTCGTAAAACACAGCAACAACCCCCGCTTGACAGGTCGCACTTATATAGCAGGCCGGTGACTCAATACATGCTTCTAGATCCATCCAGGGTTCACGGCTTCTCGAGGTTTCCATCGCTGGTCCAGTCACGAATATTCTGGACTATCCCTTTGTCTTAGTAGCCCTGTTGCATAAGGCACACGCAATACACGAGGCAGGGCACAGCCCAGCCCCTGGGGCAGTTGTGACTCAAGCGGCGAGCGATGACACAAACTCACAGCCGTAACACCACCCCCTTCCTAAAAAGGCTGATCGTCCCGATCAATCATTGGTGCGTCTGTGTCCCTCCGTAGGCTGCCAGGCGATCTCGATGCACGATCTTCATCTTCGCCCTCGGGCTCCGCTGGATCCTGTAGACGACATCGTTGATCCGTTTCACGACTCGGTACGGGCCCTCCCAGGACTTCTGAAGTTTGGGTGACAGGCCTTTCTTCCGTAATGGGTTGAAGAGCCAGACCAGGTCATCCTCGTGGAATCCTCCGGCATCCGTCTGCTGGTCGTATCGGGTCTTCATTCGGTCGGTCTCGATCCGCAGTTTCCTCCTCGCGAACGCGTGCACGTCCTCCAGTCGGTCGACCAGTTCTTGACAATACTGGCTTACCGGGATCGGATCATTCCCAGGTCGGCCGAAGGCAAGATCGACAGGTAGACGGAGCTCCCTCCCAAACATGGCCCAGGCTGGTGTGCACCCGGTGGCTTCATGCACGGCGGTGCGGTAGGCCAGGAGAAATAGTGGAAGATGTTTGTCCCAATCCCTCTGGTGCTCGCTGACGACTATTCGGAGATGGTTCTCGATGGTGCGATTGAATCGCTCTACCATCCCGTCGGACTGAGGGTGTAGCGGCGACGTCCTTGTCTTCCGGATTCCCAGCAGCTGGCATAGGTTCAGGAACACCTGCGACTCGAAGTTCCTCCCTTGGTCGGAGTGCAGCTCCTGGGGTACTCCGTACCGGCTGACGAATTCTTTCACCAGGGTCTCTGCAATCGTCGCGGCTTCTTGGTTAGGGAGCGCATACGCCTCCGGCCATTTGGTAAAGTAGTCGCTGACGATTAATATGTAGCGGTTCCCTGCCTCGCTTAACGGGAATGGCCCAGCAACATCGATGGCCACTCTCTCCATGGGGCCGCCCACGTTGTAGGTCTTCAGTGGACCCCGTCGTTTTCGTCCTGGGCCCTTGCTGGCTGCGCAATCGTGGCACCTCGCGCAGTGGTTCTCCACGTCTGTTCGGCATCCGATCCAGTAGAACCGCTCTCTCAGCTTCTCCAGGGTCTTCTTTATCCCTAGGTGTCCACCAGATGATCCTCCATGAACTTCCTTCAGGACTTCCTCCGTCATAGCCTTAGGAACGACGACTTGTTCCCGAGATGTCTTCCCGTCGGTGCTCTCCCAGGTACGGCAGATGAGGCCATCCCTTACAATCAGCGAGTCCCACTGTGCCCAGTAGGACTTAAACTTTGGGCTGCAGTCACTCACAATGTTCCACCCGGGTCTGGGGACACAGGCCCTCTTCCATTCGTCTATCAGTCCCAGGTCATCATCTTTTGCTTGTGCCCGCGTGAAAGATTCGCGGCTCCAGTTCCCTTGAAGTTCCACAGTAGTCCGTCGGCACAGTATCCCGGTGTTCTCCTCCCTTCGGGCACAGAAGGTGCAGTCTTCGGGGCACGGTCTTCGTGACAGGGCGTCGGCGCTAGAATGCAGTTGGCCTTTCCTGTGCTGAATCTCAAAGTTGTACTGTTGAAGCCTCTCTAACCACCGCGCGAGTTGACCCTCGGGCTGCTTGAAGTTCAGGAGCCACCGCAGGGATGCATGGTCGGTCCTGATGAGAAATTCTTGCCCGTACAGGTACTTGTGGAAGTGTTCAATGGTCTTCACGATGGCGAGCAGCTCCTTCCTGGTGATGCAGTAGTTCCTTTCTGGCTTTGACAAGGCCTTGCTGAAGTAGGCCACTACTCTCTCCTCGCCGTCCACTACCTGCGACAGGATTCCTCCTATGCCAAAGTCGCTGGCATCGGTATCGACGACGAACCTTGTTCCAGGTCTGGGGTAGGCCAGAATAGGCGCGGTGCACAGAGCCTGCTTGAGTTGTTCGAAGGCACTGTGGCATTCTGCTGTCCACGTGAAGAGTTGGTCCTTCTCAGTCAGTCGATGAAAAGGTTTGGCGATGTCGGCGAATCCTCTCACGAAGCGACGGTAATAAGTGCAGAGTCCCAGGAAGCTTCGTAGTTGGGACTTGTCCTTCGGAACTGGCCACTCCCTCACAGCTGCGGTCTTTTCTGGGTCGGTGCGCACCCCCTCCTCGGAGACAATATGCCCAAGGTACTGGACCTGCTTCTGGAAGAGCTGACACTTCTTGGGGCTCAACTTCAGCTGGGCAGCTCGTAGCTTCATCAAGATCTCCTTCAGGTTGCTGTAGTGCTCCTCGAAGCGTTTTCCCAGAACGATGACGTCGTCTAGGTAGACCAGGCAGGTCTTCCAGTGTAGTCCCCTCAGAATGGACTCCATTAGCCTTTCGAAGGTCGCAGGGGCGTTGCACAGACCGAATGGCATGACGCTGAACTGCCAGAGCCCGCTGCCCACAGAGAACGCAGTTTTCTCGCGGTCCTTAGGGTGGACCTCTACCTGCCAGTAGCCACTCTTCAAATCCAAGGTGGAGAACCATCTTGATCCTGATATGGTGTCCAGCGTGTCGTCGATCCGGGGTAGAGGGTAGCTGTCCTTCTTCGTGACGTCGTTCACCCACCTGTAGTCCACGCAGAACCTGGTGGAACCGTCCTTCTTCTTCACAAGCACGACCGGAGAACTCCAAGGACTATGTGATGGCTCGATCACCCTTTGCTCCTTCATCTCTTCTACCATCCGGTCGACTTCGGCTTGCTTGGCGAGTGGGACACGTCGGAATGGGGCCCTAATCGGTGCGCTGTCCCCAACGTCGATTCTGTGCTGGACCAAGCTTGTCCTGCCGAAGTCTTTGCTCCCCACGGAGAAGACAGCCTGGAATTCGTGTAGCAGGTCCCGAAGTTGGCGTGATTGCTCTTCGTCTAGATGGTCCTGGGATCCTTGGTACAGCTTCTGTAGTTCTTCTGGCAGGGCGCGTCTTCTTCGGTTGTCCGTCTGCAGGTGTCCGTCCGTCGTTTCTGTGATGCTGGCAATCCAGGTAACGGGCTCGCAGACTCCTAGGTTGGTGTCCCGGTGAACCGTAATATCGTAGTCGTTCAGGTTGGACAGGCGGACGTACGGCCGAGGCGTCGTGTTGATGAGGGTCTTGGCAACTAGCAATCCTTTTGTCTGGATGTCCTCATATTTTGGCTCGATGACAGCCGCCACACTCTCAGCAGTTCCGTCGACAATTACGACGGCGCTGACCTCCGTCCTGGCAGGAACGATGACGTCCTCTCTCAGCCTTACTCGTCGTGCGGTGACGGCCTTGTGTGCTGGTTGCAAAGCAAGTTCCTCACCTCCGAAGTGCAGAGTGTTGGTACTCAAGTCCAAGATGATGTTGTTCTGGTCCAGGAAGTCCAGTCCGATGATCACTTCGTTTGATACGTCAGCCACAAGCACTGGATGCTTCACCACCCGTCGACCAATGACGAGCTCCAGTGATGCTTCGCCATGTACCGGTGCGGTCTCTCCGGTCGCGGTTATTAGCTGGAGGCTCCTTTGTTTGGGTTGCACTCTCCACTTCGGGATCACGGTGGGATTGACGATGGTCCTCGACGCTCCCGTGTCGATCAGCATGGGCCAGCTCACTCCGTTGACGACTCCGTCGACCATCAGGCTGCTATTGTCCCTCCGTAACTTCGTCACACGCACTTGGACTTCTGGGGCTTGACGACTGTCACAAGCCAACCTTTGCCCCCCAAGGCTGGCTAATACTCGTTTTCCCTGGGCCGCGCGGTTTTCAAACGACTGGTTTCCCGTCGGATACCCTCGGCGGCGGCGATCACCGCAGTCCTTGCTCAGGTGGCCTTTCTTACCGCAGGCCCAGCAGGTCGGTAGTCCTCTTCCGGGCCGCTTCTCCGGTTGTCTTCCGGCTGTGTTGTTGTTGGTGGTACCGCGACTATCGAAGAAACGGCTTAGCGCCTCTATTAATTCGTCGGCCAGGGGCTTGGTCACGTTGGTTTTTACTGGTTCGTCGACGTCCACTTGACGCACCCGCGCGTGCATTCTGGATGCCTGTTTTGCCGTCTCGAACTCAAGTGCGTGGCTCAGCGCACCTGCCAGGGTCTTATTGCGCGCAAGACGCAGCGCCTGTTGAGTGTCCGAGTCCCGTAGCCCGTCGGTGAAAGTCTGCGTCGCTATCTGCTCCAGAAAGTCGGCCGGCGCTGTTGGGTATGCGAGCCTTACGAGGCGTGCGATGTCCATCTCGAACTCCTGCAGGGTTTCCGCGTTCTTCTGTACCCGGGTCCGGAGCTGCATCTGATAGGCCTGCTGAAGATGGCTATCTCCATATCGGGACTCCATATGGGCGATCAGGGAAGCGTAGTCCTGGGATCCAGTCGGGATGGCCTGAAGGACGTTAAGGGCGTCACCTCTCAGCGCTACAATGAGAGCTGTAGCCTTTTCTGTGATGTTCCAGTTATTTATGGAAAAGGCCGCCTCGAACTGACGTAAGTAGGTGCTCCACGGGACCTTTCCGTCGAAGGTTGGGGGCGTCACTCTGCTATGTCCCGTTCCTGATATTCCCGGTGTAACGGTGGGCGGGCGTTGGCGCAGCTCGGCAACTTCCTTTTGTAAGGCGTCGAATTTCTCCTCCACCCCCATCAGCGGGCGTTGGCACAGCTCCGCAACTTCCACTTGTAAGGCGTTGAATTTCTCCTTCACCCCCATCAGCGGTCGTTGGCACAGCTCGGCAACTTCCACTTGCAAGGCGTTGAATTTCTCCTCCACCCCCATCAGCGGGCGTTGGTGCAGCTCGGCAACTTCCACTTGTAAGGCGTCGAACTTCTTTTCCACTGCCGTGACTTCCTCACGCAGACCCAGTTCTAACTTCTTCAGGTCCTGTGTCAACTTATTCTGACCGTCTTCCATCTTCTTCTGGCCGTCCTCTATCCTCTTCAGGTCCTCCGCTAGCTTTTTTTGACCGTCTTCTAGTTTGGCAGTTAGGTCCTCGGCTAACT
The DNA here is from genome assembly GCA_946902985.2 of Meconema thalassinum. Taxonomy (NCBI): domain Eukaryota; kingdom Metazoa; phylum Arthropoda; class Insecta; order Orthoptera; family Tettigoniidae; genus Meconema; species Meconema thalassinum. The sequence continues at coordinate 2,064,351,981 of OX336388.2, read as the reverse complement.
TCTTCTGGCCGTCCTCCATCTTCTTCTGGCCGTCCTCCATCTTCTTCAGGTCCTCTGCTAACTTATTTTGGCCGTCCTTCAGGTCCTCTGCTAGCTTATTCTCACCTTCTTCTAATTTGGAAGTTAGGTCCTCGGCTAAACTTTTCTGGCTGTCTTCCAATTTGGCAGTTAGCTCCTTGGTTAAATTCTTCTGGCCGTCTTCTATGCCATTTAACTTTTCTAGCAATGCTGCCAATTGCGCCTCCATTTTAGTTGTTTGCCTTGTAAAGGGCATTCACTCACAGGAAAATTAGAGAAAATGATCTGCTCGGGTTTTGAAACCAGGACCGTCAGGTGTTGTGCTTGAGTTCGTAATCCGGCTTCTGACACCAGTTGTTACGTGCCACCCCCTAGTGGCACTTTTGTTAACTGGATTACGGTGGGGGTACAAAGCACAAGACCAATTACTGCTTAAAGAAATAATTAACTTTATTGTGGCCAGAAAATTACACTAATCAGCAAATACAAGCAATTAGGAGCATTACTCCAGTTTCCTCAAGTCTCTTCCTTGAGCGCTCTTGGCCCTTCCACTTGTCAACAGATCACAGAAGTTAATCCGTCCTAATGAGTACGGTGGCCTTGACAGAAACTACCTGCTCCTCTCCTTGATGTTCACCGACCACAATTACTTACGATCACTTGCTGCAGGCTATTTCGCTGTCCACAAGCTGGAGAAACAATGTCACTGGATTTCGTAACTCGCACAGCACTTCGTCACCACACTTCTGTCGCACAAGATAATCGCTCGCACTAGCTCGTAAAACACAACAACAACAACTGCTAGACAGGTCGCACTTATATAGCAGGCCGTGACTCAATAAATGCTTCTAGATCCATCCAGGGTTCACGGCTTCTCGAGGTTTCCATCGCTGGTCCAGTCACGAATATTCTGGACTATCCCTTTGTCTTAGTAGCCCTGTTGCATAAGGCACACGCAATACAGGAGGCAGGCCACAGCCCAGCCCCTGGGGCAGTTGTGACTCAAGCGGCGAGCGATGACACAAACTCACAGCCGTAACAGTACATATGAGGAATGGAAAGGAGCAATTCAGTGCAACATAGTGAACCTACTGAGTTTTCTATGTTTTGTAATTACCATCCAATTTACATGAAATTCTAGGATTGAGTTGTTGTTAGTAACATTAAAAAAATCCAAAATTTTAACCTGATTGAGTGGTTAGTTTTGAAAATACAATCATTTAAAAAAAGATAATTGTTGATTTTCAAAATGTCCCAGGTGCAACAATTTTACATTTCCCATCTCAAAACTTTTTCATTATAGTGAGGAAGGACTAATGAATAAATGGTAGTATTATTTTTATGGTATGGTTAGTATTTCTATGTTATAAAGGTATTTTTTGGTACATTGTATAAAACTTACAAAAAAAACTCCAATATTCTAAGGACTGGCACATCATAATTCAAAAATTTACCAACCATTTTCAAAGTGAATATTATGAAACTGTATGTGTATTTTAAATTTCAAGTCATTTTGATCAAAACTGATGTGCATAGAGCATTTTGAACACTGAAAAAATACACTTTTGACAAAAAGCCATTTTAGTAAGCAGACACGTTTCAAATGAACATACCTGCCCCAGAACATGCCAGCACCATACATATCCCCTTCCTTGTACTACCTTTTTTTTTCATCTGCCTTCGTTTATGCCAGATTCATTTTTTTCCTAGCAGTTTTTTATGTCATGTTTGGTCCTAGCTATGCTCTTCTTTTTTCGCATCTCAACCCTGTCTTTGCTTCTCTTATGTACACTGTCAATTATTTATTTGCCTAAAAGGGACATTTTCAGTTTCTGAGTATCAAGTGCAGACATATTAAATACACTTACAGCATTGCCATGTCTACTCTTGATTTTGTGGAAAAGAATGTTTAGGTTTTGATTCACTATCAACAACTTCAGCAATAGATTTGTCACCCCATCGCTTCCTAATATCTACACTAGCCCGTTCACTCTTTTTTGATTTCCTGCTCCTAGGCTTCTTCCAACGACTATGAATGGAGTGCATTTTACAAACTTCACACCACAAAACCAATAAAATAACCACAAATCAAACAAGTAGTTCCGTGAAGAACTATACAGCCTATTATCATATATCCTACTCATGTTATTTGCCTCGATCTACATACAAAATTTCAGTTTAATTGCTGTAACAGATTCATAGATATTGAGAACCGTCTAAATATTTCAGATGGTCGCCAGGTTGGATTTTTATTTTTGTACTATTACATTGAGATTATTGTGTACGTGTGGTATACAAACTTCAATCGCATGATTAGAACACAAGAATTAAAAACGAGATTTTAAAATTACGCACAGTAGCCATCTTGTGAGTATGCAAACAATTGAAATAAATTAGATGCCACTGGATCAACATTTGTATAAGCATATAACGTGCAACGTTTCACGGCACTCGGATAGTTAATTCGCGAGAAACGTCCATTTAAATATTTATACTTCGCGTCGCCGCCATGTTGGATTTGTGCTCACCAGGTTACTGAAAGTCCTATAGGTGAACAAATGTTCACAGTCTCTATGAACATAAAAAAAAATCAGTTTGGTTGCTGTAAAAGATTCATAGATATTGAGAACCGTCTAAATATTTCGGAAGCTCGCCATTTAGGATTGTTATATGTATAGGCCATAGAGTTATGTACCATTCAAGGACAATTATTGCCTAGGTTCATTATTCAAACGTTCACTTCGATCGCATGATTACGACACAAGAAATAAAAACTTAATTTTAAAAATTCGCACAGCCGCCATCTTGAGGTTATGTAAACAATTGAATTAAATTAGATGGCAATGCATTACAAACTGCAAAATCATTTACTGTACCACATTTCACGGCGCTCAGAGAGTTAAATCACGAGAAAAGTCTATTAAAATATTTCAAATTCGCTTGGTCGCCATGTTCGTTTTGTACTTTACAGGTTTATGAAATATACATAGGTAAACTTTTATCAGAACCCTTTATCTCCGTACAAAATTGCAGGGTGATATCTGTAATAGTTTCGGAGATATAGAATGTCAGTGAAATATTTCGCACAGCCGCCATTTTGAGGTTATGTAAACAATTGAACTAAATTAGACTCCAGTACATTACAATGTGTATAAACAATTGCCGTACAAAGTTTCATTACGTTTGGAGAGTTAAATCGCGAGAAAAGTCTATTTAAAAGTCTCATATTCGCTTGGCCGCCATGTTGGTTTTGTAGTCACCAGGTTTTTGAAGGTCTCATAGGTGAACTTCTAGTAGTGCCCTTTATCACAGTACACAATTTCAGGGCGATATCGGTAATAGGTTCGGAGATATTGAATGCTAGTGAAATATTTCGCACAGCCGCCATGTTGGATTGGTGAGACGTAACAAAATTTGAAGGACACGGTCGAGGTCGCCGGGAATAGCGCTATGAACTTACCGAGTTTCATTGAAATCGCTCCAGCCGTTTAGATTTTATTAGGGACACACACACACACACCTATCTCTCTCTCTCTCTCTCTCTCTCTCTCTCTCACACACACACACACACACACACACGGACAAAAGGTGATCTCTTAAGCCTATTTTTTTTCAAAATTGAAAATAGGCTAAAAAGTTAGGCTACTGCAAGTTATAAAATCATGAAGCAACTTCAAATAACAGTTCCTTACAAACCATGATTGTGCTTCCTGTACCCCGTTATCACATAATCACTTAATTTGAACTCAATTCAAAGAAAGCGATCTTTTCCAGTTACTATAGGCTTTTAAATAATAAATATGAATTCACATAACATCTCAAATCAATCAAGTTTCCAACAGTAAAGTAAAGGAAAACTAAAAACAATTTTTTCTAATAGTTTCTGAAATGTGCGTCTGGTTACCGTATACACATTATCTGAGCTTTTGCCAGGTATTTAAAATATAACAATACGAAAAACCAGGGTATGTCTAACATGAGCACAGGAAATGTGGGTGTGACCGATTAATGCGCCATGCACGCACAATTTAAATGGCTCCGCAAGTTATTTAAAAATGTCAGTAGATAAAAAAAAACTAGTATCCACATGTGCTCTGATGTCTGGACTACCAACTTCTGACAAAAACACATTTTCGTTTTTTGGCCGTTTTTGGGCACAAAAAAAGTCAGTAGGGTCCCCCCTTAAATACAATAGCGAATAATATTTCAATTTTAGAGATTCAACTGAATCTTAAGTATAAATTTCGTAAAATGCATAGACATTAACCATTAAGAATATGGTATTAAATAATATCCGTGTTGACTGATATTAATCCGCCTTGTCAAACACTAAGAAAAATGAAAATCCACAGCCTGCTTCCAGTCTCCGACCGGGTCAGGAATGGAATGAATGAAGCCCCCACCTAGCGGCGAGGATATGAACTGTGCCGGCTGCTGAGGCCTGACGCACTCCTCTGGGGCAATGATGAAATGAAATGATAGTGGAGAGTGTTGCTGGAATGAAATTTTGACAGGGAAAACCGGAGTACCCGGAGAAAAACCTGTCTGTCTCCGTTTTGTCCAGCACAGATCTCACATGCAGTGACCGGGATTTGAACCACGGACCCAGCGGTGAGAGGCTGGCGTGCTGCCGCCTAAGCCACGGAGGCTTTGTCAAACACTAACAACGTAGCCTACATGTTTCGGTATACAATGATACCTTCGTCAGCGTAGATTAAAGAAATAGAATCTTAAAAACTATATTAACAAATAGGCCTACAAAGAGAAAATGGACATCCTTACAAAAGCATTAGAACGTAAATAAAAGCAAGTTCACAAAAGAAATTTAAAAAAAGAACAGGATTAAAAGTTAATATAACCTGGACTGTCTATCGGACGTCGCTGCTGAGAGCTATGGGATGTAGCTTCCAGCCAGGTATAATGAGACGGCACAGCGAATAAAACTTCAAAAAGATGAAGTCATCCAACCCTGGAGAGAATTCTGCCGAATCCCATTTGTCCCCGTCAATATGTCCCTTCTATAAGAGCATCCAGCGTTTAGAAAAGACTGTGGAGCCTTATGGCGACAGTGTTGCTAACTCTAGGCAGAGGTAGCGCTGACGTCATACGTTATGTTCACCCGCTTCGAGTACTGTGCTTTCATAAGTTAGCGAGACAACACAACCCCAACAACTATCTGAAATAGAATACGTCCAGGAAGGAGCAGTTTTGCAGGTATTAACGGATTGGACCAGTATTAAGGATTCCGTATGCGAAGAGAAACAATAGCGATATTCATTTCGTTGTGATAAGACGCATTACTGATTGGCAGTTATCGAGAGCACAACCCTTCCTTCCTTCTCGGATGTATGCTGACGATGCTAACAATTTTTACGTCAGCAATACTTTTGATCTTCACTTTTTCAGTTATTAGTTAGGCTGTAATTTAGTTTCTTTCAATTTTATTCTTACCGTTTTGTTTAGATTAATATTTGTAATATTGTAGTGAGTTAGTCATGCGGTTGGGGGCGCGCAGTTGTGAGCTTGCATTCGGGAGATAGTGGGTTCGAACCCAACTGTCGGCAGCCTTGATTCGATCGAACAGAAAATAAAACAGACACACAACAATAACACCAATGACGGATAATGCTTCAGAACTTATGTTGTCGGCGAAACTGAGCACGTGCTCCACTCCGGGCGAGCATGCAGCACAGGACGAGGCTCTTCTTTCTAGCGTGCTAACCTCGAAAATGTTTAAATTACTAAGACGTAATATAAACGATAGTTGTATGCAATAACAAAGGTAATCAGTTGGCAGATCATTGTAGGAAGCTATTATGACGAAAAATATATATGTTCAGAGTTCCTTCATGATAAAAGGTGAGGTAACAAATCCAGTGTAGGGGGGGGATCCGTTAAAAAGTAAAAGCCCATAAGACCCACAGTCTTTTCTAAACGCTGGATGCTCTATAGATTATAAATTTCGTTGAAACTACTCTTTTTCTACACAGTATTCACTAGTATCCACACTATCTTTATTTAGATAGTTTTATGATGATAAATTAATTTGAGGACTGAAGTTCGAATCTCGATAAATCAATTTTAAGATAGTTTTTGAAAACGTATATGGTATCTCATTTCGGGCACACACTAGATACCCTGAAATTAGCGGCAAATCTTGATTGGACACTATCTCATTTGCTCCTTCGGCACAAATTTGTGGATCAGCCTCCTAGCTAAGTGAAAAGTTGTTGCTTGGAAATATGCGAAATGTAATTTAGTCATCTTAATGCTAGGTGTTAGCATTCAATGGCTTGCCACGGTGGGTGAGTGGTTAACGTGTCGGTCTACTAACCCCAAGCTTGTAGGTTCGCTCCTGGCCGTGGTAAGTGATTTTTGAAAGGCGGCAAAAATTACGACACGGATGTCATACGATGTTGGCATGTCTAAGAGCCTATTTGAATTCAGTAGGTCGTGTTCATAATAGCAAAATTAATCTCGGGAGTTTCCACCACACAAAGTTCCTCATTTCTCTACTAGAAAGCGCTATAGTGTTCAAGGAGCTTAGATCGATATATAACAAAGCTTGCACTCGGTTACCGAGGCCATACGATATTATCATTAAGCTATTAGTATTCAATGGTGGTGAAAAATACAGTAGCGCACCGGCATCTGGTCAAGCTATCCAATATTTAGACAGTGCCTGACTGTGAAAGTATTTACGCTCTTATCGGCTGTGAAAATGGTTATTAAATTAAGAAAATTAGATTTAAAACTAAATCAGTAGCAACTCTATCCCTATGTTGTTTCTACAGAATCATTTCTACAGAAAAGAAACCTGTTGACATCGAATATAGATTTAGGTATTACGAAGTCATTTTTTGAAAGCCTTTGTCTGAAGCGTAGCACTCTATGGAAGTGAAACTTGGACTGTTGGTGCAGTAGAAAAGAGGAGAATGCAAATACATTTGTCATTGATTACAACTGAGTCGTCTAGTTGCAAAACTCGTTTAATCCACTTGTGAATAAGGATCATGTCGTAATAGTACATTATGCAACGAGCCTATAATGGCTATAATTAAGACACGAGTATTTTTATAAAACGAGCGTACGCGAGTTTTATAATTTCCATACGAGTGTCTTAATTACCATTATAGGCGAGTTGCATACGACTGTTTATGTTCGACGATAATTATAACTTTACTATATGTTTTAACATAAATATTCATAAATATCTGTTCAGTCACTAGAATGTTGTGATCGGGTGCTGCGATGGGTTGTATATCTCTGTTTACCAAGCTCTCTGGACAACCGACGCATGCGCTCTGTGTGCTTCAATGCCATATGTTCAGATCTTGCTCCAGTATTCAGTAAAACTGTCACCGAAGTCGTTTCAAAACCACGCGCTGTGTAGAAATTGGTTTTGGGGATATTAAGGTACAGTGCTATTTCTTATCTCATATTCACCAGTTTATTTACGCGAACATATGGACGGTGTACTTTCGGTAATTTATATAGACATGTTGGATTTTGAGCGCATGCGCGAAGGTATCCTTATCTAATTGGTCACACAACTGTTTCTTGAGCTCTGATTGGTGGGAGAAACTGTTTCATAATGAAAAATAGTGTTATAATGAGCCTCATTATGATACAGTTTTGTGACACATAATAGTTAGGGTCGAACATAAAATTAGTTAATTAATTAGTTTATTTAATTTTATTTTACTTTATTTTGTATTATTTTGTTTTGTTTATTTTGATTTGTTTTGTTTTATTTTATTTCATTTTATTTTGTTTTAAATAGTTTTATTTATTTTTGTTATTTTTTGTTTTGTTTTGTTTTATTTTGTTTATTTTGTTTTATTTTATTTTTTATTTTGATTTTGGTCGCCTCCGTAGCGTAGCGGTCAGCATGGTTAGCTGCCGCCCCGGAGGACCTGGGTTCGATTCCCGGCTCTGCCACGAAATTTGAAAAGTGATACGAGGACTGGAACGGGGTCTACTCAGCCTCGGGTGGCCCAAATGAGTAGAGGGGGCTCAATTCCCCCTCAGCCATCCTCGAAGTGGTTTTCCGTGGTTTCCCACTTCGTCTTCGGGCAAATGCCGGGATGGTACCTTCTTCAAGGCCACGGCCGCCTCCTTCCCTCTTCCTTGCCTATCCATCCTCACCATCCCTTACCTTCCCTCATGAGGCCCCTGTTCGCTTTGCAGGTGAGGCCGCCTGGGCGAGGTACCAATCCCACCTCACCAGCTGTATCCCTTCCGATTCGATGTTCCCAGCTCTAGGACGCTGCCCGTAGAGGCGGTAGTGGTGAGCTCCCTCGCTGAGTCCGTGGGTTTCACCAACCTGGAGGGTAAACGACTAACAAAAAAAAAAAGATTTTGTTTTGTTTATTTTGTTTTATTTTGTTTTGTTTTGTTTTACTTGGATTTTCTTGAAATCAAACATAAAACCAAAAACAAAAAACACGAAGCAAAAAGCAAAATTCAAAAACTAAAGCAAAAGTAGAAAACAAAAAAACAAACACAAACCAAAAAGCAAAATTCAAAAAAAAGCAAAAGCAGAAAACAATCACACAACCAAAACCAAGAAGAAAAGCTAATAGAAAAATTCAAAAGCACAAAGCAAACACGAAACCAAATACCAAAAACACAAAGCAAAAAGGAAAAAAGTAGAACACAACATACACAAAAGATACGCGAGGCCAAGTCCAGAGAAACGTTTCTCATGAAAATAATTATTATTCACAAGTGGATTAAACGAGTTTTGCAACTGGACGAGTCAATTTATATCATAAACATTAAACAAACATTAGACTTAAGAACATAATTATTTTATTTGTATTTTTAATTGATTTAATATTAATTGAGCTGAAGACGACCTCCTTGTCAAGTCGAAACATGTCAATATATAATAGATAGCCTATATTTGTGTAAGCATTGACTGGCGAATAATTTAAACTTATAACTTTTAAAGCATTTGAAATGTGGTGTTATAGGAGAATGATGAAGATCAGATAGCTAGATAAACTAGAGTAGCAAATGAAGAGGTATTAAAACGAGTGAGAGAGGAGAGATGTTTTTGGCGACTGCTGATGAAGGGAAAAGATAGGTTGGTGGACTCATACTAAGACACCCAGTAATTACAAACTTAGTTATGGAAGGGAAAAGGGCACAGGACAAGAACTGAAAAAGGAAGATTGTAGTTTTACGTGACCGTTAATCGCGAGATCATAAGCCACTGGACCTACTTTTTACGTGGAAACCGAACCACAGGACATGGCATTTCACCTTGAAAATCTGACATGTATTGACCGGGAATCGAACCCGGTCTGCCGTGGTGAGAAGCCAACAGCTTGACCGCTGCGCCACCTTGCCCTAGGACAAGAACTGTACGGGTAGACCAAGGTTATAATATATTACACAGATTCCCTCGGATGTAACGTGTGGTAGTTATGTAGTCTAGAGATTAAACGATTAACTCAGGACACGGAGAAATAGAGAGCTGCATTTAATAAGTCAAAAGACTGAAGTCTCAAACAACAACAACAACAATATTATCATGTAGCCTACATAAAGCACAGACTTCACCGAGAATAGCGGCTTCGGTGGCGTAGTAGGTAGCATGCTGAGCTTCTATGTCCAAGATCGCGGGTTCAAACCTGGCTGAAGTCGTCGGATTTTTTAAGAACGTTAAAAATCCCTGAGTATGTCTTCCTTCGGAGGGGAAGTAAAGCCGGCGGTCCCATGTCATAGATTTATGGCATGTTAAAGAACCTTCCACTAATTACACCTGTGTGTGTGGCTAAATTAATATAGGTTAAACATTTGACTAACGTTCTTAGGTTCCTACGTTCGTCGTCAAGAGCCGACTGCGGTGGCATCTGGTAACTAATTTCTGAACTATTTGGTCGTTGACGGTGGCGTTTGGCGGCAAAAGTAGGAACTACTTGAAAATTGATTGTCTGCAGTCCTTACTTGAATTAAAACAGATACACACACTAATACAGTCACCACAATTAACACCGGTTATCAGAAAGATTCTACACACACCCAAATTACACGGGGCTACATGACCGCGTTGTCGCAGCCCTACACTGAGGAACCAACCAACCAGACTTCGCAGAAGTCAAGCTCTTATACCAAAGGTAGTTATAAGGTGCGGTTTGTACCAAAAATCTTCCTAAACGTCGCAATAGTTCATGAAAAATCTTACAATTCTTGAAAAATCAACGGAAATACATGTATTTGTTTATAAAGTGCTTTTAAGCAAATAAACACGACTATAACCTTTGCCAGAACTGTGATGCGCAGAGCCCTCATAACAGTAAAGCCAGGCAGGTGTTAGAGCCGATAGCCTACACATAGGGCGTTTACAGGTAACCGATCGTAACAAATGATCATTAAAAAGATAGAGAATTGCCCTCAACAGTGACGAATTGCATAATGATTTCATAAATATCGATAATTCGTTTAAAAAGTGCGTTTGAACAAGTAAACAAGGCAAACGAAACGCGTCTAAGCAACCTTTCATCCTGCCAGTTCACCTCCAGATAGGCTAGCAGTTCGTTTATCTGTCACACTTGTCATTTTTGACAGGTGCCTTGACATCAATGTCACATTCGTAAAATCGACTATCCCAGAAGTATTTTACCTGTCAGTCATATCATGTGATATGTGAAAATGTGTCATTTTATGTAGATAAATAGCCTAGTCATTTGCCACAGTCGGCAAGTGAAATAAATACTGTCCTGTTTGAATACAAGACATCCTGAACTCCAACAGTTTACAGGTAATGAATGGTGCGCAGAAAAGATGATTGATACTTACAAAAAGGTGTACCCTTGGCCTGGTGCACGTCTTCGAAATTTACCCCAAATGAATGTCGACAATACAAGGAGAGGTTTTTTTTTTTTTTTGCAAAGCCGAGATATGAACACGGACCTCCGGGGTTATAGCCAACAATGCTACCAGTAAATATACAGCTTGATGGAGAGTGAAAGTGCTACTGATATTCACTTCGACTCTCTGTCAACTGTTATGAGAAACATCTCAAGTGGGATGTAAAATATTGTAATGTAGACTATATTGTGTTCATTTGTAATTGTGATTGATTGGCTGATTGATAGATTTGTTGAATAGCCTATGTGGATGATTGAATGGTTGATTTATTTTTTGATGAATGTACGAGCGACTGAAGTAATGTAATCTTTTGTTTTTCTAGATCCTCGAATATCACTTTTGCATTATGATTCTTCTCCACAGTTTCTGAATTTTTTCTTCCAATCTCTTCATTTATGTTTTTGCCTGTTTCCGTTTACTGTAAAGAGTGTTTAATTTTCTCCAAATAATTATTTTAATGTTTCTTGAACATTTGGGATTGTAAGAATGAATAAAATCTAGAGCTAATTTTCTTCTATAGGGCATCCAACGTTTAGAATGAAGCATTGGTCTTATGGCGCGTTACGACAGGGTTGCCACTCCATGGGAGGAGGCAGTACAAAGCGCTTCGCGTACACTTTCCGCACATTCAGCGATTGTGCAGTGACGAAGACGTGAAGTACTGTATAATAATACTAATAGTAGGCTAACATAACACATACAACGAAATTAAATTAAGTTAACTATAACGTCATTATAAAGTAATTATATTTAACATTCCTGCTATTCTTGCGAAGTGTATTACTTAGCCTCTTTTTTGCGTGGCGATAGTACTGGACCCTGCCCACTCTCACTACGTATTTTAAAAACGCTAGTATTTGATATTCCTGTGGCCAGGGCAGTTTCATTGACTAAATTATTTATACTTTCGTTAGGTTTAAGATTCTTAAAATAACTGAACACATTAATTACGACCTGTTTTTCCCTCCTTCTGAGCACTTGACCACGCTTTCTTTTCACAAAACTATCCATTGTTTTACGTGAAATACGTAAAATACAACACGTTAAATCTAACAGAACTGCTGCACACACACTCAAGATAGAGACTGCTGAACAACTGAAATACAAGCTCGAAGGGCACAGAAATAAAGCTGTGAGTAGTGAGCTGCACCCCGCTGTCCTTCGAAACTTCATCCATATAATCCGCGGTCAATGAACAGCCCGGCCTGTGTAAACAATTAAACCTACACTTGGGGTATGCAGGTAGAAAACTTCTTCCAACATTCCTCTACAACTCTCAAACTGACATGACATGGTTATCTTTAAAAATAGAAAAGTTGGCAGCATACGAACTTTTTCAATGCTGCTATGCGGTTATGAGAGATTATTCAGAAGTTTTACCTACATGAAAATTGTAATATTGCCAGCATAAAATATTTCAATAATCCATCATCAAGATGGCACATTTAGCTACACGTGTGTGAAAATTAGGCATCACAATGTCAATGCAACATGATACAAGATCGATTTTAATAAAAAGGGGACACAGTTGATCGTTTTTTTTTTAAATATGGATATCTAATTTTTCTAGCATTTCTATCAAGTTTATGTGGTTCTAATATAGGACAAAAAGATCGGCAAAACATAGTTCTACCCGAATATGCTGTTTTTACGACAAATAAAAATTTTCGACTGATATGGCAACAGTGCATTGCTAGAAAATGACAGCGTCATACATGTCTCACGTGCAACAGAAAGAGAGAAGAATATCCCTATCTAACCAGTGCTTCATTCTAAACGTTGGATGTCTTATAGGATGTTTGAGCGCGTTTCTGTATGGTTTTGGAGGTTGATAGTGAACCCGATGGGGTTATGCTGACTGGAATCGAACATGGTTCTCAGAGACTGTGATCTCAGTAAAAAGGTTCCACCAGGAAGCGAACCAGAGATCTATACAGGGAGTTTCTTGGTAAAAAACCCCTCGAAAGAAATGTATATTTAATCACTGGTGTGGTTTTTGATGAAATGGCATTATTTATTAAAATAATGTAGGAAATAATGAGCAGATTATATCATTATAAGACGATTTGGTGTAAGCTATTGGGAGTTTGAAGCAGAGAGGAGGGCAGAGCTGACATTTACTAATCGGCCCAGAATTGTGGGTTGGTCTCAGTGGAGCCACGTCCATCTCTGTCACCCCATTATGTCGTCTGGAGCAGGGGAGAGGCCTGATAAATGACACAGTTATTCCCCGACGGAGAATAGATGTAGAGGAGGGGCGGTGGAATGCCCAGAAGAATCATTGATTACTCGTGATTGGAGTAACGAATCGAGATGAGAGTTGCACACAGGTGAATATCTTGGCAAGAAGATAATTTTAGAGTATTTTACATGCGAAATTGGTGCATATTTAGTGATGTGCGTAAGGACTGTGAAGCGACCATTGTTCGCGGAGGGATGTGAAGATGTTGACGGGGAGTTCCCGGTTAGGTAGCGTCCCACGCCATGGAGAAAGGAATTAATATAAATTAATTGAACGAGCGATTCCTTTGCACACAGATAGTTTTGGGACCTGTGAAGAGAGAGGAACACAATGATCATGGTTTGAAGACCTGAATCATGCTGTGAGAGGAGCGAAGATTACGCGGGAAGATGTTGCTCTACTTTCTGTGGAAATCCGATATAAGGGAGTAGACCCCAGGAGGAGCTCTCACTTGAACCTCAGTCCTACTCTGCTCTCAGTGTTACTCAGTTGAATCTCAGTTGAACCTCACTTTGAAACTCACTCTGTTCTAACGCAGTCAAGCTCAGTCTACATGCCGCCAAGCGCAGTTACAGCCAGTTACAGTTTTACTCAATTGTCAATTGTAGCACAATGGAAAAAAGTTGCAATCAGTATGCAGCAAATATGCAGCAGTACGAGACAGCGTGTAAGCCGCAGACAGAAGTCTTCAAATAAGCTACGTGCAGTCTTCGAGTGAAACTTCAGTCAGCTACAGCCAGGTTGAAGCAGTTCGTCAAGGCAAAACGCATGACGATTCTATTCATCGAGACGCCGAACAAAGACTGGTAGGTGTAAAAGAAACAGTAAACATGCTTGTATGAATAATAGTCGTGATACAGGCATAATCAGCCGCACGAACTATGACGTGTTCAGTTACGAAGCACCGTATAGACTAACTGTAGAAATATTGTATATAATTATTTGTGAAAGTGTTGAACTTTATTAAGCGCAGTGTGTATAGTATGAACTAATCGTATATGTGTAACTACGATAGAATGCGCTAAAGAAACTTTACTAAGTGTTTGGTATTGCCATGAGAATACCAGATGTTAACGCTCATGTTTAGGAGCAAGCGTATTGATGTAACGCAGGACGCTTACTGTAGGAGTAATGATCGTCACAAAAACTGTTGGAGAGTTCCGAGAGCAGATAACCAGACTTTCAATCAGGAGTTGATAACGTAAGATGCCGTCGACACCTGCAATTTCGATCTCTGCTAGGGAATTTCAGCATTGAAGTGTGTATAAAGTGACGAGTGTTCAGTGTAATGTATATGTAAAAATATCATTTAAAGTAGTGTTTGATGAAGTGTTTCACATGTTTAGGGAGTGATAACTTCCTGAAAGGTATGCAACGTGTCGTGTTGGTGATAGAAATTATGTATAATCAAATGTGTGTAAACAAGAGAAATATGTCGCGTTAAACCCATTATGGCGGGCGACATGGAAGAATATGATTGGTTGGAGCCACCTTAGATGCCTATAGAGATGTAAGTACCCCACAAATTATGGTTATAATTATGTAGAAGTATGGACCGATGCATGTCTGTGATTCCGTAAAGGTATTGTGAATTCCTTATAGATGCCAGTAAAAGTCAGTTAGGAGGCTGATCCTCCATGTTTAATCAGTATTGAGTTGATTTTTATAGAGTTGAAATGATGATTTGCATCATTAAGTGGAGTAATTTTTCCCACTATGAATTAAGAATGGCAATCAGTTATGTAAATGTAACGAACGCGATTGTTCGAGTTTAAAACGTTTAGCTATGTCGGAAAATTTGGTAATTTATGTGAGAATAATGGTAAATTACGATTTTGATCGTTTATGTCAGTGAGAAATGATGATAATAATAATAATGGTTATTAAGAGTATGAATGAACACATCAGGAAACAAATAAATTGTTGTAAGCGAGAATTATTAACGCTAAGTGCAAGACTTATCAATCTAAGCAGGAGGATGTTACAGTGAGATTACATTTCAGTAATTATGGAAAGAAGTTTTATATCAGAATATTGCATATATTCAGTAATGATACCAGTAATGAAAGAGCTTTTAGTGAATTGAATTTGCAGCTTAATTGAGAAGCTTATAGAGTAAATGTTAGATTTCTCTTAATATTAGAGGTCGGTGTGTCGTAGCATGGAGCATTAGGGGCCAGATAGTCTATTCTACGTATGAATTCTCCTATGTCGTGGACATTGTTGGAGACATTATTTGCCAGAGTTTTAGTGAATGGACCCTAACTCTGAAGAAAAGGATTGAAATGTGTTCCGGGCTGGAATCTTTATAAGAGTCGAGGAAACAAGGACACCTCGCAGCTCTATGATTTCCCGAGAACTTATGATGAGTTATTTACGCTCGTGGGCAGCGAAAACTCATGGCGACAGTGGTTTTGTGCGCCTATATTATACTTGAGACATCGGTCACCGCCAGGCTCATGCATTACGAACCCCGAACCTTCATGTTGAATGGACCCATGTGAGGCCATTAATTAATCGTTATCCTCGACGTAGGAATAATTACAAAAGCTCATTCAATACCTGTTGGCATAATAGTCAATTAAGATCCTTTGGGAACATGTGTGTCGGTCAGAACACAGTATTTTGTCTTGTAAATCTCCACTGCTTAGAGAGGGAAGCTTTCAAACTTTTAGAAAGGTCGAGATAATTGGTGGAACGACCCACCCCACTTTCTATTGTGTAGCGATTTCCTTAGCCGAGGGTCGGTGCCAACCACTCGAACCGCTCAGGCAAGTTATAAAGGGAAGAGATTCTAGACCTTGTTAAAATGACATATAATGCGAGATTGTTATGTTGAGTATTATAGCCATGTGGTTTGTGAACACATGGATAATTATAGTTCATCCTGATGGTTCATTAATTTAGCTATCTGACGAATAGTTACATGATATATTTGTACTGTCACTGGAACCAAGTCATGTAGTTGGTTACTAGATGCCAATCGCCTTGAGCGCGAGGTAGTCTATTGTACAATCCGACATAAGCTATAACGTAACGTTTTATCTAGGAATCACAGACAGCATGCGGTGAAACCATATAATTGAAGGATGTAGGGGGTAGCTTACATAATTATGGAGTTGCACGTTGATTTTTGGTGCAACGTCCAAATAGGTAAATGCATGCAAAGCATTTCATTGGTGAGAAGAAAAATATTAAAACACGCACGGCACACATAATTGTTTAACATAAAGAGGTTTAAGGAATAATCCTTGTTGTAATATTAAAGAAGTCACATTGTATGACTGTTATGTTAATGTAAAGTTGTTTTGAAGTCGTAGGTGCATCAGCGCACTAGTATATCCTTGTGAAGTTCACAGAAGGGTAAAGCATTATGGCTAGTTATGACTTTGTTGTGATTTCATATTTGTTTATTTATGGATTGTGGAAGTAAAAATTTTGTTTGCTTTTATTTTATGTTTTTTTTTGGGTATTGTTTTGTGTTTGAAGCCATGATTTATTTTAATGAATTAAAGTTTTAGAATAGAGTTGTGCCTTATCATTGTAGAGTTGATACCTTTTAGCCTCAAATCCAAAATATGCACTGCAAAATTGGGGTTACCGTACACGCCTGAGAGCTGATGCTAGTTGGAGGCGGATGCATATTATCCAACGAGATTACTCACATGGGTACATGGGATTTGATGTCCTATACTGTGATTTGAGCTAAAGGTACGACTAAAGTCGGTCAGATTTAATGCACACAACTCTATTAAAGTAAGAATTAACGAAGTAGGGTGTGACCGCTCCTAATCCATAGCTAAGTTCCGATACGTATATATAAATTTTGATAGATTGTGCTTATTCTCTACTCATTTATCATGGCCCAAGCAGCGTGGGACGGTATTAACTCTTTATGGAACCGCCTGCGTCAGTGCAATATGAGCGATGTTGGCATTGCACGAACCGGGCAACGATAGATACAGATATAATTTATCATGACGCCCATCTGTGGAGTCTATGGTAGTAAAAGCTCTATTAATTTATCATGGCGTGGCCCAAGTGGGGCTTTCGGCAGTAAAAACCACTCCCTGAACAGTTTTTATAGTAAATTAGAATATGGCCGATGTCCTACTAATACCACGACCCTCTGATATTAATTTATCATGGCGCCCAGAATACGTGGAACTTATGGGATTTAGGGAAAACCCATAGATTTTTTATGGTATTTCATGGGGAAAACCATAGTAATTGTTTTGCCTCAAACTGTGTTTGAGTGATTGTTGAATTCAGTAGGCTTTTTGAGGTAACGCAGAATCTCTCTATTGAGAAGAGAATGGCCTAAGGGTACGAGCGTTACATACCCAATCCACAATCTACCATAATATTATCAGGTTTTGTACGACTTCACGATATGTGTGCAGTGTTTGATGTTTCTCTTCGAAACGTATCCACATATTTTTCCAGGAAGCCTGCCTGCATATTTAAGTGTGTTATTGTAAAATGCCAGGTACGGAGGAGATCTTGCAAGTTATTGCAGGACTGAAACAACATTTTGATGCTGCTAACGAGCAGAATAAACTGGAAACCAAGGCGTTCCAGGATAGCATAAACACTCGGTTAGATGAGAACCAGAGAGAGTTAAATAACAGGTTAGATGCCAATCAGGAGGCAATTAATGCAACTCAGGTTGAAATAAACAACCGTTTAGAGGCAAATAAAGTTGAATATAAAGCTGAATTGAGTAATCGGTTAGATGCAAATCAGGTTGCACTAGATAATAAGTTAGGTCAAATGCAAGAAGTCATTAAGACCGAAGTAACAGATACTGTTGTAAGCATTGTATCGGAAATGCAGGTAAATACTGACAAACGTTTCGAGGCCATAGAAGCCAAACTTGAGGGTAATTTGCAAGCGTGTAGGCATGCTCAGGAGCAAACCAACAGTAAATTAGAGGCGTTGTCTAACGATATCAAGGATATTCAGATCCAAAATGAGGCGAATCTCGAACGCCAAGCGAAACAGTTCGCAGAGTTTACGAAAACAGTAGACCAGAGATTAGAGGAGAACGACTCCAAATGGGACCAGAAATTGAAAAGCTACGCTAGAGCAATTAACGGTGACCTCAAGAAACAGGACCAGAATATATTAGGTCAATGCCAGGAAATAGGCGAAATTAAGGCTATCGCTCAGGAAAATAAGGAGCTGGTAGGCAACGTGAAAGGTCAGATGGGTAAAGTTCATAAAGAACTGGACCAAGTGCAAAGTGATATTGTCATAGTCAATAAAAGACAAGAGGAAAACAGAGGCGAGATCACCAAGGTCCGGAATGAATTGTCTAAAGTCAATGGACACATTCAAGATGAAATTAAAGGTCTGAGAGAAGAACTCGAAATAAGAGAAGGCCAGAAAACAGAGGCAAGCGACAAGACCCTTGCTCAAATTAAAGAGGACGTAGAGGATGAAATATCCCATATCAAACAAAGTCTGAAAGAAGACAAGGTGAAAATTTTTCAAGTAGCCGAGGAAAACCGAGATAGGCTTACGAGAATAGAGAAAGAAGTCATTACTCGCCTAGAAAGAGCAGAAATGCGCCATAACCAAATGGAGACTAGGATAATAGCACAGGAGGAGACACTTCTGAAATATCCTAAGTCAAGTGAAGGCAGCATAGAGGATATAAGAAAAACAAGGTGGGCAGACCTAGAAACCCAACCTATAAGCAGGAACGCTGCAGGCGCAGGAGAAAGTCCTTACATGACGCCAGGTGTACCAATTGCGGCATCGACGCCACATGAAAATGCGATGCACACCCAGGTGATAAACGTCATTAGGGCAAGTGAGGAAAAACCTAGGAAGTTTTCAGGTAGTCACTGTAGTATGACACCAAAATATTGGTTAAAGGAAGTGACTGAATATCTCAATGATGCACGAATACCGCAGGAGCGTAGGCTACGTGCTATAGAGAAGTTAACAGAGGGGGAGTGCGCATTATGGTTTCGCAGCTTCCGTTACACTTTTGATACTGTTGAGGAATTCCGCGAGGCATTCTTGAAGAGGTATTGGGACGCCGCGACTCAGCAGAATTTACGGCTGGATTTGTATGCCAAAAAGTACAGCACGAACAACCCGACGAAGTACGCAGAATTTTTCATATCGCAGATGTGTCGTTTTAAAGAGCTGGATCAAAAACCTAGTGAACTGGAGCTATGCATTGCTATCGCCAAACAGCTTCCATACGAGATCCAAAGGCTACTAATCTCGGCTAATGCGAAAACGGCTATGGAAATGGAGACAGTTCTAAGGCAACTGGACCTCACCACAGCAAATACTATGCGTCAGAGTCGAACCGTGGAACAAGTCCACGTGACCAACACACAGACTGACCAACAGCAAGCTCCAAGGAACAACAAGGCCACGAGCACAGAAACTTTAGATTCCTATGGACGGCAATGGGAACAGGAACCCAGAAAATGGCAGTCAAGGTACAAAGGAAATGCTAATAAAGCAGGAAGAGGTCGAAGTTCGTGGAATAAACACGATAACAGGGGCAAACCGTACCATAACAATGGAGGTAATAATGGCCAGGAAGGCAATAATAGAAATTGGAGACCCCAAGAGAGAAGAAATAACTTCGATGACGAGGCAGAAGAGCGATATCATGCTTCTTTGCGATACCTCGAAGAAAGGGGAGATGAGCCCCAGAAAGCACAAGTCCGCTGGCAAGAAGTCATGCAGAACAGGACATCGCCAGACAGATATGGAGATGGAGCTAAGAGTTTGGAACTACAGCGCAGCGAACAGGAGAGAAGGAACTCCAAAGGGGCGGGCGCTGAAGAAAAAAAAAAACGCCAAAATTAGAAGAGCTCGAGACTGATGGATGGAAGTCTATTAACATCGTCAATTGGATAGCCAAACCAGAAGAATTGATTGAGGATACAGGAGGACCACAGGTCATGGTCAAGAGAGAATTGCCTATTATAATTGTGAGAGTGGCAGGATTAAAAGTCAGAAGTCTGCTAGACACAGGATCAACAGTGAGCCTGATGACACAAGCTCTATATAATGAAATAGCCCGGAGAGAGAACATTTTGAAGATACCGATCTCCAGTGTCAAAATTAAAGGGGTAATTCCAGACAGAACAATGATATGTAAATACCAGGTATTCCTAGATTTACAGATAGGAGGCTCTATTTTCTCACAGAGTTTTCTGTTAGTAAACAAACTACCTTATAACCTACTTATTGGGGCAGAGTTTATAAGGGAATACAGAGTGATAATTGACCTAGCACAGGACAGGGTTATGTTCCATGTGAATGAAGAAGCTGAAGGCTTAGATGTCGCACTCAATGAAATTGAACCAGGATCCAGTGAACAAGTATGGCATACATACAGAGATGTGGCTGATGAAGAAGTGTTAGCTATGGAGCAGTTAGAAGCGGAGCTCAAAACACTAGCCACAGACTTGGAAAAAGATCTGGAACCCAAATTGGAAGACTACATTTCGGAGAAGCTAGAAGAAGCGAAAATTGGGCTAAAAGAGAAGGAAAATTTGAAGCAGTTATTGCTGGAACAGAAGGAAGTCTTTGATTCGAGACCTGGTCGGATAAAGAACTTCACTTATGCTTTTCAAGTCAGTGATTGGACACCATTTAGGCAGAAACCCTACCCTATAGCTGAAAAGCATTATGCTAAAGTGAAAGAGGCAATTCAGGAGATGTTGGAGGCCGGTGTTATTGAGAAAACACCTACGCCTTATGTAAGTCCATTGGTAATTGTACCAAAGACAGACGGATCTGTCAGAGTCTGCTTGGACCTGAGACGCTTAAATTTGAGAGTTATTCCGGAATTTGACCAAGTGCCACCTATTAAAGAGATCCTCAGGAAGTTTAAAGGAAAAACTATATTCTCAAACTTGGATATCACATCCAGTTTCCACCATCTTGAATTAGAGAAGAAAACTAGTCTGTTGACAGGATTTATGTTTGATCAACATACATTCACATTTTTAAGGCTACCTTTTGGGTTGAAAACAGCTGGTTCAGCCCTGATAAGAGCGTTAGATCGCAATCTATCAGATGAGGTTAAAGAGAGTACCATCAGAGATGTAGACGACATTCTACTCACATCAGAATCTCTGGAGGAGCACATGAGAGACCTGAAGAAGTTGCTAGATGACCTTCGAGAAGCTAACTTTAAGGTCAATATCAAGAAATCGCACTTCTGTCAGAGGGAAGTTAAATTCCTAGGGCATGTTATTGATGCAAATGGAGTGAAGCCCAATCCAGATAAATTGGAGATAATTCGGAATTTCCCTCGACCCACGAAAGTTAAGCACGTCCGACAGTATTTGGGAGTAATTGGATTCTTTTCGAACCACTGCCCAAACTATACTGCGACAGTAGCACCACTGCAGGACCTATTGAAGAAAGGCGGCAGATGGAATTGGACGGAGCAATGTCAGGAAGCATTCGTGAGGTCAAAACAAATGCTTTTGGAATATGTGAAACTGGGATACCCAGATTATACCCAGAAGTTTATCATACAGACGGATGCATCACTTATTGGGATTGGAGCGATGCTATTCCAGGAAAATGTTGACCAGCCTGAGAAGAAAGTTTTTATCGCCTTTATCAGCAGAAGACTGAGAGCCCATGAGAAAAATTACACGATCACAGAGATAGAATTGCTCGCAATTTTGTACGCGTTGCAATCGTGGCACAAACTCGTGTACGGCTTCCGAATAGTCCTGAGAACAGACCATAAAGCTTTAACATTTTTGTTAAAGACAGATTTGTCTAGTCAGAGATTGACAAGATGGTCCCTGTATATCCAGCAATTTGATGTGGAAATAGAATACTGTCCAGGGAAAGAGAATGTAATACCGGACATATTAAGTCGTTACCCTAGAGAAGAAGAAGTACTAGCGGTCCAGATTGAGAATCGAGATCAGAAGACGTTGGATGACTTAAGGAACATTACCAACCTACAACGCGAAGACCCATGGTTGAAGATGATAATCGATTACTTTGAGGGACGTTTAGCAAGGGGAACTGCGATATACAGAGAGGCGGAGGCATTGGCAACAGAATATGTATGGTATAATCAGATATTACACAAGTGGGACGATGTGGATCACACACGTCAAAGGATTGTAATTCCTGCATCTTTGCAGAGGAGGTTAGTATGGCTAGCCCACAGAGCATTTGGTCATCCGGGGATTGATAAAATCTGTGCTCTGTTGAAGGAAGCATTTACTTGGCCAAAATTGAGAGAAACGGTGAGAAATGCTATTAGAACATGTGATCTTTGCCAAAGGGTAAAGCCGAATCCCTTTTTAATGAGGCAACGACCTATCCCGTTATTACCAGAGAAGCCAAGGCAGCTATTGAGTATCGACAACTTTGGACCATTGCCTAGAGCACGTAGAGGCAATAGACACATTTTTGTAGCCATGGATGTATTTTCGAAAATGGTGGTGTTGTGCCCCATTCAAAAGACAAGTTCAAAACAGGTCTTGAAGCGCCTGAAAGAGAGAGTTATTCCGATTCTTGGGAAGCCGGATAACATTCTCTCGGACCACGGAAGTTGCTTTACTAGTGCAGAATTTCGTCGAGAACTGGAAACTCTAGGAATTAGGCAGATTTTATCTACCATTCGCCATCCTGAGGCAAGTCCCGTTGAAAGAGTAATGAGAGAGATCCAGAAATACATGAAGATCTACTGTTCTGAAGCGAATTGGCGTTGGATTGAATTTCTAGAAGTCATTGAATACTGTATAAATAATACTGTACATGAGGCGACAGGTCAGGTTCCCGTTACTCTACATCTGGATCAGAGACCAGAGAGACCGTGGAATGGTGTTATTCCATTACCTGTAGACGCACAGCCCGGTAGAGAATTGAGGATCCAACGAACCTTTGAATATCTAAAAGCACAGGCGGAGAGACGTCAGAGAAGGAATCGTGCGAAGAGGTATCATAAACCGCTTCTCGTGGGACAGAAAGTTTTAATTAAGAAACCCGCCAGTTCAGATCCAGAGGCACGGAAGTATAAGAAGTTTAATTTTTCTTACCACGGCCCGTTCGAGGTGATAAGAGACCTCCAGAACAATGCATACAGGTTAAGGCATTTAGAGAATGGAAACGAGGTCGTTATGAACATAGCCAACTTAAAAATTTATTACTCGCCAGAAGAATTCGATGAACCAGAAGAAGAATTAGTAACGCACACCCAACTCAACGTGGAGAGCGGAGGCAGCCAAGCAGGCAGACCTGAATGTTGGAACGGCGAGACGGGACGAGAAGCAGACAGTTTACCCAGTGTAAGCGGAGAGCAGAAAGAATGCCAGTGTTTGCAAGAATTCTATGAAGAAATGGTCAGAATGGCTAGAGAGGTTGAGGCTGTAAACGCGACCCTTCGCAGGGAGAATAGACAGCTCAGAAACAAGGCCGAGTGTGGAAGGGGGAACATTACTAACCCACTCGTAGCCAGACAAGGTGAAGGACCCCAGACGTAAACACAGACGGTGGTCGACAGTCAGCTGGTTACTTATATAAGCCACTTGCATTGGACTTTTATAAGTTTTGCAAGGGGAACATGAACCCGATGGGGTTATGCTGACTGGAATCGAACATGGTTCTCAGAGACTGTGATCTCAGTAAAAAGGTTCCACCAGGAAGCGAACCAGAGATCTATACAGGGAGTTTCTTGGTAAAAAACCCCTCGAAAGAAATGTATATTTAATCACTGGTGTGGTTTTTGATGAAATGGCATTATTTATTAAAATAATGTAGGAAATAATGAGCAGATTATATCATTATAAGACGATTTGGTGTAAGCTATTGGGAGTTTGAAGCAGAGAGGAGGGCAGAGCTGACATTTACTAATCGGCCCAGAATTGTGGGTTGGTCTCAGTGGAGCCACGTCCATCTCTGTCACCCCATTATGTCGTCTGGAGCAGGGGAGAGGCCTGATAAATGACACAGTTATTCCCCGACGGAGAATAGATGTAGAGGAGGGGCGGTGGAATGCCCAGAAGAATCATTGATTACTCGTGATTGGAGTAACGAATCGAGATGAGAGTTGCACACAGGTGAATATCTTGGCAAGAAGATAATTTTAGAGTATTTTACATGCGAAATTGGTGCATATTTAGTGATGTGCGTAAGGACTGTGAAGCGACCATTGTTCGCGGAGGGATGTGAAGATGTTGACGGGGAGTTCCCGGTTAGGTAGCGTCCCACGCCATGGAGAAAGGAATTAATATAAATTAATTGAACGAGCGATTCCTTTGCACACAGATAGTTTTGGGACCTGTGAAGAGAGAGGAACACAATGATCATGGTTTGAAGACCTGAATCATGCTGTGAGAGGAGCGAAGATTACGCGGGAAGATGTTGCTCTACTTTCTGTGGAAATCCGATATAAGGGAGTAGACCCCAGGAGGAGCTCTCACTTGAACCTCAGTCCTACTCTGCTCTCAGTGTTACTCAGTTGAATCTCAGTTGAACCTCACTTTGAAACTCACTCTGTTCTAACGCAGTCAAGCTCAGTCTACATGCCGCCAAGCGCAGTTACAGCCAGTTACAGTTTTACTCAATTGTCAATTGTAGCACAATGGAAAAAAGTTGCAATCAGTATGCAGCAAATATGCAGCAGTACGAGACAGCGTGTAAGCCGCAGACAGAAGTCTTCAAATAAGCTACGTGCAGTCTTCGAGTGAAACTTCAGTCAGCTACAGCCAGGTTGAAGCAGTTCGTCAAGGCAAAACGCATGACGATTCTATTCATCGAGACGCCGAACAAAGACTGGTAGGTGTAAAAGAAACAGTAAACATGCTTGTATGAATAATAGTCGTGATACAGGCATAATCAGCCGCACGAACTATGACGTGTTCAGTTACGAAGCACCGTATAGACTAACTGTAGAAATATTGTATATAATTATTTGTGAAAGTGTTGAACTTTATTAAGCGCAGTGTGTATAGTATGAACTAATCGTATATGTGTAACTACGATAGAATGCGCTAAAGAAACTTTACTAAGTGTTTGGTATTGCCATGAGAATACCAGATGTTAACGCTCATGTTTAGGAGCAAGCGTATTGATGTAACGCAGGACGCTTACTGTAGGAGTAATGATCGTCACAAAAACTGTTGGAGAGTTCCGAGAGCAGATAACCAGACTTTCAATCAGGAGTTGATAACGTAAGATGCCGTCGACACCTGCAATTTCGATCTCTGCTAGGGAATTTCAGCATTGAAGTGTGTATAAAGTGACGAGTGTTCAGTGTAATGTATATGTAAAAATATCATTTAAAGTAGTGTTTGATGAAGTGTTTCACATGTTTAGGGAGTGATAACTTCCTGAAAGGTATGCAACGTGTCGTGTTGGTGATAGAAATTATGTATAATCAAATGTGTGTAAACAAGAGAAATATGTCGCGTTAAACCCATTATGGCGGGCGACATGGAAGAATATGATTGGTTGGAGCCACCTTAGATGCCTATAGAGATGTAAGTACCCCACAAATTATGGTTATAATTATGTAGAAGTATGGACCGATGCATGTCTGTGATTCCGTAAAGGTATTGTGAATTCCTTATAGATGCCAGTAAAAGTCAGTTAGGAGGCTGATCCTCCATGTTTAATCAGTATTGAGTTGATTTTTATAGAGTTGAAATGATGATTTGCATCATTAAGTGGAGTAATTTTTCCCACTATGAATTAAGAATGGCAATCAGTTATGTAAATGTAACGAACGCGATTGTTCGAGTTTAAAACGTTTAGCTATGTCGGAAAATTTGGTAATTTATGTGAGAATAATGGTAAATTACGATTTTGATCGTTTATGTCAGTGAGAAATGATGATAATAATAATAATGGTTATTAAGAGTATGAATGAACACATCAGGAAACAAATAAATTGTTGTAAGCGAGAATTATTAACGCTAAGTGCAAGACTTATCAATCTAAGCAGGAGGATGTTACAGTGAGATTACATTTCAGTAATTATGGAAAGAAGTTTTATATCAGAATATTGCATATATTCAGTAATGATACCAGTAATGAAAGAGCTTTTAGTGAATTGAATTTGCAGCTTAATTGAGAAGCTTATAGAGTAAATGTTAGATTTCTCTTAATATTAGAGGTCGGTGTGTCGTAGCATGGAGCATTAGGGGCCAGATAGTCTATTCTACGTATGAATTCTCCTATGTCGTGGACATTGTTGGAGACATTATTTGCCAGAGTTTTAGTGAATGGACCCTAACTCTGAAGAAAAGGATTGAAATGTGTTCCGGGCTGGAATCTTTATAAGAGTCGAGGAAACAAGGACACCTCGCAGCTCTATGATTTCCCGAGAACTTATGATGAGTTATTTACGCTCGTGGGCAGCGAAAACTCATGGCGACAGTGGTTTTGTGCGCCTATATTATACTTGAGACATCGGTCACCGCCAGGCTCATGCATTACGAACCCCGAACCTTCATGTTGAATGGACCCATGTGAGGCCATTAATTAATCGTTATCCTCGACGTAGGAATAATTACAAAAGCTCATTCAATACCTGTTGGCATAATAGTCAATTAAGATCCTTTGGGAACATGTGTGTCGGTCAGAACACAGTATTTTGTCTTGTAAATCTCCACTGCTTAGAGAGGGAAGCTTTCAAACTTTTAGAAAGGTCGAGATAATTGGTGGAACGACCCACCCCACTTTCTATTGTGTAGCGATTTCCTTAGCCGAGGGTCGGTGCCAACCACTCGAACCGCTCAGGCAAGTTATAAAGGGAAGAGATTCTAGACCTTGTTAAAATGACATATAATGCGAGATTGTTATGTTGAGTATTATAGCCATGTGGTTTGTGAACACATGGATAATTATAGTTCATCCTGATGGTTCATTAATTTAGCTATCTGACGAATAGTTACATGATATATTTGTACTGTCACTGGAACCAAGTCATGTAGTTGGTTACTAGATGCCAATCGCCTTGAGCGCGAGGTAGTCTATTGTACAATCCGACATAAGCTATAACGTAACGTTTTATCTAGGAATCACAGACAGCATGCGGTGAAACCATATAATTGAAGGATGTAGGGGGTAGCTTACATAATTATGGAGTTGCACGTTGATTTTTGGTGCAACGTCCAAATAGGTAAATGCATGCAAAGCATTTCATTGGTGAGAAGAAAAATATTAAAACACGCACGGCACACATAATTGTTTAACATAAAGAGGTTTAAGGAATAATCCTTGTTGTAATATTAAAGAAGTCACATTGTATGACTGTTATGTTAATGTAAAGTTGTTTTGAAGTCGTAGGTGCATCAGCGCACTAGTATATCCTTGTGAAGTTCACAGAAGGGTAAAGCATTATGGCTAGTTATGACTTTGTTGTGATTTCATATTTGTTTATTTATGGATTGTGGAAGTAAAAATTTTGTTTGCTTTTATTTTATGTTTTTTTTGGGTATTGTTTTGTGTTTGAAGCCATGATTTATTTTAATGAATTAAAGTTTTAGAATAGAGTTGTGCCTTATCATTGTAGAGTTGATACCTTTTAGCCTCAAATCCAAAATATGCACTGCAAAATTGGGGTTACCGTACACGCCTGAGAGCTGATGCTAGTTGGAGGCGGATGCATATTATCCAACGAGATTACTCACATGGGTACAATAGTAAATAGTGCCTTTTTATTTGTGTTTGTGTTTGGTGTTTTTGTGTTGATTATACCTGTAAATATTATTGTTAATTTTTATACAGTGAAACTTAGCTAATTCGTACTTCTATAATTAGAAATCGTCTTTAATTCGATTTTTTTGCTTGGTCCCTAGCATTTTGTTTGTAAACAATGAAAGATCGTGGATAATTCGAAGATTTTTTTCGTTATTTCGAACTCTTTACGTCAACGGTAGAGCACAGTATTGTATAGTTTCGTATAATTTCTAAACATTATTGTCGAGGCAGTGTGATGGTCGGGAGGAAATAGTGACTGTTCCTATCTCGTATGCGGGGTAACGTTCTCGCTTGCTGAGCCCAAGGTTGCAGGTTCGAAACCTGGCGCAGTCAGCTGGCATTTGAGGGTGCGCAAATGTGAGGGAGCCGTGTCAGTACATTTACTGGCACGTTAAAGATCCCCTTCGGGGCAAAATTCCGGCATCCCGGTGTCTCTAAAAGCCAGGGGCGTAAAACCAATAACATTATTATTATTATCTCGTATGAAGAATTTGTTAATGTTGCAGTGTGTGGCGAGCTTAGTGACGCGGACATAATCACCGAGGTAATCAGTAACGCCAACCAAGGTACAGGTGACGCATCTGAAGGCAAGGACGTTGATTCTTTTGAGGATCAGGAACGACCGATTCCCAGTGCGGCAGAAGCATCCAATTAGGCCTACGTACAATAACTCAGAGTATTTTTTTGAAAATCAACTCAACGGATGTGATTCTATTTTACAGTCACTAAATGACGTAGATTGGTTGGTTCCTCACTTTAGGGGCTGCGACAACGTGGTCATGTAGCTCCGAGTACATTGGGTGTGTGTAGAATCTGTCTGATAACCGGTGTTAATTGTGATGGCTGTATTAGTGTGTGTTTTCTGTTTGTAATTCATGTAAGGACTGCAGACTATAATTTCAAGTAGTTCCTACTTTCCCTACCAAATTCTACCGTCCACGACACCTAGCTGTGAACTTGGCTATTACTAGAAGCCATCGCAACCAGCGCCTGATGACGAACGTTGGAACTCAACAGCATTATCAAACCTAACCTACAAATGTTGCTTCACACAAATTTAGTTAGTGGAAGGTTCTTTTACATGCCATAAATCTATGACATGGGCCCACCGGCTTTACCTCCCCTCCAAAGAAAGGCACACTGGGGGATTTTTAACGCTCTTAAAAAATCCGACGACTTCGGCCGGGTTTAACCCGCGATCATGGGCATAAAACTCAGCATGCTACCAACTACGCCACCGAAGCCGTCAGATGTAGATTCATATACAGTATTACTCGTGAGAGAATTACATCCAGAAGGCAACCTACTATCTCGGACTAATTTGACAAAGAGTAAATGATATTGATGTAGGCCTACATACTAAGAGCATATAAAATATAGCCTATAGCTTTTTGTTAATTCTTAAATGTTGTGTAATTTTTTGGTGCAACACAGGCATAACTAGAATTCTGTACTTTTTCAGCTTTTACTTCAATATAGGGTTGGAAAATATTCTTTGTCGATTGATTAAATCGGCACTAGGCTACTCTATCGTTTTTCTTGGCAACGCGAGACTACATAATTCGTTGTGCCAGTTTCCAAAAATATCGCGATTACATCAAGAACATTGATACTTCTGAATTGCATTGGTGTCTGTTACACTCATCTCAGGGTATGTAATAAATCCCCAATTCAATGTGCCATCAAATACATTACTTTATTTAAATAATACAAAGTTTAGTGAATATCTTTCAATTTTTAAATGCAGTTTTCCACAAGTATATTTTGAGTTATGTCACATGTTGTAACTGAAATGCCAACGTCATAAGTGCGGCGCATTTTGTAGGTATTCATTGAATCTGTTATAGGCCTAACAGTTATGAAAAAAAGAGGACAAAGTCACTTCTGGTGCCTCGGTGCAATTGTGGTATACATCGAGAATGCTACCACAAATTGGAACATTTCTCGAGGGCTGTGAGTGTCGGTAGAATATCTGATGGTGGCATGGAGTAGTATTCAAGTGAAATCAGAACTGATGCCGAGTGCTGTATATAACTTTCTATCCCTTTGTGTTGGTAAGGGAACTGATTTTTGAAATCTCCATAAATGTTAACGTGTTTTGTAGCCTATACAACAAATGTATCAATTAGATATTAAGACGAAAGAAGGTATTAAGACGAGTGGGAGAGGAGAGATGTTTCTGGCGACTGCAAATGAAGATAAGTGATTGGTTGGTAGGACACATAGCCTACTATGACACCCAGGAATAGCAATCTTAGTTATTGAAGGAAGGATCGAGGACAAGAACTGTAGGGGTAGACCAAGGTTAGAATATGTTAAACAGATTGCCTCGGATGTACGGTGTGGTTGCTATGTAGAGATGAAACGATTAGCTCAGGAGAACGGAGCAGGGGGAGGGGGCTGCATCAAACCAGTCAAAAGATTGAAGACTCAAACAACAACAATTATTTAGATTTTTTCCTCGTTTGTTATGTGGAACTGGGGACAAGTATTTTTTAGCCTATTTTCAATTTTGAAAAAAATAGGCTTATGAGATCACCTTTTGTCCGTGTGTGTGTGTGCGTGTGTGTGTGTGTGTGTGTGGTGTGTGTGTGTGTGTCCCTAATAAAATCTAAACGGCTGGAGCGATTTCAATGAAACTCGGTAAGTTCATAGCACTACTCACGGCGACCTCGACCGTGCCCTTCAAATTATGTTACGTCTCACCAATCCAACATGGCGGCTGTGCGAAATATTTCACTAGCATTCGATATCTCCGAAACTATTACCGATATCGCCCTGAAATTGTGTACGGTGATAAAGGGCACTACTAAAAGTTCACCTATGAGACTTTCAAAAACCTGATGACTACAAAACCAACATGGTGGCCAAGCGAATTTGAGACTTTTAAATAGACTTTTCTCGCGATTTAACTATCCAAACGTAATGAAACTTGGTCCAGCAAATATTTATACACATTTCAATGCACTGGAGTCTAATTTAGTTCAATTGTTTACATAACCTCAAAATGGCGGCTGTGTGAAATATTTCACTGACATTCTATATCTCCGAAACTATTACAGATATCACCCTGCAATTTTGTACGGTGATAAAGGGTACTGATGCACGTTTACCTAAGTATATTTCATAAACCTGTCAAGTACAAAACGAACATGGCGACCAAGCGAATGTGAAATATTTTAATAGACTTTTCTCGTGAGGTAACTCTCTGAGCGCAGTGAAATGTGGTACAGTAAAGGATTTTGCAGATTGTAATGCACTGCCATCTCATTTAATTCAATTGTTTACATAACCTCAAGATGGAGGCTGTGTGAAATTTTAAAATTAAGTTTTTATTTCTTGTGTCGTAATCATGCGATCGAAGTGAAAGTTTGAATAATGAACCTAGGCAATAATTGTCCTTGAATGGGACATAACTCTATGGCCTATACATATAACAATCCTCAATGGCGACCTCCCGAAATATTTAGACGGTTCTCAATATCTATGAATCTTTCACAGCAACCAAACTGATTTTTTTAATGTTCATAGAGACTATGAACATATGTTCACCTATAGGACTTTCAGTAACCTGGTGAGCACAAATCCAACATGGCGGCGACGCGAAGTATAAATATTTAAATGTACGTTTCTCGCGAATTAACTATCCGAGTGCCGTGAAACGTTGCACGTTATATGCTTATACAAGTGTTGATCCACTGGCATCTAATTTATTTCGATTGTTTGCATAATCACAAGATGGCTGCTGTGCGTAATTTTAAAACCTCGTTTTTACTTCTTGTGTTCTAATCATGCGATTGAATTTTGAATACCACACGTACACAATAATCTTAATGTAATAGTACAAAAATAAAAATCCAACCTGGCGACCATCTGAGATATTTAGACGGTTCTCAATATCTACGAATATGTTACAGCAATTAAACTGAAATTTTGTATGTTTATAGAGGCAATTAAAATGAGCAGGATATATGAAAATAGGCTGTTTAGTTCTTCACGGAACTACTTGTTTTTAATTTAATTTTGCTTTTTATCAAGTGTAACTTGCCAGGTATGTCTGTTATTATTTAATAATTACACAAAACATGTAATTTAAACCTTTTTGTGTAAAATGACATACAGCATGACATACGTCTTAACATGAATAAGGGCGTTTAAATATTTCGTGGAAATATGCTTGCGTAGCATCGCTAAATTGACTGGCATTTCAGGAAATATAGCTGGCACTTTCAGGTGGTTGTAAGTTTAGGGACGCCGTCTTTGAAAATCGTCCCTTTTACTTGCCCCAACTCAACACTCTTCCCCCAAACTTTCCAATGGCTCACAGCTAATTTAGCTTGTACACGCCTGAGCCGTCACCACAACCTACTGGGTGCAATCTTGTCGGTCAAAGATGTTACTACGTATAGAACGAAGTATGGTGGCATAAAATATATTGCAGTACTTCTGTAAGCCGACAAAGGTAAGGGTACAATGAGGGCAGTGGTCTCAACAAGCCCACGGTTTAAAAATAAAACTTTCAAAGCTGGAACGACAAGTAATAACAAGATACTGGCGGTAGGGTGACCATATAATCATAAAACGGAAGAACACGACAATGGGTGGCGGATAATAAAGGTAAGAGGCCAGCCTTCTCGGAACAAAGTGCTTGCAGCAGAAACCAGTTTACTATTTGCTTACCTGGTTCATTCCAGGCTAGTAAGTTAGCACTTTCTTACTATTTTGGCACAAGAATCGCGTCAAGACAATAATGTTCAAGAAATATTCCTGTAGGAATTGAGAGGAAACGTCGCTCTGCAATGCAGAGGTTGAATAAACGACTGAATGCATGGACTAGGCCAGAAGGTTATCGAGCACCTCTCAGCGTATTGGATCGGGGTACACTCAGCCTCGTGAGGCAAAACTGAGAAGAGGTGGGTTCGATTCCCACCTTAGCCATCCTGGAAATGGCTTCCCGTAGTTTCCCACTTTCTATTCCAGGCAATTGCCTGAATACTTCCTAAATTAAGGCCACGGTCGCCTCCTTCCCCATCCTCACCTGATTACAAATAGACACCCAATTACAAGCATCATAATAGCACATGTTATCCGACATAATTCCACTCGCACCCATGTACACGGGGCTGAATGACCACGATGACAAAGTCTCTCAAATAAAAAACAACAGCGCATTTAACGCATTAAGCTTCAGACAACCTCATTTTCTTATCTCAAGCACTAGGCCTACGGCATTCAAAATTGTAAGGAAAACCATTTCTTTTAATATTTATTTCTAAAGTTCAGTCATAGCAAAATATTGTTCTTTGTAAACAGTTAAAAGGATGTCTTACTTAATATTCTTAATTGAATTTTTAGCTGAAAATGGCTTCATTGTCAAACCGAAATATGAAGCCTACTATCTCTATGTTGTACATAAATAGATAACTAACATTTTCATATAATCAGTATTGATTGGCGTCCTTCTGGCAGATTTTGTGAACCCCAGAGAGTGTCCTTGCTGCCTAATTGAGAGTAATGAATTCATTTGTTTTTCTGTTACCAAGATTTCATGTACAGGGAAATGTCTTAATATGGACGGGAGTAGTAAAATACCGTGCAGTTCGAAAAATCATCACCACGGCTAAGAATTATAGGCCTATCTATTTACATATTTCATTTTTTAAAATATAAGTTACATCGCGTTGAGCCTATATGGACTGGCGTGGTAGCAACCAACTTCTCTTTAGTGTCTAGATCTTGTTCTTGTTTCGGCTTAGACTTCCTGCCAGTATCGTCTGACCCCAGCGACGAGTGCCTGTTTATGTTCTTCGGACAAAGGTCCTCTCTGTCTTCCGGAAGTTGATACCATTTTAACACCTTGGCTGTTGTTCACCAATCTTCTAAATGTGTTCCTGTCAGGAATTTCTCGGTCTAGAATACATATTTCATTATTACACAGATCTCCATCGATTATGTTGTCCTTTATTCAAATTAAAGAAAATTATTTGATATATTTTTAGTGATTTTAATGCAATTTCTTTCTTTCTTTCTTCGGCTTTTCCCAATTAATTGGGGTTGCCGGAGCCAACCAGGCTCATTTTGGCTTTTGCCGGGGATTTAAGGCCGGATGCCCTTTCTGACTCCACGTGATTTTTCAGGTGAAAATTCCAGCCCGCTGTCACTGGGATTCGAACCCCGGCCGTCCAGGTGAAAGGCGAGCAGCTAAGCCACTACGCCATCACGTTCCCCAGTGATTTTAATGCAATATTTGTATATATTTTATTCTTAGCTCTGGCTCAGTCTGATATGAAATGGATAAGTAAATGTAATTAATGTAGCGAACATAGATTCATCAAGAAAACACGCCATTCAATGCAATATCCTGCCTTGCGTTGCTGTGGCTATGCTGTGGAATGTAAAGAAAGGAAGAATTCGATGGTTTTCACATGAAATCAGTGGATTGACTACATTCTTTGTTTGCCCGTTTTCTGCATAAATATAGAGATCAGATGGTTTACCGACTCTGGAACATGCGACATATTATTGCCCATGAGAGAAACAATCGTTTTCTAAATTCACTAATATTGAATAGCTTTTTGATATTAAGAGGACTTTCTTCAGATAGACTTCATTTGGTTGACTAGAAATGATCACAAAACTGATAATTAGATCATTCATATGTCCCTTTATCGATCTAGTATTGTAAACTATGACGTCAATTCACCAGCTGATGAATTGCATGCCTGCTTAAAATATTCAACATGATGTTCTGTGATTGTGGGTCGGGACTGGCGGCCTATGTTTGAACGTTGACGAAGCATGAAGACTTGAAGATATGAACTTCATTCAGATATTGCAATTGTGTATGTCTTATCTTGGCGTTGTTGAGGTGATTGTGTTGCTCTTCTTCTTTTCGATTCAACTCATGAAACTTTTTATTGCATGTATTCTCCTCAATTTTGCCTCACAAGGCTGTGTTCCTCATTTCAACAATCAGACCAGAAAATAAATTTCTAGGTAGGACCGGGAATTGAACCCGGACCTCAAAGTTGACAGGATTGTATTATTTTAAGATTTTGTTGATGTTTACATTAAAATTTGTGGGCATCAGTCCCGTTTACATACCATTTATGAGCTAAAGCTATCTGATAATCAGCTGGTGTGTAGCCTATATTTCGTAAGTGGGATGGATTCTCAAGGCAACGACTAAAGTCCTAAGAACCATCATATGGGCAAATACCTGGAGTTGAAATAAATAAATAAATTAATTAATAAATTGTCGCCTTCGTAGCGTAGCGGTCAGCATGCTTAGCTGCCGCCCCGGAGGTCCTGGGTTCGATTCCCGGCTCTGCCACGAAATTTGAAAAGTGGTATGAGGACTGGAACGGGGTCTACTCAGCCTCGGGTGGTCCAAATGAGTAGAGGGGGTTCGATTCCCACCTCAGCCATCCTCGAAGTGGTTTTCCGTGGTTTCCCACTTCGTCTTCGGGCAAATGCCGGGATGGTACCTACTGTAAGGCCACGGCCGCCTCCTTCCCTCTTCCTAGCCTATCCATCCCAATCTTCCATCCCTTCCCATCCCTCATGAGGCCCCTGTTCACTTTGCAGGTGAGGCCGCCTGGGCGAAGTGCCGATCACACCTCCCCAGTTGTATCCAACACGACCAGACGTTCCAAGCTCCAGGACACTGCCCATAGAGGCGGTAGTGGTGAGTTCCCTCGCTGAGTCCGTGGGAACCACCAACCTAGAGGGTAAATTGACTAAATAAAAAAAACGGTAATAAAATAAATTTGAATGCTTTGCAGTCGGTCAACACGATTGCACCCAAGTTGTAATGGGTGTTATTCCCTACACCTGAAAACAAAAATACATGAGATTAATAAATAAGTAAATAAATAATTTTATTTTGTGGTAAACTTCTAGCCTAGTGGATTCGATCCCCGAGTTCGATTTTTGGCTCTGCAAAAGAACTTTAATTTAGGCCAGAGTATGGAGCGGGGTAAAACGTGAGGTAAAACTAAGGAGTGGTGGGTTCGATTCTTACTTCAGGCATCCTAGAATTAGTTTATATAATGGTTCCTACTTTTACTTCTTGCAAATGCCACGATGGTTAATTTCATGGCCGCCTCCTTCAATCTTAGCTTGAATTTCAAATGCACACACTACTACAGACATCACTATAACACGAAGCTTGCCACGGTGGGTGAGTGGTTAACGTGTCGGTCTACTAACCCCAGGCTTGCAGGTTCACTCCTGGCCGTGGTAAGTGATTTTTGAAAGGCGTAAAAAATTACGACACGCATGTCATACGATGTTGGCATGTCAAAGAACCCATTTGAATTCAGTAGGCCGTGTTCATAATGGCAAAATTAATCTCGGGAATTTCCGCGAACGCAAAGTTCCACATTTCTCTACTAGAAAGCACTATAGTGTTCAAGGAGCTTAGATATCTAACCTCCTTGACTTTCATACTGCTTCGAGGAACAACGAAATTCGACATGAAAGCTACCCTCTGGGTGTCAAATTACAAAGCTTGCACCCGAGGTCATACGATATTATTATTATT
This sequence comes from Meconema thalassinum, assembly GCA_946902985.2. Classification (NCBI taxonomy): domain Eukaryota; kingdom Metazoa; phylum Arthropoda; class Insecta; order Orthoptera; family Tettigoniidae; genus Meconema; species Meconema thalassinum. The sequence goes on along the minus strand of OX336388.2, from coordinate 2,064,315,574 downwards.
ATTATTATTATTAGTATAACACGATTTATCAGACAAATTGTACATATACCCAAGTTCATGAAGTTGGTGACCACGATGTCCAAATCCCTAATTGAAACATTCATTTTAATTAATTAAGAACAAAATGAATAAATCGTAGATGCAAATGCTGGGATTCAAACCCATATGCCCTTAGAGTGCCTAATGAGTTCCGCCACGGTCAGCGACGTAACGACTCTTTGAATTACACTCTGCACAAGGTTTTCTGCGATGTCTTTTTATGTATTCATTAATAAAACTGTAACTTGCTGGGTGTGAATACCTTGTCAGAGGTATAAAGATATGGAAACGAGATTGCTGAAATGCTACGAAGTAAAATAGAGTAAGTACTCGAATAGATAAAACCGGAATCTTTTCATCTGTCATGTCGACGGATATAGAATTACTAAGAGCATCCTGTAATAGGAGTAGGACAACATTTAATGTTGGGTACTTGACCACTGAAAGAGAGAGAGGCGGCACTCTTCTAACTCAAAACCTGCTGTAGACCCTCTTCCCCTCACTCCGCGACACAGAGTTGGCCGGCTGTCATCCATCAAACAGCACACTCAATGCCTCCATACATCTTGACTCCCCTCCTCTTTTTTGGGGTAGCTACTGATTAAGTCCAATAAGGGGGACAGGCCGGCAAGTTATGGCTGCTCAAGGGAAGGCTGTTGGAGGGGGAAGGGGGGTGGGCAAAGAAGGCGGCGAAGCTCAAAGCCGCGACGGGGCCTGTCATCGTCACTAGCGCCATGGGTGGTAAAAGCTGACAGCCTGCAACGCGGTGGTATTAGTGCTGCGTCATCGAGACGAGCAGGGCTGGAAGTGGTGGTAGTGGTGGGGGAATGTGAGTGGGGAAAGTAGATGGCGCTGCCATCAGTTCTGTCGGGAGCTTAGGTCGTGTGTGGAAGTCTCTCTCAGATCGAGGTTGAACGCTGTCGTGTTGAGTTGATTACTGTGCTTGCGAGAGATCTAGGTGTTTTACGGGAAGTGTTTATCCTTCAGTGAAGCCAAATCTTCTTGTGGAATAACAGGTGTTGCTGTTATTTATTAGTTTCTCAATATAACAGTTCCGTTGAGAGTAGTTTTGTTTTTTTTGAAACTTTTCGAGTGTAGTCTTCTTGACCAAGTGTTATCTTCGTGTACCATTGTGAGCGAGATAGGAGTTCAAGAGTAGTGTGTCCCAAATGGTGGTCTTGGAAGGAGGTGGTATGCTGTCATCCGGGAGCAATCAGTATCTGCAGCCGGATTATCTGTCTCCATTGCCAACTACGGTGAGTTTTCAAAAACAATCTCTTAACTTAAAGTGTGCATTGTTACATCATCTTAGTAGCTTTAGGGGCTCTATTATTTTTCAAATAATTTTATCAAATTATTATCTGCGTTGTCAACTATCAATTCATTGTAGATTTTATGGCGAAGAGAGTTTCATTGGTTTATTTATTTAACATTTACGGTTCTCCTTCACCGTACACGTTCAGCCCACGGATTCGTTCCGTAAAATGCGTAACACTTACGTAAATAATTTGCCTGTCGAACTTTAGAGTGTAAACTTTTGAATATTTCTCTAGATTTTATGCTCAAACTGTGAAGAAGTTTCAGTAAGTTTTTTTTTTAGGTGTCCGTCGCCCGTCTTCGGGAGAACTTGTCGCGCTCGTTATATCATTGTCTATTGCGCGATTTTACGCGTTTGAATCGCCAGTTTATGTAGACTATGCTTGAAATGCATTAGTACTTATTAATCATGTGTGTTAATTCGTTCGATTTATTCTCACTGTTTATCTACCGCTCACCCTTGAAGTAATAGACTTTAATCTAGCGTACGTCCGTGTTAATATCAACGTTTCTGATATTATTTACAGCATTAAAATTGCACTTTTTGAGCAGAAAACTAAGAAATGAGGCACAAAATAATTACCCAGTAAATTTTAATTGTACGCCATCACTCACATTAACGATGGGGTTACAGTGAATTTGAGTGGCCGCAGCATTCGATAGTATTGCCATTTGTTTAGGGTCGGATGGATTTTATTAATTTTACTTTTATTTTAGTCATAAATTAATTTTAGTTGATTTGTGGGGGCCAGTAAGTGTTTTCTTTTCTTCCTGAGATAGGCCTGTGTACAGTTTTGTATTGGTAGCCAAACGTTAGTCGCTTGGTGGTAAGTTATCATATGCCTGTTTTTCTCATCAGGTAGTTTAGGATTCGCATTATTATTATATATTATTAATATTATTATTATTTATTTTATTATAATTTATTAACTTTGGCTTTGTAATCATCCGTTGGCTAAAACCGATAATTGAAATTAACCATCGTTCTATCTTATTTTAGGCCTACTGTTAGTTTATTTTGAAATCCATAAAATCAAAAATTTTGGGAGGCTGTTTTGAGAAGGCTTTTTCTAAATTTCTCCTTTTCAGAATAAATCTCTATGAATTCTTAAAATTTGTAAACCTCTTACCTGGAGGGGCCGCGTTATTATTTTATTGCACGATTAAACCCAGAAAACCATTCAGTTCTGAATTTCGAATCTTCAAAATGGATTCGTTTGTTTTCTGATTTACGAAGTTCGTTATTTATGGTTAGGGGTTGTGTGGTGCAGTGTTTCAACTGCTCGCCTCCCACCAAGGTGGATCCGGGTTCGATTCACGGTTAATATACGGTGAAAATGTCACGTCTGGTGTTTCGAGTTCACGTAAATAGGAGGTCCCGTGGCTTATGATCGTGACTTGAACGGTCATGTAAAACTAAAAGCTTCTTTCACGTATTTCTGCTTAGTTCGCCTCTTCTATGACGGAGCCTGGATATTAAGAACACTAGTAGGTTTGTTTATTGTACTGTAGCTTATCATGATCAGAATTCCTTCTCCTATTTCTATTTAAATTTGCGTGACCTGATGGTTGCTTCCAAGCAATTTGATGAGAACAATTTTTGGGACCGCTGTCCGTGTAGATTACCAGCAGGAAGTCGCTCGTCTTACTGCAGTGTAATTTATGGTAGGTCACAGTCTTCATCTAGTCATACATTCTTACAAGAATAATGATAGAAGTGTAGAGAGGGAAAGAAAAAAGGGAAGTTTGATCTAGGCTATTGTTTTTGAAAACTTTGTTGAACATGAAGAACAGCCAGTTATGTTATGAGAATTACTTAAATAATAATTAATGACTTACCGAATTTTGATAGCCTACTTATCCGTGTTAAACAATTTCCATACTCAACGTAATTTGTCGTGACTGTTATTACTTCTTGTCATTACTCAATCTTCATTTACATTCTTATTTATTTTCGAGTGTGAGTTGCATTGTAATTTGAAAGATCGCAGTGAACATACCGCAACTCTTAAATTAAGACTAATAACTTTGTGGATTAATTTATTTTGTCGCGATGCAAGTTTGTTTCATTTATTTATAATTATTTAATTAACAGAGTTAATAATTTGTGTTGTCGTTTTGGCTACCTTTGACTGTTAAAATAATTATGTGATTAAATTTTCATTGCCGCGGTAACTCTTAATCAATTTTACTTCTAAATTTATTCAAGCAAACTAATAAAATTAGATACAGAATTTAGTTTTTTGAACAAAATAAATATCTGAATCGAATGCGCAACTTTTAGCGAAGGCTGTTTGCTCTCTATTTGCACTTGGCTTACTTTTTGGATACTGCGTCCACACTTCGACTGATAAATTTTATTTCGTGTAGTATTATGATAATTTTTCCTTAAAAAAAATTGACGTAATTTATTTCCCTTGTGCCTTTCAATTTGATATTGTTATACTTTGCTAAGTGGGATGAGGTGATATTTTGAATGGTTTATCGGAATTAACATAAGTGGTGATGTGAACTTTTTTTTTCTGTTCCAGTTGGATGCTAAGAAGAGTCCCCTGGCACTGCTGGCACAAACCTGCAGTCAGATCGGAGCTGACTCGCCCAACTCAAAGCCGCTGATCCCACCTTTGGAGAAGCCGAAGAAGAGTGCTGCGCCGACCGAGAGCTCACCCGCGCCGGAGAAGGCAGACTCGAAGCCCGCCAGAAGCAGTCCGCCAGAGCCGCGCCTTGCCTTTAAGCCGTACGAGACGAACGTGGTAACCAGGAAAGAGGATAGCCGACCTCCATCAAAGTCGGGAAGTATTCATGCAAACGAAGATGATAAGAAGTCAAATTCCCGTGCTCCAAGTCGCAAGTCTGCATCCCCTACCTCCCACACCGCGACCACCCCCGGACCAGGAGATGGCAAATTAGCCTCTGCTCCCAGTGGATCAACAAACGATCGTGGCAAGTCTGTGTCACCTCGAACAAACAGTGGCGCCGAAGGGGCAAGCCCTATAATTCGTTCGGGATTGGAAATTCTTCATGGACATCCCAAAGACTTACCATTGGGCACTTACAAGTCCGGAGCTACGCCCCTGTCTGCTGGACTTACTGGTTTGGGAGCATCTCTCAGTTCATTATGCTCTGGTTGCCCGCCTGGATTGGAACCTACGAATCCTGCGTTCCGTCCACCCTTCGCTGGAGGCCCATTCTCTCACCACCACGCCGCCATGTTGGCTGCTGGATACCCGTCCGCCGCGCCTGGTCCCTATGTGAGTTACGCCCGTGTCAAGACTGCAGGCGGTGGTGAAGCTCTGGTACCCGTGTGCAAGGATCCTTACTGCACAGGGTGTCAATACAGCGCAGCCCACCAACAATTACTACTTGGCGGATCCTGTCCCAGTGGCTGTACCCAATGTGATCACCAGAAGTACGGCCTGGCCCTGTCAGGGCTAATGCAACCAGGTCCTCTTCAACCCCCACCACCCCTGTCGTACTCGCACCAGCTTGGGAGGCCGTACGTGTGCAACTGGATTGCTGGAGACTCGTACTGTGGCAAGCGGTTTTCCACTTCCGATGAACTTCTTCAGCACTTGAGGACCCACACCAGCCTCGCCACCGCAGCGGACAGTGCGGCAGCCGCGGCCGCCAATTCAGCTGCCTCAATGTCGCTTCTCAATCCTCACTCTTTCCTGTCGTCATCAGCAGCTCTTCACCGCGCCGCTGCCGGGTACCCTAACCCTCCCCTTAGCCCCCTCTCTGCCGCCCGATACCACCCTTACTCGAAACCCGGTATGCCTGGATCCCTAGGTGCATCGCCCTTCAGCGCCTTCAACCCTACAGCTCTAGGACCCTATTATTCCCCTTACTCCTTGTACGGTCAAAGAATAGGTGCTGCGGTCCATCCCTGAACCGTGTAAGTCTGCTCTCTTGTCTCCCTCAACTTTGTTTTAATTTAATTCTTATTTTATTTGTCTTGTTATCAAAATTAAATAACCTTTATGCTGCAGTTTTAATGTTGAATCTATATTTTATATGTATTGCTGCTGATTGTAGCTACTCAGAAATTTCGGTGGGAGAATCGCGGTATCTATTTATCAAGAGGTACTACCTAGTATCATTTAAACAATGTGATTGGACTGAATAGAAATGGGTTTCATACCAGGATGCTGCTGTGATATTTAATGATTTACTTTATATATATTATAAAATAATTGGTAGAGTGGCGAGTATCTCAAGGATCGATAAATTATTTTAAAAGTAAACATTGTACGGTACATTAATGGCTTATACAATTAGATTTCGGACATCCATCCAGTTTAAACTTCCATCATGTGGTGTTGTTTATTGTGAAATAGGACAAATATTTTTCCCGTTGTAGGAACTTTACCTTTTCCGTGTGAGGTGTCAGTGTTGTACAACAAAATGATCGAACAATTGTGTCTGACCATTCTGATCGAATTGGCTTTGCTGATGAATCATTATGTGAAAAAGAACTTACATATTATGAGTTTTTTTCCCTCAGTTTTAGTATTGTCTTCTCTTGTCTCACTCTACAAGCAGAATATTCACACTGACCATATATTTTATTTTTTAAAACTGTCCATGGAATCATTTTAGTATGTTAGTGTACATATTTGTAAATAATGTTGAGTTTCCATATTGCTTTAATAAAATGTTGTTTGTAGAATGAATTTTGCTATCTTACATTTCATTTATGATATATTTCCAATCCTCCAAAAGTAGATATCCTGTCATTTTTTTTGGTCATTTTTCAAAACTTATTGAAATTTATCTGGGTGTGGGACAAAGACTTTCATAAAAATTTCTGCTTGTCAGCATTGAAATGCGAAAATAAATTGTCGACTGCAAAATTACTCTGGTTATCATTGGTGGAGGTGGCAAGGATTTGGTTGTTCATGGAATGGATGGTTTGAAACTCCACTTATACCTGCATTCATATTTAATTTAAAAAAAGTACATGGTGGTGGTGATTGGCAGCAAGAAAATTTGCTTCGTATTTTCCAAGCACTGGACAGAAGTTTACAGTCTCTTGGACAGCATCAGTCTTCAGTTGCATAAAGGTAAGGAAGATGGTAAGTTTGGTAAGTATTGGTATTTATTTTCTTATGAAAATGAAGATGGATCTTTTTTTCTCTTTGGAATATCCAGTACATGTTGTATTATTGATCAATTCAATTCATTTTTTTTTTCTTATTAATGCAAAGTCAGATCTCCATTTTTCTGTGGAATTTGTTTTTTACTTTAATATTCTGAGAAGGATAATTCATCTGAAAGGCAATTTTCATTAGTTGGATATTATTAAAATTCCAATTGTAACTCAAAGGTGCTAAACAAATATGACAGTTTGTGCTCTGTGGGCATAGTGACATTCATAATGTCCAATTTTGGAAGTTTTCTTTAGAAAGAAATATACCAACAGTATAACATCATTTGAATTGGTTTGCTCTTTCATGTTTGACCGGGTCACAATCAATTTTCACAAATGAAAACAAAACATAGGCCTTAATAAAATTCATCAAACTATTAAGGTTTCTGTTGGTAGCTCTTACACCAAATAATATTCTTCTACCCAATTATTTACCATTAATATTAGGAAATTAATTAATTAAACATTAAAATTAATTAACTTATCGTCGATGCATATGGTGAAAATGAATGTCGTATCTTGTCATTGTGATAACTGTTTCTCTGTTGATTATTTTGGTGTAAACAAATTTTTATTTTACATAAGAAGGGGTTTCATTTACAATTTACAAGTAGGGCTAAATGTGTGCACTTCAGTATTTTGATTTTCTTTATTCAATGGGTGATGTGACTTAGAACAGCACCCTCCAGCAATGTTTGTGGGGGAAGCTCTTAAATGTGCTTTGGATGATTTTTCATAATAGGTATCCAGGGATTTGTAACTACCGCTTTTCATTACAGGGCTATGTTTGCGAAAAATAACTTCCATTTCAATATACAGTAGACTATAATTACTGCACGAGTAAAATTCCAGAATGTTGACTCCAAATGCAATAGGTTTTCAAAGATTTCTTCTCCGCCTTTCACTCAGGCCCTGGGATTATTTCGCGCATTTATAACTGAGTGCATAGTGGCTAGCATTCTCGGCTGTCACCGCTGAGGCCCGGGTTCGATTCCAGCCTCTGCCAAGAAATGTATTTCTGGTCGTAGGGCTGGAACGGGGTAGGCCTACACTCAGCCTCGTGAGGTAAAACTGAGAAGAGGCGGGTTAGTATCCTACCTCAGGCATCCTGGAAGTGGTTTTCCCAATTCTACTCCAAACAAATTAATGCTGGGGTATTACCGAACTTAAGACCACGGCCATCACAATAACCTAGGTTATCACGAATTCCACGATGTCGCAGCCCCTAAAATAAGCAACTGAGTGGTCTGTTGATCAATTTATTAAAATTGTAAGAAACAAATGTTAGCAAACAAACCCAAGATCATTGTCATTATATGAGTATTTGTAAATTGCTATTTCTCAAATAATTATTGACTAGTCTGCTCTTGTCTGTCCAGACACACTGCGAGTATGGAAAGAAAACATGGGGGTTAGGCTACATTATTATAAAGTATTCAGCAAACTGCCTAGGAAATTATTGCATATTGTAGAGATGATTTTATTAAAATTAAACTACACTGCATTTAAATATTTTGATAGATTGTTATCGTAATTATGTTCCTGAAATAAGCTGTTCTTGAAGGCCTACTTCCTGTATGTTTGTCTATGTTTAGCTTCGTAACCTTACTTCCCATCTTGTTTTATTTTCATTGATTTCTACATACGCGGTAAGATAAAATCTTTTTTTGTGGCATAGGCCTATAGTTTCTGTAGGTGTGTGACAGCTTGTGCCTACCGTGAAATGCATTTGGCAAATAATCTGTTCATACTTGTAACTACGAGCCACTACCCGTTTTTGACTTGTTCTCAAATGGAAAGCCAAAGAAAAAAAAATAGTAGGCCTGTATAATATTTATCCAGCTGGTTAGTAAAACCACCTAGATCTGGACGAGTCGAGAATCAATTGTTAAAATGCCATTGTCGGACCAGTGGAGTTTTCTACCTAATTTCGTCTTCGCTTTGTGTGTGACACGGTTGGTGAGGCTCTCGCTTTTTTGTGCCAAAGGTTGTGTGATGTAATACCAGAACAATTGGTCATTCGATGGGACTAAATCTCCGACACCCAAGTCTAGATTTACTGGAACGTTAGAATATCCCTGTGGGGCGAAATCTCGCATCCCGACTTCGTTGGAAACACAACAGTTAGGCTATTATTATAACGATCATCTTGTGGAGGTAAATCTACATCTTTTTCCCAAATAGACAAACTACCCGCATACTGAGTGCCTATATCTTTATTGCATTGTGGGATGCTGTTTGATTTAGGGGCTTGGACATAGCGGTCGTCAGCCTCATGCATATGGGTGTATATAGAATTTGTGCAATAATCTGTTTTATTGTGTAATGTATTAAACAAGGAAATATACACCTATGTGGAGAACATAATTCACACCATGCGCAAACGACGAATGCCATTTTTTTTGGCATTTAAATAGAATGAATAATGACAGGCTAACAAAACAAATTTTTAATAAAATTCAAGTTCAACCAGCGTGGTTTACACGTACATTAGAGGATCTTAAGGAAGCCGACATTGACATTACAGATACATATAGGCTAAGATGAATTTATTTCGGGACAAAATTCAAGAAGTGATCTTCAGGGAGGAACAAGAAAGACAACGAAAGCAGCGACGTGACATTTAACAGCTCCGAAAGCAGAGATTAGAGAGGATGAAGCGAATGTGGGCAGAGAGAATAAAGACATGTGGCAAGATTTGAAGTATTGATTTTACGTGCTCTGTAATAGTGTTATTCGATTATAAATAAATAAAAAAAGTATTAAACATTTAACATAGCTTTGGGAAGAACGTGGCTTTACGTTAGCAACCTCTTAGCGTTTGTCTCACGAGTACACTGTAATATTGTACCCAGGTCCTACCTCCACATCAGAATTTCTCGGTTATCTAACCAAGGACCTTAGGTTCCAGAATCTCAGTATTTACCCCGCGATTACAGAAGGCGGGCAAGTAGGCCTAATTTAATATGGACTTGCGAAACCTTCAGTGTTCTTGCCCGCTATTTACACGCAGCGCAACCTATAATCGGCTGAGCGAGTGTACTGTATGATCATTTATCATTGGCTTTGAACAAATTCCACTCGATTGGAAGTATTGATCTGTCCGAACGAATAGAAAAGTTAAGCCTGTTTATTTGATAACATATTTTTTGTTTGTTTTTTTATTGCGTGGGCGATAACGTCTCCTTGTGACAGCTGATCAGCGTTCGTGACAGCTCTCCCTGTCACTGCTGTCAGCTGATGTGGCTGTCGTTTCGATCCACGCCGCCATGGCAATGTCATTAGTGCTGTCCCAACTTGTCCATTTGTGACATAAACATGATAACTAGGAGACGAGGGGAAAAAATTAAAACAACGCGACGCGGGCAGGGTGTGTTGCTGTGCCATGTATAATTTTATAGGGTGGGACAATGTTTAGTATCAACTAGACGTCAACCCTGCGGCGTAGCCGTGTGCTTTAAATCGTCGCCACAGGGACCTGCATCAAGTAATGAGATCGGAGTTTCAGAAATAGTCCAACATTTCCCTTTTTATTGGAAGTTTGCAACATACGAGCACAAAAGTGAAATGTATAACCTACTTTTTTCATTTTTCAAAAATGAGGGGGAAAAGTAGACTTATGAGATCGATTCGGGCAAATGTGCATCTGTCTGTGTCTTCCCCTCCCCCCCCCCTATCAACTCCTAAATGGCTGCAGCTATCGAGCCAAATTTGGTATGAGTAAAGATCTACAGTATACCTGAATATCTCACGGCCATATTTGAAAATGACGCCAGTTTTACCAACTGCTGAAAAATCACAATTGAAATTTGAGCTCTATGTTGGATATCTTAGAAGTTATGCATGCGAACTATCCCAAAATTGGCGCACACGTAGATAATAACATTCCAGATTTTCAGGAGCCCTTGCATGACACTGTTGTCAACATGATTCTAAGCACGCTGATAGGTCAAATTTTGAAATGCATATAACATCTCTACTATTAATTGGATTTCAACGAAATTTCGTATGTTCTATGTGTATCATAACAGATGTGGCCGTGGGTTAAAAACTGTTAATAAATGCTCACCCTATGTTTTTATATCAGAAAGTATGCAAACCAACAACTCTAAACTTTGCAGACGTATAGTACCTATCATTGTAGATTAATTTGGAGTAACTAATGTATGTCACTGTTGCCAACATGATTCTAAGCATGCTGATAAGATCAATTTTCAAATGCATGTAACTTCTATACTAACAATTGGATTTCAACCAAATTTCGTATGTGCTATGTGTACCGCAACAGTTATGACTATGATTATTCTTACGAGCAACCAGGGCTGCCAACTGTTAAAAAATGCTCTATTTTTAGATGTAATTACTCCTCATAAGTGTTATATTCTAAAAAGGTTTAAAAAAAATTACTTTAGTTTAATTTCGCCAAATGGCAATGTTCATGAAAGTGCTGTTAAACTTATGCAATTTTAAAATGAAAATTCAAAATAACATATACTTTCTAAAATCCTGTGTCAAAGCAAGGAGAGAGTCTTGAAGAACATTCCTGAAAATATTCGATTAACTTAGTATCCTGTTAATAGTTTCTGAGAAATAGGAAAATAAAAAACTGGTAATTGGCTTGGGCAATATGGGACTTTCCGGACTCCCTTTTAAGTATTTCACCGCCAACGTCATTCGGTGCTCACATACCCTATACCTATAGTCTACCACCAAGGCCTGATCTGTACTTTTACCTGCACTGACCCGTCCTGAAAAGAAAAAAAAGTACATGGCCATTGGCTGCATTAATAAAATTATTAAATTACAAGCAATTACTTACATATTATTTATGTTATTTGGATGGGACTTTTTGATATGAAGGCAAAATTTGAGGCATTGTATTAATGTATATTTTTTTAAAATTCAAATGAAGCGTTAAATAAAAATGTACTTAGTTTGAAAAATGATTTCCATGATCAAAATTCATTGAGAAAGATATATATTTATAAGTCGAAAACTGCAGTCAAGTATTGTTTGTAACAGCACATATATAGGCTACATTAGAGTTACAATATTTTTTTATTATTATTCTACTGCATTGGCTCATCAGCTGACGTCAGGCAATAACTCCCGCAAACTACTGCAATTAAATCGGTTACTACAATGTCATCCGTGACACCAACTTAAAAGCCTTCTTGTATATAGTCTTATTTAAGACAATATAAGACCAAAACATTATGAACTATTAATACGATTCAATCACCAGGAAAAATGTGTTTTCGGAACTTCCGAATAATCGGACGTTGGCAGTTAAAGGGTTAAGTGACGATCATCTTTGAAAGCTTTCGCTTTTCCCTGATGTCACTGAAGCGACAGTTTTGTCTCAGATAGACCCCAAAGCACTGGCTCCTCTCCCATTCCTCTAGCGAAGAGGTCCTCAAATGGGGGGGGGGGATGGGCGCAGATGGCTCTGATTGAAATATTTATATTTCATACTCTGTAACAAATATTGCTATCCTCATATCCAAGAGCCTATCATAGACAGGATGCTCCCACGACCATTCAAGACTAATAAACTTGTACTTTTGCTGTCAGAGCATGCTCTAGAGCATGAGCCTAATGATCATGTAAATAAATTTAAAAACTATTAGTAGAATTACCTTTCAGCCTTGTCAACACGCGTGTACCCAATTCATTGGATTAAACCCCCCATTTCTGTGAGAAGTGTTTTATTAAGTGTATAAATATTTCATGTATAAGTGTATAAATATTTTAGGCATTAGGAAAACTAATTGTTACTCCCCACCCAAGGTTATTGGACACACTTGTGTTGACCGTTTGAAAAGCTTCTTTTAATAGATTACTTAGGCAACACTGAAAGTGGCTTCCAATATTTCAATAAGAACAAAAGACACAACATAGAGTAAAGAAATGTAAGTTCTTCCACCTTTATTGGTGATGATCGACGATGGTATTCTTGCAATTAACTTTCACTTCTTTGTATTTCTTAATAGATAGACTATTGTTACGGTTAGGCAAAACCTGGTGGTAACAAGATATTTACTGATATCACAATTTCTCTCCAAAATGTATCTGTGTTCCCTGAATACAATAGCCTATCCATTTTCATCTGGAAAACTTTTAAACTGTTAAGGAAAGTTTCTAAGACTTATTCAGCCAACTCATTCCATGTTTCAATACCCTTGTTCATAAAAATAATTCTTATTTAAATTTGTTTTTTGAATGTTGGGCCTAATTTTGTAAGCGTGATCTTTCCTACCCACATAATCTGGCTCATGCATTCTGTTTCGTAATTCATTCCAGGCTGGCTCCCCTGTGTATGCTTTGTACATCTCCTGGAGTCTTCTTTTATATAATGGAATTCCCATTCCAATTCTTTCATTAGAAGTGGAGACCAATGCTGTGTTTGGACCAGTAGGCTAAGTTAAGCACCGACTGTATAGGCTAAAATAAAATATAAACATCAACATTTTGAAAAACACTGCTAATTAATAGTTTTTCATTGATTAGTATATTTTGCCTATTGATCGCTGAATATTACTTCTGACAAATAGTACCATAATAGTATTTGCTATGTAGGAACATGTCACGACGAGGCTAAAGGAGTATTTACTCGAGTTTAAGCAGTAGCGTCATCAGAGATTACCAGCATTACACTTCACTTGTTGACTAGGTGGTTTTGAGCTAGCTTTGCGATCAGTTGGTTGTTTCTCCTGTCGTAAAGTCTTAATGTTTTACTTGAATTCATGAAGTTATTAAAATTTAACATTAAAACGTGAGTTAAGTGATTAAAATGAAACTATATCTTGTAAATATTAGGAGTTTTTTTTACAATATTTTTATGTTCGACCATGCTGAAATATAAATATTATTTGCCAGAAAACTGCATCCTAAAGAGGCTCATTATAGTTCGCTTCATTATGACACAGATTCTCCACCAATCAGAGCTCAAGATTTTCATTATGACACTGCTGTTTGACCAATCAGGTAAGGATAGCATCGCACCTGTGCGGACTTCCACGGCCTCCTATTTTAAATTTCACTGCGTGGCTAGGAGGTCATGGTCGAATACAAGTTATTCTCAGCGTCCCAGGTGCTCTGTTCAGTAAAAAAACTGGCGGGATCTCGACAGATATTTATGAATATTTATGTTCGAACATAAAATGGAGTTATAATTATCGTCAAACATAAACAGTCGTATGCAACTCGCCTATAATGGTAATTAGGACACTCGTATGCAAGTTATAAAACTCGCTTCGCTCATTTTATAAACATACTTGTGTCTTAATTGTTGCCATTATAGGCTTGTTGCATAATTTATTGTTATTATTAATGCGGTCAATGGTCATTTATTTTATATTCAGGACAGGTCAGTGAAGGATTTTTGAAAGGAAATCAGCCGTTGACCTATTGAATGGAACCGTCACGGCATTTGCCTGGTGGTGGAAATGGGAAACCGAGGAGGGATTTACCCACACTCTCCCGATACCAGCGACGCACGAGCTAGCGCGTTAGCCATCGTCGGCCACCGCGGCCGGTTAAGAATTAGTGAATAACATACTGCCAATTACTTTGGTCTGGGTTCCTCAACATGCTTAGGCCAACCACGTGCATCATAATTATTACTAGAGTCCCGGGGTTGGTTTATTAGTCTAGCCTACAACTAATAGTCTAACATAGTTCATAAAATAAAACATGAAATGAGTTTAAGTACGGTATCTAAAGAAAAGTATTGCTTTGTCTTTCCGTTTAGCGTTATGCAAACGTGTTTTATGCGACTTGTATCATAGTTGCATTTTCTATTTCTCTTGGTATGTAGCCTACAGTACCTAACAAAAGTTTAAGGTAGCATTCTTGGCATTCAGCCCATAGGTCCGGATTCCATTCCCGGCTCCGCCAAGATGTTAATTCTGGTGTGAGGGCTGGAACGGGGTAGCCTACGCCTTGGCCATCCTGGAAGTGGTTTTACGTGGTTTCGAACTTCTACTCCAGGCAAATACTGGAATGGTTCTTAACTTAACGCCACGACCGCCTCCTTCCCAATCCTCACATGAATTACTACACTAATACACTTCTTCGGCCGCCACATTAAAACAGGTTATGAAACAAATTCAACTCATACCCAAGTGTATGGGGCTAAATGACCGCGATGATCAAGCCCCTCAAATGAAACAACAACAAAAGTTTAAGACCTCCAACGAAATACAGTTAATGAACTCCTGATCAGTGGCGAAACTAGGATTTGAGCGGAGACAAATCTGAACTACCGGTAATGTAATTGCAGTTTTGGTTTTGTGTTTGCTGTTTTCTACTATTTTTTTGCTTTGTGTTTGTTTTCTGTTTGTGCTTTTGGATTTTGCTTTTTGTTTTGGGTTTTTAATTTTATGTTTTTTAATAGCCTAGAATTCTCATCAAAGTGCGTTTTTTAAAGAATTATTTGGCTCTGGGGGGGGGGGGATTGATCACCCTAATCACACACCGTAGTTACGCCACTGCTCCTGATCCCATGTTTTTGGTAAGAATTTTTCTGCAAATATTTTGTGGCTAATTCGTAGTCTACTACATCTTATAAAAGACAACCTTTTAAATTCTCGAAGACATGTATTTTTAAACATTCTGAGAACCTACAAAAACACCCCACTTTTTGGTGTGAAGGTCATTCTGTTGACTAAACTACTGCTGGTATATGGTTTCTTTATTTTTTCTTAACACTTGTTCGTAATAACTACAGTATAGTAGTTTTACGTCCCTTTTAACTGCTCCGGCTTTTAGAGTCGCCGGGGTGTCGGAAATTTGCCCCGGAGGGAATCTTTATCGTGCCAGTAAATCTACCAACAAGGCTCCCTCGCATTTGCGCACCCTCAAATGCCAACTGACTGCGCCAGGATTCGATCCTGCAATCTTGGACACAGCAAGCGCAAACATCACCGATGCGCCACACCGTCAGTCTAAATACAGTACTTGTTCAATAGAGTGTATATTGCCGTTAAAGTCGAACGATAAATGTGTAATGATCATCGGCACTATTTGAACTTTCTTAGCCTGCCGTCTTTTGATTGTTTCCAGGAGTTCCAAATATTTAGACACTTCGCATTCGGAATCGCAACATCAATCAAGGCGACTTCTTTTAATGGTTTGTTGAAGATTATTATGTCTGGTCTATTCTGAACCACTGTCGTTTTGGTTCAGTGGGGGAAGTCCGATCCCAATAGTCAGAAATAACAATAAATCAGACAAACCAACCATCATCATCAAAGTTGAATGAAACATCTTGGGCTGGCATTGCCATGGTTACGGTTGGCCATTGGGGCAGATGACCTCGCTGTTCCGCCCATTAAAACAATAACAATACAATACCGGTTTGTCATTCCTTGCTCAGTTTCAAGAACGAGGAGTTTCTTTGGTAAATCTCTGAATCAATTGATTCTAGGACCTTAAAATGTGCTTTTCAGCGTCTCTACGGGACCTGCCGAATATTGTTTCTCACAGCGAGGACATAACATGAGCTGTGAACGATCCTTCTACGACAGTTTCAATATTTTGCTTATCTTATAGCATATTTCATATTGTGCCTTGAGTTAAAATTTGAATTTGACTACACAATTACCTCTACAACCCATCCGAGAAACTCGTGCCATAGTGTAGAGTTTGGCAGTAAATGTGTGTTGTATAAGTAACCAATAAAATCACTTATGAATATTTAAATATACTGTAGCCTATATATTAAACAGCATATCTACACCATTAATCCATTGCTAACGTGGCAAGTGGACAGGCACGCGTGCCAAATACAGTCGGGTAGAAATTTCTATGTTGATGTGGACCTGAGGTGGAGTTACAGTATCATAGGAAGGAGAAAATACACTTGAAGGTTGTAAGAACGTATGTATGGCTAGAAACCTTCATGGGAGGACAGGATTCTACATAATATTCATATGGTAGCAATTAGCATTATAGTAACTTATGACTCGACGTCGATGAGTGCGGGGAAGAATATTAAAATAAGAAATAATACACACTAATTACCCTATAGCAAGAACTTTCGACCCAGCATGCGTAGGCTATGAAGTGTAGACTTAATTGGTTCTTACCTCACATCTCGAAGCATAATTAAGATAATGAAATTGTTATTGTTAATAAGGTATACATTTATTCTTCTTCTTGACGTTTCGGCCAGCTAAGGACTACGTTAATTCAACTGCTCTCTTCCAAGAGCTTTACCACTCGCCCAGTAAAGCCTCATGTGTTCTCTTTCTAGAGCTTTAACACTCGCCCAGTAACGCCTCATGTGTTCTCTTCCTAGAGCTTTAACACTCGCCCAGTAACGTCTCATGTGTCCTCTTCCTAGAGCTTTAACACTCGCCCAGTAACGTCTCATGTGTCCTCTTCCTAGAGCTTTAACACTCGCCCAGTAACGTCTCATGTGTCCTCTTCCTAGAGCTTTAACACTCGCCCAGAAACGCCTCATGTGTTCTCTTCCTAGAGCTTTAACACTCGCCCAGTAACGTCTCATGTGTCCTCTTCCTAGAGCTTTAACACTCGCCCAGTAACGTCTCATGTGTCCTCTTCCTAGAGCTTTAACACTCGCCCAGTAACGTCTCATGTGTCCTCTTCCTAGAGCTTTAACACTCGCCCAGTAAAGCCTCGTGTGTTCTCTTCCTAGAGCTCTAACACTCGCCCAGTAACGTCACATGTGTCCTCTTCCTAGAGCTTTAACACTCGCCCAGTAAAGCCTCGTGTGTTCTCTTCCTAGAGCTCTAACACTCGCCCAGTAACGTCTCATGTGTCCTCTTCCTAGAGCTTTAACACTCGCCCAGTAAAGCCTCGTGTGTTCTCTTCCTAGAGCTCTAACATTCGCCCAGTAACGTCTCATGTGTCCTCTTCCTAGAGCTTTAACACTCGCCCAGTAAAGCCTCGTGTGTTCTCTTCCTAGAGCTCTAACACTCGCCCAGTAACACCTCGTCCGTTCTCTTCCTAGAGCTTTATATTCGCCCAGTAACACCTCGTGTGTTCTCTTCCTCGAGCTTTAACATTCGCCCAGTAAAGCCTCGTGTGTTCTCTTCCTAGAGCTTTAACACTCGCCCAGTAACACCTCGAGTGTTCTCTTCCTCGAGCTTTACATTCGCCCAGTAAAGCCTCGTGTGTTCTCTTCCTAGAGCTTTAACATTCGCCCAGTAAAGCCTCGTGTGTTCTCTTCCTAGAGCTTTACATTCGCCCAGTAACACCTCGCGTGTTCTCTTCCTAGAGCTTTAACATTCGCCCAGTAAAGCCTCGTGTGTTCTCTTCCTAGAGCTTTAACACTCGCCCAGTAACACCTTGTGTGTTCTCTTCCTCGAGCTTTAACACTCGCCCAGTAACACCTCGTGTGTTCTCTTCCTAGAGCTTTACATTCGCCCAGTAACACCTCGTGTGTTCTCTTCCTAGAGCTTTAACATTCGCCCAGTAAAGCCTCGTGTGTTCTCTTCCTAGAGCTTTAACACTCGCCCAGTAACACCTCGTGTGTTCTCTTCCTCGAGCTTTAACACTCGCCCAGTAACACCTCGTGTGTTCTCTTCCTCGAGCTTTACATTCGCCCAGTAAAGCCTCGTGTGTTCTCTTCCTAGAGCTTTACATTCGCCCAGTAACACCTCGTGTGTTCTCTTCCTAGAAATTTAACACTCGCCCAGTAACACCTCGTGTGTTCTCTTCCTCGAGCTTTAACACTCGCCCAGTAACACCTCGTGTGTTCTCTTCCTAGAGCTTTACATTCGCCCAGTAAAGCCTCGTGTGTTCTCTTCCTAGAGCTTTACATTCGCCCAGTAACACCTCGTGTGTTCTCTTCCTAGAGCTTTAACATTCGCCCAGTAAAGCCTCGTGTGTTCTCTTCCTAGAGCTTTAACACTCGCCCAGTAACACCTCGTGTGTTCTCTTCCTCGAGCTTTACATTCGCCCAGTAAAGCCTCGTGTGTTCTCTTCCTAGAGCTTTAACATTCGCCCAGTAACACCTCGTGTGTTCTCTTCCTCGAGCTTTACATTCGCCCAGTAAAGCCTCGTGTGTTCTCTTCCTAGAGCTTTAACACTCGCCCAGTAACACCTCGTGTGTTCTCTTCCTCGAGCTTTAACACTCGCCCAGTAACACCTCGTGTGTTCTCTTCCTCGAGCTTTAACACTCGCCCAGTAAAGCCTCGTGTGTTCTCTTCCTAGAGCTCTAACACTCGCCCAGTAACGTCTCATGTGTCCTCTTCTTAGAGCTTTAACACTCGCCCAGTAACACCTCGTGTGTTCTCTTCCTAGAGCTTTAACACTCGCCCAGTAACACCTCGTGTGTTCTCTTCCTCGAGCTTTACATTCGCCCAGTAAAGCCTCGTGTGTTCTCGATGCTGCTGTTCCCTGGCTTCACTCCACGTCTTGCCTGTTGTTAGTTTAGGCTGTTCCTGGAAACTCAGGTGATCTTTTAGTTTCATCTTAAGGGGCGTACGCATCTCAATATCGTTGTATGTATTTCCCACTTCTTTTTCTACCTCTGTGAACCATGCTTTATTCGTTTTCTTACCCAGAAAGTAAGTAAAGATTTTATATCACAGTCACATTGGGCTCAGTCTTGTTAAATGACCATACAACACAATCCTCCTCGTTCTCATCATGTCAGTGATTTTGGTAACGTGTATGTAGAGTTCATGGTTGTGCCTCCGTCTGTAATCACCGTTTTCCTTGACTGAGCCCAAGATTTTCCGTAAGATCTTTCTTTCTTTCTTTCTTTCTTTCTTTCTTTCTTTCTTTGGTTTCAAGTTTCTCCAAAAGACCCTCTTTGTGCACCGTAAGGCACTCTGCATCATATAAGGCGTCGAATAACTGTGCAGTAATGTTAGAAGCTTGACATTCAGGGATAATGATTTCGTGTTACAGATTTTCTTGGTTAACTGGTATGCAGTTTCCATTATTATTATTATTATTATTATTATTTGATTAGTTATGCTTAACTAAGGAGCGCGTTTGAACTTATTTACCGCAATGTTTCCCCCTTTCTTCCCAATATCTCTTCATACGTTCACTGTGCTTTCATTTGCGTTTATTTGTCCATCCTGTATTCTTCCGTGTAGGTTTCTCGTCAAATTTGTGTCCGTTTATTAAAGTTCTAAATGTTGTTCTATTGTCAATGATCTCTTTGATTCAATTTCTTGTAGGTCTTGTGTTATTTCTACCAGCCAATTGGTGTGGTTTCCCTGAGATAGTGCTAGATAGAAAATTTTTCTTTGTTAGCCTATTGTCATCCATTCTGTGTATGTGACAATAGAATTTCAGTCTCCTTTTTCTTATGACATGTTTTTTTTTCATTACTTTGATAGATTTCTTGTGGCTCCTTTTCCACCCAAACCCAATTATTCATATTTTTGTTCTAAGATTCTTCTCGGGATTTTATCTCTTGTTTCTCAATGTTTCTTATTTAAATTTGTTGTCTGCCCCCATTATCAAAGTACTGTATAATGTGCGTAAAGTGCTTCTGGTTTGACGACAGCATCGAAGTGTCGTAATATTTCGTTGACGAAAGTTTGATGATTGTCAGTCGGTGAACTTGATTGTACCCAAATGAGATGGGTTATTCCCTAATCCTGAAACAAATTTACATGAGATTAATAAATATACTTGGTTGACCAGTTTCGATCGTCATGCGATCATCATCAGATCCATTACACTTAGGCTACAAAAAATTCTGTCTGAAAGTATGGGTGAAAAGTTGCGGTGTTAGTTGAGATCGTTCAACTCGTCAATATTTGTTAGTTACAGTCTATGTGATGTTTTGTTAAAATACTGAAAGTGGTGATTGACCTCCAAACTTGCTTGTTTAGAGTGAATATATGATTGTAGTTAAATTGTCAATTCAGGTTGTAACCTATTGTACAGGCTACTTATCTGATTGAGTCTTGCGTGTCCTGGCGAGAACAGTTGTCCTCATCACTATCTACGCTCAACTTTCTCAACGTTTTCTGCTTCTGTCTGTTTCTGTAATTACATAGGCATACTTTAAAAGATACTTATCGATCTCCACCAGCCAAGGAGGAATTGTTTTCAGACTTCTGAAGTAGGATAACAAACATTACAAATTCTTTTAAATGGCAATCTGAAGATGTGAGTGAGCATAAAAGGTTATCTTTCCTTTTCGGATCACGCTTGATATCTTTTTCGGTGTGGTTATACATTTCTACATTGCTCCGAAGTCTGCAATCACCTCGCCTTGCTCCCCCAGGGGCTCACATCTTGTGGGCGTGGGTTGGCGACCACGGGGCCCCAGCTGAGTCCGGCATTGCTTACACTTGTGCCGGGCTCCTCTCTGTCTTCTTTCCTGTCGACCTCACTTGGTCAACTCTTGTTCTCTTCTGACCCCGACGCTATTAGGGTATCCGAGGCCTAGGGAGTCTCTTCCTTTCCCGCCTTAATTGGCTCTTGTCTCATCTTTTCTGATAACCTCCTTCTGCGATGGGTCAGCCTTCTTTTTATCTTCCTTTTACCTCCTGCCTTGTGCTCTAGGCCCTTAAGGAGGCAGGGTGTATGTAGCCCCACCACTTTTGGTGCACCCTAGGTAATGCTACACCCTCAGGGGCTCACGGCTGGTGAGTTCGGGAGTTGGCGACCCCGAGGGATTCCTGAGCTGGGTCCGTTTTCCCCTTTTGTCCCTTACCTTTGGGGCAGACCCTCTCCTCTTTCACTTTCCTATATGCCTTTCATGGCTCTCCTTCCTTCCAAGTCCCTCAATCCGCCTTCTCCGAGGGTTGAGGGCATTTCTTTTCCTTCTGTCCTTTTATTTGCCTTATTCTCCTTTAGTTTTCCATTTCTTCTTCTAGTATGTAGGTTAGTAGTTAGTTTTAGTTTTAAGTTCGCTTTTCATTTTCATCTTCACGATCACCCAAACCATCAGGGACCGATAACCTAGATGTTAGGCCCCTTAAAACAACAATTATCATCATCATCATCACCTCGCCTTGCGAAAGGACTTGCTACACACCTTCCCGTGGGATTTAAACCCGAATCTCGGACTGTCTTAACTGGTGAGTTTTCTATCTTCATCCAAATGAGTCTTGACAGTGGTGCTAAGCGGCTCAGAAAGAGGTCTTCATATCTTGTCTAAAAGTAAGGTGTCGTGTGCGAACAGATACCTTGAGACTTTCGCGGCTGATTACCCCACCAAATGGTTCGTTGTTGTGTCTGTTTCATACGTTAGCGTGACTGATAACTTGCCACTCCACAATTAGTAGGTTGAGGAAAACAGCGTTTAGTGTAACAAATTATGTAAAATAGATCACCATTGACGTCATGTGCATGATTAAATTTGAGTGGGGAAGGACGCTGGTTGGTTGTGTCCCTGTTCTCTGACTGACTTACTGGTATTTACAGTATTTGCAGGCCTAATGCGAATCAACTGCAAATACAACCCTCAAACGTCAACCCTCCTCCATATTCGGATTTTAAGAGCGTTAAAAACCCCTCAGTATGCCTTCCTTCGGAGGGGAAGTAAAACTAGCGGTCTTATGTCATAGATTTATGGCATGTTAAAGAACCTTCCACTAATTACACCTGTGTGAAGCTAAATTATATATGTTAAGAATGTAGACAACGCTCTTAGGTTCCTACGTTCGTTGCCAAGAGCCGACTGCGGTGACGTCTAGTAGCTAAGTTCTGAACTAGTAGTCGTTGACGGTGGTGTTTGGCGGCAAAAGTAGGAACTATTTGAAAAGTTCAAAGTCTGCAGTCCTTACTTGAATTAAAAAACAGATAACGCACACTAATACAGTCATCACAATGAACACCTGTTATCACACAGATTCTACACACACCCAAAGTGCACAGGGCTACATGACCGCGTTGTCACAGCCCCTAAACTGAGGAACCAACCAACTCCTCCATGTTTTATTCCTTACAACCTGGCACGGTATGATAGAGTGTGATATACTTAGGTCATAAAAGCAGGTGTACTGACGAGGATAAACAGAATCATACAGGATTTTGTACCAGTTATCACTACAGTTTCCTTGCCAGCGAGTGTCGTGTGATACGGGCTTTATACTGTGGAACAAGGACCTTGATCCCTCTCATGTTAGAAGCTGAAAGTAAATTATACATTCTTTTCATTATATTTCCTTTTCTCTTTAAGATCCCCGCACTGTTTTTGTTACTTGGTTCTCCGTGTATCTAAATTCCCTTTAGCGATTTTTTTTAGGTATTTCTAATGTACGTTGCATTTTGTCAGTTTTTTCGATCTAAATTACATCTCGCGGTTGTTTTCATCCTCAATTGCATTTTGTAAAGATTGACAATCTAAATTGCTTTTTAGTAAGTCTTTCAATGTAGGTTTTAGAGCATTTTAGTGAGTATTTTGAATTTCAATTGCATTTTGTAAGTATTTTCAACCAAAACCGCATTTCGCAAGAATTTTAAATCTAAATTGCATTTTGTTTGGTGGGCATTTTGCAAATATTTTGATTCTCAATTGCATTTTGTGGGTATTTTGAATCTAAATTACTTTTTGTCAAGTATTTTAATCTAAATTGCATTTTGTAAGTATTGTCAATCCACATGAGTCGTTTGAATCTACCGTACATTTTGTAAGCATTTTCAATTTCAATTGCATTTTGTAAGTACTGTATTTTGAATTTCAATTGCACTTTGTGAAAAATTTGGATTGGAACTGGGATATTTCAATCTGAATTGATTTGTGTATTTTCAATTTCAATTGCATTTTGTAAGTATTTTGAACCTCAATTGCATTTTGTACGTATTTTCGATCTCATTTGCAATTTGTAAGTATTTTGAATTTCAATTGCATTTTGTTAGTATTTCGACTCTACATTGCATTTTGTCCGTATTTTGAACCTAGTCTACATTTTGTGGGTATTTCTCAATCTATTCTTTTTGTGAATCTTTTCGTTCTATTCCCTTTTGTAAGAACATTTTGTGAGTTGTTTCAATCTGAGTTCCTTTTTGTAAGTGTTTTCCGTCTCACTTAATTTTCGTTCTGGTTTATATTTCATTATCATTTTCGCTATCACCCAGATCATTAGGGGCCGATAACCTAGATGTTAGGCCCCTTAAAACAACAACTATCATCATCATCATAAATTATACACATTTGCCTACAGGAGGCCTATATCTGAGTGTTCCTTCCTCAATTCTCAACCTGAGACTCAATAAATTAGTGTGGTTAATCACAGCGCTTCATATAGAATTAAGTCATCGCTGAGCATAAGAGAAATTGGTTAAAAAATTGTAAATATGCATATCCCTTTCCAATTACATCGTGAAGCCCTGCTGCATGTAATAAATTTCATACCCGTCTTAAGCAAAAACCATTAATATAATGGGTGTACTATATTATATGTGCTCTCTAGTATGGAAACCTATTCTAGGATTTCAATTTCTCAAAACTTGGCCTCACATAAATATCCGGAAAGCATTCTTCTCTTTGCCCAATATCTTCCATCTCCCTTGTGCCTCACGATCCTTTCGCTCTCTCTATTTTACGAATGAAATATGCGGCAATTCCGTTGAATAATACATGGGAGTATATTTCATTCATTTCTCATGCTAACCTACCCTCCCTCCTAAAAATAAAAGAAAGACGGCAGAAGTTCAGCTCACTCTGTCTTTCACTTTTGGCTTTAGCAAGGACTCTTCTCTTCGTTGTTTTTTTCTAAGTTCTCTTTCTTTCTTTAGCCCATTTATAAAGCCGGCGAAAACGAATTGATGGCCATGTTTTGCCAACATTTATGGTTTGCTTCATAAGATGTAGAAATTCTTGTGGTAGTCACTGGTTGTTGCCAAGCAAGACAAAGGAAGTGGTTCGTATGTTGTGTGGTTGCTCGTAGGTTATCTGTACAGTGGAACCATGGTCTCCTATTGCTGCTTTTCGTCTCGCTATCAGCTGCGAGCGTGTGTGTCTTTTCCCCCACCCGTTTCCCCTCCACCCACTCACTCCCTCGCTACCAAACAGCCACCAGTCACTAAATTTCGCCCCCGTTTTCAACCCGGGCGTTCGTCTGTAATCTAAACATATGGAGCCGTCACGGAGAATATATCGTGTGATAAATAGCGTGAGTCGTCCCCCTGACTGTGGATGGGGCAGGAAATATGGTGGTAATTTAACAAGACATCTCCTAGGGGACATTGTACACCCATTGCTTGAGCTACACCACATGTAATAACATACTATTTACGTGGGCGGCTTCGGTGGCGTAGTTGGTAGCATGCTGAGCTTCTATGCCCAAGATAGCGGGTTCAAACCCGGCCGAAGCCGTCGGATTTTTTAAGAGCGTTAAAAATCCCTCAGTATGCCTTCCTTCGGAGGGGAAGTAAAGCCGGCGGTCCCATGTCATAGATGTATGGCATGTTAAAGATCTTTCCACTAATTACACCTGTGTGAAACTAAATTGGATAGGTTAATAATGTAAACAACGCTCTTAGGTTGCTACGTTCGTTGCCAAGAGCCGACTGCGGTGGCGTCTAGTAGCTAGTTCTGAACTAGGCCTAGTAGTCGTTGACGGTGGCGTTTGGCGGCAAAAGTAGGAACTATTTGAAAATTCAAAGTTGCAGTCCCTACTTGAATAAAAAAAAAACAGATACACACACTAATACAGTCATCACAATTAACACCGGTTATCAGACAGATTCTACACACACCCAAAGTACACGGGGCTACATGACCGCGTTGTCGCAGCCCCTAAACTAAGGAACCAACCAACCATACTATTTACGTGTTGTGTTCATATATAATTACAGCACACACGAAGCGTTCTTTTGTCCATTAGCAGTTTCCTGGACTTCTTTTTGCTTTCTATTCATTTCCGGCGTAGCTAGAACCCGTGAGTGTAATTTCTGTTCCAATTGTTACTTCTTTAAGTATCAACTTTAACACGTAACGCGGGTTTAACCACCTCACTATGCTGACAGTCGGAAGCTTTTCTGATTTTAGAGCTCTGTTTTCCGTGACTATCTTAGCTTTTGTTATTCTTGTAGAATCATTTAAGGCAGAGATGCCAATCTATGGCTCTTTCGCTGGTTGAAACTCCGTCCGTCGGAATCGAGACTCTCCTGGGAGTGACTAACGAAGTGGCCAAGGCACGTCGTAGATATTCGTTAGTGGTCGGAACAGTGAGACGTCTTCGATTGTTGCAGCCAGTGTTGCCAATTCTTTGGTAGAGAGTTTCACCAGATCTCAGTTTGAAAACATTAGAAATCACCAGGTTATAAAAAAAAGTAGGAACAAAATCGAAAATTCCCTATTTTATCCAATGCATGACTGTTTTTGAACACGTCAAGCACTGTAACGTAACAAAACAAATTGCTTTTGAAGATTGGGAAAACAACACATCATTTTCATTTTATTTCTGTGCATTGTTCCGCCGTGGAATTTGTTATTTGAAGCTAATTCTTTTCATCGGTGTTGTTTAAGAAACAGAGTTTACTGCAGGATTGGCCTTAAACTTTGCTGCATGAAGAGCCCTTGCTCCACTGTGCAAAGGTCTTCCGGCTAGCCCAAAATTTACCCCTCTACATTCGCAGTAAGAAGAGGTACTCAGTGCCTCAGTGGAGATACAAATCAGTCAGGAACGATCAGCTCGGCCGTGGTCGTGGGTACGAGTCCTGCATCGGTCAGGCATTTCATTTCTCTACCTTCCATCTAAATAGGGGCAGATGACCTCGTAGTTTCTCCCCTTAAAACAACAAAAACTAACTTGCATCTGAATAGTTCGTATTTTCTGTACAATACACGATCTAATAGACGTAAGCTTCCATTTCATAAGTCCACCATCTTGAAAGTTCAATTCTGGAATCATTAGGTAATGTATAGCGGCTTCGGTGTCGTAGTTGGTAGCATGCTGAGCTTCTATGCCCAAGGGAAGGGTTCAAACTCGGCCGAAGTCGTCGGATTTTTTAAGAGCGTTAAAATCCCTCAGTATGCCTTCCTTCGTAGGGAAAGTAGAGCCGGCGGCCCCATGCCATAGATTTATGGCATGATAAAGAACCTTCCACTATTATTATTATTAATCGTATGGCATTTACACATCACTTTTGGAACATAAAGAAAAATATAGGCTATATAAGATTTACAAATTTATAGATAAATTATTTACATAGTCCATCGCATTTGCTGTAGCATGCAAAAAGTCCAATCAGTTACCACAAAATAAGTTCTGAGGACACTCTTCGACTATATGTCTGATTGTCTGACGCGGGTATCCAAAGGTGCACTCAGGAGAGGCGATCTTTCCCCATTTGTGAAAATGATTAGCACATCTCCCATGGTTGGTACGTATCCTATCCAGAGTACACCATGTCCTACGGGGCAAATCAAGTTCCCATGCTTTGTTGTTGCTTTGGAGAAAACTATGTAGCTCTGGCGGAGTGTTATTATACCATTCTTGTGCCCAGGCTTCGTGAAGATTGAAGTTATGGTTTGCCGGGTTGATTGCTGTTCTGATTGCAGGATGTATGGAGCGGAGTCTGTTGATTTGGATGGCAGGTATGTCCTCATGGATTTGCAATTGTTGGTTGTTGCTGATTTTGTTATATTCTCTCAGGAGGATATTCTTTATTCTTAGCGTAGGAGGTGGAATACGGCTCAGGACAGGTAGCCAGAAAACAGGCGTGGACCTGATTGTACCAGTAATAATCCACATAGTTTGGTTTAGCTGTACATCTACTATAGCTTCGTGTGGCTACTGTTTAACCAAACAGGGCTGCAATATTCTGCTGCTGAGTATACAAGACCTAGGGCAGTTGAACGAAGGGTAGAAGCAGTGGAACCCCACACAGTTTTTGTAGGATGTTATTTCTTGTTCTCAGTTTGGCTGAAGTCTTTGTTAGATGCTGTTTAAATGACAGCGTTCTGTTAAGTGTAACTCCAAGGTACTTTGGGTATTTGTTTTGGAACAGACGTTTATCTTCCACTAATTACACTTGTGTGAAGCTGAATTATAGGTTATATTTGACTAATGCTCTTAGGTTCCAACGGCCGTCGCCAGGACCCGACTGCGGTGGCATCTAGTAACAAAGTTCAGAACTAGTTGGTTGTTGACGGTGGCGTTTGATAGCAAAAGTTGGAACTACTTGAAACTCGAATGTCTGCAGTCCTTACTTGAATTAAAAACAGATAACACATACTAATACTGCCATCACAATTAACACCGGTTATCGGACAGATTCTACACACACCCAAAGTACACGGGGCTACATGACCGCGTTGTCGCAGCCCCTGAACTAAGGAACCAACCGACCAACGTAGGTAATGTTGTTTAAAATAAGTGAATTGCATGGTGAATGAAGGGCCATAGAAAATCCCACATGCGGAAAGAAAGTACCTTCAGGAAAAGACTTGGCATATTTGAAATAGCACATGTGGTAGAATTAGCAGATTATTTATTACGGGAGATGCATTGTACAAAATGTGCATAGTCAAAGCTCGCCCTGGGCTCATGCCTCTGTTTTAGTTCCTAATAATACGCATCGATACACTCATGAAAGTATAACAGGATGTCCGATAAATCCTACACTGGGTCGATAACCTGGATGTTAGGCTCCTTAAAACAACAAGTATCGCAATCATCAAATCTTATACAAATCCATTTGCATAGGGCTCGTGCCCAAGATGTCTCAAGCCCATGATTTTGAAATCTCACACAGTTGTGAGCACAACTTAGCCCCGAGTTCTTTCGTTATTCACGTCATTGTGTTCAGCGATAAACTAACCGAATTTATAAGTTGTTTCGTTTCAGGGCGTATTTCTTCTATTACACCGGCCATAGTGGCCGTAAGCGCTAACGCGCTACCTCGTGTCTTGCTGGCACCGGGGGAGTGTGAGTTTGAATCCCACCTCGGCTGTCCTGAAAATGGTTTTCGTGGTTTCTCATTTTCACCTCCAGGCAAATGCCGGGACGGTTCCTTTCGTCTATTCCACGACCTATTTCCTTCAAATTCCCTTCCCTGACCCACCCTGAAAAAATATACATGGCCATTGGCTGCATTAATAATTTAAAAATTAAGAATTGAAAAAAGAAACAATTCCGAAAAGTTTGCAGTTCTTCGCAAACTCCCCATCAGAAAATGGTTTGCCTTTCGCGGCTCATAAAATATGTGGAACTCCACACGGCTGAGGGGATCTGACGCGTTGGCCACGCCTTGCCCCACAATCTGCTGGCCAAATGGCTGGACAGCAGTCGCTTGGTAAGCCTTGGCCCTTCATGGGCTGTGGTGCCAAGGGGATTTTCCTGGACTGCAGCTATATTATTCTCGATCTGTTTCGTGAACATTCTTTTCTTTTTTGAGAGGTAATGCATGCTCGTGTGGCCTCCGGAGAGACCGAATGCAGGTCTTTCTAGTTGACGCCCGTGGGCGACCTGCGCGTCGTAATGAGGATGAAGTGATGATGAAGATGTCACATACACCCAGTCCCCGAGCCACGGGAATTAACCGCAGGAGGTTAAAATCCCTGATGGCTCGGCTGGGAATCGAACCCGGGGCACATTGGGCCAAAGCCTAGCGCGCTAACCATTTAGCCACGGAGCTTGACTTTTGAGCGGTGAGACCTTTCATTCAATTTGAAATCTCTTCCTTCCGTAATGCTCAATCGTATTTATAATAAAGTGCACAGATCTGTGCTTAGAATCATAATGCGACCTGTTGTTGTATTCTTTAAAGACTGAAATAAAACTGTGGAAAGGAATAAATTGGGACTACAGCTCCAAGGTTTTCTGCTATCAACAGCGAAAACTGGGAAATATCTCTCTCCTGTATTATTACAGACGGCCATTTGGCTCCCGGTCTTAAGAGTGTCAACATCTAAATGATGAACATTCATGTTGGCCACAGCTTCTTCACCTGTGGCTGGTATTCAGACACACGCATCACCTTCATATCTTCGGCACTGATATAAAGAAGACTGTGTCTGTCAGCAGCTAACACAGAAAGTGCCATTTCGTGTTCCCTGTGACAATACGATTAATGTAGGCCTATAATGGTTATTTCTCTTTTACATGTATACTGTTTACTTTCTCTGCGTTAGTTTCTTGCACTTGTGTTGTTGTTGTTTGAGTCTCCAGTCTTTTGACTGGTTTGATGCAGCGCTCCACGCCTTCCTGCCCTGAACTAATCGTTTCATCTCTACATAACCGACAGCAGTGGCTAAGCTGGCTAAAGCGCAACGTTAGGTCATGGGGCCAAGCTCTCTGCTGACTCGGTAGACGCGTGGGTTCGAGCCCCACTGTCGGCTGTCCTTGAAATGGTTTTCCGTGGTTTCCCATTTTCAACACCAGGCAAATGCTAGGACGGTACCTTCTAACAGGCCACGGCCGCTTCCTTCCACATCCTTGTCCAGTTTCATTCATCTTCATCCACTCCATCTCTCATCACGATGCGCAGATCGCCCACGGGCGTCGACTAGAAAGACCTTCACTTGCCCTCGCAGGAGGCCACACGACAAAAAAAAATCTCTGCATAGCAACCACAGCCTACGTCCGACGAAATCTGTTTTAACAATCTTGGTCTACAGTTCTTAACCTCTTAACCTAGACCCTACCTTCGATAACTAAGTTTGCTGTTCTTGAGTGTCTTAGTTCTGTCCTACCAACCTATCTCTTCTCTTCATTAGCAGTCGCCAGAAACATCTCCCCTCGCTCACTCGTCTAAATACCTCTAAATTGTAACCCTCACTACCCATCTCATCTTCATAATTTTCCTGAAACACCACACTTATTCAAATGCTTCTAATATACTGTAATCGACGCATTAGCCGGAAATCGAACCCGTTCTGCCTTGGTAAGAGGCAAGCAGCTTGACCACTGCACCATGACGCCCCCCTACAATAGTTAATTTATCTAACTTGGGGACTGGGTGCTTGTGACTCCCTTATCATTCTGGCACAGGTTCCCCCCTAACCCCCCTCCCCGAGCTGCACCAGGGCCTCAGCTAGGCCATAAGTCGTTATTATTATTATTGTTATGATTATTAATAATATTAGTCTATTATTCTCTATTGTATACACGCCTATTGTTACAGAAGGCGGGAAGGATAGAAAACGATTGAGAGGCTTATGTTCCGAGCAGACGGAGTGTTTAAGAGTGTTAAAAATCCATGGGTATGCCTTCCATCGGAGGGGAAGTAAAGCCGGCGGGCCCATGTCATAGATTTATGGCATGTAAAAGAACCTTCCACTAACTAAAATATTGTGTGAAGCTAAATTTGTAGGCTAGATTTGATTAACGCTCTATTTAATTCCAACGTTCGCCACCAGGTGCCAGTTGCGGAGGCATCTAGTAGCCCAACTCACAGCTAGGTGTCGTTGACGGTAGCATATGGTAGCAAAAGTAGGAACTACTTGAAATTGATCGTCTGCCGTACTTACCTGAATTACCTGAATTACACGAATACAGCCATCATAATTAACACCGGTTATCAGTCAGATTCTACACACACCCAAAGTACACGGAGCTACATGACCGGTGTCTTCTTGATTGCGACCATTCCGGATTGCGTTCACCTCATTCGCGGTCCAGATTGCGGTCACTTTCATTTTAGGAAAGAGCTATAAACATTACAGCGTCCAGATTGTGGTCACTTTTCTTGGGAGACCGGTCCGGTTGTAACTCCCCTGGGGATTTCCTCACCTTTCACTTCCAGCCCTCTTGCCAATGTTGAGGTACATATCATATGTCAGTTCTCTTTGGTCTCTTAGGCTGCAACCACAGTGTTCAATATTTTTCATGGCGTCGTTGGGTTTTCAGACCCCCTGCCGTTGAGCTCGGAGTGCGGAGCTGAACGGTAGGCCAACCTCGCAGATAAGTGAGGTGCTGTAAAAGAAAAAGGGCACGCAGTCCCGGGTGGCACTAACAATGGACCCTACGCACTTGCAGGAGTACCCTACCTTGACCACATCAGTGAAGGCAAGGTAGGGGGAAAGCTTCCTTCAAAAATACCATCTTATGATTTGAGTAGTTTTGACAGTGAATTTATTGATTTTGACTTACCAAAAGTCACAGATTTCAAATCTGGAATGTTAATAAATCTAAAACTTCAAATGTTTGATTTTGTGTGTAGGAGGGGGCGGGAACAAAAATTGATTACAAAGGGGATTTAGAATCAAACGCAGAACAAATTACTTTTACGAGACGAATTTTTCGAGGTAATGAAAATAATGTTTTTCACGATATACAGTACCTATTATAAAAATTGATATCTCGCGCCTCAAATGGGAGAGGAGGGGCAGAAATTAAAAATTCTACCTTGTAAGTAGGCCTATAACATTTCCCGGTACAACAATTTTGTTGAAAGTGAAGGTCGTTGATTCCGGTCCTGAAACGTTTCTATTCTTAAGACTGAAAATGTTATAATCATTGCTTTACGAGGTGCTGTCAGATAGGGAGGGGGCTTGATTTTTTAAAGCGAAGTTTTATGGGGTGTGCTCAGCTGAACACTGAACTGTATTCTTTGGTTAGGTAGTGAAATATCAGTTTCTCCTTGTTATCCACAAAACTTACAGAAGGTATGAGTCAGTCGGGAAGAACCAAGGACCGGTCTCCCAAGAAAAGTGATCGCAATCTGGACGCTGGAATGTTTATAGCTCTTCCCTAAAATGAAAGTGACCACAATCTGGACTGCTAATGAGGTGAACGCAATCCGGAATGGTCGCAATCAACACACAACCACATGACCGCGTTGTCGCAGCCCCTAAAATGAGGGAAAAGAACAACCAAAATCTAACACGAAAAGAATATTGATAGGAAGGCTTGAAACCTCGTGTCCGTATATTTGATTTCATTGATTATGTCTCATTATGTCCGTGTCCTGGTCCTGGCTCCCCTCCCATAAAATGTTGACTCAACTCATCCCCATCCAGAAGCAAACTTTGTTTATGTCACTGGAAGTGCATAACGTACGCCTTGAAGCAATTGATATTCTTGAGGTTTAGAGGAACAGACCTCTTTTCTCACTGTCCAACTTTTAACCCATTTTATTTTCAGAAATGGTGAACTGAGTTTTTTTGTTTTTGTTTTCCTCGAGTCAGTATGTTGAAGCGCGGCAGATCATAAAGCCTCGAGAAGCTTCTACTTACGCAAGTAAACACCAGAATCCGACTAAAAGGTTTGTGTGTTATGGCATGTTCCTCGTATTTTACTACGCACGTTCTTTGCTTTTGTTTCTGGTCTCGAGATATTTTTATTATGCCAATATAAAATCTGAGACAGGCAATCTATGTGGCATTAAACTGTCAGAGTAATATAGTGAACACTTCAAATTAGAATCCTCGTGCAGTAGCTGGTGTTATCTCAGCGACATCGTTAAGAAACAACGTTAAATCTCTCGTTTCAACAGGAATGCACATCATAAACAAACACATCAAAAGGGGTGTGCATAGTCTCAAAGACTTGATCAACAAACACTTACAGGGGACTCCATGTGAACGTGAGCTCCCCGATCTCGTTGTAAGTTCGCATGGGGCATGGGGAGGGGACGGGCAATCTACATTTACAACACAGGTTTGAATCAGGCCAAAATTGTACGAGTTTAATTATGCACAAGATCCATCGTGTTCACGTGCAGTAACTTTGTTTCCTCCGATATTTTGAGAAAATAAATAATCATTTTATAGTTACGAATTAGGTACATGAAGCAAAATCATTAACCATGAAGGAAAATGTGTTAAATAATTTAATTAACGTATGTATTAATTAGGCTAATAATGAGACATCTGTTAATACTATAATAAATTGGAGATGGTGATTTATGTCATTTTGAAATCAGAAATTTAGCATAGGCCTATTGAGTGAATCATTTAGTATTTTGTAGCTTTTATACATTTGCAATTTAGCATTTTGTAGCATTTGGGACAATAACGAATTTGGGTCAAATCTGATAAACGAGTATTTTGAAATGGTATTAATGTGAAATTGAAATTACATTTGTAAAAGTGAGATACCTCCGTAGCGTACCGGTCAGCATAGTTAGCTACCGCCCCGGAGTACCTGGGTTCGATTCCCGGCTCCGACACGAAATTTGAAAAGTGCTATGAGGACTGGAACGGGGTCTACTCAGCCTCGGGTGGCCCAAATGAGTAGAGGGGGTTCGATTTTCCTCCTCAGCCATCCTCGAAGTGGTTTTCCGTGGATTCCCACTTCGTCTACGGGCAAATGCCGGGATGGTACCCACTCTAAGGTCATGGCCGCCTCCTTCCCGCTTACTTACCTATCCATCCCAATCTTCCCCTCCCTTCCCATCCCTCAAGAGGCCCCTGTTCGCTTTGCAGGTGAGGCTGCCTGGGCGAGGTGCTGATCACACCTCCTCAGTTGTATCCACTCCGACCAGATGTTCAACACTCTATGACACTGCCCGTTGAGGCGGTAGAGGTAATTTCCCTCGCTGGGTCCGTGGGAAACACCAACCTGGAGGGTAAAATCGATTTTAAAAAGAGTGAGTTAAAAACACACGGAGTAAATTTTGTAGCCTACTTAATTTTCAACACAGACAAAAATTGTTACAGGCTAAAGCATTGCTAAGGAAATAAATAGAAATGTATTGCCTAATGATGCAAAACCAGAATACTACAGAGAAAATAAACAAAATCAACTAATGTCTTGCTTCAATAATGACAACAGTGGGCAAGTGCATGCAAGTTAATGAATCATTAACATTCTAGAAAGAGCTGTTTTATAGACATTTTTGGTCTCACCATCTCAGCACTTGTTGACTTGACCTAAGCGAAGGGAATTAATGCGAGGTGCAGGACGGAATACTTTCAGCATTCCAGACCGGCGTGTCCTCCCATGAGTTCCGATTCCCGTGAGTTCCGATTCCCACCAGTTCCAAATTCTTTAGCGGATTAGCTATCTGCCAATTACACTGCCTGAGCGAGTCCATCATTTCCAAACACTACCTGAGCGAATTCCAGCTTAGTTTTCTAAAACAAAATCGCATTAATTTGTTTATTACTCAAACAAATAAGGTCCATTGTTAGCGCAAGCTGGGAGTGCGTGCCCTCTTTAATGAATTGGCTCCTCTAACAGAGGGGGTCGACGCCATTGACCGGTAGCTCCCATAAGCAGCTTTCGCCTTGTCAGTATCTGTATCAGCATGTGCCTTCGTCAAAATAATCAGTTTTGAGTTATATTTACAAAGTTCTTAAAATAGTATCAGCATGCCGCTTTGTCTTTGAACTGTTTTTTTAATCTTATTTACAAGTCACTTAGTAATCAGCACGTAGCTTCGTCAAATTGATCTATTAACTGAATTATTTTTCTCTTTATACTCTAAGCAATATGTACAGCAAACGAGACATTTCTTTAAAAAATACTGTTAAATCACCGGTCTCTTCAAACTGTTGAGTTGCTCTTTGGATTCTGTCATCCATTGCAACATATTTTCTTTTCCTTTTCGTGGCTTACAAACTCAACTCTGCCCGCATAATTTTTTGGTCTGAATTTTGAGACTCCTTCTTCAAACACAACACCAAGTCTCTTACACGAGGATTTGGTTTTCCGCATTTCAAATTCAGCTTATGGTTCCAACCTTCTACAGAGTTATTCGTTCTATGCCTCTTCCCATGGTAATTCCACATTTCAATCGCAATATGCACGTTTTCAAGCCATTGCTCCACAAAGTAATCAAAAATCTCGATTAACTTTTCATTGTCCGGGGCCGTGCTATGAATGTGTAGCCAACCGTCTTCTACTTTTTCTGGTTTGAGGAATGCAAGTGCAGCACACTTCTGCCTGATGGTGGTTCTGATTTCCTGACTAGTTTTATACATACCCAAAAGCCCAATTTCTTGGACTTTTCTCCAAATAATTTGGTTTAAGTGGAAAAAACAGCCTTGCACTTGGAATCTAGGAAATACTTCTTCTATCGCTTTGATAGCTCCAACCTCAAAATCCATGTTTACTATTATCAGCCGGTCAAACCTCAGAACTGACTGCTGGGTTTTCCAGAGACATTCGGAACTAGTGGGACTCATTAGCTTATTTACTCAGGCATAAATACGCGTTCGGAACTCATGGGACATTTTTCCTAAGAAATTTGTTTTCGGAACTCATGGGAATGGAACCCAGACCGGTGATCAAGCCGTGATAAACATTTCAAGGACATACAAACTCTTCACGGATTTTTCATATGAAAATTAAGTTTAAATACGTTATGTTTGAAAAATCGTGGATTAAGCATTTATGTACGGTAGCATTTTGGTAGAAGTTTTGCATTTTGAGTCGATTTCGCATTTTTTCGCTCTATCAAAACACATTAAAAATTGTTTTTTATGTCGTGAAACGTGGAAATATAAGAGTACAGGCCTTTATGAGCATTTCGCACTTGATCGCATTTGCAAAAAACACCACCCCTAACTATAACGTGTATTAATTATTAACAGGTGTCTTATTATCTGTCTATATGTATAATACGCTAAGGTGTATGTTTCACAAAACTCAAGCTCCTAAACCAGAGAGAGTTAGAAGGTGTGGTTTGTACCAAAATCTTCCAAATCATCTCAATAGTACAGGAAAAATCTTTCATTTCTTGAAAAGTCAACGGAAATATATTTATTTGTTTATAAAGTGCTATTAAACAAATAAACAAGACGATAACCCCTGGTAGAACTCTATCGCGTACAGCCCGCATAGCACTAGAACCGGGCGGGCAGTCGTACACATGGGGCGCACGCAACCCATTAGAATATGCGAGAGTTCTCGCACGGGTCCTCTAGTAGACTTGATTAACATAAGCCTACTGAAATAAAATAAAACTCAATAAATAATAAATATGTTGTTAATTCATTTAGGGGCATTATGGTGTTTGAAGCCATTCTTCAGTGTTGCTTTAATAGTCGAAATTTACTGTATTTCAGTCGGTCAAAACGATTGTACTGAATTAAAAAGGGTGGTTCCCTAATCATGAGAAGAGTTTACATGAGATTAATAAATACATTTGGATGACCAGTTTCGATCGTCAAGCGATCATCATCAGATCTATTACACTTAGGCTATTAAATCTATGTCTACAAGTGTGACGAGAGTTGCTGCTCACATCCGGGCCGCTTACACTCAAGCAGCTAACTATACAAGCGGGTGATACCGAGCTGCGCTAATGTGTTCTCTCCACGGGGGTCAATTAGGAAAATCCTAACTGGGGAAGTTGCCTGAGGCGTGAGTCACTGGCTTCCACATCAAACTGGACGAGAAGGTAAATATATTTTGGAATGTGTTACCAGCGCTGATCTGTACGGGGTTCGCCACTATCTACTCGTGTTATCACAAATATGTATTCGAATCTACTCATTAGCAACTTTTGGTATTATTCCAGATTCCTGGATTTATTTAGCCTTGAACTTGATAAAGACAAGGTTCAGTCATTTTCTTTGTGTTTCACAGTTACTATTCAGATCTGCACATTTTATTTTTTAGTGTAGCTTCGTAAACATGCAAGTTATAGCCTGCACTATAAGCTTTAAAACGATATCGTGGGAACCAAAATGCTTGTATGTTATCTGCTACAAAATAAGGTGCATTCGTAAATGAATTCCTTGTTGGAACACCTCCACATTTGACCCCGTTATGACAATTCAAACTTACAACATCTATACAGCAGTTCCTATACAGTAACTCGCAATCCTGCACTTCATTGACAGTACATGGATAACATGTTAGCTGCACTGATTATATCTACGGAAACTCCAGGGGGTCCAGGTGTATGTAGTTGTCAGTCAACTCATGGATGGCTTAACCATGTAATTTTCGTTTTCTTTCTTCCTTTCATGATCGTCACACGCGATCTGGATCTATAATTGCAATTCCTCTACATCATTCATCTGCCTTCAGTAACTCTTTCCTCGTGTCGGGAACTAGAATTTGGAATAATTGTCCTCGTGACGTCAGAAATTGTACATCCCTAACAACTTTCAAACGTGCATGTAAAGATTTCCTCTTGAATTCGTAGGCCAACTAGAACAATTTGTGTATGAATGTGTGAGTGAATGACCATAGTATAATTTTGTTAAAAATGTATGTCATTTAAATTGTATAGCTTAGTTAATATCACGCAGTCGCCAATTTAATTTAATTTTTATTTTATTTAATTCTAGTATTTAAGTTTTTCCTAGTATTTAAGTTTGGTAGGTTAAGAATAACAATGTGAGTATTCATGTAAGTTGCACTGTGTGTGGTTAAGTGTAAGAGAGGGCCTAGAGCCCTAACTTCGCCACAATAAAGGCACCAATAAATAAATAAATAAATAAACATTTCAGGAGAGGTTGCCTACCCCCACTCTCTTCCCAAACCCATTAGCGTGAGCTGAAAGGACTGTTTGGGTTTAACCTAATTAGCGCAGTTTGACCATCCCGATACAATCCACTCTATCCTGACCATTTAACAACAATCACATAATCACACTAAGCAAGCAAATTTGAAGGTCAATCTCCACTTCGAGTATCTTTAACATAACATCACATGTAGCCCTATAATTAACAAATATTGACTAATTGTGTTCTGTTTTTATTTTTTTATTTTTTATATCGTATGGCCTCGGGTGCCGGGTGCAAGATTTGTAATTTGACACCCAGAGGGTAGCATGCATGTCAAATTTTAGTGTTCCTTGAATCTCTAAGAAAGTCAAGTAAGTAAGATATCTAAGCTCCTTGAACACTATAGCGCTTTCTAGTAGAGAAATTAGGAACTTTTGTGTTGGCGGAAACTCCCGAGATTAATTTTGCAATTATGAACACGGTCTACTGAATTCAAATGGGTTCTTTGACATGCCAACATCGTATGACATGCGTGTCGTATTTTTGCCGCCTTTCAGAAATCACTTACCACGGCAGGAGCGAACCTGCAATCTTGGGGTTAGTAGACCGACACGTTAACCACTCACCCACCCTGGCAAGCTATTGTGTTCTGTTAATCTACCGTACCATTGCAACTAAATAAGTGTACATATTGTTGGCCATATAGGGCCTTCTGTCATTTATACTTGTAGACCTAGGGCTACATGATCGCGAAGTCGCAGAACCCCGAAATGAATCAACAACGAGATTCCTGGTGTTTACACCAAGAAGAATGTCACCTTTAAACTGCAGAGCTCAATAAGCCTTATCCCCCTCCCACTTTGATGTAGAGACCGAGTATATGATAGCAACTGAACTGGACAAGGAATTTCGGTTTGTTGTTGTGGTGTTTGAAGTCATATTTTCAGTGTTGCCTTAGTAAACAAGAGTTTAGTGCTTTTCAGTCGGTCAACACGAATGTACCCAAAATAGATGGGTTATGCCCTAATCCTGAAATAAATTATATGAGATTAATAAAACACTAGGATGACCAGTTTCGATCGTCAAGCGATCATCATCAGATCCATTTCACTAAGGCTTTAAAATCTATGTTTGAAATACAGGTGAAAGTATTTACAATATGTACAATTATTTAGTTGCAGTATCGGTACTGCAACTGTCAGTGTATGCTAAATGCAGTATATATGATGTTAGGTGAAATGCTAAATGGTGATAGCTATCCGGAGTTTGTACTTAGGAGAGATTATATGGTTGTAAAAATCAACTATGGTTAAACTATAAAATTATAGGCTGACTACTTATCTGATTGTCTTCCTTACTACAGCTACTCGTAGTTTTTGTGCTCACTGTAACTCACGGTGCAGTCGACTACATCAGCAGCTGATGATGATCGCTTGACGATCGAAACTGGTCATCCTAGTGTTTTATTAATCTCATGTAATTTATTTCAGGATTAGGGCATAACCCATCTCTTTTGGGTACATTCGTGTTGACCGACTGAAAAGCACTAAACTCTTGAATTTCTGTTTGCTTAGACATCTACAAATTGCCTCCATATCTCCCGAAATTACTTAAACGTACGATATACCATGATTGCCTCAACGTAAGGTATTCTTTGTACTTTGGAAGCAAAACAATACTTAGTGTTCTGTGACCATGTTGTCCAATTACCTCGTGTACTCTGACCTTCCCATTTAACGAGACTTTCGATAGAAATGTTATCACTTGATCATATAATCATCATTAATGCAAAAAATAACTTTTCGCTCCAAAATGATACTTGCCAATAGTAGCAAGCGAAACAATTACAAGGTAATACTTTTTATATGAGTGTGAAGACACAACTTGATGTTTTATGGGGCTGTTTCAATGGTATACGAGGACTTTAGTTGGCAATTCTGGGGACAATATCTTTGAACTAGCACACCAGACCCAGAAAAAGAAGCTTCGGCTCACTACACTGTATGTCGCCAGTTTTATGACTCTAAAATTGAACACTATACGGAGTGAACTAGAAGTAGTTTGGCGCCTTGAATGATGGCGCCTAAACCAGGCCCGCGCAGACATCACAAAGGTGAGAACGATCACTCTCCCTTATTAACGACTACTCTGCCTCGTTTTTAGTGGCTAGCATTATTGACTGTCACCCAGGAGGCCTGGATTCGATTCCCGGCTTTGCCAAGAAATTTAATTCTGGTCTGAGGGCTTGCATTGAGAGGAAAAAGTGAGAACAGGTGGGATCGATTCTTACCTCAGATTAGTGGGTAGATAGAGTAACAAACGAATAAGTATTCATAATGTTGAATTTTGGGCTTATGTCGTGTTTTATTATATTAATATTCGACGCGTTTCGAAAGAAACCATGTCTTTCTTCGTCAGGAATAATCTGGAATACGACAATGTTGCTAAGAGAAAGCAACGACATCATGTTCCAAGGAGTGGATGTTCTTGCCCGTATAAAGCAATATCGTCCCAGAATCATCAGGGAGGCGGTTGAAATACGCAAACACCCAGATAATTTCAACCGCGACACCGGCTACAATCTCAGTGAATCCTGGCTACCTATTATCAGAACCCAGAGAAAGTAATTCACTGCTGCTTTCCGTTGTCTCTAACATGGGGCTATAAGGACGTCCATCTTTGGGCACCTTCTATATGTTCTTCGTTGCTTTCTCTTAGCAACATTGTCGTATTCCAGATTATTCCTGACGAAGAAAGACATGGTTTCTTTCGAAACGCGTCGAATATTAATATAATAAAACACGGCATAAGCCCAAAATTCAACATTATGAATAGTAACACGGGCCGTGAAAGTCTAACTGACAATAAACGAATAAGTATTAAGATGAATTGGGGAGGAGAGATGTTCCTGGCAAGTGCTAATGAAGAGAAGAGATAGGCTCACAGGAATAGTAAACATAATTATGGAAGGAAGGATGGAGGATAGGAACTATAGTGATAGATCTAGTATGTTTGGATAATGTTAAACAGATTGCCTCGGTTGTTAGGTGTGGTGGCCTTTGTAGAGATGAAACCATTAGCTCAGGTCTGCATTGGTTGGTTGGTTGGTTGGTTGGTTCCTCAATTTAGGGGCTGCGGCAACGCGGTCATATAGCCCCGTGTACTTTGGGTGTGTGTAGAATCTGTCTGATAACCGGTGTTAATTGTGATGACTGTATTAGTGTGTGTTTCTGGTTCTTAATTCAAGTAAGGACTGCAGACGTTTAATTTTTCAAGTAGCCTAGTTCCTACTTTTGCCGCCAAACGCCACCGTCAACAACTACTAGTTTAGAACTTGGCTACTAGACGCCTCCGCAGTCGGCTCCTGACGACGAACGTAGGAACCTGAGCGTTGTTTACATTTTTAACCTAATTTAGCTTCACACAGGTATAATTAGTGGAAGGTTCTTTAAAATGCCATACATCTATGACATGGGACCGCCGGCTTTACTTCCCCTCCGAAGGCCTACTGAGGGATTTTTAACGCTCTTAAAAAAATCCGACGACTTCAGCCGGGTTTGAAATCGCGATCTTGGGCATAGGAGCTCAGCATGCTACCAACTACGCCACCCAAGCCGCCCAGGTCTGCATTAAAACAGTCTTAAAATTGAAGCAACTCCCACGAAACGAGGCGTCATTTAGAATGATTCATCTCGTATTACCATATTGAGCCAATATAACGCTCAGCCACCATCTTGAATATACACTACCTAGCTATATGGAAATTAATAACTCTGTATACACTCATACCAAACCGAATTCGTCAACCGATAGATATGTATTAGAAACATAGTCATCTCAAAGTACCTGTTCATGGATCAAATATTTTCAAGATATGGGCATGAAAGCAATAATACAGTAATATTTCTATCAATAATAGCACAATTGCCCCAAAACTTGGTTACAGATGGTGAGGCATATGCAGTAGAACAATTTTAACCTGATCTAGTGTAAAGATTATCAGGTGAAAGTGATTACGTATTAGTCTACGTATTACGTGATTATATTGAACCTTTTTATTTTATTTTTTCAAAACTTGTAAAAATTATTTTTCCAATTTAAAAATGTTTCTTTTTCAATTAAAATTTGGCGTTAGTCCGTGAGCCACAGCCGGTCATTCTTATCTACTCATCGAAATGAGTTTTTACAAATAATTGATTATAAGACGTGATCAAAAAGTTTCAAATACACTAACGATACACAGACGTTAGTATGTACAGTAATACATTTATAGGAATTAGTTCCTATGCTAGTCTTAAACACGACATGGGCATGCTAGAAAGACATGTTCGCAGTCTTAAAATGATGATGATGATAATGAGGAAATTTACCAGTGTACAATCAGAATAGGAATAAAACTAAATTGTAAACATCCACTACCCACAGCAACTGTAAATCTTCTTCAATACAATTATTTTACAGCAATCTGCCACAGTGAACATATTTCCATTTGAAAGGATGGTTCTATTGATTCATAATTCTGTTTCTATACCACAGCATTTGCTATTTGAGCCTGAAGGCTGGTCAGATACACAACATTGTATACATTTTTTTCTTTTTACAAATCGTTGAGTTTTAAATGGAATAAACACTGTGTATTTTTATCATTTCTATACGCACTTTAATGTATTAATTACATGCAGCTTATTCCACATGGATGGTTTTATATTTATTGTACCTTACTTTTATATCGACAATGAAATAATAGTGTCCATTGAAGCTTGAACAATGGGAATATTGATAACATTTTAAAGAGGCAGTGGTCAGTGTGAATTGCCAGTATTGATGTGCCGTCATGTGGAGAGCTGTGTGCACTCCGATATTCCATTCATTCAAACCAGTTCAATCGTCCCCCAACCCTGCCTTTGTTCACATCGTGAAGAACGTACAATGCCACTGCAGACACCAGGTTATTTAGCCATGGCCTATATGGGGGAGACTCGACTAAATGTGCAATATTAGCCTAAGGGGTTGATGGTAAATAAGTTAAAATAAGGGGAAAGTATTCCAAAAATTAACCTATAAATTAAATTACTACATAGCCTATCAGGGGCGTATATAGAGTTTTATTTTTGGAGGAGGAGGAGGGGGTGGGGCATGGAATCGACCCCAAATAAAAAGGGGGCCGGGGTTTCTCCCAGAGCAACTTTTGTGTAATTTGGTGCAAAATGATGAGTTTTAAGACTCTCTGGCATCACTTTTTCAACCCTCTTGTTGCGATGTTTTATGTTTGGTTAATGTCAAACACTACACTATGACCATTTCTATGTTACTTTTAACTAACACAATTATCATGCTCACTTGATAATTTTTAGATGGAATGAATTAACATTACTGTTTTG
This sequence comes from Meconema thalassinum, assembly GCA_946902985.2. Classification (NCBI taxonomy): domain Eukaryota; kingdom Metazoa; phylum Arthropoda; class Insecta; order Orthoptera; family Tettigoniidae; genus Meconema; species Meconema thalassinum. The sequence continues at coordinate 2,064,272,445 of OX336388.2, read as the reverse complement.
ATTTACAACTTACGCTAAGTTATATATAAAGTCAAGGTTTCAGCGTTACCAAACCGGTTTATAACTTCGTCAGTGATTTGTATGTCCCTGTGAATAGATAACAATGCTAGACAGTTGAGTTTGTTTTTAGAAGTAGAATTTCTTAACCTACTCAAATTCAAACTCCGTTCGGTGGCAGCTGCAGAGACAGGCAAAATTGCTAAAGGTTTGATATTTCAAGGCTGTGAAAGTTAGGAAAAAATATACGAGCCTTACAGTAGTCGCATATGAGGTGTAACATCTGACATGTTATCCTACTCGTATACTACACAGCTTGAACATTCTTAAAATGTTAATTTACGCTCCGTTTTCATACTGGTACTATTGAATTGGAGATATGCTACTGTCACACTTGTTTGAACAAACATCACATATTATATTGTAAATTAAGAGGAGGAATGAAACCATAGTCTCTAGCCTATCTATAGACTAACGGTACTAGAAATAATGTTCAATACAATCAAATTTCCCAACTCCTGCTTGGTGCAAACTATACTTCTTTTTCTTTTACTCCTCTTTTCTCTATGCTTTCCTTCACCGTATCTATCCACCTCTTTCTGGGCCTTCCTCGTGGTCTTCTTCCTGGTATTTTCTCCATAAATATTATTTTTGGTACTCTATATTCTTCCATTCTCATCAAATGTCCGTACCACTTCAGCTTACTGGTTTCTATCTTGTCTTGCAGTTTTGGGAACCCAGTTCTCTCCCTAATGTCCACATTTCTGATTTTATCCCTCCGTGTCTTCCCAATTATTCCTCTAAGGAACTTCATCTCAGCTGCTTGGATTCGACTTTCAACGCGTTTTGTTGTGGTCCAAGTATCTGCTGCATATGTCAAAATTTGTGTGTAATACATTGAGAATAGAACTTTCTTGCATTTCTCTGGGACTTCCTGGTTCCATACTAAACCTCACACACTGGTAAAAACCCATTAGCTTCTTGGATTCTCTTTCCAATTTCTTCATTTATTGTACCATCTTCTGTGAGTATGCTCCCCAAATACTGAAATATTTTTACCATTTCCAATGGATTTCCGTTGACTTCAATATACATACATATTATTGACTTCAAGTCTAATAATATGCTTCATTATTACCACTACCACATAAATGAATCACCGAATGCCTGCGATTTTATAAATACTTCAAAAACAAAATAATACACAGGTTTTGACGACTTTACCACCAGGTGGTAGCATTTGAGGTTTCGAAATTCTCAGTAAAGAGAAATTAAACAGTTGACTCAACACCATTGGTGAGATGAACCTGTCCTTTGCGCTGGGGTATCTCTGCAGAAAAGATATATTTCAAGTACTGCGGATTTAACATAGTCTCCGTTAAAGGCTGATCAGTTGGTGATATCATAAACGTAAATACAGGGCTGTGCAAATTATTGGACTGGGTGCCAGTTTTCCAACTTTTCATCTTTACTTTCGATGACTTAATGCAGTAAGATGTTTGCAAGGGACTAAAATCATTTTAAATGTTTAACCAAGAGATTTCTTTAGATTTTCTTTTAAGAAACTCACAGCAAAATGTTTTTTTTCTAGAATTATCAGTAAAAGAGAAGCCAAGCTAATGTAAACTGTCACTCGATTTTACTGGCAGATGACCTCTTAGTTCCGCCCCTTAAAACAACAATAACTAACTCACTCGATTTTACTGTATGTATTATCTGTTCTTTTCAAAAAATGTGACTCCTTCATAGCACTATAAATCTTTGAACTCAGCAATTTTTCTGGGTTTATGCCGTGTCTTGCGTGGGGATTCGCTTAGGACACCAAGCTGGCTCATCAACGGGCTCTTAGTATCCGCACCCGGACCCCCTCAGGAGTAGCAAACTGCGCACTACCTCCCATTTTATGAAGCACACCTGCACCGCTTAACTGCGAGAGCCAAAAGCTCAATCAGCTTTAACCTCCCTATGAAGGCTCCCAAAATGATGGTGTATTGGCTTTCACGGCCAGTGAATTAAAACTCAGCAATATTTCTATTTCTTGTTTATTTTTCATAATGGTTGACATTCCGAGCATAATAAGCTTCTGACAGAAGACACGGCCCAGGTACTCTACACAACGGAATCGTTATTTGAATTCCTATTCCATACCTACTAGAGAGCGAAATTGAACTGCATTTTCACCCCAACTTCCAGTTAAATACACATATTTTATGTCTGGGGAACAAATTTGTATTTGAATTATCGAAATATTCGAGTAATAGAACCTCGAATTGTAGAATAAACATGACTATTAGAATATGCATGCAATTATGCACTAAAATGTAGGAAATAAGCACTTAAATATAAGCCAATCTTATTCACTCACTTTAAACAAGTAGCCTATCATTCACAGCAGAAAGAAGCATCACAATAGATAATTGCAAGTTTTTCAATGTTCTCAGGAGACAAATTACGTCTATTTTGAACGTTTTCAGTGCATAAATGTCCGGTCCTTACCCATCAGTTGAATAATCACTATTACCTGACACCCACTGTTTTAATGAATACTTTCTGTTGCTCTTCTCTTTAGGCATTTTGAGTTGAGGATATGCCGACCAAGAATAAAGTAACATATTAACTGAAGAAACTGCTCACAAAACTAACCCCGGACTACTGGCTGTCGAGATGGAGAAAGTAATGTCCCATTCCATTCCCTTCTTCAAATAGTGAGGCAGCATTGCGTAAAGTACGAATTTTGTCATCTGAATCATCTTATTATCAGTTTCTCAGAAAGTTGCTTACAAGGGATACTGCCCAGATGGTGAAAAGAATGTCCCACGTACATCAGAGTTAATAACTTAATTACTGAAGATGAAAATGAAACTCTCCAATTTCCCATAGAGTTTCTGAACAGCTTAGAATTAAGTGGCTTGCCTTAAAACCTGAAGTGATTGTAATGTTATTAAGAAACTTAAATGCTACACTGGGGCTTCTGAATGGAACAAGAATTGCGCGAAAAATGCATGACAGTTGTTTAGATCTTGAAATCATTACAGAGTTAGGTGTGGGACAAAGGGTTCTAGTTCCTAGAATTGATTTAACACCATCCGACACTATTCCATTTAATTTTAAAAGACGCCAGTTTCCTATTCGCCTTGCATTCAGTATGACAATTAACAAAGCTCAAGGACAGACTTTAGACCGTGTTGGTGTATATTTACCCCAGCTTTTATTTAGCCATGGCCAGCTGTACGAAGCATTTGACACTTTGAAAGTACAAATAGTGCCGGCGAGCCATAGGACAATAAATGTTGTATTTAAGGAGGTACTCTAACATCATTATATTTATGAGATATTGAACCAACATTTCTTTACAAATAGTTACTACACACTTCAGTTTATAAGTTAATTTATAGAGTCTGATTTAGCCACTGCAAACTACATGAAGCAAATGCTGTCACACGACAGTTTTAAGTGCCAGACCATCGCCACTTGTAGGTAGGCCGCCATGGAGAATCTTGTGTGCTCTGCCTTGAGATTCTTTGATGGTGGTCAGCCAGTGTGTGGACCAGGTGGCCTTGGCAGATGGCATGGTTGCCATGGGAATGAAGGGACTCTTAGTGTTGATTTTGTGTGGGATGCCGAGGCATGGATAATGGAGGCCTGCTTGCATGTTGATAAAGATGTATTAATAGTTTTGATTGCATGGAGAACATCTAGTAAAATAAAAGGAGCAGAAGAATATTACAACATTGTGAAGAGCCCCTTTTTCTTGTTGTTAATACTGCACAACATATGTAGGTAATGGAAGCTTGCCTTTATTAATAAATAGTGAATTTTGTGAAGTTGGTGTCCTGGGCTTGGTAAATTCATTTTTTGCGAGTATATCGCCCCACCACTCTGAGGTGGCAAGTTTTATTTAAGTTACATGCATACGAAGTCACTGAATTAGTTATCAGAATGCATCTGGTTAGGAACATCTGGATACTTGCAGGCTTCACCAAAACTTGTTTCCTCACACCTTGGGCGAGAGAGTCCTTCAGTCAGAATTACAGGCCCATGAAACAGCTGTTTCCCCCCTCCGTGTGTTTGTCCAGTAGACCTTTTATTACAGTCGTTTGTTGCCTGTGTAAAGCTGACAGGATAAATGACCTGCCATCAGAAATCAATGGCACAATTTGCTTGGGATGTGACATGACTTACGGGTAAGCTGTCAGGCGGAAATTGCTTTCTTTGTTGTGGAAGTTTACTGCTGTCTTCGGAGTTAATATTGTCCTTTCAGGCTTTCTTTGAAGTAAATATGAATAGTGTTCGCTTCAAAACCATAGACATTCGTTAATCAAGTAGTGTCCGACCGTTGTTAAATGACTTCTGATAAATCAGTGAATTACCCGAGCTTTTGACCGGCCATCTTGTATCCAGGAAAGAGCCTTACCGTAAACTAATACTAATTGACATATCTCATTTAATTGCTTGCCACGGTGGGTGAGTGGTTATCGTGTCGGATTACTAACTTCAAGCTTGCAGGTTCTCTCCTGGCTGTGGTAAGTGATTTTTGAAAGGCGGCAAAAATTACGACACGCATGTCATACGATGTTGGCACGTTAAATAACCCATTTGAATTCAGTAGGCCGTGGCAAAATTAATCTCGGGATTTTCCGCCAACACAAGTTCCTCATTTCTCTACTAGAAAGCGCTATAATGTCACGAAGCTTAGATATCTAACCTCCTTGACATTCATAGTGCTTCAAAGAACAACAAAATTTGACATGCAAGCTGCCCTTTAGGTGTCAAATAACAATGCTTGCATCCGGCAGTTGAGGCCATACGATATTATTATTAATATTATTATTATTATTATTATTATTATTATTATTATTATTATTATTATTATTATTATCTCATTCAATTACAGACAAATCGAAATAATGCACACGCTGTTACAATACTATGCTTTTTACGGCATTATTTATAGTCCGCATCGTTTCGTTGTGGCTAGCACTTTTAACTGTCACCGCGAAGGCCCGGGTACGATTCCCAAGAAATAGTAGTCTGATGGCTGGAACGGGGTACACTTAGCCACGTGAGGCAAAACTGAGAATAGGTAGCTTTAATTCCTACCTCAGCCATAACTGGAAATGGTTTTCCGTGTTGCCTTAGCAACACTGAAAAATTGGTTTCAAACCTCACAACATTAAATAGGTCAAGAATTGGAGTTGGTGACGTGGAGTTTGAGATGAAGTACCATCCCGATGTTTGCCAGATGGAAGTGTAGAAATACTAGAGGGAATACTGCTGTCAAGATGGCCACTTTTAACGCTACGATTTCTACCTGCAATCTACGGACTTCAGCTTCCGCCTTGTCGAGTTACTGCGCCACTTAACTCGCTCGGATACGCTCCAGAGTAGCCTAATTGAACCGAAATGGTGCAAAGTCTGTTATTTAGGCAAGTCAAGCTATTGACTATTCGGAACGAAGTTGAGACAAAACAACTACTGTATAACCTTTTCAGACCCAATTACGTCAGTTCTGACCTGTATTTCTATTCTACAGGGTCTTCATATTTGCTGGGCTAGGACTTTCTCGCTCACTCGCTCCACCAGCGACGGCTCAGTTGCCGGCTGCCGCGCGCGCGTATTTACGGCAGAATACGGTGCTTAAAATCAGTATCATTCATTTTTACTCATCATGCTTACAGTAGATGCTGTAAATGTTCCCCATCCGCTACCAAATATAACCAGCATCTCCTTATGAAGTTTTCGGTTAATCCGGTTAATTAGGTAGATTTCATTAGAAAGCTAACTATTGCAATGGGTACCATGTTTCGACTTCCGGAAAATTTCAACATATCTTCACGTTTCACATCCCCTACACCCCAAAACCACGGTCAGTTAAATAGTTTATATATAATTTATGTATATATTTATATATATATACATATATCTCTTTCTTGTAGACACGTTAACTACCGCAATTTTGCACCAATCAATTTGATTTTGTTACATAATATGTATCCCTATAAAATCTCGGTCGAGTTCGTTAATGGGCACAATCGGTCGACGGGGGTGAAAATGGGGGTCATTTTTCGAAAAAGTGAAATATCGCTATAACTCTCTTAATATTTGAAATATCGAATCTATTCAAAGTTCATACTATGTGTCGAATAAGGCCCAAAAATTTATGTTTGAAGAGTTTTTTGATAGCACCAACCATTGACCAAAGGGGTGGGAAAAAGTGGGTTTTTCGGGAAACATTAATCATATCTCTCTTAGTAGGCACAATATCAAAACCGTACAAAATGGACAATATTCCCCTAATAATTACCTAAAACTTTTGTCTGAAAGAATTTTTGATATGACCCACCATTACGCCAATGGATGAGAAAAATGGTTTCGGAATTATAAGAAAATGCCAAGAGCTATCAGAGGTTGCCATGACAACACTACTAAATTGATGAGGGATGAGCCATCAGACGTTGCCATGACAATGCACTTGCACGCGATCACATTCAGTTTTCCATCTGACTAAGTGAGAAGCGGCCTCGGTGACGTAACTGGTAGTATGCTGAACTTCTAAGCCCAAGGTCGCGGGTTCAAAGCCGGCCGAAGTCGTCGGATTTTCTAAGAGCGCTAACATCCCTCAGTATGCTTGCCTTTGGAGGGGAAGATCCAACGTTCGTTGCGAGTTGCTGGTTGGGGTGGCATCTCGTAGCCAAGTTCAGAGCTAGGTGTCGTTGACGGTAGTATCTGGTAGCAAGATTAGGAACTACTGCTTGAAATTGACCTTCTGCAGTCCTTACCTGAATTACAGACTAATACAGCCATCACAATTCACACTGTTTATCAGACATATTCTACACTCACCCAAAGTACACGGGGTTACATGACCGCGTTGTCGCAGTCCCTAGACTGAGGAACCAACCAAAATCTCTGCGGGAGATATAATTTTGCGTGAAGAAGTAACAGACCTTTACATAGTTACACATCAGTGTCGAAACCTTGCATAAGGACAGTGTGACCACAATTATAACAAGAAGTTCCGTTAAGAACTATACAGCCTACTTTTCATGCCAATGATTATTCTACAGAATATGAACCTATCTAGAATAATGACGAAATTAAGTTGCTAATATCGAAATTTCCAATTAGTTCGAAATACTGTATACCTGGCATAATGTATCCTAATAGAGCACTACAGTTGGCAGCCCTGATGACTGAATATATTCTTAGTTCCGTCTCTTACGGTACTAAATACAAAATTTGGTTGAAGTCCACTGGATAGCATGGACGTTACATGCAGTTAAACATTGGATCTAACAGCGCGCGTAAAATCATGTTGGCAACAATGTCATGCATGTATTGGTCAGAAATAATCTGAAATAATATGATCTATTGTTGTGCCAATTTTGAATGAAATCCATTAGTTAGTATAGAAGTTACATGCATTTTAAAATTGGACCTATCAGCAGGCTTAGAATCATGTTGGCAGCACTGACGTATATTAGTTACTCCAAATTCGTTTAGAATGCCAGGTACTATACGTGTGCAAAGTTTAGAGCTATTGGCTTGCATACTTTCTGATATATTGATATTAGGTTAACAAAAATAGGGACAACACATATTAACAGTTGGCAGCCCTGGTTGCTCCTTAGAATACGCATAGTCATATCTGTTATGGTACACATAGCACATACGAAATTTGGTTGAAATCCAAATGATAGTATGGAAGTTACATGTATTTAAAGTTGGACCTGTCAGCAGGCTTAGAATCATGTTGTAGCACTGACTTATTTAAGTTACTCCAAATTAATATAGAATGTCAGGTACTATACGTGTGCATAGTTAAAAGCTGTCGGCTTGCATACTTTCTGATATATTGGTATTTGGATAACATAAATTAGGAGCATTTATTAACAGTTGGCAGCCCTGGTAGGTCTTAAGAATACGCTCAGTCATATCTGGTTATGTACACATACAACATACGAAATTTGGTTGAATTCCGCTTGATAGTGTAGAAGTTATATGCATTTAAAAATTGGACCTATCAGGAGGCTTATAATCATTTTGGCAACACTGCCATGTTTGGCCTCCTGGAAATTAAACTGAAATATTATAATCTGTACGGGTGCCAATTTTGAAATAGCTCCCATTCATACTTTCCAAGATATCCAACATGGAGCTCAAATTTCAATTGCGATTTTTTAGCAGTTGGTAGCACTGACATCATTTTCAAATATGGCCGTGAGATATTCAGGTATAGATCTTTACTCCTACCAAATTTTGTTTCGATTGCTGCAGCCGTTTAGGAGTTGATAGGGGGGGGGGGACACACACACAGACAGACAGACAGAAGGACAGACAGACAGACAGACGGACAGACAGACAGACAGACACACATTTGCCCGATCGCATAAGTCTACTTTTTCCTCATTTTTGCAAAATGTGAAAAGTAGGCTAAAAATGTACCCCAAATGACAAGAAGGTTACCGTCCCCATAAGACAATAAAATGTTTAAAATATGCATAAAATGACGAAAAACAAAGATAATTAAGCTCCAATTATAAACTACTTTCTCGCAATAAATGAGGTCTGATCCTTCTACGAAAACGTGCATATTCTGCCTATTTTTGCCTATCCCCAAGTTTGCCCGATGAAATCTACCTCCGCCTTCCGGCGTGCCAAGAGGACTTTTTATCTTCAAAAAGAAAATAACGACATTAGGCCTAACGTCTATTTTTTGTTGTTTACTGAACCTTACGTTTGAATCTCAAATTAGCCAGTTGTTTTATTGTCCGATTTATAGGAATGGGTCTCCCTGGAAATTTCACTCGAAACTTTTGTGTTGTTCTAGCGCACGATTTCATGCACTTTATGTAGGCTACGTATTGTGCAGATATACGCGTTCAAGTAACGAATATTTCACATAAGGCATTACAGCACTATACACAATCACAATAAAATAACTGGCTATAAGAGATTCAAACGTACAGGTTCAGTAAACAATAAAAATAGACGTTAATGTCGTTATTTCCTTACTGAAGATAAATTAATCGGATTACCCGGAAACTTCATAAAGAGATGCCGATTATGTTTGGTAGCGGATGGGGAACATTTGCAGCATCCACTGTAAACAAAGTGAGTAAAAATGCATGATACTGATTTTAAGCACCGTATTCTGCCGAACATACGCGCGCGCGGCAGCCGGCAACTGAGCCGTCACTGGCGGAGCGCGTGAGCGAGAATGTCCTAGCCAAACAAATATAAAGACCCAGTATGTTGAGATAGGAACTTAATCATATCTGAAAGATTCCTTATTGATAATTAAATTAAAGTTAGTACTAAATGGCACTGAATTAATTTATTTCACCTTAATCACCCTGTGGTGTTGGGGTGCCTGCCTCTCACTCGGAGGCCCCGAGTTCGATTCCCGGCTCCATCAGGGATTTTAGAAACTGGCGTGAGGCCTGTAACGACGTGAACTCAGCCTCGTGAAGACAATTGAGTAGCTGTCTGACTGTGAGGCAGCGCCCGGGGCGGTCACAAAAAAAAAAAAAAAGATTAACGGCCAAGGGGCCCCGATCTGCTGACGACGCGTCACCCCAATATCTGCAGGCCAAAAGGCTAGGCAGCAGTCGCTTGGTAGGCCTTGGCCCTTCATGGGCTGTACTGCCAGGGGTTGTTAATCAATAATTACAATTAATATAAAATTAATTAATTAATTAATTAATTAATTAATCAGTAGTCTACCATTTTCGGCCACATTGTTGCCTTCTCAGCTTTCTGTGGATCTTAACAAATTAACCCAAATGCGAGCATGTGATAATACAATTCAATACAGGGTGTATTTGATATGATGGAAGTCCTTTACACTGGTGATAGAAGATGGTATTCTAAGCAAATATCTTCATGAAATTAAGTCGGATCTTAATTAGTGTAGGTGGAATTAAATCACAAAAATCGTCGGTCAATATCTTGGAAACGGGCTTTCACTTCGTTCCCCTCAGCAGCAGAGCTGACTTCTCCCCGTCTCCCTCCTCTCCTACGCTGAGGAATGTTGACCAGAGTCTGCAGTTGAGTGACCTCCTCGCCTTGTCTGCCAATGACATTGAAATACACAAACCGAGCCTATGAACAGCTGATTCACACCTTCATGGGGAGTGGCTACATGACTAGTGATGGTGGATCTGTCTAGGATTTTTCCAGCTTCATGAACTATGCATAGAAAATAGAAATCCTAAAGATTTAGTAAATTAATTTAAGGAACTGTTGGTCTATCTTTGTGTGAAGATAGTGCAACAACTGTAATAAACTTATTAATAATACTAATAATAGTAATAGTAGGCTTTTAGACACACTAACTTCTTTTATGTTTCTTTTTGGTATGTCGAGTTGCCAGACTTTAATGTACGTAGGATTTCTTGTATGTGCCATGAAATCCATGGAGATGATCTTATTAGATCCCATTCATTTACTACATGACTGAACGTAGATCGCACCCTCGGGATGGTTAGCACTCTACCACCAGAACTACACATGCTGACTCTTATTATTATTATTATTAGACTATTATTATTATTATTATTATTATTATAACACTGTATTATAACAATGTATTTGTATTTTATTTTCATTTTCGTGTATTTTCATATGTATTTACATTGTTGATGGACCAATAAATTAATCCTCCCCCCCCCCCCCTCTCCAGTTAATGGCCACCCGAGGGTTGGAGATGGGATGGGACAATTCACAATATGAACATGTGGTACCATACTAGTATTAAATCTTGGAAGTAGGTTTCCATGGGTTCCCACTTCTACCCCAGGCAAATGTCGGGATTGTTCCTAACTTAAGGCCACGGCCGCCTTCTTCTCAATAATCATAACCGCTGGCAGTGCAGCCCATGAAGGGCCTAGGCCTACCAAGCGACCGCTGTCCAGCCATTTGGCCTGCAGATATTAGGGTGACGCGTGGTCAGTGCATCGGGTCCCCTCGGCCATTAATCTTGATTTTCCTGACTCGGGCACTGCCTCACTGTCAGACAGCTACTTAATTGCCCTCACGAGGCTTAGTGCACTGCGTTACAGCCCTCACGTCAGTTTCTAATATCCCTGATGGAGCCAGGAATCGAACCCAGGGCCTCCAGGTGAGAGGCAGTTGCACTGCCCCAACACCACAGGGCCGGCGCCTTCTTCCGAATCCTCACCTAAATTACAAATACCCACATTACTACAGAAACCACAAAACACAGGTTATCACACAAATTCTACCCACACCCAGCTACATGGGGCTAAATGATCAAAATCGCCAAGCCTCTCAAACAAAACATCAAGTTTTTTACTTCCGTCCTAAATGCCTAGTTCTGAACAGACTGCGGGATGTCGGAATTTTGTCACACTGCATTTCATTAAGAGAATGTTTTTAGTATTTTCAGAAACTAGTCAACAGAAGGTCCGACACGGACGCCAATGATACATCAGGGCTGAGTATCGAAATTATTTTATACATGAACATCAATCAATGAATTCCACACTTACAAAGTAGGCTACACAATACTACCGGTCCTGACGTCCCAAGCCATTGCGTGCGTTGTCAACAACAACAACAAGAACAACGGCAATGCACATTTTCTTACGAGACGGTAGAGCTCATCCTCATAACAGCTGATAGCCTACCACCCCTCAAGTCAACCGGTAAGGTCAATGCTCCGATTACGTAACAACTTCCCCTTCGCGCGTCGTCACATCTGGCTCCACCTCGTTTCCCCAGCCTGCCGCACCACTTTCTGCCTGATTAGTTTCTGAAATAACTAAAAACATTGACTTTTTAATGATTAATTATCAATTTCAAGATAGGTGACAAATTTTTTACCTAGGAAGCTTAGAATAGTCTCTTCTATCACCAGTGTAACGGACTTCCATCATATCAAATACACCCTGTATAATTGTTCTAAAACAAATTTGGAATTAATATTAACAGTGTATATTTAATATATACAAATTTATTGTATTAACACATAAACCCAGTTTCAGATAGTGGGGATTAGACACCGAAGAGAATAATACCATGAGAATAATCTCAGGCACTACCAAGAAAAATAAAATTTATTGGACATGTCATCAGACACAACACTTTCATCGTTGACATTCATGAAGGGAAAATGCTGGGAAAGAAAGGAAGAGGACGGCCTAGGACGAAATATTTGGAAGACATCAAGAATAGAATGGGATGTGACAATTACGGTTATAGGACATAACGTACCACGGACATAACGTACCACCGGACAAAACGTACTACTTGGCTGGCTGATTACCTGCGAAGAGTCAGCTAATGACCTCATACTATTTAGGAGAGGGCATAACGTACCACTTGAAAGAGGGGGAAGTATTTAGGGTGCATGAAACCCTAACCGCACGACCACTTACTCGGTATTGCTCAAGTAATCCTGGTAATAAATACGTGGGCAATAACATAACATAAACTAATATAAAATATGGTAATTTTTTGGGTTCCCATCACACTTTATCCAGGCCTTGGACTGGCAAAATGTTTATAAACATTTTCGCGTGTTTAAAATCAGCTGTGGTTAAACTCTGGTCATTTTTCGTTTTCTTTCCTTTGTTTCTAGCCTACTTTTCACATTTTGCAAAAATGAGGAAAAAGTAGACTTATGAGATCGATCCGGGAAAATGTGTGTCTGTCTGTCTGTCCGTCTGTCTGGCTGTGTGTGTGTCCCCCCCTATCAACTCCTAAACGGCTGCAGCAATCAAAACCAAATTTAGTATGAGTAAAGATGTGCACCGGAATATCTCACGTCCATATTTGAAAATGATGTCAGTGCTACCAACTGCTGAAAAAACGCACTAGAAATTTGAGCTCCATGTTGGATATCTTGCAAGGTATGCATGGGAACTATTCCAAAATTGGCACACATGTAGATAATACTATTTCAGTTTAATTTCCAGAAGGCCAACTATGACAGTGTTGCCAAAAAAAAATTAAGCCTTCTGATAGGTCCAATGTTTAAATGCATATAACTTCTACACTATCAATTGGATTTCAACCAAATTTTGTATGTAATATCTGTACATAAACAGATATGACTGAGCGTATTCCTATGAGCCACCAGGGCTGCCAACTGTTAATAATTGCTCTCTCTATTTTTTTATTCAAATACCAATCTATCAGAAAGTATGCAAGCCAACAGTTTTAAACTATGCACACGTATATTCTGACATTTTAGATTAATTTGGAGTAACTTATATACGTCAGTTCTACCAACATGATTATAAGCCTGCTGATAGTACCAATTTTTCAATACATGTAACTTCTATACTATCAGTTGGATTTCAACCAAATTGCGTATGTGCTATGTGTACCATAACATATATGACTATAAGTATTGTTAAGAGCAATCAGGGCTGCCAACTGTTAATAAATGCTGTCTATATATTTTTTACCCTAATATCAATATATCAGAAAGTATGCAAGCCAACAGCTCTATACTTTGCACACGCATAGCACCTGACATTCTAGATTAATTTGGAGTAATTAATACAAGGCAGTGCTGCTGATTCTATGCCTGCTGATATGTCCAATTTTAAAATACATGTAACTTCTATACTAACAAATGGATTTCATCCAAAATTGGCACAACAAGATATCATAATATTTCAGATTATTTCTGACCAGCACACGCATGGTATTGTTGGCAACATGCTTTTACGCGTGCTGATAGATCCAATGTCTAACTGCATGTAACGTCCATTGGACTTCAACCAAATTTTGTATTCTGTACCTTAAGAGATGGAACTAAGAATATATTCAGTCACCAGGGCTGCCAATTGTAGTGCTCTATTAGGCTACATTATACCAGGTATATTTTGAACTAATTAGATATTTCGATATTACCAACTTAATTTCGTCATTATTCTAGTTAAGTTCATATGCTGTAGAATAATCATTGGCTTGAAAAGTAGGCTGTATAGTTCTTCACGGAACTTCTTGTTTATTTTTAAATTGCGAATAGCATGTTCGTTATGGGATGTTTCATTCTTAGTGAGTAGCAAGTTTTCCATGAGAAGTTTCATTCCAAGTTCTGCGAATATGAGAGAGCTCTCAAGCAAGATTTCAAGTTTCCATTCTCTTCATACCGCTTCATTATTCTGTCAAGCCGTTCACCATACTTGACATATTTCTTCTTTCTCTTTGAACTTTCAATGTATAATTCGTACTTCATTCGTCGAAGTGCGCACATAAACCACCCTCATTCGTTGTACACAACTCCATGTTACAATACCAAAATGTTTAAAGCCACACAGTGTGATCACCACTGATGTTTATGTGGTAATGAACCTGTAATTGGAATGCCCGTCTGACATCAAGTGGTACGTTATGTCCTAGAGTAAATATTTGGGGATCGCGGGAAACCCGTTCTTAGGTAGATAACGACCTAGGTGGTACGCTATGTGTTCGAAAATCAAGTGGTACGTTTTGTCCGTGGTACGTTATGTCCGGACACCGACAATTACATGGAACTGAAACGAACCGCCAACGACAGAAGAGTGTGGTTGCATCGACAAGGCATTAGCCTGTAGAATATGATGACTATGGGTCAAGTCAACTCGAAATGAATGGCTTCCTGTGCTCAGTCACATTGCCTCACCACGAATTAGCTGACATCATACTTAGGTAAGGGAATAAATATCATAGGCTATCAATCAACAGTTGCCTATTCATTATAGAATTGCTGATCTACAGCTTAGGAGGCTCAAATCATGGAGCCCACCATTACATACAGCTCCGAGACTAGTGGATGCAAACATTGATGTCATGAATCAATGGACTACGGACTGGAACTCAACTTGTACTGCAGAGCTCCGTGATATGCCACCCGTAACTGTGAAGGACCCTGGATTCAATCTACCCAGAAGGACATGGACTAGACTGAACAGAATACGGACTGGCCATGGTGTTTGTGCAGATGCGATGTTCAAATGGAACAAATTACCATCTCCTGCATGTGACTGTGGTGATGAGAGAAAGACTGTCTCCCATATTGTACGTGATTGTTCTCTGAGGGCGTATCCAGCCGCCCTTGAGGAGTTTGTGCGTGTGACTCCAGATTCAGTGGATTATTTGAGGAACTTGGACGTTAATTTGAAAATATGTCGTTCTTTTTTGATACTATATGCCATACGATTAATAATAATAACCCTACAGAAGTTCACAGCAAGGATAATCATTAGCATCTAACTATGGGGAAATTCTCCGAAATTAAAACATTGAAATCTGTCAAAATGAATATATTTTACAGTCCTCCCCACAAAAAGGAACTATTTATTTTAATATCTACAATGTTGCTAGAGTAAGAATGGATGAGTCCATAAACAAAGAAAAAAATAGAACTTCAACATGAAGGTTTGCTGCTTTTCAGTCGGTCAACACGAGTTTTTCCCAAAAGAAATGGGTTATTTCCTAATCCTGAAAATATTATTTTATTTATTTATCGTATGTATTTTAGTGCCGGGAGTGTCCGAGCACATGTTCGGCTCGCCAGAGGCTGTAGCTGTTTCCAGCGGACACCCATAGGGTGAGCTACAAGTTCTGTTCAATTTTAAGTAGGTCCAACTTTCGCTACCAGATGTCACTGATACCAAGTGGTGAACGTTGAAACTTTGATAGAGCGTTCCATCGAAATCTAACCTAGAAATTTAGCTTCACACAAGTTTAGTCTGTGGAAGGATCTTTTACATGCCATAAATCTATGACATGGGACCGCCGGCTTTACTTCCCCTCCGAAGGAAGGCACACTGAAGGATTTTAACGCTCTTAAAAAATCCGACGACTTCGGCCGTGTTTGAACCCGCGATCTTGGGACCAGCAGTTCAGCATGCTACCAACTACGCCACCGAAGCCGCTGAAAAGAATTACATGAGATTAATAAATATTTATAGATTAATCTCATGTAATTGTACGTGTAATAATAGTACATTATGCAACGAGCCTATAATGGCAATAATTAAGACACGAGTGTCTTAATTACCATTATAGGCGAGTGGCATACGACTGTTTATGTTCGACGATAATTATTATAACTATTTTATGTTCGAACATAAATATTCATAAATATCTGTCGAGATTTCGCCAGTTTTTTGTACTGAGCAGTGCGCATGAGACACAGAGAATGCCTTGTATTTAACCATGGCCTCCTCGATTACCCTACTATGACACTAGGTCAGGCAATGAAATTTAAATTAGAAGGCTGTGGAACTCAGCGCATCTAATTATCTAATTGGTCAAACAACTGTTTCTTGAGCTCTGATATGTGGGAGAAACTGTTTCATAATGAAAAATAGTGTTCTAATGAGCCTCATTATAGTACAGTTTACTTACATATAATAGTCTGGGTCCAACATGAATATTTATTTATTAATCTCATGTAATTGAGAAACATCTTGAAAAAGGGAAAGAATTAGTAATGGTATTTCTAGATATAGAAAAAGCTTATGATAGCATTGCAAGATCAAAAATTTGGGAATGTTTAGAAAGGCACAATGTCCCAAAAGGCTTGATAAACAAGATCAAAATGCTGTATGAGAACACAAGGGCATGTGTAAGAATAGGTAATTGGGAAAGCAAATGGTTCACAACAAAACAAGGAGTCCAACAAGGAAGTTCACTGTCTCCATTACTATTCATCACAGTGATGGACATAATCCTGAAGAGAATAAAAGAAGAACAGGGTAATGAAACAAATGCCCTTGTCTTTGCAGATGACGTCATAATTTGGGGAGAAAGTGCCAGAAAGGTACAAGAAAAACTGGATTCATGGGACAAGCTGTTCAAGGAGTACGGGTTGAAAATAAGCCAAAGTGAGACAGTAGTGATGACAACAGGACTGTCTAATGCAACCATTTACCTGAATAATCAGCCTCTACAAATTGTTGATCAATTTAAATATATTGGTAGCACAGTGTGTAAGGATAACAACAACAACAGTGAAGTAACAAATAGAACTAGTAATGCAGCCTCCTTCTATGCACAAGTTAGAACACTACTGTGGGATAATAAAGTGCCCAGGAAGTGTAAACATATACTGTTTAAGACATACTACATCCCAATTCTAACTTACGGAGTAGAAACATGCACCCTGTCCAGAAGAGAAGTAAGTAGGATTCAGGCATCCAAAATGAAGTTTATAAGAACAATGCTTCAAAGGACAAGGAGAGACAAAGTAAGGAACGAAACAAACAGGACAGAGGCTGGCATAGATATCAGTGCTACAAAATATTTGCAAAAGCAACGATTAGGATGGTATGGGCATCTTCAAAGAATGGGAGATGAGAGGACACCAAAAGCTTATTTCTACAAGATTATCCCAGGAAAAAGACCAGTAGGAAGACCAAATAAGAAATGGTTGGACCAAATCAAGGATGATCTTGAAGACAAAGGGCTAGACTGGAGAAGGACCCATGAAGACCAACTATTCATGGACAGGAAAAGGTGGCGAGGGCTCGTTAACAGCACCCGGGCGACTGGAGCTGGAATTTGATGAAGATGTAATTAATTATTTCAGGATTAGGGAATAACCCATCTGTTTTTGGAAAAACTCATGTTGACCGACTGAAAAGCAGCAAACTTTCGTTTACTAAGGCAACCCTGAAAATGGCTTCAAACACCATAACTGCAAAATACAAAAATAGTGTGTTGAAAACTTAGGTGTTGAAAGATCTGATATGAAGACTCATCTTATTGTTGAATGTCAACAAACTGCTCTGATAATCACTGTTCTGAGGTGAAAACACTCCGTATGTGGAACCACTCGTAAATCACCAATATCAAGATTACCTTTTGTAATTTAAGGTGCATTTATAAAAGCTGATTGACATTGCAACTTTTCAGATTGTGTAATTTAACACGTAAGTTTGTAGATCCTTGCCATGCCTGTTGTGTGTGTTTTTTTTAGACTGCTTTGAAGCCATTTTACATAATAATAATAATAATGTTATTGATTTTACGTCCCTTTTAACTACTCTGGATTTTAGAGACGCCAGGGTGCCGGAATTGTGCCCCGAAGGGGATCTTTAACGTGCTAGTAACTCTACTGACACGGCTCTCTAGCATTTGCGCACCCTCAAATGCCTGCTGACTGCGGCAGGATACGAAGCTGTAACCTTTGGCCCAGCAAGCGAGAACGTTACCGCTGAGCCACGCAGCCAGACGCCATTTTACAGTGTTACCTTATAAACAATTAATATTGTAGCTTTTAGTCTGTCAACACAAAATCATTCCAATTACTACCGACAGCGGTGGCTACGCTCGCTAAAGCTCAGCGTCAGGTCATGGGGCCAAGCTCTCTACTGACTCGGTAAACGCATGGGTTCGAGCCCCACCGTTGGCCGTCCTTGAAATGGTGTTCCGTGGTTTCCCATTTTCAACACCAAGCAAATGCTGGCCACGGCTGCTTCCTTCCACATCCTTGTCCATTTTCATCCATTCTTCTCATCTCTCATTTCGACGCGCAGATCGTCCACGAGCGTCGACTGGAAAGATCTGCACTCGGCCTCTCAGGAAGCCACTTACTTACTTAGTTCCTCCAATGCTAGGTCGCATATCGGGCTGCAAGTTTCCTCCAGCGAACTCTATCAGCTGCCAGGTTTTCAGCTTCCTCCCAGTACATATCCATGCATTCAAGATCATTTGCCAAAGTTCGTTTCCAGGTGTTACGAGGTCTTCCTCTACTTCGGTATCTGTCAGTTGGTTTCCACAACAGTGCTGATTTGGGAATCCTTCTATGATTCATACGTAGAACATGTCCCGTGAACTTCATTCTTTTTTGAGCAACGATTTTGTACAGGCTGCGTAGACCAGTTCTTCTCAGTACTTCATCATTTGCTATGTGGTCACGATACCTGATTTTCAAAATTCGCCTCAAGCATCGTTGGTGAAAAACGTTGAGCTTGTGTGCTGATTTTACTGATATTTTCCAGGTCTCACATGCATATATGGCGATCGGTAAAATGATAGAGGAATATAGCCGAATCTTTGTGGACATACTTACAGAGTCTAATTACCATATGGGTCGCATTCGTTGAAAGACTGCCGAAGCTTTCCCAATTCTGCTGCTGATGTCTGCATCTACGTCCCCGTTACTACAGATAAGGCTGCCGAGATATGAAAATCGGTCAACATCTTGTAGAATCTTTTGTTGCACTATAATTTGTGTAGATCCCACTTTTTATGCACATTGCATTTGTCTTGTCACCATTTATCTGTAGTCCTGCAGAACTGGCCATTTCATCCAGCTTGGTTGTCATTCATTGTAAACTTTGTGGTGTTTCTTTCTGCCAGAAGGACAATGTCATCAGCAAAATCCAAATCCGTTAGCCTAGATTGCTCATACCAACTTATCCCTATATTGGGATTGTCCATAGCTTTTCTCATAACAAAATCTATGACCAATACGAATAGGAATGGTGACAAAATGCCTCCTTGTCTGACACCAGTGAGAATGCTAAGAAAAGGGGTGTTCCCATCTTCTGTTCTTATACAACAGCTCGAGTCTAGATAGAGGTTTCTGAAAACATCGATGAGATGGTAGGGAATTCCATATAGGCTCACAATATTCCGCAATGATTCTCGGTGTATACACCACTATCAAAAGCTTTTCTGAAATCAACGAAGTTTAGGTGCAACGGACAGTTAAATTCTATGCATTGTTCTATTACATTTAGTAGAATAAATATTTGTTCAGAGCAGGATCTACCTCTTCGAAAGCCAGCCTGTTCTTCTCGCAGTCGACAATCTGCTGCTTCTTGTATCCGTTTTAGAAGAATGATGCAGAAGACTTTGGCTGGCACCGAGAGAAGCGTGATACCTCTCCAATTTGTACATTCAGTTAGATTTCCTTTGTTTGGTAGTTTCACGATGAGGAGGCCACACGAAAAAAAAACACCAATTACTGGAAAATGAAAATGAAGATTCACAGCCTGCTTCCAGTCTCCGACCGGGTCAGGAATGGAATGAATGAAGCCCCCATCTAGCGGCGAGGATATGAACTGTGCCGGCTGCCGAGGCCTGACGCACTCCTCTGAGGCAATGATTAAATGAATGACGAATGAAATGATAGTGGAGAGTGTTGCTAGAATGAAATTTTGACAGGGAAAACCGGAGTACCCGGAGAAAAAACTGTCTGCCTCCGTTTTGTCCAGCACAGATCTCACATGGAGTGACCAGGATTTGAACCACGGACCCAGCGGTGAGAGGCCGGCGTGCTGCCGCCTAAGCCACGGAGGCTTTCCAATTACTGGAATATGTGAAAAATAACCTGAAATAAATTACATGTGGTTAAGATTTATATAAGTTACATTGTTACGGACTATTGAAGAAGACATTTTAATAATAATAATACTTATAATAATAATAATAATAATAATAATAATAATATGGTCTTCTTCTTCTTGCTGTCGTTTCGGCCATCTACGGACCAGGCTATTTCAACTTCCCTCTCCCATGTCTTTGCGCTTGGGCCTTAACGTTCGCCCAGTATTCCCGCATTGGTTTCCTATGCTGTTCCTTCCTCGCTTCAGTCCATGTCTTGCCAGTTTTTAGTTTAGGCTTTTCTTGGAATCCATGATGTTCTTGGAGTTTCGACTTTAGTGGAACACGTTTCTGGATATCCTCCAGGGTTATTCCCATTTCACGCATAGAAAACTATCCTCCTCTTACGAATGGTTTCCGTGATCTTTTCGACATGAGAGTAGAGTTCATGATTGTGTCGTCTTCTGAGCTCACTATTTTCTTTGATTGGACCTAGGATTTTTCTCAAGATCTGCCTTTTTCTTATTTCTAGCTTCTCAATCATACCCATTCTAGGCATTCGGCACCATATATAGCCTCCGGTCGTATTACTGCGCACTAATGTCGTATCTTGGCGTTAATGGATATTGATTTCTTCTTGTAGACATTTTTAGTTAGTTGATATGCCGTTTCCAATTTTCTGATCCGTGATGTAAAGGCTTCTTTCTCCGAGGTGTTGGGATCCATCCACTCTTTAAGATATTTACATTTCCCTGTTCGTTTGATTTTCCCTTCTCCTACTTCTAGCACGTTGGGTGCTGACTTAATGTTTGTTATAAATTCCGTTTTCTCGAAGGGTATCTGGAGTCCCGCATTTGCTGCTTGTGCCTTCAGTTCACTGATTTGTTCTTCGGCTGTATCTAGCGAGTCAGAAAAAAATGCAAGGTCATCTGCAAATGCCAGACAATCAACCGTCTGATTCATATTTCTATAACCAAGTCTAACTCCATTTTCAACTCCTTTACTACCCATTCCATTCCGCCACTCAAGGATGACCTTCTCGAGTACGCAGTTGAAAAGTAAAGGCGAGATTCCATCTCCTTGCCTGACTCCCGTCCTAATTTCAAAGGAATTCCAATAATAATATGGTCTAATAATAATAAAAATAATAATAATATGGACGACAGGTGCCTTCCGGACAAAGGAGAGAAAGGAACAACACCGCCAGAGGATGCGTTACTACTGGGCAAACATCAAGACCCATTTCAAACAGAATAGTTGAATGTCGTGGTCCGTACTGTAGTTGGCCTATCCGGAAAAAGAAGGATATGGTCTAATAATGAATAAATAATAAATATTATTATTTTGTAATGATAATTATCTTCTTCGGTTGAGCACTGAAAGCTGCAATATTAATTAAGTTGGGTTCTTGAACATACTTTAGGTGTACCCTACCTGGACCCCCCGTTGAGCCGAACTTGATAAAGCTGAGCGAATCCCCTCATAAGACACGGCAAAAACCTAGATCATTTTCTGGACTTTAATTACTACGCATTGAAATCCAATATCCCATCTTTAATTTAATGTTGATATAGATTGAATGTCCCGTTTAACGGCAGTGATTAAAGATAAGACTTTAAGTACCGGTAGCTTATTTGAAATTAACCGAGACAGAAAAGAGAAAACGGTTCATAGTTGGCAGAGTTCATAAACTAACTTACTGTTTTTTATTTGTCAACCTGCGTTTGTAAGGCAAATGGGGCGTAGTTTTGAGGAACGTACTGAATAATTTGTTGTTGCTTCATTTGAGGGGCTTGTGGTGTATTCTTTGAATACACGGTACGAGAGATATAATGTCTATTGCTCTTTGCATGTTCATTTCTTCCTTCCTCTTTGCCAAACACCAACAGTGATCATCTGTTTTCTCCCTGTTGGGCATGTCTCTTATGTCTTCATAAGTATGTTTCAGATATATAACTTCTGTGATCCACCTAGCGCTATCTAGTAGCGAACCTCTGAAGCTACTCAATTCCTCATCGTGCAAGATGACTTACTCATCTATTTGGCTACCAGATCTCGTTACCATCGTCAGCTACTTTCTCCTTGAGCAAGAGGACCACGTTTACTTCTTTACTCACCATGCTGCGCTAGTATCATCTATCAACTCCTTGAAGACCAGCTCAGCAAGAGAAGATCAATTTTTTGTTGTAATGTTGTCTATGTTTATATGTTCTCCTTTTGTTTCCTACCCCCACTCTTTCCCCTTCCGTGGTCTCTCCGCGCTCCGCTGAGCTGCACTCACTTCTACGTCTGCAGTTGACTCGTTCAGTCAAAGCTCCGCTCGAGCTTAGCCTCCTCAAACCAAGAGGCACACCCTCTTCTACGCCATGTTGGCTAGATAGTCTTCATAAGGAACTCCGACTTCAACATGAAATCGAGATAAGTACCATTTTTAAAAAGTTTTAACCTCATCTTCATGGTTTTAACTTTCAAGTGCTTTTAATTGTGGGCAGTGTGAAATTATTTACTTGGGGCAATAATCATTCTTCGTGGGTTTTGCCATGTTGAGCTTTTACTTCTATAAGCCAACCTTCCTATAAAAGAGCTTTTCTTAAGCGATTCAAACGAGAAATCCTCTCGCTACGTGGGATATTATCTAATACCCGCTGCCTATAATTTTGAAACTATTTCCTCCGTTGGATTTTTTCAAACCCCATTTTCTGCTAAGGTCGTTCTGGAACCTTCTAGAACTTGTTCTCTATCTGCGAGTCCTGCCATCATGTATTTCTCACGTACTTGGGAGAATTCTGTTCGAAACTAAATTACTACAATAGTGAATTTTCGTCCTCCGCTGGAACCTCTGGAAAATTCTACGGCGCATTTGATTGTAAATTACAGCTTTTTCCAGAAATAGACTTTTACCTACATAGTGCAATCAGTTATCTCCATAATTGCAATAACTTTTTTTCTCATAAACTTCAGTGTTTCTCTAGTGAACTTTGCATCCATCTTTACAAACTATAGTGTTAATCAGTGCTTGCTCCACTTTTCTACCGCGTCGCGATCGTCCGGTTACATTAAATACGGCCATGAACATTGTTCCTATATCCCAATGATCTTTCCTTAACCTTCTACTAACAACCATTATTTATAAAAATGTAACTTTCTATAAGGTGTTACTTACGAAGTGCCCTTCCAACTTTGCTAGTTTAACATTAATTAAATTCTGCATAATTTCTTGTGTGATACAAGTTTTAAATTTACATTGTTTCTCCCTTCAAAAGCAGGGAAAACAATTCTCTCAACTCTTGAGTGAGTTATTTTTTGGTCTCGCTAAATGAAAACTGCCTCATTTGACTGGCGAGTCTTATTCAAAGTATAAGAGGTCTAGAACCTTCCTTCTGATTAACTTTTCAGGTTCACAGTAAGTGACCTGTTCTCCTTGTATAAATTTCACAAAGTAATTCTGTATAAATATAAGAAGTTGTAGGAACTTCCTTTTTATTCTTTATGTTTTCCATTTTGTTATCTTCGAAGTTGTTATTCTCGTTAGAATGTTCTTTCAGAGGTTGCATATAGTACACTGCTTGTACTCCTGTAAATGTTAAAACTTTAATTATTCCATTTTGCCTATTTATGAAATCTTACCAAGATTTTAATACACGGTTTAAAAAACCTTAAAAATTGTCAATTGCCTGGAGCAACTGTTTGATGTTAAGAGGTCTGCGACCCTATTTGTTAAAAAGATCAATTAATCCTGAATTGTTAAATAAATTAAATATTTGTTTTTGGATTCATCATTTCTCTGATATAAAGTTTAGGCAGGATCCTGGCTTTCCTAGCTCTTCCTAGGTTTATGCCCTCGTTAACGCTTAATAAAGCTTTTACTATTTGTCTGGCCAGAACATCACCCTTCCCTATAGTACTTTCATTCGTGCTTGGAAGGAAACACACTAAAGCCTCTCTCTGGCAAACTGCCCAAGCCTTAGCTGCGGTTCCCGTCAGCTTCGACCAAGCTCGTACCCACTTTAGGTATCCGAGCACATATTTGCGGTGGCAACCGCTTCTAAATGGATTAAAAGTCAAATTAATAACTTTTGTGGGACTCTCCTCCTATTCTTCTATCCTTCTTTTCCAATCCCAAATCTACTTCCTTCTCTTAATCATCTTCCCTTGGTGGGTGGGTTATTCCCTAGCCTATAATCTACCCAAAATTTGGTACCAGAAACCCGGGAGAGTCCATTTGCTATGTCCATTGTTTGTAAAGTGTCATTTGACAATACTTTGCATATTTCTAATATCTCCTTTGGATCTTTCAGCTATATCTACGTCATGCAAAGCCTGTGAACGGGAAAGAGGCCGCTCCTGTCTCCTTTGGGGTGTCCTGTTCTTTCTACTCTTTCGCTGTTGCCAATTTGACAGCATCTTCAAGGTTCTACAGTTTCGTGAGTTGTATTTCAATTTATTCTCTTCATCATGGCTCCTACTGAAAAAGATGAAACTCTCATTGCTAGACGTTCTTCTTATAAAGGGCAACTCACTAGATTCCGAAATTTTATCAACAAGTTAAATCCCGCCGAGTGTGATTTAGATATCTTAACACATCGCCTTAAGCTGTACGAACGGTCTTATGATTATTATGACCAAATTCAAACCGAGATCGAATCCGCTTGTCCAGACCTTCAATCGGATCGGGACGAGGTCGAACCCTTGTACTTTGAAGGAATTGCAAAGGCCCACCAATTGATCCGCAATATCTCAGAACCGGACACTAAGGTCATCAATCCGGCCCAGTTAGCATCCGCTTCAGTTCACAAGAACAAACCGAAACCGTTACTTCCCAAGATAAGCCTACCGCACTTCTCAGGCAAGGAAGGTGAATGGTATTCTTTTTACGAACTTTACTGCTCCCTAATTCATGAAAATATCGAGATCCCAGACATACATAAATTTTACTACCTCCGCACTTCTTTGGAATCTGAGGCCTTGACCTTGGTGGAGTCACTGCCTTTAAGCGCAGACAACTACCACATCGCCTTTAATCTCCTTAAAGAGAGATATGGCAATTTACGGTTGAGTGTCGCTCGACACATCCGTTGTCTCTTCAACTTACCTGCCGTCAAACCTAATGACGTCACATCTTTAAGAGACCTCTTAGATTCTATGCAGTTAAATGTCAGAGCGTTATACCAGCTAAAACAGCCTGTCCAAACATGGGACACCATACTTATTCACCTAGCTACATCAAGATTCGATTTTTCGACACTGAAAGCCTGGGAGATCGAACTCGCCTGCAACAAGGAACATTCGTTCGAACACCTTATCTCGTTTCTCAACAGTCGATGTCAATTCCTTACAGCACTCGCATTTCAGTGCGAAAAGGTCGAAACGAATCCTCAGTGTCAAATTTTTGAAAAAAAACTTGCTTCTTCAAAGGGACATCAGCCCCCATTTGTCGAAAACAAACAAACCCGTTCTTCTTTCAATCATTCAAGAGAAGATATCAGGCCGCTTAACAAATCGTTAAAATGCACGCTCTGTAAAAAGCCTCACACCTTGTATTTGTGCAAATCCTTTAAAGAATTGTCTGTCGAAGATCGAAGAAAGTTTGTCTTAAACAGCAAGCATTGTTTCAACTGCTTATCACCTAAGCATTCTTCTTCGAACTGTACGTCATCAAATCTTTGTTTTCATTGTAAAAAACCGCATCATTCTTTATTGCACGTTCACGATAAATCGAGGTCATCAGTACCTGCCTCTTCAAGCTCCATGCAGAGCAGCTCCGAACAAACTAATGCTTCTTCCTGCATTTCCCACGCCGAAACTTTTCACAGTGCGCAAACCCTGTTGACCACTGTACAATTTGAAATCCGAGATAGATTTGGAAATTGGTTTAGAACCCGTGGTCTTCTCGATTCCGCTTCAACGCATAACTTTGTTTCGCAATCGTTGATTAAAAAACTAGGTCTTTCGTCATCGCCTACTTCTATCAATGTGACCGGCATTGACAATTTGAAAACTCAAGTTTTGCAGTCTTCAAAATTGAAAATCAGAGACGTTTGCCAAAGAAACACCAATCTTAATTTAAACTGTTTCATTCTTACCAGTATTGGCAAGGACACTCCAAGTCACTCTATCAATACCTCTGGATTAAAGATTCCTTCGCACTTAAGGTTAGCCGATCCTCAGTTTAATGCTCAAGGTCCCATTGATGTGCTTTTCAGTGCCAATGTTTTTTGGAATTGCATTCGCAAACAAACACGCAAGTTATCTTCAACCGTGGTCGCTAGAGACACCGATTTTGGTTGGGTTATTACTGGTAAAATCAAACATACCAGTGTTCAAACCAAAACGCAATGTCATTTCGTCACAGCTGACATAAATCCCATTTCTGAAAAAGAGAACGCTCATGTTTCAAATCTCAATATTTTTGAAAACCACTTGTCGAAACGATGTCTTATCGTGAACAACTGCGCTAACCCTGTAAGTTGTTTAAATGGCTTTTCCTTCTTCCCGCACAAGATGGCCATTCAAGTTCGCCTTGCTTTGTGTTATTTCGTCTATCTTCTTATGTCATTTTTATAGCAGTTAATTGCTTAAACTTTTTCTCGAAAGCTATCTTCCCCTTGTGTAAAACCATGGCTATCAGTCACCATCACTTCGCTGTACGCTATGTTTCACTTCTTTCGCTATGTAGAAGGATGGCCACGGCCGGCTCCTCCCTCCTTCCTCACAATTGGAAGTCGCTTTTGAAACCGCTTGAAACTCTGAATTCTATAGCATCTAGAATAACTATTCTTATGCATAACCTTCTTCTCAATGTCCCAGCTTGTCTTCTTTGCTCGGAAGAATTAAGCTTCTTTTTGTTGAAAATTGTCCGATTTCGTAATCCTCTCAATTATGCGAAATTGATTTCCTACTTTATTTCATATAGCTTTAAATTGCTTTTTCCCGTCCAAGTTACGATTGACTGCATGTCGTGTGACTCGTTCCGCTTTAAGTTACAGCTGATTCACCAAATGTTGTGTGTGTACTTCGAACTGCTTGGTTGTCAGACTTGTATGTATACACGCCTGAGGAATGCCAAGTTGTTTATTTCCTGTATGATTGCCAAAGTTCAAAGCAAGTTTCTCTTATCTCAACTCTGGCTGATTGCCAAGCATTGTCTGACGAGTTGCTACTTAAAGTACAGAAGCCGTTTGCCTACCTCCCAAAATAAACTTGTTCCGCTTAAGGACTCTGTCAGCTATTTATATGTCTTATCTCGTTGTACTATGTGTGTCAAGGCCGTGCTTATTTACGTCTTCCGCTTACTCATGCTCGTATTACATAACTGCTTTGATCCTCGTTCCAAAACTTCGTTGCGTATTTCTCACGCGCGTAGGTATTGCAATTTGCTTACATATTTTGCGATCTTAATGTTCATTGATGAACAAACTTGTTTTTTCTCGACGTCACATTCGATGTGTTTTTGTATTCATGCTTGTCCTGTCAAGTTTTTTGCTGACTTAAGTATTTTTCTGAGTAACCCCTTTGATACTCATTATAACTTGAGGTCATTGTTTATGGCTACTCGTTTGTTACCTATGGCGTTCTTGCTTTCTACTCGCATAGTTCCTTTGTTTATTTGGTATATTCTTGTCTTGAATAGATGTACTCGTTCCTATACGCTTTGTTTAAACTTGCCAATTCTTCTTTCTCATCGTATCGCAATCTTTACTAGTGCCTTATTTCCCTCAGCTTCTAGTTATTTCGTGATTGAAAGTGTCGTTAATTCTCGCCTTTTAACTCCGCTTTCCAATGACCCTGATAACCTCCTTCCACTTACACCTGGTCGCTTCTTTACACGCCCTTCTCTCTCTGCCCCTCCTCCCTTTCCCAATTCCTTCAGGGATTCTAATCTACCTATTGTTTGGTGTAAACTTGAAGCCCTCCGTAATTCCTTTTGGAAGAGGTGGAACTTGGAATATTTAACTTCCTTGCAACGGAGGCAGAAGTGGTTTCTTTCCAGTCCCGACATTAAAGTAGGGGACTTGGTCTTGGTTAGGGATGTTTCACCCCCCCCTAGTCTGGCCTTTTCGAAAAGTGACTAAGTGTCACCCTGGAAGAGATAGGAGAGTCAGGGTATTCAGAGTCTTGACCAATAATGGTCAGATCACAAGACCACTTCTCTTCAATTACTGTATTACTCTTAAATGTGTAACTGCTTTCTTGCTCGCTGTTGGTGTCTGTCCCCCCAGTATGGTGTATTCTTTGAATACACGGTACGAGAGATATAATGTCTATTGCTCTTTGCATGTTCATTTCTTCCTTCCTCTTTGCCAAACACCAACAGTGATCATCTGTTTTCTCCCTGTTGGGCATGTCTCTTATGTCTTCATAAGTATGTTTCAGATATATAACTTCTGTGATCCACCTAGCGCTATCTAGTAGCGAACCTCTGAAGCTACTCAATTCCTCATCGTGCAAGATGACTTACTCATCTATTTGGCTACCAGATCTCGTTACCATCGTCAGCTACTTTCTCCTTGAGCAAGAGGACCACGTTTACTTCTTTACTCACCATGCTGCGCTAGTATCATCTATCAACTCCTTGAAGACCAGCTCAGCAAGAGAAGATCAATTTTTTGTTGTAATGTTGTCTATGTTTATATGTTCTCCTTTTGTTTCCTACCCCCACTCTTTCCCCTTCCGTGGTCTCTCCGCGCTCCGCTGAGCTGCACTCACTTCTACGTCTGCAGTTGACTCGTTCAGTCAAAGCTCCGCTCGAGCTTAGCCTCCTCAAACCAAGAGGCACACCCTCTTCTACGCCATGTTGGCTAGATAGTCTTCATAAGGAACTCCGACTTCAACATGAAATCGAGATAAGTACCATTTTTTAAAAGTTTTAACCTCATCTTCATGGTTTTAACTTTCAAGTGCTTTTAATTGTGGGCAGTGTGAAATTATTTACTTGGGGCAATAATCATACTTCGTGGGTTTTGCCATGTTGAGCTTTTACTTCTATAAGCCAACCTTCCTATAAAAGAGCTTTTCTTAAGCGATTCAAACGAGAAATCCTCTCGCTACGTGGGATATTATCTAATACCCGCTGCCTATAATTTTGAAACTATTTCCTCCGTTGGATTTTTTCAAACCCCATTTTCTGCTAAGGTCGTTCTGGAACCTTCTAGAACTTGTTCTCTATCTGCGAGTCCTGCCATCATGTATTTCTCACGTACTTGGGAGAATTCTGTTCGAAACTAAATTACTACAATAGTGAATTTTCGTCCTCCGCTGGAACCTCTGGAAAATTCTACGGCGCATTTGATTGTAAATTACAGCTTTTTCCAGAAATAGACTTTCACCTACATAGTGCAATCAGTTATCTCCATAATTGCAATAACTTTTTTTCTCATAAACTTCAGTGTTTCTCTAGTGAACTTTGCATCCATCTTTACAAACTATAGTGTTAATCAGTGCTTGCTCCACTTTTCTACCGCGTCGCGATCGTCCGGTTACATTAAATACGGCCATGAACATTGTTCCTATATCCCAATGATCTTTCCTTAACCTTCTACTAACAACCATTATTTATAAAAATGTAACTTTCTATAAGGTGTTACTTACGAAGTGCCCTTCCAACTTTGCTAGTTTAACATTAATTAAATTCTGCATAATTTCTTGTGTGATACAAGTTTTAAATTTACATTGTTTCTCCCTTCAAAAGCAGGGAAAACAATTCTCTCAACTCTTGAGTGAGTTATTTTTTGGTCTCGCTAAATGAAAACTGCCTCATTTGACTGGCGAGTCTTATTCAAAGTATAAGAGGTCTAGAACCTTCCTTCTGATTAACTTTTCAGGTTCACAGTAAGTGACCTGTTCTCCTTGTATAAATTTCACAAAGTAATTCTGTATAAATATAAGAAGTTGTAGGAACTTCCTTTTTATTCTTTATGTTTTCCATTTTGTTATCTTCGAAGTTGTTATTCTCGTTAGAATGTTCTTTCAGAGGTTGCATATAGTACACTGCTTGTACTCCTGTAAATGTTAAAACTTTAATTATTCCATTTTGCCTATTTATGAAATCTTACCAAGATTTTAATACACGGTTTAAAAAACCTTAAAAATTGTCAATTGCCTGGAGCAACTGTTTGATGTTAAGAGGTCTGCGACCCTATTTGTTAAAAAGATCAATTAATCCTGAATTGTTAAATAAATTAAATATTTGTTTTTGGATTCATCATTTCTCTGATATAAAGTTTAGGCAGGATCCTGGCTTTCCTAGCTCTTCCTAGGTTTATGCCCTCGTTAACGCTTAATAAAGCTTTTACTATTTGTCTGGCCAGAACATCACCCTTCCCTATAGTACTTTCATTCGTGCTTGGAAGGAAACACACTAAAGCCTCTCTCTGGCAAACTGCCCAAGCCTTAGCTGCGGTTCCCGTCAGCTTCGACCAAGCTCGTACCCACTTTAGGTATCCGAGCACATATTTGCGGTGGCAACCGCTTCTAAATGGATTAAAAGTCAAATTAATAACTTTTGTGGGACTCTCCTCCTATTCTTCTATCCTTCTTTTCCAATCCCAAATCTACTTCCTTCTCTTAATCATCTTCCCTTGGTGGGTGGGTTATTCCCTAGCCTATAATCTACCCAGCTTGGGCATCGAGAGCATTCAGCCCCGAGTAGTTGGATGTTTGTGTGTGGAATTTTGTCGCATAACCTGTGTTAATATGATGGCTGTATTAGTGGGTGTATTTTATACTCTTAAGTGAGGATTGGGAAAGAGACCACCCTGGCCTCAAGTTAAGAACCATCCCGGTATTTACCTGGAATAGAAGTTGGGAAACCACGGAAAACGACTTCCATGATGACTGAGTGGAAATCGAACCCACTTCTCCTCAATGTTGCCTCACGGGACGGAGTGTACCCTGTTCCAACCCTCAGACCAGAGTTAAATTTCTTGCCACAGCCTGGAATCGAACCCGGACCTCCAGGATGACAGTCTAGAATGCTCGCTGGTGCACCACGAGGTGGTCCCAAACCTTATTTTTCAACTAGCGTCTGTAAGGCACAGTATTATATATTAATTGCAGCCAATGGTTATAGCAGGGTATTCTATTTAAACGCCCGTGGGTTCCAAGCAAGTTCGATTTCAAGTAGTTCAACTTTTGCTACTAGATGCCGTTGTCACTGACACCTAGCGGCGAACGTTGGAACTTGATGGAGCGTTTCTAACCAGACAAATATAACCTACAAATTTGGCTACACACTATCAATTGTAGTGGCAGGTTCTTTTACATGCCATAGATCTATGATATGGGCACGCCGGCTTTACTTCCCCTCCGAAGGAAGGCATACTGAAGGATTTTAACTATCCTAAAAACCCGACGACTTGGGCCGGGTTTGTACCCGCAATCTTGGGCATAGCATTTCTATGTAAGGCAAATGGGGCATAGTTTCGAGGAACGTGCTTAAGAGTTAGAGGGAGTGGTCTAGATCGCGATACCTTGCACTACAAAATTCCCCTAGACACAAAATGACGTTATGGACCACACTAAAAATATAAACGATGCATGCTTATTACATTGTATGTGTTAATAAGGCTTTACTACAAACACAAACTTAATCTGGGACTTACGTCCCAGAACCACTAGCCTTTAGTACAAGCAGTAATTTTCGTCGAGACAGTGATCTAACCTAGTGGCGCCCAATATTTTGTCATACCGTCTTCTAACATAGTAGCGAATAATCTGATCGACTGGATATGGTTGAGTTTCATTGACTCACACTAGCACTCGTAGTGGTAGGAAAGGCAAACAGCTAATCTAATCTCTCTATATACTGTATAAGAATAAAAGTTTGTCTGTTTTTTTCTGAATTTCTACGGAAATTTGCGTTATTTACGCCTTTCAGACTGTTTTATGATGGATGCGCGCGAAAATAATTTTTTGTCTGTCTGTCTGTCTGTCTGTCTGTCTATCTGTTTATCTGTTTCTGGACAAAGTGGTTGTTCCCTTATAACTCGAGAACGGCTGGGTGGATCAACGTAAAATTTGGTACAGATATCCTTCAGAGGCACGACACTAATCATTGATGTAACTCTTCTCTGTACCTCTCATAAAAGGGGGCCTACCCCCTTAAAATACTTGCTGAAATAGGCGTAGAAGGGTGAGACAAAGCTCATTTTCAGCCCCTCAATGTGAGAAGCAAAACTCGGGGACCCTAAAGGGACTCCGAAGGCCACATTTTAAGGCCCTAAAACCAACGGATTTTGAGATATTCCCAGAAAATCAATTTCATTTAATACAATAATGAAAGAAAGCAAGCCGGTAACCATGGTAACAGAAACTCACAGGTCCATCTATTGCTGTAAGACGCAATACAATTCCATTTATTACATTACTGAGATAGTTTGCAAACGGCTATAAGGGTATAACGGAACCAAATTAAGCTGTAAAATTCATCAATACATACAATGCGCTTAAGGGGGTCAAGGGATACTCTAGAATTTTTTCACGCGATTTACCCGTGCTGGTGTGGTACGGAAGGTCTACAGTATTATATCCCTATCCCTATATTCTATATTATTATTATTATTATTATTATTATTATTATTATTATTATTATTATTATTATACTACGGCCTACAACGACGAGACAAAGCTTATTTTCAGCCCATTGGTGTCAGAAAAAAACTCGGTTCCCTTAAACAGCCGTGAAGGGTCCCCGAAAACTACGTTTTAAGGCTCTAAAACCAAGAGTTTCCGAGATATTCCCAGAAAACTAATTTCATTTAATAAACTAATGTATGAATGCAAGCCAGTAACCATGACAACAGTGTCTCAAAAAGTCACATCCAATTTTCCATCTATTTCTGCAAGAAGTAATGCCACTCCTTTTATTAAATTTCTGTGAAATCACGGAACCAACAAAAACTGTAAAATTCATCAATGCGCTTAAGGGGGTCAAGGGGTGCCCTAGATTTTTTCACAAGACTTAAACGTGCGATATGTCGTACAGAAGGTCTGTTATATCTTCAAACAGCAACATTATTTTCAAAAATTCCTGGATTGAAATAATTTATTTTTCATTTTATTTTTTTGCTTTTAGGAATTTGTGCCATTGGAGGCTAAAAAAACCTGAATTTTCATGCACCACAAACCTTTATAATTTATTATAGGGGTCTTCCTCTGGATGCGGACTTGTCACAACAGTGAGGGTCAGTTTTTATGTGACGTGTATTGCGTTTCGTCTACGAGGTTTTCAATTTTATTTTCACGTCAGGAAGTACACGTTAGGTAAATTAGTTTCAGAGCATGTTTCAACTAATCATTTATCTTTGTCGACAAACAGGTTCCAAGCCCCTAACCATTGCAACAGTAGCTCAATTGATTGCGTCTGGTTATTAATACCGAAGACCGTTCGAAGAATGGGTACTTCTGCTAGTTAACCGAATATGGTTGAGGTTCCAGCGAACAATTAGCAGTCTACCGCGTGTCATCACGCCGGCACCTCGTAAGAAACGTGTGTCTTTTACGTTCGGAAAAGTGGGTAAAGCATGAGAAATTCATTACAAATGCACTGACAATAAGATTATGGTGTTTGGAACCATTTTTCAGTGTTGCCTTAGTAAACAGAAGCAGATAATAGGTGTCCATTATTGGGTATAGTTCAGTCACCCAACCGATACCCACTTGAAAATCTTTCGCTCAGTCCCACTCAACTAGTTACGAGTATAAGGGCTTGGTGTCGGCATCCTCTCTCTGGACAACAGTTGTGTTCAGCATTTCCATGTGGTTTAAAGGGGCTGAAGACTGCCAATTGCATAGCTGCCAAATTTTGCGTTTGAAGTGAACTGAGAAACAGTAAACTAAACTTCACAAATACCAATTAATGAAGTAAATATTGCAATACTTTGAACAGCGAGAAGAGCACATGTGAACTATTAGCACTGACGTCTATTCTAAAATAAGATCTAGGTTATATTGGCAACATTGCGGCAAGGATTTGTCTTGGGTCCCCCAGGGGCTCACATCTAGTGGGACGTGGGTTGGTGACCACGGGGCCCCAGCTAAGTGCCGGGCTCCTCTCCGTCTTCTTTCCTGTCGACCTCTCTTGGTCAACTCTTGTTCTCTTCCAACCCCGGCGGTATTAGAGTATCCGAGACCTAGGGAGTCTCTTCCTTACCCGCCTTAATTGGCCCTTGTCTCATCTTTCCTAATACCCTCCTTCTGCTAGGAGTCAGCCTTCTTTTTCTTTTCATGTTATCTCCTGCCTTCTGCTCAAGGCCCTCAAAGAGACAGGGTGTACTGTATGTAGCCCCACCACTTCTGGCACACCCTAGATATTGCTACACCCTCAGGGGCTCACGGATGGTGTGTTCGGGAGTTGGCGATCCCGAGGTGTTCCTGAGCTGGATCTGTTTTTTTCCCCCTTTTTCCACTCACTTTGGGTCGGGCCCTCTCCCCTTTCCCATTTTCGAAGTGAAATGCCATGTCCTGTGGTTCGGATTCCACGTAAAAAGGAGGTCCCGTGGCTCATGATCTCTAGATTAACGGTCACGTTAAACTACAAGCTTCCTTCCTTTTTTCCCCTTTCCCCTTTCCTATCTGCCTTTCATGGCTCTCCTTCCTTCCAAGTCCCTCAATCCTCATTCTTCGAGGGTTGAGGGGATTTCTTTTCTTCCTGTCCTTTATTTGCCTTATCCTTTATTTGTTTACCATTTCTTCTTCAAGTGGGTAAGTCTGTAGTTAGTATTAGTTATAGATTTCATTCTCATCTCATCTTTCACTATCACCCAAACCATTAGGGGTCGATGACCAAAATGTTAGGCCCCTTAAAACAACAATTTTCATCATCATCATTATCATTTGTCTTGGGGACTGGAAACTTCCGCCTAATGACCGTTGCCCTCCTGTCGAACGAGAGCCACTCGTATGTGGGGGAAAATCATATACGAACCGCTCCCTTTGGTCACTGGTGGATATCCGTTGGGCGTCTGAACAAATAACCACGAGGCAACGGTCAGGACATCTGGTGTTGAGAGAAAGGACTTGGGTGAGACTACAGCAGCAGGGTTTTGGGGATTCATTCATTTCTTTATTTCTCCTTGGTAATATGTTAATATACATATGGGAGTCGTCAAATCAAAAAATACATAATTAAGCTTATACAATCATAATATACATAAAATACATAATTATACATAAATACATAATTATAGACTACATGGGCATAATATACATAAAATTCATAATTATACATACATACATAATTATACATAAAATACATAATTACAGGAGTACAAGTAAATACAATAATCTTTTTTCTTTTTTCTTAGTCGTTTACCCTCCAGGTTGGTGGAACCCACGGACTCAGCGAGGGAACTCACCACTACCGCCTCTACAGGCAGTGTCCTAGAGCTGGGAACATCTAATCGGAGGGGATACAACTGGTGAGGTGTGATTGGCACCTCGCCCAGGCGGCCTCACCTGCAAAGCGAACAGGGGCCTCATGCGGGAAGGTAATGGAAGGTCAGGATGGATAGGCAAGGAAGAGGGAAGGAGGCGGCCGTGGCCTTGAAAAAGGTACTGCCCCCGTAATTGAATTATGTAGAGACCATGGTGGCTATATTTGAAATTATAAGGAAAGTTATGGCTGTCATAGTTATGACGTGGGTAGTCATGACGTAAGCACGGATGACGTAAATGTTATGCCAGCAAGCTACTTGAGCTGAGATTCTCAGTGACGTCAGCATTTAGTCGAGAATGTTCCAAGATTTACGACGCAGTCGCAGGAAACGAGGAATTCGGCTGAGGAAGAAACTATGCTATTGGAGGAGAGGCATGAACCAATCAACGATAGTTTAAAGGAAGACGGAGATTGCTGAAACTATGGTATTTTTATTACTTTTGGAATGCAGAATTGTGGAAATCCATTTGCAGTAAAAGCATTGATTTGGAATTTTGGTGAAATTTATTTTCAGTTTTTGAATTTTGAAAATCCGTCATGTATTAACGAAGTTAGAACTTTTAGCGATGACGTAGTATCACGCTTTGGAAGGGATGGAAACGCCCCTCGTGAAGTTAATAAAAGGGCTTGCGCAGAAGAGAGGAGCCCTTTTTCGTTCTCTGATCATTCTGAGATCTCATTCTCAGATCATCGAAGTCTATTGTGAAAGTTCTTTTCTTATACATTCATTATAGTGAGACGTCGAAGTGAACAGCAGTGAAAAGAATCGTCTTTATAACGTGTGGCGAGGCCACTATATTAACGAGATCCAAGTCAAACTAGGTGAAGTTGAAACGGACCTTAGAAAGCTTCTACAAGTTTAGCTTCGAACAGTTAGCGGTCTACGATAAGCTAATTGTATTATGCAGTGCTTCATGCAGTTATAGAGAAAAGCTGAACAATTTCGACCGATCAGTTCGAAAGATATTAGCAGTTTTATACGACTGAGAAAAGTGATTATCTCGCCACAAGAGAAGCACTTTTGTGAAGCCAGAATCAACGCAACGGCTGACGCTGCGAGTGGAATAGAAAGACTTCAGATTGCTTGGTTACAGAACACTACGATATAATGGAGCAATTGAATACGGCAGTTTGTTCTTCTAACACCACAACCGAAGAGCAGATGGAAGGCTAAGGGCTTATTGCAATTGGGACATACTTCAACAGAGTAAGATAGCGATATGGAACTTCGCTAATTGCTATTCCACACAAGCGAACATGCGGTGAATACCATCTACACCCATGTTTCGTAATTAAAGGCTGAATACCATCGAACAGCCATAGAAACAATTTCATACTCTGAATATGAATAAATTCTTCGGAATTTTCTACAAAACTTCATGGCGATTGTCCACTGGAACTTCAGGGAATTTTTCAAGAGAGGTCAGGGTGGACCCGACTCACAAAGAAGATTATTGCCGGAAGGATGTCTATTCGTCTTCGAGGAGCAGAGCGATTTCCGGAGAAGGAAGCAGTTCGATTCTCTGAGGGTGCTATTTCCTATTTCGAGGATGGAGCTCAGCTTTAACGTGGTGAAATGGATCCATCAGCAGTCTTCTTTGGGGAATTTTCCTCTGGAACGTCAATCGGCAGATAAGGTAGTCGTGAACGTTTATTGTATTTGAGTATATTAATGATGTTTGAGCAACCATTTTCCCATATTTTTATCCTCATGTATTTTTGCCCTATTTTCTTGTTGAGATTCTTATTCTCAGTACACCTTGATGAGTTTTGCATTTTTCGGCGATTTATTAAGACATTGTTATGTCATGGGCATAGTTAACGATTTTGGATCAGTTGAGACTGATATTTAGATTTTTCAGTAGTTAATATTTTGATAGTCACGATTTGACTGTAAGTTTATGATTTTTAATGGCAGATTTAAATTCAGACAGCGTGTCATTTTATTAAAGTAATTCTACCCCAGTTTAATTACTTTGACCAATTTTCTGTCATCATCAAGAAGGAAGAACATTTAAATGATTTTAGAGCGTTAAAATCTCTTACGTTGTCGACGATCTTGGAAATACTAGTCGTTATTTGTATTGATTGCAACACAGACATTTATCGTCAGTTATGAATGAACATTGCATTATAGACACTTTTGTGAAGGAGTAACTTTAATAATGAATTATTGAATGCATTAAAGTCTAGAACTTGTGTTAGGAGTTTTTCTCGATTAGAGATTTATAGAACGATGTTTGCATTCCCCAGTCTAATTGGATTCTATTCGACTACTTTGCATTTTAGTCGCACTTCATTTGATGATATTATTTTCATACTACAATTTTTTTTAAGATGTTAATCTTAAATTTTGATAGACCAGACAGGC
Organism: Meconema thalassinum; assembly: GCA_946902985.2. Classification (NCBI taxonomy): domain Eukaryota; kingdom Metazoa; phylum Arthropoda; class Insecta; order Orthoptera; family Tettigoniidae; genus Meconema; species Meconema thalassinum. The sequence continues at coordinate 2,064,234,346 of OX336388.2, read as the reverse complement.
GTATATAAGCGTATTCACTATTAAATTTGTTTGTGATTGGCAAGTTTTGACTTCATTTCGGTTCATGAATGAAATTCACGAAGGTTAAATAGAAAAACAGTTTTGAAACAATTAATGATTATATAAATTTTTAAGTGGAACTATGAGTGTATAATCGCTAGTGCAGCGCGTGTTGAAAGTCGCTGAGATATAATGCCCTTGAATATGAAGGAAGTTCCCACAGGAATAAATGTTAAAGAATTATTTGTGGAAGTTTTGTAAGTTATGTGAAAGTTGAATGCCATATAGATTAATATATGATGATTTTGGGCATATTTTTAATGCAGTTTGTGCATTAACTTGTTAGCGAAGGATTTTCCGCTGGAGTAAGATTGTCATAGTTCGTTGAAAATAAATCAAGTGATTTACTGTTATAATTAACACGAGTTTTGAAAGAATTTGAGATAAGATTTTGAATGAAGGTTGCCGTCACAAATCATTATTAAAACTTTTATTAAACCAGATTGTGACATTAACATGTATAACTAACCTTCATTGGTCGATTATATTAATCACGATTATGAAAATTACCAAACGAATGAACATGTGGTCAATGTATTTATTAAATTAATAATTTAAACAATTTAAATGTTAATAATGTAAATAATTGCTGTAAATATTTTTGAAAATAATGTAAAACGAGAGTGATGTTAAAGGCGTGCTTATAATATTTTTATTGTCTTTGACAAATATGATTAACAATATCTAATTGTTATAAATAATTTATGTGATTTTGTTATAAACATTTAAGAGCTAATTAAACATTTGGATTGAACTTAACAAATTTAGGGAATTAACATAATGATTCAATAGGATGTGAGCAAAGTACTTGAAAGATTTGCGTAAATATAATGTGAGTTGTCTTGTAGAAATTTAAAAGTTTGAGAGAGCAAGCTGTATGTTACGTAACACAGCATGTGAGAAGGGAGTGCATTTGACCAGGATGCAACAGGTTGGAAGGTAGCTCGCAGCTGGGCCAACATCTGGTTATCAGAGTGAGGTCGTCCACACTCCGGCCTTGCGACTATAAATACCATTCTCATGTTTATTAAAAGGAAACCAAATGCTCTATATATGTCACACCCTGATGTCCTTTTCCAATCCAATAGTGTTATGAATATTACGTTATTTGGAGCTCTTGGGAGCTAAAATGTTTTATATCATGTTGTATGATAAATTTTGCAAGTCCTACTGAGGACGTAGTCAGATTGACTTGGGCTACTGATAGCCACGTTGATTTTGTTGTGTTAGTAAAATCATTCCCTTTATTAGAAATAAAGCTTTTGTACAGTTCAAAGTTCTCGTCTTCGTTTTGGTTCATTTTTAAATGTCATGGTGGAGGTTATTGTGTGAACAGACTTTTAGTGATCCTGTTGTCAACTCAAACCCCGAGATAATTAAGAGGTAAGTAACGGTAAGTATGAACCCCCGTCTATTTTGGTGTGTTCCACAATGATTTCCTGTGAACTTCTGTGCTCTTATCTCGATAGTATCTGTCAGTGCCATTTTCATTGATGTAACTGTGCCGGTGCAATTGATAATTGGCAATCCGATTGAGGGGGCGGATATCTGACAGCCTACTATCCAGGTAAACGGGGACAGAAAGATTGGCGCACCTAAAACGTTGGGGCTCGATTCAACATAACTGGATTACCAGGTTGAACGCCAGAAAGAGTGGCAAACCTAAAACGTGAGGTTCGATTAGACTCAAATAAAGAGGTTAATTCTTTGTTAGATGTCTAGGCCAATTGTAGTATTTAAGAGTGTGATTATATAGGAATTAAATGTTGTATTGTATTAGGAAAATTACACTCTGAAAAGATCAGATCTTATACAACTTGAGAAAGGTTAAATAGGCTGCAAACTTAGAAAAATCGCCTATGATCTGGAATCTTATTTTATTTTGACCGGCTTATGACATTCTAGTCATATTAAAGATAAATTTAAATTATTTGGATTGTAAATGTAAATTATTGGTGTTAGGATATTTTAAAATGAGCCAGAGAAATTTGAACATGTGCTTGAGTTTGTTTCAACATGAAGTATCTTCGAAGGTTAATTATAAGGTAGTTAAGTTAGATTTAAGACAGAAAATTGATCAAAATTATATATGGTGAAAAGTGTTGCTCAAATGTTGTTATTTTCTCTTTTGATGTATGTCCCTACAGCAATCCATTTTGAATAATATTGTAATGGCAGATGAAAGTTTGAAGAAAATGTTAGAGGAGATGTCTGCTAACATGAAGCAGATGATGGAGGAAAATGCTAATTTGAATGCAAGAATGGAGGAGAATGCTAGTAATTTGAATAGTAGTATGAAGGAGATGGAAGCTAGGAATACTAGTCGAATGGAGGAGAATGCTAGTAATTTGAAAGCTAGCATGGATGAAAGTTTGAAGGGTATCCAAACTAGTGCTGCTAATTTGGAGGATAATATGTCGCGTTTACAGATTAATACCCAAGGAATTGAGAGTAGTGTAAGTGACATCCGCACAGATGTATCTAATGTGCATAAAAATGTTGATGATGTTAAATGTGATGTGTCTAAGGTACAGAGAGACCTTACAATGTTAAATTTAGATGTAGCTAATGTCCGAGGGGATATTTCTTGTGCTAGAGCCGAAGTAGTTGTTGTCAAAAACGATGTAGCGACTGTCCAAGACAAGGTCGAGGAAGTCCAAAAAGAAATTCAAAAAGCTAGAACTGATGTATCTAATGTTCAGGTAGACATTAATAACATTCATGCGGATATAACTGAGGTGCAAAGTGACATAACTAAGATTCAGGTAGAGGTCAACACAGTTTTCGTAGATATTACTAAAGTCCAAACTGATGTAAATAAAGTCAGGGAAGAAATCGAAAACTCAAAAACTCTTTGTACGCGTAATATAACTGCATTAGCGACTAGGTTAGTCGATGAATCAGTTAGAACAACAACGTCTTTAGCAGAGTTGAAGTATGATGTAGAGGTCATGAGAACACAGGTATTAGACCACAATAGAGTATTAAAAGAGGATATCTGACAGCCTACTATCCAGGTAAACGGGGACAGTACCATCCCGGCATTTGCCCGAAGACGAAGTGGGAAACCACGGAAAACCACTTCGAGGATGGCTGAGGTGGGAATCGAACCCCCTCTACTCATTTGGAGCACCCGAGGCTGAGTAGACCCCGTTCCAGTCCTCATACCACTTTTTCAAATTTCGTGGCAAAGCCGGGAATCGAACCCAGGACCTCCGGGGCGGCAGCTAACCATGCTGACCGCTACGCTACGGAGGGGACAAATACAATATTCAATAAATAAAAACAAACACTCACATCTCTGAGCACATTGCCTCGAATTCTTCTTCGGAATATATTGCCTTGTCTGTGAGCCATTTTTAGCCTATTTTCAATTTTGAAAAAATAGGCTTATGAGATCACGTTTTGTCCGTGTGTGGGTGCGTGTGTGTGTGTGATTCGTGTGTGTGTCCCCCCTAATAAAATCTAAACGGCCGGAGCGATTTCAATGAAACTCGGAAAGTTCATAGCACTATTCCCGGCGACCTCGACCGTGCCCTTCAAATTTTGTTACGACTCACCAATCCAACATGGCGGCTGTGCGAAATATTTCACCAGCATTCAATATCTCCAAAACTATTACCGATATTGCCCTGACATTTTCTATGGTGATAGAGGGAACTACTATAAGTTCACTTATGTGACTTTTGAAAACCTGGTGACTACAAAACGAACATGGCGGCCAAGCGAATTTGCGACTTTTAAATAGACGTTTCTCGCGATTTGAGCAACCAAACGCAATGAAACTTGGTACAGTATATGTTTATATACATTGTAATGCACCGACATCTAACTTCGTTCAATTGTTTACATAATCACAAGATGGCGGATGTGCGAAATATTTCACCGGCATTCTATATCTCTGAAACTATTAGCGGTATCTCCCTAAAATTTTGTACTGAGATAAAGGGCACTACAGGAAGTCCATCTATAAGATTTTCAAAAACCGGTTAACTACAAAACGAACATGGCGGCCAAGCGAATTTGAACATTTTAAATAGACCTTTCTCGCGATGTAATGTTCCAAGCGCACTGAAACCTGGTACAGGAAATATTTATACACATTGTAATCCACTGGTATCTAATTTAGTTCAATTGTTTACATAACCTCAAGATGGCGGCAGTGCGAATTTTAAAATTAAGTTTTTATTTCTTGTGATGTAGTCATGCGATCGAAGTGAAAGTTTGAATAATGAACCTACGCAATAATTTTCCTTTAATGGTACATGACTCTATGGCCTATACATTTAACAATCCAACATGGCGACCATCCGAAATATTTAGACGATACTGAATATCTACGAATCTATTTTAGCAATCTAACTGCATTTTTTAATGTTCATAGGGGCTATGAACTTAAGTTCACCTATAGGACTTTAAATAACCTGGTGATCACAAATCCAACATGGCGGTGACGCGAATTATAAATATTTACATGGACGTTTCTCGCAATTTAACCATCCGCGTGCAGTGAAACTTGGTACAGTAAATCTTTATCCGAATGTTAATCCACTGGCATCTAATTTATTTCAATTGTTTCCATAACCTCAAGATGGCAGCTGTGAAAATATTTTAAATCTCCTTGTTTTTTCTTGTGTCCTAATTATGCGATTGAAGTTTGAATACTACACGTTCACAATAATCTGCATGTAACAGTACATAACTCTAGGACCTACATATATAAAATCCAACATGGCGACCATCCGAAATATTTAGTCGGTTCTCCATATCTACGAATCTATTACAGCAATCAAACTGAAATTGTGTATGTTAAATAGTGGCAATTAACATAAGTAGGATATATGAAAATAGGCTGTATAGTTCTTCACGGAACTACTTGTTAAAATTGTAATTTAAATGTGGAAATGGTGCTCACATTTCTTAGAGTTAGGGGCAACAAGTTAACATATTTGGAGGCAGTAAGTTATACAAGGGATCTTTTTTTCTTTTTCTTTTCTGAAAGCTCCTCTATAATATTGACAGTGAACATCCATTCTGCTTCTAGTGTTGTACGAATGTATATCAGAATTATTTACAATATTAGCATTTCCAGGGATGCGTTGGCCGTCATGACTATACCTCTGGGTTCGATTCCAGGCTCTGCCAAGAACATATTAGACGAGGAAATGGACGGCATTATACTTGAATCGATATTTGCAAATGTTCCAACCCAGCAAGCCACATATGGCCCACGGTCCATGAGCTAAATATGCCTGTCGTAAGCTATTTCTAGCATTAATTATATTGATAAGAATAATTCTGTGTGTGGCAACCGGTTATTATGCAGATAATAGGTGTCCATTACTTTCGTAAAAAAGAGGTTAGCCATAATAAATTCTAGTGAGTGGTTGAGATAAGACAAACGTCATTAACTGGTCGGAACAGCTACAGATGTCGTACAAGCCCAGAGGTAGGAGAGGTGAAGTGAGGCTGTTTTGTTACAAATCTAGAGGCTATTTATTAGGTCCATGTGACCCTACACAGTAGCTGGAAATAAATTTCCTCTCTGCCATACGTGTGCCGCAAAGGGGTCTCCTTTAGGCCGGTCGTCATTACTTTTCTGGTGGACCACAGCATAGCAAGCGGAAAAATGACTCGCATCGTGATCGTCTCTTGTTCTTGCTGTTCCTGCTTGCCTGCCTGAGTTACGAAGCAATGCACGTTTATACCCCGCTCGGCCCCCCGTGGTCATAAATCGGTCTCCTGTGGAAAGGAATAAGGCAGGGGGAGGAAGGGTATGGGGCGGAGCTGGTTGAAGCGGCGTATTTTATCCTGGCTTTATTGTGCTTTGTCACGCCCCACGTCAGGGCGGCCAACTGCCGCCATAAGTCAAAGTGTCCGGACCGGGCCGGGCCTGGCATGGCCCGCTACACCAAGACTACAAAAGACTTCGCACCCCTCACCCTTCACTATGTCACGCGGTCACCCCAGTTCATAGTCTCTCTCTCCCCTTTCAGCGCTCATTAGCTGATTGATGTGGTAATCCTCGAAACGGGCCCATTGATGAATAGTTCCGGTAATGTCAATGTTCCCACACACTCAACACCCATTCAAAAATGGATTTTCCGTAAATTCACACATTTATTCTGAGGTCTAACTGAATAATAATATTTTTAGCCTATTTTCAATTTTGAAAAAATAGGCTTATGAGATCACCTTTTGTGCGTGTGTGTGTGTGTGTGTGTGTGTGTGTGTGTGAGTGAGGTATGTGTGTGTCCCCCTCTAATAAAATCTAAACGGCTGGAGAGATTTCAATGAAACTCGGTAAGTTCATAGCGCTATTCTCGGCGACCTCGACCGTGCCCTTCAAATTTTGTTACGTCTCACCAATCCAACATGGCGGCTGTGCGAAATATTTCACTAGCATTCAATATCTCCGAAACTATTACCGATATCGCCCTGAAATTGTGTACGGTGATAAAGGGCACTACTAGAAGTTCACTTATGAGACTTTCAAAAATCTGGTGACTACAAAACCAACATGGCAGCCAAGCGAAGTTGAGACCTTTAAATAGACTTTTCTCGCGATTTAACTATCCAAACGTAATGAAACTTGGTACAGCAATTGTTTATACACATTGTAATGCACTGGAGTCTAATTTAGTTCAATTGTTTACATAACCTCAAAATGGCGGCTGTGCGAAATATTTCACTGACCATCTATATCTCCGAAACTATTACAGATATCACCCTGCAATTTTATACGGTGATAAAGTGTACTGATACAAGTTTACCTATGTATATTTCATAAACCTGTAAAGTACAAAACGAACATGGCGACCAAGCGAATTTGAAATATTTCAATAGACTTTTCTCATGATTTAACTCTTTGAGCGAAGTGAAATGTGGTACAGTAAATGATTTTGCAGACTGTAATGCACTGCCATCTAATTTAATTCAATTGTTTACATAACCTCAAGATGGCGGCTGTGCGAAATTTTAAAATTAAGGTTTTATTTCTTGTGTCGTAATCATGCGATCGAAGTGAAAGTTTGAATAATGAACCTAGGCAATAATTGTCCTTGAATGGTACATATCTCTATGGCCTATACATATAACAATCCTAAATGGCGAGCTTCCGAAATATTTAGACGGTTCTCAATATCTATGAATCTTTTACAGCAACCAAACTGATTTTTTTAAATGTTCATAGAGACTATGAACATATGTTCACCTATAGGAGTTTCAGTAACCTGGTGAGCACACATCCAACATGGCGGCGACGCGAAGTAAACATATTTAAATGGACGTTTCTCGCGAATTAACTATCCGAGTGCCGTGAAAAGTTGCACGTTAAATGCTTATACAAATGTTGATCCACTGGCATCTAATTTATTTCAATTGTTTGCATAATCACAAGATGGCTGCTGTGCGTAATTTTAAAATCTCGTTTTTACTTCTTGTGTTCTAATCATGCGATTGAAGTTTGAATACCACACGTACACAATAATCTTAATGTAATAGTACAAAAATAAAAATCCAACCTGGCGACCATCTGAAATATTTAGACGGTTCTCAATATCCACGAATCTGTTACAGCAATTAAACTGAAATTTTGTATGTTGATAGAGGCAATTAACATGAGCAGGATATATGAAAATAGGCTGTATAGTTCTTCACGGAACTACTTTTTTTTTTGTCGTGTAGCCTCCTGAGAGGCCGAGTGCAGGTCTTTCTAAACGACGCCCGTGGGCGGCCTGCGCGTCGGGATGAGAGATGGAATGGATGAAGATGAATGAAACTGGGCAAGGATGTGGAAGGAAGCGGCCGTGGCCTGTCAGAAGGTACTCTCCCAGCATTTGCCTGGTGTTGAAAATGGGAAACCACGGAAAACCATTTCAAGGACAGCCGACGGTGGGGCTCGAACCCACGCGTCTACCGAGTCAGCAGAGAGCTTGCCCCTTGACCTAACCCTGCGCTTTAGCCCGCATAGCCACTACTGTCGGTATAATAATAATAATAATAAAATAATAATAATAATAAATTGCTTGGAATAATCTGTTGCAGGAGAAAGAATACGAAAGATGGAAAGAGCGTACGGCAAAACTAGGAATACCTACAACTAAAAATGTTTGTCTAAAGATCTTAAAATGCAACACTACAACACAGTAGTCAAACCGGAATGCCCGAGTAAATGTCTCGTACTGAACTACAAATTGGATAAATTAGAAGTAGTAGAAAGAAGAATTATACGCAAAACACTTGACCCTTTAAAAACTGCAGAATTCTGGAAATTAAGAAGTAATGATGAAATATATCGAAAAATATAAATCATATCAGAAACAATACGGAAGAGGAGATTGCTATTTTTTGGACATTTGTACAGGATGGATGCCAGTAAGTTAACCAAGAAGATCTTCACATTCTTGTGGAACAAAAAGTCAACAACAACCGGGTACAAGAAGTAAAAAAAGGATTTGGAAAGAAACAATATCAGAGAAGAAGATACACCACAGAGAGATATTTTTAGGCAAAAAGTGCTAAAAAATGGAAGGATTCCATGGGAGGAAGGGAAAGAAAACCGGCTCGAAATAGTCCGAGGAAAGGAAGAGGAAACATAGTGTGATGATGAAGGAATACTGGAGGAAGAAGAAGGAACAGCAAAGGACAGAGCATTGGAATTGGCTCGTGGTCTCTAGACGACCAAAACGAAAATAAAAATAATAATAAATACACCACAGTAATCAACCCTTAAGCCTGGGAAACTTTGATCATTGGAGGCAGTATTCTCATTAAAGACGTAGAAAGGAAAATATTGAGGAAAATCCTTGGTCCAGCCTGCTCAGAAGGAATCTAGATAAAGCGGAAAACTCGGATCAGCATGCTGAAAAGATCACTGACACCTTCAGGAAAAGGAGATTGAAGTTCTACGGCCACATTCTCAAAATGGACAATGACAGGCTCAAAAAAGGATTCTCAACCTTGCTCTCTGAAGGAAAATCAAGAACAACTGACTAATTGAAATAGAAAAAGACTTCAAGAAATTGGCATTACAGAGGAAATTTTATAAAATTGACTCCAGTTCAGATCATTAATCAATTATTATCGTTTCCCTGAGAAAATTAATACCAGGACCAAGAAATCACGGACTGAAGAACGGAGGAAGGTTTTCAGATGAAGAGATTTTGGGAGAGGAAAGAAACATCATTAGCTAAATAACGATGTAAAAGAGAGTAATAATAATAATAATAATAATAATAATAATAATACGGTAAGTGGTTAGGAGAAGTTATTCAGCCAAGAGTTAAATCAAGAAGAGAAAAAAGAAATAATTGCAAAATCACTGAAAGAATATAAAATTACCTGGATTAGATAGACTATAATAAATAAATCATATCACAAAACGCAAAATTACGACAGTACAATAATGTTGTCAAACCAGAAGCACATTAACTTTCGCATCTGAAAAGTTAATAATTTGGGGCAGACCACAGGGCAAAAAAAAAAAAAAAAAAACAGAAACGGGAGAGAAAAATCTTCAGAAAAATATTAAGACTAAAATATGAAAACAGGGGTTGGTTTAAAACAAGCCACTTGAAATCTATCAAATTATTGAAAAAATCATAAATTCCATCTGAAAGAGGAGACTGAAATTTTATGGTCACATACAGTATACAGAATGGATGACAATAAGCCAACAAAGAACATTTTTAATCAAGTACTATCTGTGAAAAAAAAAACACACAACAAGAAGTTCCGTTAAGAACTATACAGCCTACTTTTCACGCCAATGAATATTCTACAGAATATGAACCTATCTAGAATAATGACGAAATTAAGTTGCTAATATCGAAATTTCCAATTAGTTCGAAATACTGTATACCTGGCATAATGTATCCTAATAGAGCACTACAGTTGGCAGCCCTGATGACTGAATATATTCTTAGTTCCGTCTCTTACGGTACTAAATACAAAATTTGGTTGAAGTCCACTGGATAGCATGGACGTTACATGCAGTTAAACATTGGATCTAACAGCGCGCGTAAAATCATGTTGGCAACAATGTCATGCATGTATTGGTCAGAAATAATCTGAAATAATATGATCTATTGTTGTGCCAATTTTGAATGAAATCCATTAGTTAGTATAGAAGTTACATGCATTTTAAATTGGACCTATCAGCAGGCTTAGAATCATGTTGGTAGCACTGACGTTTATTAGTTACTCCAAATTCGTCTAGAATGCCAGGTACTATACGTGTGCAAAGTTTAGAGCTATTGGCTTGCATACTTTCTGATATATTGATATTAGGGTAACACAAATGGGGACAGCACATATTAACAGTTGGCAGCCCTGGTTGCTCCTTAGAATACGCATAGTCATATCTGTTATGGTACACATAGCACATACGAAATTTGGTTGAAATCCAAATGATAGTATGGAAGTTACATGTATTTAAATTTGGACCTGTCAGCAGGCTTAGAATCATGTTGGTAGCACTGACGTATATAAGTTACTCCAAATTAATATAGAATGTCAGGTACTATACGTGTGCATAGTTTAAAGCTGTCGGCTTGCATACTTTCTGATATATTGGTATTTGGATAAAATAAATTAGGAGCATTTATTAACAGTTGGCAGCCCTGGTAGGTCTTAAGAATACGCTCAGTCATATCTGGTTATGTACACATACAACATACGAAATTTGGTTGAATTCCGCTTGATAGTGTAGAAGTTATATGCATTTAAAAATTGGACCTATCAGGAGGCTTATAATCATTTTGGCAACACTGCCATGTTTGGCCTCCTGGAAATTAAACTGAAATATTATGATCTGTACGTGTGCCAATTTTGAAATAGCTCCCATTTATACTTTCCAAGATATCCAACATGGAGCTCAAATTTCAATTGCGATTTTTTAGCAGTTGGTAGCACTGACATCATTTTCAAATATGGCCGTGAGATATTGAGGTATAGATCTTTACTCCTACCAAATTTTGTTTCGATTGCTGCAGCCGTTTAGGAGTTGATAGGGGGGGACACACACACAGCCAGACAGACAGACAGAAGGACAGACAGACAGACAGACAGACAGACAGACACACATTTGCCCGATCTCATAAGTCTACTTTTTCCTCATTTTTGCAAAATGTGAAAAGTAGGCTAAAAATTGGCTAGTAGAAATAACACTTGACCTACAAGAAATTGGTATCAAGGAAGAAATCATGTACAATAGACCAAGATTTGGAACCATAATAGCCAAAAATAAATTTACCGAGAAACATACACAGAAGAATGCAGGATGGACAGAAGAACGCAAAGGAGAGCACAGTGAACGGGTGAAGAGATATTGGAACGAAAAGAGGAAACATTGTGGTAAATAAAAGATAAAAATAAAATAATAGTAATAATAATAATACAAAATTAACTTCATCTTTTGTTATTTCTTCTCCATTCTTCCACCTCCCTCTCTATTCTTAATGTCCTCGTTTTCTTCCTTCACATTCTCCTCAATCTCATTTTTCCCATTTCTTTATTTCACCACTTCAATGCTCTTCCCCTACTCATCCTTCATATTCTCCTCCTCTTCATTATAACTGTTGCCCTGCTCCCAAGTGTGTTCAAAAATAATAAGAGCTCAAATTTTGCCTCTTTAAAGGGCAGTGATAAAACAAAGACCAGTTGTGAATACAAATTGTAAAGCAATGAACAGTTAAATAATCTGCATCTCTTGGATATATCTATTTATTTTTAGCCTACCTCTCATCACAAGAAATATAGAAATATGAGATCACCTTTTGTTTGTGTTCGTATATTTATAGCCCTTAGTCTATGAGTGTGTGTAGGCCTATATGTGAATGCGTATGTGTGAACGTCCGACCTCGTCCATGCCTTTCAAATTTTCATAAGTTTCTCCAATCCAACATGGTGGTTGCGTGAAATATTTCCACCATTGCTTTGCCTTGCCGCCATTCATCATGTTAGCTCTGACAGATTCAATGCGATAGCAAGTCCAACACTACTGTAGGATTGTTTACCGCCATCCATGTTTTGGCTCTGGCGTATTCAATGCGATTGCAATTCAAACACCACTGTATGGTTGCTTTTCCACCATCCACCGTGTTGGCTCTGGCGCATTCAATGCGATAGCAATTCCAACACCACTGTAGGGTTGCTTTTCCGCCATCCACCGTGTTTAGCAATTCCAATACCACTGTAGGGTTGCTTTTCCGCCATCCACCGAGTTTAGCAATTCCAACACCACTGTAAGGTTGCTTTTCCGCCATCCACCGTGTTGGCTCTGGCGTATTCAATGCGATAGCAATTCCAACACCACTGTAAGGTTGCTTTTCCGCCATCCACCGTGTTGGCTCTGGCATATTCAATGCAATAGCAATTCCAACACCACTGTAGGGTCGCTTTTCCGCCATCCACCTTGTTGGCTCTGGCATATTCAATGCGATAGCAATTCCAACACCACTGTAAGGTTGCTTTTCCGCCATGCATCGTGTTAGCTCTGTCGAATTCAATGCGATAGCAAGTCCAACACCACTGCACTGTAGGGTTGCTTTTCCGCCATCCATCGTGTTAGCTCTGTCGTATTCAATGCGATAGCAAGTCCAACACCACTGCACTGTAGGGTTGCTTTTCCGCCATCCATCGTGTTAGCTCTGTCGTATTCAATGCGATAGCAAGTCCAACACTACTGTAGGGTCGCTTTTCCGCTATCCTTCGTGTTAGCTCTGACGTGTTCAATGCGATAGCTAGTCCAACACTACTGTAGGGTCACTTTTCCGCTATTCATCGTGTTAGCTCTGTCGTATTCAATGCGATATTAAGTCCAACACCACTTTAGGGTTGCTTTTCCGCCGTCCATCGTGTTAGCTCTGTCGTGTTCAATGCCTTAGCAAGTCCAACATTACTGTGGGGTTGCTTTTCCGCCATCCACCGTGTTAGCTCTGGCGTATTCAATGCGATAGCGATTCCAACACCACTATAGGGTTGATTTTCCACCATCCATCGTGTTAGCTCTGGCGTATTCAATGCTATAGCAAGTCCAACACCACTGCACTGTAGGGTTGCTTTTCCGCCATCCATCGTGTTAGCTCTGGCGTATTCAATGCGATAGCGATTCCAACACCACTATAGGGTTACTTTTCCGCCATCTGCCGTGTTAGCTCTGACGTGTTCAATGCGATAGCAATTCCAACACCACTGTAGGGTTGCTTTTCCGCCATCCATCGTGTTAGCTCTGTCGTATTCAATGCTATAGGAAGTCCAACACTACTGTAGGGTCGCTTTTCCGCTATCCATCGTGTTAGCTCTGACGTGTTCAATACCATAGCAAGTCCAACACCACTGTAGAGTTGCTTTTCCGCCAGCCACCGTGTTAGCTTTGACGTATTCAATGCCATAGCAAGTCCAACACTACTGTAGGGTTGCTTTTCCACCATCCATCGTGTTAGCTCTGTCGTATTCAATGCAATAGCAAGTCCAACACCACTGTAGGGCTGCTTTTCCGCCATCCACCGTGTTAGCTCTGACGTATTCAATGCCATAGCAAGTCCAACACTAGTGTAGGGTCACTTCGCTGACAATGACCTTGTTTCAGAAGAAAGCTTTGTTTGCTTGTTTCTTTCTTTCATTCTTTCTTTCTTTCTTTCTTTCTTTCTTTCATCTTAAAAGTCGAATGGCTGCATGAACAACTAATGTTCTGCGGTAAATTGCTCGTCTTAAGATACGGTTTCGTAGAGAGTAATTTACAGCTTTCAATAAATCCAGTTGACCATCCAACTTCAGCTCACTTCATTAAATTATAAGAAAGGGAACAGGCAAGAATCAGTAAACGTTCATGAGTACGTCCAATCGCTAAATTTCCCTTCTTACGTTAATAAAACGATTTATTACGATATTTATCCTTCACTTAAACATAATAAAGGCATTTATGATCCATTATTTATAAACCATGAGTGGGAATATTAAAGATGGAAGTATATAATTAAACCTTTTATGAGTACTAAAAGGCAGATGTTCATAAATAATACAGATAGGCGAAGCCTTTCTAATTGCGTACAAGACTTCTTTCATCTGTGATTCACCTTGAGATAAAATAAATTGTGCTGCGTATTCCAGGGTTAGGTAAGTTACTTCTTCAAAGTAGCTACGTTACTGTACGTTACATTACCGTTACATGCCAAAAGAAACAATGAATTTCCAGTTACATATTGTTAGCCTACTTTTCCGTTACTATTGTTTCAGGGGCGGCCTCTGACTAATAGTTTAGGCCAAAAAGTAATGTTTGGTGCTTTTCAGTCGGTCAACACGAATGTACCCAAGAGAGTTGGGTAATACCCTAATCCTGAAAAAGATTACATGAAATTAATAGGTACATGTATTTTTTCAGGATTAGGGTATTACCCAACTCTTTTGGGTACATTCGTGTTGACCGACTGAAAAGCACCAAACTTTTGTTTACTAAGGCAACACTGAAAAATGACTTCAAACCCCATAATAATATTTTAGGGTAGGCCAGTTGTTTCAGGGGTGGCTCCTGACTATTATTTTAGGGTGGGTAAGATTATATTATTGTTGTTTCATATTAAACATTCTTTTATCGTGTTGGAAGCCATGTTTCAGTGTTGCCCTAGTAATCGAAATTTAATTTTTACATGACATAAATACATTAATTAATTAATTAATTTATTAATCTCATTTCACGTTTCTTTTTCAGGATTAGCGAACCACCCATTAAATTGGGTGCACTCATTTTGACCGTCTGAAAAAACATTAAATTTCGATAGAACATTGTTTTATATTTGACATTTATTGTTGCAGGAATTGCCATTATCATCATTCCACACAATTTTCACCCAGTAATGTAACTAATTAAGTGTACATTGTCTACGTATTGTAAATATTTTCACCCATATTTTCAACATTAGATTTTATAGCCTAAGTGTAATGGATCTCATGATGATCACTTGACGATCGAAACTGGTCATCGAAGAGTATTTATTAATATCATGTCATTTTTTTCACGATTAGGGAATAACCCATCTCATTTGGGCACAATCGTGTTGACCGACTGAAAAGCACCAAACTTTTGTTTACTAAGGCAACACTGAACAAGATGTTTAGTAAAGAACATATAGCCTACTTTCTCCTAAATGCATGGGTATTGTTATAACTCTTTGTCCTTTTCAAGGAGTATAATTGAATGTTGGTTGTAGTAGCTTGTTGAAATACAACGTGCTATAGGGATATTAAACATTAATATGAGATGCCCTTTGCTAGTGCTACCACTGTCAAAAAATTCATTCAATTCGGTTTCACCGTGTTTGAATTGACATGGGGAATGGATTTGCACACATACATGGCCGCTATTTGCAAACTATTGGGCTGATGACCTTGTAGTCAGTCATAAGATGCTTTCCACAAAAAGGCATGTTGTTGCAAAATCCGGTAGAGATCAAATTATTAGGATGGTCGAAATTTGATTTAAGCTTTTAACATTTGGGTGGCCGTCATTCCGTTTCCGTCAAGGTGGCGGCGATATAAAACATGACACTGAGGTGCCTTTTGCTAGTGCTACCTCTGTACCAAATTTCGTTCAATTCGGTTTCACCGTGTTTGAATTGATAGGGGGAATCGATTTGCACACATACTTGGCCACCATCTGCAAACTATTGGGCTGATGATCTAGCAGTTTGGTCAGAATATGCTTCCCACATAAGATTTGTTGTTGCAAAATTTGGTAGAGACTAGATTATTAGGTTGGTCGTAATTACATTTTAGCCTTTAACATTTGGGTGGCCGCGATTACGTTTCCGTCAAGATGGCGGTGATATAAAATATGACACTGAGGTGGCCTTTTCTAGTGCTACCTCTGTACCAAATTTCGTTCCATTCGGTTTCACCGTGTTCGAATTAATAGGGGAATCGATTTTCACACAAAGATGGCCGCCACCCGCAAAATATTAGGCTAATGACCTATTAGTATGGTCAAAGGATGCTCCCTCCATAATGGTATGCTGATGCAAAATTTGGTCGAGATCGGATGATTAGGTTAATCGTAATTTGATTTAAGCTTTGAATATTTGTGTGGCCGCCATTACGTTTCCGTCAAGATGGCGGCGATATAAAACATGAAACTGAGGTGCCCTTTGCTAGTGCTACCTCTGTACCAAATTTCATTCCATTCGGTTTCACCGTGTTCGAATTAATAGGGGTAATCGATTTTGACACAAAGATGGCCGCCATCCGCAAACTATTAGGCTAATGACCTATTAGATTTGTCAAAGGATGCTTCCTCCATAAAGGTATGTTGTTGCAAAATTTGGTAGAGATCGGATGATTAGGTTAGTCGTAATTTGATTTAGGCTTTGAACATTTGTGTGGCCGCCATTACGTTTCCGTCAAGATGGCGGTGATATAAAACATGACACTGAGGTGCCCTTTGATAGTGCTACCTCTGTACCAAACTTCATTCCATTCGGTTTCACCGTGTTCAAATTAATAGGGGTAATCGATTTTGACACAAAGATGGCCGCCATCCGCAAACTATTAGGCTAATGACCTATTAGATTTGTCAAAGGATGCCCCCTTCATAAAGGTATGTTGTTGCAAAATTTGGTAGAGATCGGATGATTAGGTTAGTCGTAATTTGATTTAAGCTTTGAACATATGGGTGGCCGCCATTACGTTTCCGTCAAGATGGCGGCAATATAAAACATGACACTGGGGTGCCCTTTGCTAGTGCTACCTCTGCACCAAATTTCATTCCATTCGGTTTCACCGTGTTTGAATTAATAGGGGCAATCGATTTTGACACAAAGATGGCCGCCATCCGCAAACTATTAGGCTAATGACCTATTAGATTTGTCAAAGGATGCTCCCTCCATAAACGTATGTTGTTGAAAAATTTGGTAGAGATCGGATGATTAGGTTAGTCGTAATTTGATTTAAGCTTTGAACATTTGTGTGGCCGCCATTACGTTTCCGTCAAGATGGCGGCGATATAAAGCATGACACTGGGGTGCCCTTTGCTAGTACTACCTCTGTACCAAATTTCGTTCCATTCGGTTTCACCGTGTTCGAATTAATAGGGGCAATGGATTTTCACACAAAGATGGCCGCCATCCGCAAACTATTAAGCTGATGACCTATTAGTTTGGTCAAAGGATGCTTCCCCCATAAAGGTATGTTGTTGCAAAATTTGGTAGAGATCGGATGATTAGGTTAGTCGTAATTTGATTTAAGCTTTGAACATTTGTGTGGCCACCATTACGTTTCCGTCAAGATGGCGGCGATATAAAACATGACACTGAGGTGTCCTTTGCTAGTGCTACCTTTGTACCAAATTTCGTTCAATTTGCGCTCACCGTGTTCGAATTGATAGGGGGGGACAGACATTCAGAGTCCACACACTCACTCACACACACACACACACACACACACACACACACACACAGACTCACACACATACACACACACAGACAGACACACTTTTTTTCGCCCTGTAGTGATCTCATAAGTCTACTTTCATTTTTTGCAAAAATCGAAAGTAGGCTAATAACGTCACATTATGCTGTCTGGAAGGTTCATTGAACTGTATGTTACCGTGGTAGGTGAGTCCCACAGCAGCATAGGCTAATAATTGTTATTTCTTGTGGCTGACAGTTTGATGAAAGATTGTGGAAATATATTTTGTGAAATCGCTTCTAACAGCTACCCATAATCAGTAGTAGGCCAGACTATATCTGGAGCGCAAGCTTTTATATGGATAAAATAATTTCTTCCACAGTCGTGAGAGATTTATGGCAGGCTATACATAGCTAAAGCAAGGTTTAACTCACCCATGACGGCTGAGTACTTCCTCCTCTGTAATGCCAGGAGACTGAATATACTGCCGTTATTCCATCACACTTACGTTGACTGTCATATTTATTAACTACCGCTACCGGCATCAAATACAAAGGGCACCTTTAGACATGTTTGAAAGTGTAACTATACCTTGATAGATAAGGAAGGAAGGACGGAAAGAAAGACACTTCTTGTTTTACGTGGTCATTGTTGTTGTTTGAGTCTTCAGTCTTTTGACTGGTGTACAGCATCCCAGGGGTATGCACCCCTTGGAGACCATCCCCCCAACATCTGGCTAAATCCCCTAAAATGGCAACCCTTGGAAAGCCGGGGCAACATCCATTAATACTGTAAGGACAGCTTGCTACTCCATAAAGCAGCTCAAGCCTTACGTAATCATTACACTCAGCGACATAGTACTAACTGGGCCAATACATTGCTGACAGGAGGGCGTCAGAAGGTATAAGAAGACGTCCTAATGAGGTCAAACTCTCTCTCCATTGTCAGTGCTCCATCAAGACGGCCGAAGCTACGCTGGTGTCAACCGAGGTGAGTCAGTCAATCGTGTTCAGAGTTCCTATTTATGTAACCTGCAACCCACAACTTGTATCACATTATAAACATAATTTCATTCCCTACAAGGGACTCACACAAAGAATATCACAGACCAATAAAACACTTGGTCCACACTCTACACTAGCATTACTGTTATACGCCTCTTTACATCCCAACGCCCTTCCTTATTCCCGTCACGTAAAGACGTGACAGACGGTAAGCCATTAGCGCTAACTCAGGTATCTTTGTGTTTCTCGAGCCGGCTGCCAGCAAGCAGCGCATGCCACCCGGCTGATACGAGCAGAGTCGATTACATAACAAGCAGTCAGCTGAGCGACTAGTACAGCGACCCTTTGCAGTGGGTCCCATCCCCTCAAACACTACCACATTATTTATAGGAACGCCCCCTAGTTCCTAGCACACCACAACACACTACACTGGTCAGCTTGCCCTGTCAAGGGAAGCTACCCTTCTTTAGGCACCACCTCATAAATTAGTACAGCAACTCTCCCTTTTAGATCCACCCCCAAATAAGGGATCTAAAACACTGGTGGAGGCGGGGTACTACGCATAGAGAAAAGGGACTCAATCAACGAGCCCTCGTAGTTAAAACGACCCCTTCCGTACCGCAAAAAGCCAAGCAAACAGTGAGAAAATTTTTCCCCCAGACAAAAAGCACCATTTTTTTTTTGAGTGCTCCAAACTAGCTACACAGGGGAAATTCTTAACAAACCAACCCCCCAGCCCCATACAGAATCAGAGAAATATAAGAATACACTGTCAAAACACGCACAGATTTTTTTTATTATTTTTTTCACATACACTCCATTCAACATGGCCCCCCTATACCGCCTAGCTGTGCTAAGGAGCATTGGGGAGTACCAGGAATTAATTGCCTGGCACAGAGTTTTTGAAACTAGGCAGGACTACCTCAGAAGGTTTCAGCAGCTCCTGCACGCCCAGTACATGCGGATCATAAGAGCCCTTGTCCGGCCACTCCGCAGTGCTAAAAATCGCAAGATTCGGGCGAAAATCCCCACCCTCCGCACACAAATCATAAAAGCACACTGGCAACTACACTGTCGACACGAGTTTATGTTCCAACAATGGGAAACACTCATCACGGAACACAGACGGATAGGGACTCAGGACACAAAAGTCGCTGAACAGGCCATATGCCTCAATAGGCAGTACACCCAAATTTGGGATGAATACCGGGAGCTCCAAGCCAACAAGGCCATTTTTGAGTTCATGGTAGGGCCATCAGCCCACCCGAGAGAGGACATAAGCGTAGATACGCTGACTCGACAATTTGCGAGGATGTCCCTCTCGCCACGTACTGCCACAGAATGGAAGGAGTTCACCGTGGCCACAGTCAAGAAGACGGCCAGGTTAGGCTCCAACTTACTACAAAATAAACCTAACACAAACACACGTCCTTCAGCCCCGGATCGGGAGGCGATTTTGCCAAACCGAGGGGCAGAGCCTAGAACAATCCCCTCGGAACAAAAGGACGAGAGGGAATCGAAGCTAGGGCCATTAAATACACATGATATAACAGAGGGACAACGGGACGTAACCACGTCATGGGCAGACGACATAGAGCCCGCCCTACAGTATATAAAGCCTACATACACGTACACAGATAGGCTAACACATTGGCAGGAGTCGGCCGTGGCCACAGGCCGAAAAACGGTCAGACTACACGCCACCACATTGCTAAGCCGGACACAAGCCATTAAGCGACCTTTACCGCCAGTTCAAAGGGCAAATTTGCCAGAACAAAGGCGAACACCGGTATTAGGCCCTCAGGGTGCACGATATACGCACGAACATTTTGACCGGGCATTACCACACAGTACACGGGGATTAGGAAAGGTGTTCTCACCTACCCCACAAAACCACGCAGTCAAATATATCCACACTCCCGTAAAATCTACTAGGGCAGCGTCAAGCACAATTAGGCCCTCGAATACAGGTACATTTAAACCTATAGACACGCGCTACGGTGGAAGGAGGCCTAAGCTTACTTTGCTAGAAATTCCGCCGGAAGGTAGCAAAGGAACACCCCAGTGGATTTCAAAGGCCTATAATCTAATAACAGGGCAAAACCCTTCACCTTTCTGAGCACTGAAGCTCGAAAGAGGATAACGACTTCCACCAGGGCCACAGAAATAAACTAACATCGCTAACACCAACATTATAGGCCACATAAATTCTTTCACACGGGGGCGATAAGAAAATGGTCCAACAAGTACATAATAAACATGAAATCGCATATTTTTCTTTCTTATTTTATGTATATACAGTGCAATATAGCCAAAGTAGAAGGAACAATTCTAAATCCTTCTTGTTTTTTTTTCGGAACCATGGCATTTTTCTCTCAGGCCATCAATGGTTATTGGGCGAAGTGATTAACGCCATAACGTAAAGTCTCTAATATGCTAAGCCAAGTGGAAGCCAAGTAGGCTTCAGGCCGAAAAAGAGATATTTTGAACACAACTTAAGCATAAAATCACAGCATAAAGCTTAAGTGAGTCTTTCTAAGTAGAAATGACTAAACGTTCTATGTTAGGGTTCCACAGTTTGATAGATTCTCCTGTTGCGGGCGAAAGCCGTAAGTGTGGCAGGAATTAAGAATCTCAAACTAACTTCAAAAATTTGGTGAGGTGTGCTTTAGCCAACTGAAAAGCCCAATTGCACATCGGGACGAGACACTGTCATTTTGGTGAGTTACAATTACTTTGAAGGGCAGGTTTGACTCCCATAGTGCACTGGCTTTGCTCGTGACGTGGATACAGGTATATCAATTACGTCTTGCAATGGCCTTCCTAATGTGTACTAGACAGTGTCGGTAGATTCCCCTGAGACGTAACCAGATTACGGTAGTACTCACGTTACCAACATGGTAAATATTACACTCAGGTCCCAAGCACCATTTTTTTTTATTTTTTAACATTTTTTATGGTGTTCACGACATAATTTTTAGACATAGGTACACGTAAAGGCGGAAATACTGCCAAAAGGAAAGGAAGTAATCCCACGGGCAGGCGTGAAAAGAGGGCCAAGAAATAGCCCACTGACCGCGCCGGGATACGATCCTAACACCCACCAGAACTGTCCCGGAGACACAACCTTCATGGTGCCGGAAACAATTACTCTGGGTAAAAGGCGGTCTCCAAACCCGCAACCTTCTGAATACCAGGAATATAAGGTTGAGTAGATATCCAGTCCTAGAATAAGGATAATGGGAAAGCTAAGACTAATTGGGACAGTCCCACTAACAGCGGGTCATAAACGAAAAACAATACAATCGCCTCTGGCATCTGGTCACCAAATACGCGACTAGCGGACCAGACACACTCGCGTACAACGCATATGGGATTTCCGAAATGAAATGCCATGGCCTGTGGTTTGGATTCCAAGTAAAACGGAAATCCCCTGGCGCATGAGCTACAAATCAACGGTCATATTAAACCACAAAGTTTTTTTTTCTACAGCGAGAGAGGCACTGCTAGCAATCATTATAGGCAGCAATCAGGTTCACACACACACACGTGCAGAAAACTAGGACGTGGGCAGAGCATGAAACAAATGAAAGCACACAACATCGTAATTCAACACCGTCGTATCAGCTGTAACATACTCCTCAATGAGCAAGACTGCTCGACGCAGACAAGCGAGCCAAAGCCTACTGGACAGAAATCAACACATCATTCACGCCCGATTTAGAGACCCTATATCTTCCAAAATTACACTACGTGGGGAAATCAAAAACGTACAAACTCTACACAGGTATGCATGCTTTCATATGCGCATTGCACAGCCACGGAAACGTGCCATATTATAAGCGGCACGGAAATGATCACACCAAGTCTTTACAGACAACCGGATTCGAACCCATGACCACACACCACACGCGTACCAAAAACTAACTATCCAATGGTATTTTTGGTACACGGAACACAAGCAAAGACCACACTGGGAAAGCCCCAAGCCCTGTCACACAACGCAAACATAAAACACAGAGAATGACATAAGGTCGCGGGTCTGAGTTCCAGTGAAAATTTAGACGCAAAGGAGAACAGCTATTCAGGCGTCCAATCATACTGAAATTGGCCCATACAAGTGCATGAACAGGGAATACTACATTTCCTCCCACCAAAAACCAGACATAAAATTTCGAATTACACCAGACATAAGGAATACATTTCACGAACACAGGTAGGAAAATTTCGCAAGACACAGGTCTTAGAGAACAATGGCCACACGACGTCATTACCTAACTAGGGCGAATTGCTACATTAGGCTAGGAATCCAAAACAATGACCACACTTGCATTCGTGCAAAAAGGCACATACCAGCGGGTGACAAACAGTAACTTCCCAGCCTGTTATTGCACATACCAATTGCTGACTGCAGACTATTCACACTGCAATACTGCGGTGACGAGACACTATTGCGTATAGCCCGTGACCGTGAAATTACACACACATAACAATTATAACGCCACACATTTTTTTTCTCCACACTGCAAAATCATTTGGCAATGGACAAGACGTGACACAGCGAAACTTATCTTGGGCCTATAGGGCACGGTCGCAAGGGCACGTTGGCAAGCCACGGGCGCCTTCTGCCCACAAAGGCGATACATATTAGGATTTAGCCTCATAACAGACCAACCGTCCGCGTGGTGTAGCGGAACGTAGTCACACACACACACACACGCACTCACCAATTAGGAGCGAACATAGGGACTTTGAGGAAACAGGACCTCCCCTTCATAACTTCTTTTCGCGATTCTATTCCCCAAATAAATCATTACAGATGACTAGCACATGACCAGTCGCATTACGACCACTGGCCACATCTACACTGCAAATGGCCGACCAGATTAGGTCATGCAGCCCTACTATCCCAAGGCGCGGATAGAAAGCCAACATGGACCAAGGGAGGACGACAGGAGAACAGGCTACCAGCGTACCACCTTACTCCCTTCCCATAACCTTCTCAAGCCTGACATAAACAACGCAAACACATCTACACGACCATAAACAGCTACACTACATTACAAAATACACACTGGGGTTGATGGACTTCATGCGTCTAAAGAGCAGGCAAGCTACGCCTTGAGCCCCGTTGCACCGCCTGAGTATTAGGGGTGGCTCAGCAAACATTAAAAGAAGCATAATGCGCCTCTCCAAATGAGAGAGGAGGCCATAGATACATATTAACCATGCTTTAGTACTTAAGCTCTCCCGCATGAAAGGAACATATGGTATTATGCCCCATCCTACACCTATCCGTACATGAAGGCAGAAACTTCATATCCAGACACATGCATGAGTATCCCATCCAATTACCAGGGATTTTAATATCAAACCTGCATGAAATTTTCGTATTTTTGCAATCCCGGGAATTACCTCCCCACTCCACTCACTATAGAAGCATCCCAGTGCCACCACCGGTTCTAGGCCACCACTAACGTGGAACCCAAAGGTGCGCAAAACCCTTCCTACCATGCTTTAAGCCCACTCAACGAATAACTACCCCCAAATCCTAATAACAGGGTACCTGACATTACAGACCCTACTAACACCTCCATTAAGCTAAAGAAGGCATTATTGCTGGGAAGCTGACATAGCGATGGTAGGCCAGAAGTAGCCTATGTACTTAGAAGATCTGCAACCCCGCTACACTGGAAATATTTCACATTTTACACAGAGGTTGAACCATTCACACAGGTTACGGCACATTTTTTTTCTCTCTTACAAAGGAATCTGATACGAACTGATGGTTGACAACGGTGTAAGCCGAAGGTCAGGAGGGACCACACTGGAGCAGAGCTGGGGAAGGCGATGTGGACCCTTCCCCAGTTGGCTCATCAAATCACTGACCTGACCAAACAGACGAACTACGGAAGGTCAAAGCATTCGGGACCTGACACGGGCAAACATCGAGATCTAGGGGTGCATATTAGCCCATCCCCCTTGTCGGAGAACGTTACACCCACTATGTGTCACGGTCATCGAAGCCGAGATCTGCAGGGTGACTTTCTGAGGATGGCGGGAGAAATAGCTCACTCAGCGCCGGCCTCGGGAACTATCCCTAGAGACGACCCCATATTATGACTAGACTGTTAGTTAAATTTACGTCAGTAGGACTTCCATGGCGGGGAGTCAGACTCCTATTCGTCAGGAGTGAAGCAGGATCCAAGGGTTCAGCAGGACCAATCCTAGATCCGACAAGTCCTTACCCCGCGAGGTGAAGGTGAAGACCACGACGGTAATCGATAATGAAGAATGAAATATGAATATATATATATGGAATGTACGCGCTCATTCGGTCCTGCGCCCACGTAAATGGACGACAACGGGTCGCCAGAGTTCTTAAATGAGTAGCATAGCGGGCACTCAAAAGGGTTCAGTGGGCCAACCCAGCAATGCCGACACAGGCGAAGAGGACTCCCCGGACGCTCACTTCCCGGAGGACACATGAATACAAATATTGCGGCCGACACAGGCGAAGAGGACTCCCCGGACGCTTTCTTCCCGGAGGATATTATGCCATTGGACCACACTGTCCAATGCCCACATAAATGGCGACGCAGCGGGCAGTCAATGGGCATTAAGAGAGGGGCATTGCGCGCCCCTCACAGGAGCCAAGTGGGCGGCTCACCTACGTCAAATAGGAACAGCACCCGGTTATGAACACGAAAGTTACAGCGGGCGAAACGGTTAGCTTAGTGGCACCGTAAGCGCCTGCGCATAGATTAGTCCTAGTAATAGACGTCGACACCTAGAGTTAAGGGGACGGAATCTAGCGACCCTAGAGACAACCGGTGTTTCTGGGGCTCGTGCGGGTGGTGATCTGGGGATTTAATTGCCCCAGGCGATCGTCCTAGGCCAAATTTAGTTGTAAGATGGTTGCATTTGACACGCAACCTAGGATTAAGCAAATTTATTCACCGCTGTGGCCAGGTATGGCGCAGCACATTTCGGCAATAGATTAAGGCAACCCTCTCGGCTTAGTAATAGTTTTTTTTATTATTAGACCATAATTAAGTTAGATAGTATTAAGTAACGCCGGTCGGCACTCGGTGACTATAAATCCGTTACCGAGGTAAGCCCGACAATACTTAGGATAAACTAGATTAAGATAGGAATAATCAAAGTGGAATATATCGGCACCCGGTAACCACAATTCCGCTACCGGGGTAAGACCAACTATATATTATTTACGGCATTACGGCACCGTATAGGGTAAGCCCGGCCTTGCAGCTAAGTAACATTAATCATGTTTTTTTTTTCAGTAAAAGACCAGCTTCAACCAGTACTAATATGTTTTTTTTCTAAACCTCGCCATTTTTTTTTCACAGGCATCGTCACCAGATACAGAAAACTGGTGACAGGAATTTCACTGCCATATAGCAGTGGCATATTATTTACAGCATGCCATGATGTGTACTATTTTTTTTTATTTTTTTCAACTTGCACTAATCCCGACACACTCGCAAACACTCACCACATTTTTCTTTTTCAGCTACACACTCTAAAATGAATCTGCACAGCAGGACTGGTGCCTGTGGGGTACCAGGCTTACTGGCAGATCAACTCAATTAAAACACATAAAGCGTCAAAATGTGACGCAGATTACGACAATGAGGGCGCAACCGGTTTGTGGCAGTGACTCTCATTGTCAAGTGTGAAAGCATTCACCCACAGAGGATGCTTCACAGGTTAGGTATTAAGCACACATACAAGCGGTACGACCACTATACCGTACCAAGAAGTGGCCGTACAGAATCAGCCGTGAGACGGCAAGAGTACGTACAGACGGGTAGCGTGCACGCGAGGTACCTCATGAAAACTATAATTATAAGGGATTAGCGCGATTAAGTAGACATAAGGTCATTGTAAATTATAATTTTTCAGGATAAACTGTATACCATTATTCCACTAGACATAAGGTCATTGTAATTTATAAGTTTTTCAGGATAAGCTTTATACAACTATACACTATATATATTTTTGTTTGTTCACCAAAATGCCAATGTCCATCATGTGTATGATTTGTTTTCTTTCATTTTTCCTTCTTCTAACTTCCCCATTTGTCAGGGTGTTCCGTTTTTCCCACACAAATAAATACTTTTGAATATTTCCCTTAAATTATACCCTGGAACACCCATTTTTCTATTTTCTTCTACCTTTCTTATTGCAGGGAGCATTTTTTCCCTAAGATGGGGCGGGCGAAGCAATCATCCGTTCGGCCCTGGGTTTTTCCTCCCTGCACAAATATGTAACACATCACCATCAGAAACCATGTTTTTTTTTAACTAGCAATATGCCAGCAAATGCAAGGGCAATTTTTTTTTACATATCGAATTTATTTTAATGTTCAATTTTTCTCAAAATGTCAATTTTTTCCCAATGTTAATCAAATCTTTCGCAAATGTCAATTTTTTTGTTTGTTTTTTCACAATGTCAATGTATACATATATATGTAAATCCCATAACCCTCCCCTCTGAACACGGGCTCACCTCACACCCACACTTCGATACGACGCCACCAGGAGATACGAGAGGGTTTTCCAGGACCACTACGTCAACATCCCAACTTCCAGTTCCGTTCCCGTTCGCGAGGACGCGAACAAATGAAGGAAGACTCTTGTACAGCATCCCAGGGGTATGCACCCCTTGGAGACCATCCCCCCAACATCTGGCTAAATCCCCTAAAATGGCAACCCTTGGAAAGCCGGGGCAACATCCATTAATACTGTAAGGACAGCTTGCTACTCCATAAAGCAGCTCAAGCCTTACGTAATCATTACACTCAGCGACATAGTACTAACTGGGCCAATACATTGCTGACAGGAGGGCGTCAGAAGGTATAAGAAGACGTCCTAATGAGGTCAAACTCTCTCTCCATTGTCAGTGCTCCATCAAGACGGCCGAAGCTACGCTGGTGTCAACCGAGGTGAGTCAGTCAATCGTGTTCAGAGTTCCTATTTATGTAACCTGCAACCCACAACTTGTATCACATTATAAACATAATTTCATTCCCTACAAGGGACTCACACAAAGAATATCACAGACCAATAAAACACTTGGTCCACACTCTACACTAGCATTACTGTTATACGCCTCTTTACATCCCAACGCCCTTCCTTATTCCCGTCACGTAAAGACGTGACAGACGGTAAGCCATTAGCGCTAACTCAGGTATCTTTGTGTTTCTCGAGCCGGCTGCCAGCAAGCAGCGCATGCCACCCGGCTGATACGAGCAGAGTCGATTACATAACAAGCAGTCAGCTGAGCGACTAGTACAGCGACCCTTTGCAGTGGGTCCCATCCCCTCAAACACTACCACATTATTTATAGGAACGCCCCCTAGTTCCTAGCACACCACAACACACTACACTGGTCAGCTTGCCCTGTCAAGGGAAGCTACCCTTCTTTAGGCACCACCTCATAAATTAGTACAGCAACTCTCCCTTTTAGATCCACCCCCAAATAAGGGATCTAAAACACTGGTATGATGCAGAGCTCCATGCCTCCCTGTCCTGAGCTAATCGTTTCATCTCTACATAGCTCCGACACCCTACATCCGAGGCAATCTGTTTAACATATTCTAACCTTGGTCTACCCCTACAGTTTTTGTCCTCGACCCTTCCTTCCATAACTAAGCTTGCTATTCCTGGGTGTCTTAGTATGTGTCCTACCAACGTGGTCATTAAAACCAAGAATATTTCACGACCTAAAATACTACTGTCGACCAAAATATTATGTGCACTCGAGTTTGAAGGTTGTTTGTGAAGTAACCAATAGACCTACATAAAATCCAATAACATCATCATTTTCGTCGTTCTATTTTTCGTTAGTTCATGTAGGTTTGGAATTTTTAATTTATATTTTAATATTTTTATCGCAGTTGGAACACAAAACGTGCCCTTTTTTTAAGTTAGTTCCAACCATGCGTCATATTTAAGATTTATTATCTCAAAAACCCATCATCAGATCGAATTCAAATTTTAACACAATATACATTGGAAGGTTTTATAACAGGTGTATTAATTTCGAAATTTTGTGTGTCCAAGAAACAAAGTTGTTATCGTTTTTGTAAGGTAACATTTTCTCGGCTCGGGTTGGTTGGAAAATGTAATTCTTAGTCGCGTTGTAATCCTTATACATCAAAAGGGTATGCTGTATGACTGTGAAATACGTAAATTAATTAAATTATTTTATATCGGTTGCTGAGATGCAGCGCATAACTTCCGAGAATTAATTTACGTATTTCACAGTCATACAGCATAACCTTTTGATGTATAAGGATTACAACGCAACCAAGAACCACCCCTAGCCGAGAAAATGTTACCTTACAAAAATGACAACAACTTTGTTCCTTGGGCACACAAACTTTTGAAATTAATAAACCAATTATAAAACCTTCCAATGTATATTGTGTTAAAATTTGGATTCGATCTGATGGCCGGTTGTTGAGATAATAAATCTTAAATGTGACGCATGGTTGAAACACGCTTAGAAACGGGCACTTTTTGTGTTCCAACTGCGATAAAAAATATTAAAATATAAATAAAAAATTCTAAACCTACATGAACTAACGTACAATAGAACGGAAAAAATGGTGATGTTATTGGATTTTATGTAGTGTAACGGCTTCCTTTGTCGTTGGATATCGCTCTACAAGTTGGGCGATCATTTATAACGTTTCTACAGATATTACACTCAAGACTCCTAAAACCACCTCATCGTTCTTATTTAGCATTGGCCTGTCTAGACAGACGACATACACTTTATTAATTTAGATTTACTGGGCGCCAGTTATCGTAAAGATAACACATTAAAATTTTATTTAGCCACGGCCGCTCCCTTCCTTGAGCCAAGATCTATCATCGGAGCGTAGGGCAATAAACTTGCTCTATGAGATACTCTTTGCATTCCAACTATCCTATATATTCAACTCCCAATGAACAAGACATTTTAACTAATACTGGTTTATTTACAACAAAATTATTAACATTTGATCTGAGGTTTCGAGCTGTGTACAATATGTGCATTAATATTCCCTAATTGCGGGGCAATATTGACTGTCTTCTCGCTAGCGCTGATCTTCTGTGTTGATAATAACTCGGTCCACATACCTGGTGCCTTGTGGTTCAAAGTCCATCTCGTTGGTCTGCTTGTAGTCTAATTTGAGATCTTACGCCAACACACGTTTATTGACCTTTGAAAACATATGTTTTCTTCTTCTCGTTGTTGTTGTTGTTGTTGTTGCTGCTGCTGCTGCTGCTTGTTTCTGAGTTTGATCACCATGGTAAGCAAATTTGAACAAACCAGGCTAATTGAATTCACTAAGTCCCATCTTACTGAGGGACTGGCAGAGTCTACGACTCACAAAGTCAGTGAGTGAGTGCGTGATCGAATATGTGAATGACAGAATAGAATCTATAGAATAGCCAGTGCTGAAGTCGCGCTGGGCTTTTATACACTCTGAATGGTCCCGATGTTTCGCGGCATAAATTTGCCCGCGACCCATCAGACCAATTATAGCAAAGCATTTCTCAGTCCTCAAGCGACGCTAAAACTTCTCCGAGCGGGAATACAGGCCCGCGTACTTCAAATATTCCACTCAGAACCCGCTATTCCTCTCGTTGCGCATTTATATATTCCGCCGAAATCTTTCTCCAAGCCCTTGTCTCCAGTCAGCGTGGCTTCGTTCCAGAAATACATTTTCTTGCAATATGTTGCTTCACCGTCCGTAACTTCTTCCAACCATGTCCGTCCTGTCTTTACAATTTAACTAATAAAACAGCCCTAGACCTCTATAAAAACCCTGTTTCTTAATCTAAGCACTTGACAATATTATATATGACTATGGTAATGACGTGAATATGGTATGGCCCCTCCCTTGATATTAATGGGTGAATAAAACGATATAACTTTGATATTTCAATAATAATAATAATAATAATAATAATAATAATAATAATAATAATAATAATAACACAATGACTTTAAAAATAATAATAATAATAATAATAATTTGTACCGTAATCAAGATTACGTTAAAGTAGGTCTAATGGTTAGTTCACAAACAACCTTCAAACTCGAGTGCACATAATATTTTGGTCGACCGTAGTTGGAAATACATGGAAACGAAAAGATATCTCTACTGTACGTGGTATAAAACAAAGTCCCCGATTCTCGGATGTAAAGGGTAATCTCGAGAACAACTGGATGGATTTTGATGCGGTTTTCACCATTCTGTAGAGGATTTCTCGAGGAAGGTTTCTGTTGAAGAACATTCACTTATGATCAAAGGAAGTCGAGCAGTAACGATTTCAGTGAATCAAGTCGAAGAAAAACCTGCCGTCCGTGCGCCTTTTTAGCTTACACTAGGTAAACCGTTAACAATACATATTATAGGGCCTACTAGCCTATAAGTGTAAGAATTGTTCAGCATGAAAAGTTCAACGAAAAGGCCATGGCACCATATCTCTATCTTTAATACATCGCCCACTATAAATGTTTTTACGTTTTCATTTCTTCCAACAAGCTCCATTCAGTGGACATATAAATTACTAGCTTCAGAGCAAGGTTATGAGCTAGCGAGCGAACCTATCACCCCAGCTTCGGCCATCATCAAACTGTCGAGTCACGTCGAGTTGAGACTTCAGAGAAGAGTATATTGTGTTAGGAGTTTCACTGTTCACCTCGGCTTTTCTGAATTGTATCTGGGACCTGCCGTCCGTGCGCCTTTTAAGCTTACGTTGGGTAAACTGTTAAATATACCGGACGAATAGTAATAACTAGGGACCGTATTTTTTGGTAATAGCGATACGTGCGAACTTTTTTCATGTCTTCTTTGTTGCCTATATATGACCTTCTAGGTACCGTTAGGCCTACTTAAAATGCCGTAGTTTAGCAAAATGAACTCGCGAAATATCACAAAATCTGATTTATTGCACGAATTGCGCAAATAATCACAAAATATACTCCACTTGGTACGAAAAATGATAAATAATATCGAAAAAAGCTCTCCAATAAACGTTTAAATGCATCTGAAGAATTGACCGTCGTGGTTTCCTTCTCATCTGATTGATAGTGCTGCATATTCTCTACACAAATGCCCACAAAGCCGGAAGTATGTGTATTCAGTTCTGCAATCTCTAAGGCTATCGTTGAAAATCGATATATGACATCGATTACATCGAATGGTGTTGTGGTCGTAGATACATCTGTGCGAGTTCTCGACTGATAACATTTTGTGTATTTGGTTGATTCAATAACAAGAATACATTAAACGAGTGCTCTTTAAAACCCCTTATCACATAATGTGTTAGATTTACCCCATACTATAAGGACGATTTTAAAAGAAACATCGATCATTATGACAATAAATTTCGTGAAATACCCACCGGAATGGTGTCAGTTTAAACAGCGAAATCAACAGTTTTATTTCACCAAAAAATAATACAACATTTTTAACACAGTATATTTGATAAAATGTTGATTTAATTGCCTTTATTCGACTCCATTATACACGTTTAACGACTTGCATACAGTTAATACTTTTGTAACGACGTCCATTTCTATTAGACCTAGACTTGTAGCCTATATTCAAACTGGTTGTGTCCTGATTGCGGTCATTCCAGATTGCGTTCACCTCATTAGCAGTCCAGATTGCGGTCACTTTCATTTTAGGGAAGAACTATAAACATTCCAGCGTCCAGATTGCCATCACTTTTCTTGGGAGACCGGTCCTTGGTTCTTCCCGACTGACTCATACTTTCCGTAAGTTTTGTGGATAACAAGGGGGAACTGATATTTCACTACCTAACCAACGAATACAGTTCAGTGTTCAGCTGAGCACTCCCCATAAAACGTCTTCTTAAAAAATCAAGTCCCCTCCCAATCCGACGACTTCGGCGAGTTTGAACCCGCAATCTTGGGCATAGAAGCTCAGCATGCTATCAACTACGCCACCGAAGCCGCGTTCGAGTTATTTAATTTTTGCGACTCTGCTCAACCTACTTGATGATTACAGCCCACCCACTTGAAGAGCACCTGGAAGCGTCTAAAGAGAGCTTATTATCACCCGAACAATGATCCGAGAAGTGAGCGATCTCCGAGGTGGGCTCGTCAGCACGACAATGGTAGAGCTCATACACCACACTAGACTTGAATACTGTGATCTCTTTGAATGACTTAGCCAGCAGGTAAGTCGCCAGCTGCGCATTGTTCACAAGACATGGGCACCCTCTTTCGCACTTAGCTCTGTGGTACTATTCACCGTAGAAACCTCCCTGATCATCAACTAATAATAATAGATCTCTGATGTTATGAGGAACAGGAGAATTGCATTGTATGGCCACTTGCTAAGAATGAAAAGCACACGATTGACGAACCGGATCATTACCTATTTTAAAGATAAGAAGAGGTTCAAAGAGGTAGAAAGTGACCTACAGGAGATGGAGATTACTTGTGAAGATATTCAAGAACACAACTCCCTCAGGAAAAAACTTAACGACCACCAGGGTTTTCAGGAAAAAAAAACAACAAGTTGAAGACGGAATGATGTTGACGGAAGAACGAATAGAGCAACACCGGCAACGTATGAATGAACACTGGCCAAAGACAAAGCCCAGAGAAGACAGTTGAAATGACGTGGTCCTTAGTAGGACGATACGATTGAAGAAGAAGAAGACTAATAATAATAGTCCGTCTCGTTGCTTAGTGGCTAGCATTCTTGGCTGTCACCGCAGAGGCCTGATTCGTTTCCCGGCTCTGCCAAGAAATCTAATTCTGGCCTGAGGGCTGGATCGGGGTACACTCAGCCTCGGGAGACAAGACTGAGAAGAGGCGGGTTCGATTCCTACCTCAGCCATCCAGTAAGTGGTTTCCCGTGGTTTCCCATTTCTACTCCACACAAATGCCAGGATGGTACTAACTTAAGGCCACGGACGCTTCCTACCCAAATCCTACCTCAACTACAGATACACACACTAGTACAGACATCACAGTGACGCAGGTTAACAGAAAAACTTTACACACACGAAAGTTCACTTGATTATATGGCCACGATGTTTCAAAGCCCCTAAAAGAATCAACAATAATAATAATAATAATTCAAACCTGAATGCGTAGGCTATATGCACGTGAGACAATAACCAAGAAGGGACTATCTGAATCGGAAAAGAAAGAAAGGAAGCTTCTTAGAAAGATCCTTGGACCCAAGAAAACAACAGATGAATTTTCCTTCCACTTAAGTACAAACCAAGAATTGTTTGGATTATTTGAATATATTGCAACCACTTTGAAGACATGGAGATTGACTTTCTATGGATATAGGCCTATTGGATGCGACTAGAAAGCCTCGTCAAGAGGATTCTAACCTTCCTGTAACAGAGAAAGAGGCAAGTCCCATGGGTGAAATAAATCCACTGGGATTAAGAAAGAAGACATAACAAACTGAGAAATGTTCAGATGGAAAGTTGCAGGAATGAAGGACCTTTCCAGTGAGACAACGAGAACGAACAGAGTATTATCGGCAGAAGAACAGGCACGTGCAATTCAAAGGATGAAGGAGTATTAGCGAAAGGAAAAGGAGAGAGAGAAAATGATGGAAGTTGTGTAATCGCAGCCCATAGATGGTTGAAACAAAGATAAATAAATAAATAAATAAATAAATAAGCAAACAAATAAATAAATAAATACATAAATAACTAATCACAATTTTTTTGGGGAACCAAAGAGAAAATTGGAACGCAATGGTCAGAGGAACGCAAGCAATAACACAGCGAATCCTTGAAGAGATTTTGGAAGGAGAGGAAGGTGAAAGTCTTCAAGCCTTCAAGCGATGAAGGCAATTGACAAGTCTCAGCCCGCTCTATGAGTGCGTTGAACAATAATAGTGATAATAACAATAACAATAATACTACGAAGAAACAAATTACACCAGATTTAGGAAAAGGAGATGGCATCCAACCATTGACATCTTCACTGATTTCTGATCAAATGTCTGGCAAGAGGCTAACGACTATGACCAACAATCTCCATGGCTTGCTAAAGAACACAAGAGAATCATTTCAACAGATCAGATGTCAGATACTTACAACACAACCAAAGATGTGACAGAAGCCATTAATGGGACATCCAACTAGAAGGCACCAGGACCAGATCAAATCCACAACATCTGGCTGAAAAAGTTCACAACGCTTCACACAAAATTAACAGATTGTTCCACGCTCTTCTGAAAGATCCATCTTGAATGCCCACGTATCTCACGCAAGGCCAAACAGTCCCTAAAAATGGTGATGCATGCGACCCTTCCAAACATTGGCCGATCACCTGCCTCTCCAATATGTACAAATTACTTACCTCAATTATAGCAACTAACATCAGCAGCCATCTACTCAGTCTAATCCTAATGGCGGAAGAAAAGAAAGGATGCTATAAAATGCCAATAGGTGCAAATATCATGTCATCATTGATGAGTTATAACAAGACAAGCTTCAAAGAACCGAAGACATTTGAGTATGACATTCATTGATTATAGAAAAGCCTTTGACTCCATACCACATTCGTACTTCCACCAGATACTAAAAATGTACAAAATTGGCACAAAGAACATCAGTCTGCTTCAACATTCTGTGGTTCATTGGTCTACAGTTCTTCATGTCAGAAAAGGGCCCCCAGACACTTAAATCCAAAGTGATCAAGAGGAGGGGAATATTTCAAGGAGATGCACTGAGCACCCTATGGTTCTGCATGTGCCTTAACCCACTAAGCTACTGGCTAAACTCGACAGGATATGGGTTTAAGTTCAAGAGTAGGTACTCAGAATGTACGATAAACCACCTCATATACATGGATGACTTAAAAGTGTATGCTAGTTCAGAGACCCAACTTCAGAAGCTGCTGAAGATAACAAGCAGCTTCTCAAAGCATGAACTTTGTCCTGGATAAGTGGAAGACGATACACTTACAAAGAGAAAATGTAGGAAGCAGGAATGGAATCAGCTTAGGTGATGATGTGCTTGAATACTTAACCGAAAAACCAAGTTCCAATTAGGATTTATCCAACTGCGAGGAATTAGCTAAACTGAGATCAAAGAAGGGCTGAAAATAAAGTTCAAGGATCGGCTGAACACAGCCCTTAAGACCTTCCTGAACACAAAAAATTAATCAAAGCCATTTACACGTACGCGATCTCTTCTTTAACCTATTCATTTGGAGTGGTAAAATAGTCTGCAACAGACCTTGAAGAACTTCAGAGAATAGTACGCGTTCAGATGACCAAACACAGACTTCATCATCCCAAGTCTGCTGTTCAACGCATAACTCCACCTGGACCTACAACCAAGATGTTAGGCCCCTTGAAACAACAATTATCATCATACCATAACTCCAAGCGAAAGAGGACTAGGAATGGTCAGTCTGAACCGTTTGTTCCAAAAGGAAACCTCGAACTTAAGGAAGTACTTCCTACGAAGATCAGAACAGAATGCAATTTATACTTCCATTTGTAAGACTGAAAGTGACTCCACCCCCCATTTGAATCGGACAATTTTAGCTTACCTGAAAAGCCACTCCTCGGCCCATGCACACCAGCTGGACCTACCATAAAACAAATGGCTCCAACATGGTCAATTATTTGGCAGCACCAATGGCTTCATGTTGGCTATAGCCTACAAGACAGAGTCATTCCTACA
Organism: Meconema thalassinum; assembly: GCA_946902985.2. Classification (NCBI taxonomy): domain Eukaryota; kingdom Metazoa; phylum Arthropoda; class Insecta; order Orthoptera; family Tettigoniidae; genus Meconema; species Meconema thalassinum. The sequence continues at coordinate 2,064,198,156 of OX336388.2, read as the reverse complement.
AGGAATTGCAGGGGAATCATATTAAAATAACAGAAGTTGAGGATAAGTGTCGTAAATGTGTCAAGCATGGTGAAATCTTGGATCACATTCTCGGTGGATGTTCAACCTTGGCAAATATGAACTACATACACTGAGTGCCACAATAATGATGCTAAGATCATGCACATGTGGATGGCTAAAACTACAGGACTAGCTGATTCCTCGAATTATAAGTACCAGCCAAAATATGTTTCGGGCAATGGAACCCATATACAGTATTATACTGGGACAGATAAATCCGCTCTGATAAACCACCAAAACCAACCTACCTGATATTCTCTTTCTTAACTGGCAGAAGAAAGAAAATGTGATAATCGATATATCCGTACTACTCAGCCACAACCTTCAAACAGCCAATGCCCAAAAGTTCAACACTAGTAAATGCACCGAACTGGCCATAGAAGTAGAACAAATGTGGAAGCTAAAGCAGGTGTACATCCGGCCTCTCATTCTGTTTGCAACCGCAATTCTACCTCTAAGACACTACAATTATACATACGTAAGTTCTTCAAACGAAACTTCCAATTGTAATGAACGATATTAGACAGTCGTGATTAACCTCCTAAAGTTTACTCCACAACAAGATAATTAACTGTTAACTCGTCTGTCGCAAATGCATGTAATAAAAATAATACTCCTGTTTCATCTCACTTGTCTAGCTATAAATTGTTTATCATTGTAATATCATGTCCACAAAATGACTTGATGTTACACAAATAGAATGAAATAACACACATGTTATTTATATTGTCAGATAGAATTCAATCCTGACCGGGATAAACTAGCTTTGAATTCCTAGCCAAAGATTTGAATAATCTTCTATCAAAAGTATTTCCTCTAACATATTAAATGAACAAAGCTCTTAGCTTTACAGATAATAAGAAAGGTTTGGCAATGTATTAATGTTTTTCCACTCTACACAAAGAATGTTCATAGGAATTAAGACTTCGGTCTTATCAAACGACTAGTATTTCTTAGATCGTTGATAGTTTATGTACAATAATGATATAACAATATCATTGGATGTTTCTTCTTTTCTTGAAGTAATATGATGTTACATTAAAGTGCTCAAATTAAATTTAATAAGAATTTAATTTGAAGCTATGACACAATGTCAGAATACTTGGTTAAATGAAATTATTAAAATTCGAGAGTCGAAACGACTAGTCTCCTATGAGGTAATATGATTCCTCAAACAAAATTTTTAATGTCAGTTCCACAACTGATCCATTGAATGAAATTGAAAAATAGATGAAATGCAATCATCTTCTAAATAATCTTGCAGCATAAAAATCTCAACACACATCTGAAGTGTAAAATACATAAAAGCACTGAAATACATGAAATGTGGAAACATAGAAATATGTAATAAAATTGCCGAACATATGGAATAAGATTGCTGGAAATATGGAATAAAATCGCTGCTCAGAATGTCACTAATCAAGCTCTATATAACAATTGAGATACACTAATACCTTATTTAGACGAAATCTTGAAGATCAATGTAAGTATTGCCACAATACTTTAGATGTTTCCTCAGTACAAGACTCTGATATGGATCTGCATTCGAACCTTGGATCTGCGACCTCAGAGATAAGAAACGTCTCTCTCTGGAATTCACCAACATTCGCCCGGGCTCGAAAGACATCCTTCTGGCAAATTCTTCTGGGTTGCTGGGTTACCTTCCCTAGCATCTCGACAAATCTCTTCTGTAATGTCTCCATTCTCCGTCGTAAATATGTATCGGCTTCATCATTGGAATACAATTATGGAAATATTCATATAAATAGCGAATGAAATGTTTCCATTGCTAATTGATGTTATATTAGTATTCGTAGACTGACGAAAATGCACAAGGTGGACTGTACACTACGCCTGTATTCAAGAATACGTTGTCTAACGAAGCTCCATCGTTGTATCTTCACTTCTGCTATTGAATATGTCTCTGGCGCATGACTGTTTAGTTCATCATATCAACAATATTAATTAAGTTGAATGATAATGTTTGAAGAATAATTATAGTCATACTGTTAATGTTTATGTGTTGCGCCAATACTAAAAGTTCTCCGCCACTGTTCACTTGAACTGCGTTTGCCAACTTCACGTTGCAATTTATAATGATCTTCAGCTCTGTTTCCAACACATTTGGAAATGTAACTAGACAGGCTGATATTGTCGAAACGTCAATATTTAAGCGCTCGACTTTCCACACTATATAGTAGGCGACCTGTTCCTGATAAATGTTCACTTATTTAACTTCCAATCTCAATATTATAAGAGATATAATCACTACTATGTTCCTCGCAACTTCACACAGAATGGGAGTGCGGTGATCTCCAACGCTCCACCTAGCTATACTCGCGTCTTCACAAGTCGACAATCGTCGCACTCGGACTAAGCTTTGGGATCTCCGTTAACCCAGTAAAATCACTTCCCCACTCTTCAAAGTCTGCTGGAATAAGAACCTCGATCCTTGGATCTCCCCCTCCTAGTCGTATTTTTGGCGGCCATATCAATCTCCTACCATAATTTTAGTGCGTAGATTTCTGATGCTTATTACTGCGTAGATTAACCGATCTGCGGTTTTTAAAGTATCAGACATAATTTCTCTTAATATTCTCTTCATTACCAAATAAGAAAATCTTCTTCTAAGGGCCTAAATGCATAATTTCATCATATTGTGTAATTAAAGTTGATCCCGTCTTCAATAAGACCTCTCCTCATTGGCTGTGGACTGGGATCCAATAGCATAATTTATAACAATATTTATAATATTAATTTCCAAACTCGCTGTTGCTATGCTAAATATAGCCTTCTAGAAGCGTGCATTGTGCAACATATCACGTGATCGGGCTCTCCCACAGCGTCGAGCTTGTAACACGACCCTCTTGTGTCACACTTCCAGAAATTATATTTGCTAGTTAAATTTTATCATGGGGACGGAAAATACTCTCTTTTTGTCCCTGAATAATTCAATTTACGGGGGCAGTATGAAGTTGTATATATGTACAGTTGTAACAGATCATAATGATTGCAATAAAGATATTTTCAGTATTGAATAAAATGAAAAAAAAAAAACAGTTTTTCAGTTAATATTCGTTAAGTTTTATCTGTCTGGTTATTGTGTTTTCGTTTTTTGAGTTTGCAAAAAAATTGATCTCCGTTTGGGGGGGGGGGGGTTCATGACCCCCGTGACCCCCCCTTGAATCCGCGCCTGGTCATGTTAAACTACAAGCTCCCTTCCTCTTTTAATCTTCTGATACATGTATCTCACATTTAATCTCCCTCGAATTCCGAACGACTGCGACAAGATTCAGTCCCAGAACCTTGTGCACAATAGGCCAGAGTATGACTAAGCCAATCAGGCGCCCAAGGAATAGCCCTTCCTTTCCAGCCTTTGATGCTTGTCGTATCATTTCAGTTGGTGTTCATATTGCAACTCCAGCGACACCCTATCCAATGTTGTAAATTTGATTTGTTTTTTGATTATTTCAGAGTCCGGAATGCTACAGGGCGGTGTTTAAATATTCATTCAGTCAATCGGATTTCAACTCCACAAAAAAGTAGAATCGTTAATATTTTAAATTATTGTCGAGATTTTATCGACCACAAATATGAAATAACACCGGTAATGCATTCTGAGCATTAAATGTTTTTTCTTCTTTCTTTAGGGTACTGGTCGAATTTATTACACACATACCGGAGTAAATTGAAAGCTTTTGGGTGGTCTTCAAATTAGCAGCATTTATATAAGAAAATATTCTACTCCCAGAGGCTCACAGCAAATGGGAAGTGGGTCCGTGATCCCAGGAACCCAGCTGAGCACAGCGTTGTTTCTATCTATACCAGGCTTCTCTATTTCATCTTTCTTTGGTCAACTTTTATTCTCTTTCCACGTCCGCAGGTATAACCTTACATTACCCTGCACGTGTCCCCTGGGTGGTGCTAAGCGAGCAACAATATTACTGGAGCCAGATAATCCTTGTGATCTCCTGGCATATATCACATTGCCAAAATGGCAAAAAATCAAAGAAACGGACCTTTTCAGGACCATCTATACAGAAATCTGAGTCCAAACATTAGATTGTGTGAACTGAACATCGAAGGCATTAGTAGAGCCAAATGCCATCTCTTACGTAAGATCTTGGATGATAACAGAGTTGATGTACTTGCGGTTCAAGAACATCATATTGAGAATGAAACCCAATTCTCCTCAAGAGGTAAAATGCCTGATTTTGATCTCTTAGGTGCTACGTATGATAAGGTTCATGGTGTGGCAACATATGTACGGAGCAGTATAGAAAATGCATACCTTCTTTGCATTAATATAACTGAAAACACCCATGAAGATGTCGTGTATAGATTATTATGTAAATGTGTATATGGACTATAATGTATTTGTGCAATGTGATTCCAAAAGCTAAATAAATATTCTCTTCCAACCTCAACGGGATTTAGAACCCGGATCTCTGGCACGAAAGCCAAGAATGTTAGCCGCTACATCACGAGGTGGTCTACTTGCGCACTTAAAATTACCCAGAAGATTTGTTGAATTTAAATTCTTAACATAATTGTAATGATTTGAAGTCTTTCACCTTCCCTTTCTTAAAAAAATCTCTTCATAAAATAACTTTTTAGGGATTGGTTATTGACACTAACATTTTATGTTGGTACCACTGATTTTTTAAACATTTAAACATACATTCGAAGAGTCTAGGAGTAAAAGAGTGGAACTTTTTAACGTCTTTTAGTCCAACACATCGAGTTCGTTCTATCTCGCGACCGACAGGCGTAATTACTTACAATAACAGTAACTAAGAATTCCTTCCGGAACATATAGATGGCTATACTGAACAAGAATGCACAGTCTTAGATGACGGTCACTTATTGATATGGTAACCACTAGATATCAGTGTCGATTTTTGCCCGCGCTAATGACAAAGAGAGTGGTTGGTTCCTCAGTTTAAGGGCTGCGATAACGTGGGCATGTAGCCCCGTGTACTTTGGGTGTGTGTGGAATATGATAATCGGTGTTAATTGTGATGGCTGTATTATTGTGTTATCTGTAATTCAGGTAAGGACTGCAGACGATACATTTCAAGTAGTTCCTCCTTTTGCTACCAAATGATACCGTCAACGACACCTAGCCACAAACTTGGCTACTAGATTCCACCGCAACCGGCGGTGGTGGCTAACGTTGGAACTTAATACAGCATTAATCAAATCTAACCTACAAATTTAGCTTTACACAATTGTAGTTAGTGGAAGGTTCTTTTACATGCCATAAATCTATGACACGGACACAGGGAGAGTAACATATTGTAATGCATATAGAATTGGTTAACTGATAGATTGATTGAATATGTGGTTGAATGAATGGTTGATTGATTTTTTGTTTGAATGTACGAGTGACTGAAGTAAAGTATTTGTTTTTTTAGGGTCAAGCTGTTGGCCTCTCACCACGGTGGACCGGGTTCGATTCCCGGCCAATGCATATGAGATTTTCAAAGTGAAATGCGATGTTCTGTGGTTCGGATCCCTTATCAAAGGTTGTTATCAAAATAATTACCATTTGCATTTTTGTATGTGAGTCTTGCTTCTTTATTTTATAATTTAACGCTGAAGAAGGTACAATGAGGCCGAAACCGGTACTGTGATTAAAGTACAACTGGTTATTGACTAAAGGTTTTGATTTACTGAGCATTTATAATGTTTAGATTATATTGATGCTCTTAGTTTAATGTTTTAGCTGAGGATAATTACAAGTTAACCGAAACTAGTACTAAATATGTTATTTAGCTTCAGTATAGCATAATTTTAAGTCTAGGGCCCGGATGTTGATGACATGTCATCTTTTTACTGAGCTGTCTAAAAACAGTGCTGAAGTACATAGAAATTCCGGACGGGCCACCCCGTCTTCAAATATGTCATTTTTATTAGCCTACTTTCGATTTTTGCAAAAAATGAAAGTAGACTTATGAGATCAACACAGGGCGAAAAAAAAGTGTGTCTGTCTGTGTCTGTGTATGTGTGTGTGTGAGTCTGTGTGTGTGTGTGTGTCTGTGTGTGTGTGTGTGTGTGTGTGAGAGTGTGTGTACTCTGAATGTCTGTCCCCCCCTATCAATTCGAACACGGTGAATGCGAATTGAACGAAATTTGGTACAAAGGTAGCACTAGCAAAGGACACCTCAGTGTCATGTTTTATATCGCCGCCATCTTGACGGAAACGTAATGGCGGCCACACAAATGTTCAAAGCTTAAATCAAATTACGACTAACCTAATCATCCGATCTCTACCAAATTTTGCAACAACATACCTTTATGGGGGGAGCATCTTTTGACCAAACCAATAGGTCATCAGCGTAATAGTTTGCGGATGGCGGCCATCTTTGTGTGAAAATCGATTCCCCCTATTAATTCGAACACGGTGCAACCGAATGGAACGAAATTTGGTACAGAGGTAGTACTAACAAAAGGCACCTCAGTGTCATGTTTTATATCGCCGCCATCTTGACGGAAATGTAATGGCGGCCACACAAATGTTCAAAGCTTAAATCAAATTACGATTAACCTAATCATCCGATCTCTACCAAATTTTGCAACAACATACCTCTATGGGGGGAGCATCCTTTGACCAAACCAATAGGTCATCAGCGTAATAGTTTGCGGATGGCGGCCATCTTTATGTCAAAATCGATTCCCCCTATTAATTCGAACACGGTGCAACTGAATTGAACGAAATTTGGTACAGAGGTAGTACTAACAAAAGGCACCTCAGTGTCATGTTTTATATCGCCGCCATCTTGACGGAAACGTAATGGCGGCCACACAAATGTTCAAAGCTTAAATCAAATTACGATTAACCTATTCATCCGATCTCTACCAAATTTTGCAACTACATACCTTTATGGAGGGAGCATCCTTTGACCAATCTAATAGATCATTCACCTGATAGTTTGCGGATGGCGGCCATCTTTATGTCAAAATTGATTCCCCCTATTAATTCGAACACGGTGGAACCGAAGGAACGAAATTTGGTACAGAGGTAGCACTAGCAAAGGGCACCTCAGTGTCATGTTTTATATCGCCGCCATCTTGACTGAAACGTAATGGCGGCCACACGAATGTTCAAAGCTTAAATCAAATTACGATTAACCTAATCATCCGATCTCTACCAAATTTTGCAACTACATACCTTTATGGAGGGAGCATCCTTTGACCAATCTAATAGGTCATTCACCTAATAGTTTGCGGATGGAGGCCATCTTTATGTCAAAATTGATTCCCCCTATTAATTCGAACACGGTGGAACCGAATGGAACGAAATTTGGTACAGAGGTAGTACTAGCAAAGGGCACCTCAGTGTCATGTTTTATATCGCCGCCATCTTGACTGAAACGTAATGGCGGCCACACGAATGTTCAAAGCTTAAATCAAATTACGATTAACCTAATCATCCGATCTCTACCAAATTTTGCAACTACATACCTTTATGGAGGGAGCATCCTTTGACCAATCTAATAGGTCATTCGCCTAATAGTTTGCGGATGGCGGCCATCTTTGTGTCAGAATCGATTCCCCCTATTAATTCAAACACGCTGAAACCAAATGGAAAGAAATTTGGTATAGGGGTAGCACTAGCAAAGGGCACATCAGTGTCATGTTTTATATCACCGCTATCTTGATGGAAACGTAATCGCGGCCACCCAAATGTTAAAAGCTAAAATTTAATTACGACCAACCTAATAATCTAGTCTCTACCTAATTTTGCAACACCATATCTTTATGTGGGAAACATATTCTGACCAAACTGCAAGAACATCAGCCCAATAGTTTGCAGATGGTGGCCAAGTATGTGTGCAAATCGATTCCCCCTATCAATTCAAACACGGTGAAACCGAATTGAACGAAATTTGGTACAGAGGTAGCACTAGCAAAGGGCACCTCATATTCATGTTTAATAACCCTATAGCACGTTGTATTTCAACAAGCTCCTACAACCAACATTCAATCATACTCCTTGAAAAGGACAAAGAGTTATAACAATACCCATGCATTTAGAAGAAAGTAGGCTATATGTTCTTTACTGAACATCTTGTTTTGCATCTTTTTGCATTTTTTTGCCATTTTTTGCCTACTTTCGATTTTTGCAAAAAATGAAAGTAGACTTATGAGATCAACACAGGGCGAAAAAGGTGTGTCTGTCTGTGTGTGTGTATGTGTGTGTGTGTGTGTGTGTGTGTGTATGTGTGTGTGAGTCTGTGTGTGTGTGTGTGTGTGTGTGAGTGTGTGTACTCTGAATGTCTGTCCCCCCCCTATCAATTCGAACACGGTGAATGCGAATTGAACGAAATTTGGTACAGAGGTAGAACAAGCAAAGGGCACCTCAGTGTCATGTTTTATATCGCCGCCATCTTTACTAAAACTGAATGGCGGCCACTCAAACGTTCAAAACGTAAAATCAAATAACGACTAACCAAATCATCCGATCTCTACCAAATTTGGTAACAACATACCTTCGTATAGGATGCGTCTTGTGACCAAACTACAAGGTCGTCCGCCATACCATTTCAGAATGGCGGCCGTGCGAATTATGCAAACTTTATAATCCATATAATGGGACCCACCAGTTCCGATTATCGAGCCGAGAATCGTTTTAACTGTACTAAAGGAAGAGGCACGTTCGAAATTAAAAGTTTATTTTGTAATACTATGGTGCAGACGTGATTTTAAAAAGCTGAGCCGATTCGGTAATAAGACAAGATGGCAGCGGATATCTTGTTCCTGACTTATATTTCACTAATTTGAGTATTGCATGCAATATAGCGTACTGATACAAAATAAATAAACTTTGTATGAAATGCTTTAAATATAAATAATATACTCCAGTGATGAAATCGTTTAGTATAAATCATTATTTGCTAACAAGTTCTATGTAAGTCATTTTATATAGAACGATATTCGTTGACACAATTAGCTCAGTGGTAGAGCGTTAGCCTATCGCTCAATTGCCTATGGTTCAAACCCGATCAGAGCTAGGTTTTTTGCTTGAAATGTTATATGTTTATTGTTTTGTAATGACTCAGACGTTTTAAAATTAAGCGATATATTGTGCATATTATGGTGTAAAATATATATTTAATTAAAACATAATTCGCCAGCAGATTTACTCGAGACGTCTAGCTGCCAAAAAGGTAACTGCACGCCGACCTACTTATTAACTTCCAGATTTTATTGAAAAGTTTCTTCTTATGGCCGCTAGAATGCACTCGCTCTGTTAGGATTATATTGTTCGATATTTCACCACTAGATGTCACGACTAGTCTACGTGGGGATCCATTGATTACTATACCATTGGCATTCTATGCGCATCGAATTTGAAGAATGACAAGATGATACTACGATACATTTTTACTTTTTATTTTAAAGTGTTTGTAACAGCCTATTTTGCGTTACTTGAAAATGTTATTTGAAGTAAAGAACAAAGCGATTTCACATAGTAACTGAATTCAAGCCGTTGGTGTTAGTTCAGGTTATTAATTACTACTTTTATTTCAGGCAAATAGCAATCGAAAATATCCACATAGTTTGTATACACACGTCTCTGTAGGGTCATGGAAAGATTTGTTAATTCAATTAGGGTTGTGAAAGCCATGCACAACCAGACGTGTAAAGACATGCCTCAACTCAAAGTTGGATGTTGCCCACGGCAGGTCGTATATGTAATAATAATAATAATAATAATAATAATAATAATAATAATAATTATAATAATAATAATAAAAATAATAAAAATGTTATTGGTTTTACATCCCTTTTAACTACTGCTGCTTTTAGAGACACCATGGTGCCGGAATTTTGCCCCGAAGGGGATCTTTAACGTGCCAGTAGATGTACTGACACGGCTCCCTCGCATTTGTGCACCCTCAAATGCCAGCTGACTGCGCCAGGATACGAACCTGCAACCTAGGGCCCAGCAAGCGAGAACGTTACCGCTGAGCCACGCAGCCAGTCCGGTCGATTATGTCTCCAGATCCATAACATTCTTGATATACTGTACTTCTTATCTTTCTTTCTTTCTTTCTTTCTTTCTTCAATGATGGTAGCAGTTTTTATCTAGGTTGTGGCGTTTGGTAGAGGTAAATCGTTTCTAAGGTCTTCAACAAAGAATAGTTCGATTATACTCTTTGATAATAACAACGAGTTATAACTATACTCATACATTTAGGAGAAAGTAGGCTATATGTTCTTTACTGAACATCTTGTTCCATTTTAAGAGCATTTTTTAAGTTTGGTAGATTTAATTGGTTTTATTTTAGAGAAATCGGCCTTTTGAGGTATTTTTTTTCCAATTTAGTCATGCCACAGCTTTATATGAGGGAGTTACGTCTCTCAGAATTAAGAGGAAGTTAGTACCGGTAGCTGATACAAGATAATATGAAATATTGAAATATTGATTCCATTTCCTTAATCAACCGGGTGGAAACTAGTCTGAGCAACAATCGTGGCGAAATTGCTGTGAGTATTGCATCAAAACTGAAAACATTGTCGGACAAAAACACCGGGTATAAAACATTATACAAAATCTCAGATATTCTTTCTGGTGAAAACTACCGCAAGGATAAGATTGAGGAGGATTTAGCAGCAAACGACCTTCCTCACTTCAAGTACACTCGGACCACATCAGTTGATGTTGAACGCAGCTTTTCGAGTTATAAAAACGTGTTGGCTGATAATCGCAGATCATTTACATTTGACAACATCAGGAAGACATACGTAGTGCAATACAACTCAGACTAAAGTGAACATAAACCTTTTGTTAAGTGCTCGAAATCTATTTTGATTGACTTTTTAGTTTGAGCAAGAAGTCATTTTTGAAATATTGGTGAGTTTATTATCATAAAATCATTTTCTCCATTTTATACTGCATTTTTCGAATTTTTGAAATATTGGTGATTTTATTATAAGATCATTTTCTCCATTTTATAGTGCATTTTTCAATTTTTTAGGACATTTATTACTGTCATTTTTGAAAATTTTAAGTGCATTTTTGAAACGTTTTTACGGCATCAACATCCGGGCCCTAATTATAACTATTTTATGTTCGAACATAAATATTCATAAATATCTGTCGAGATTTCACCAGTTTTATGTTCTGAACAGAGCGCATGGGACGCAGAGAATACCTTGTATTTGACCATACTTCCTGGAATACCTCACTATGACATTCGACACGCAGTGAAATTTAAAATAGGGGGCCATGGAAGTGAGCGCAGGTGCGATGCTATCCGCACCTAATTGGTCACACAACTGTTTCTTGAGCTCTGATTGGTGGGAGAAACTGTATCATATTGAAAACTTGTACTATAATGAGCCTCATTATAGTACAGTTTTCTGACATACAATATTTACATTTCGCCAGGGTCGAACATAGGTATTTTATGTTCAAAGCCCTTAAAAGCTTGAACTTGGACTACAGAGATCGGAAAATCATTTACCAGTTGTACAAGAACCAGACAGCAATTATTGGAAAGGAACAAATGGCCGCGAAAATAGGAAAAGGAGTAAGACAAGCCTTTCACCTCTGCTCTTCAATGTGTATGTAGAAGAAGCAATAAAAGAATTTTCAACAACATGCACACATGGAATAAAAATAAACGGTGAATTGTACCAAACAATACGTTTCGCAGATGACATTGTCCTCATAGCAGATGATGAGAAAAAACTGGAAATTGCATTACATGAATTAAATGATCATATAAGGGTAACATTAACAAAACAAAAACCAAGATAATGAAATGTAGTCGAGATGGTAGTCAGAACAGTAATGTATGGTTGGGAGGAGAAAGAGTGGCTCAAGTAAATCTTTTCAAGTACTTGGGAAGCATTATTACTTCTGATGGGAGGTGTGAAAAGGACATCCGCTCTCGAATAGCCCAGGCTAAAGAAGCTTTCGACAAGAAGAGAAGTCTCCTGACATCCAAAGCCATATCCCTACAAGTCAAAACACACTTCATTAAAAGTTACATTTGGAGCATTGCGACCTATGGTTGCGAAACCTGGACACTATTGAAAGCCGACAAGAAACGATTATGTGCATTTGAAATGTGGTGCTGGCGACGAATGCTACGGATACCTTGGACCCTAAGGCTAACTAATGAAGAGGTTCTAAGAAGAGCAGAGGAAATCATCAATCTGACAGAAACAATCAAAGAAAGAAGAAATAATTGGATAGGTCACCTACTCCAGCATTCACCATGGTGCATCACACTGCTTGAAGGGAAAATGGAAGGCAAGGCAAGAAGAGGACGACCAAGAGCAGAGTTCTTTGATGACAGCGGAGGAAGATGTCCGTACCACCTGATCAAACAGCGGGCTCAGGATAGAAGACCTTTGGACGAAGACATTCATGCTACCCACCAACCGCCAGGTTGAGGAGAGCAAGAAGAATGTATTTTAATTGATATGTCAATGCGGAGAACTTATATGAGGTATGATGTACTTCATATCAATGCGAGTTTTAGTTATGTCTGGTTTATTGTCTATGATTATCATTGTGACCTTGCTAGGCTGAGAAAATAGACAAAACTGTTAGTTAAACATTTTGAATGCTGTTACAGTTGGATATTGGTATCTGCCACATGCTGTATTTCCCTCGTTCGGCACTCCATGAGGCGTACACACTGAATGGAAAGCCCGCATTGTATTTTCAGGCCGTAAAATATACTGTATACAGAATTCGAAAGGGAACCTTCTCCGCAACTAAATGTCGAGTCACTTCCATCCCATTGTCTTCTTCTAACGACATCTTTTATTTATCGCCATGACTTCAAACATGTAAGAAAGATGATTTATTTGTGAGCAGTTCAAGGGCCTTATAAGGTTATTATTCCAGTTCTTTTGAGTTATTGTTAATTCTGTGCTACTTATTTCCTCTGTCGCACTGTCTGTGTGTCCAGAGACCACACTGAGGCAACAGCTTTGATATGCTAATAGCTTGTCCACTCGAACACTTTTTAGTCCGTAATTCGATGCTAAACAGTGCTAGCTGGATGCTGCGCATGTGCCTCTGGAGACAGACCACCACTTTCAGACTTTCAAACAGTCTCACCGCTGATCCTTTCTTATGTGATAAAAGTAATGTCATTCCTAATGTTAACGAACCGAACCAAACGGCGGTGAATCAGTCCTTCTGCTGTCACTGTGTTGCGTAATTCACGGTAATGACTTTCTGACTGAGAACAACACATTGCAGCAGTCGCAACTGCTGATTTTTATAATGTGTAGGGCGTAATATGATAGGCTTAATTTAGGATAATTATTATAGCTGGGAACAAGGGAAGCTGTACTAAGTCTCAGTCTAATTTTGGAAGGTAGAATAAGAAAAGATAAGAGAACGTTCATGGCATTTGTAGACTTAGAAAAGGCTTTTGATAACGTTGATTGGACTAAATTGTTTGGCATTTTGAAAACGATTGGAATAAAGTACAGGGATAGTAGGGTGATCTACAATCTATACAGAAACCAGACAGCAGTCATTCGAGCTGAAGGACATGTGAGAGAAGCTGGTATTCAGAAAGGTGTAAGGCAAGGCTGCAACTTATCACCCATACTTTTCAATCTTTACATTGAGCAAGCAATGAAGGAAATTGGAGAAAACCTTAAAGTGTGGGTGAAGATTCAAGGAGAAATAATTTCAACTCTGAGATTTGCACATGACATAGTCATCTTGGCCGACACGCCTAAGGATTTGAATGAGTTTTTGAATGGTATGGACTCCGTCTTGAGGAAAGAATTCATTATTGGAAATATCTGTTCCCGTAGGAAACAGGATGTAAAATTGTCCGATTGAGCTATGTACATTAACAAATTCACAAAGAAATTTCATACAATGGTCCGGTTAGCTCAAAACAGTTACCAGCGCCTCGCCCCAGTGTACCAATGGGCTCTTCAGTTGGTTATGGTACACCTCACCAAGACGCGTGGCTAGTACATACTGTGAAGGCCGCTGCAAGGCACAAATGTTGCCACGAGCAGCGCCAATGTACTATGGAAGTCAATACTTTCTTTCAAAAATAATGTTAGCTTTCCTAGCTAATCCATATTGGAAATATCTGTTCCCGTAGGAAACAGGATGTAAAATTGTCCGATTGAGCTATGTACATTAACAAATTCACAAAGAAATTTCATACAATGGTCCGGTTAGCTCAAAACAGTTACCAGCGCCTCGCCCCAGTGTACCAATGGGCTCTTCAGTTGGTTATGGTACACCTCACCAAGACGCGTGGCTAGTACATACTGTGAAGGCCGCTGCAAGGCACAAATGTTGCCACGAGCAGCGCCAATGTACTATGGAAGTCAATACTTTCTTTCAAAAATAATGTTAGCTTTCCTAGCTAATCCATATTGGAAATATCTGTTCCCGTAGGAAACAGGATGTAAAATTGTCCGATTGAGCTATGTACATTAACAAATTCACAAAGAAATTTGATACAATGGTCCGGCTAGCTCAAAACAGTTACCAGCGCCTCGCCCCAGTACTTCCATAGTACATTGGCGCTGCTCGTGGCAACATTTGTGCCTTGCAGCGGCCTTCACAGTATGTACTAGCCACGCGTCTTGGTGAGGTGTACCATAACCAACTGAAGAGCCCATTGGTACACTGGGGCGAGGCGCTGGTAACTGTTTTGAGCTAACCGGACCATTGTATGAAATTTCTTTGTGAATTTGTTAATGTACATAGCTCAATCGGACAATTTTACATCCTGTTTCCTACGGGAACAGATATTTCCAATATGGATTAGCTAGGAAAGCTAACATTATTTTTGAAAGAAAGTATTGACTTCCATAGTACATTGGCGCTGCGCGTGGCAACATTTGTGCCTTGCAGCGGCCTTCACAGTATGTACTAGCCACGCGTCTTGGTGAGGTGTACCATAACCAACTGAAGAGCCCATTGGTACACTGGGGCGAGGCGCTGGTAACTGTTTTGAGCTAACCCGACCATTGTATGAAATTTCTTTGTGAATTTGTTAATGTACATAGCTCAATCGGACAATTTTACATCCTGTTTCCTACGGGAACAGATATTTCCAATATGGATTAGCTAGGAAAGCTAACATTATTTTTGAAAGAAAGTATTGACTTCCATAGTACATTGGCGCTGCTCGTGGCAACATTTGTGCCTTGCAGCGGCCTTCACAGTATGTACTAGCCACGCGTCTTGGTGAGGTGTACCATAACCAACTGAAGAGCCCATTGGTACACTGGGGCGAGGCGCTGGTAACTGTTTTGAGCTAACCGGACCATTGTATGAAATTTCTTTGTGAATTTGTTAATGTACATAGCTCAATCGGACAATTTTACATCCTGTTTCCTACGGGAACAGATATTTCCAATATGGATTAGCTAGGAAAGCTAACATTATTTTTGAAAGAAAGTATTGACTTCCATAGTACATTGGCGCTGCTCGTGGCAACATTTGTGCCTTGCAGCGGCCTTCACAGTATGTACTAGCCACGCGTCTTGGTGAGGTGTACCATAACCAACTGAAGAGCCCATTGGTACACTGGGGCGAGGCGCTGGTAACTGTTTTGAGCTAACCCGACCATTGTATGAAATTTCTTTGTGAATTTGTTAATGTACATAGCTCAATCGGGCAATTTTACATCCTGTTTCCTACGGGAACAGATATTTCCAATATGGATTAGCTAGGAAAGCTAACATTATTTTTGAAAGAAAGTATTGACTTCCATAGTACATTGGCGCTGCTCGTGGCAACATTTGTGCCTTGCAGCGGCCTTCACAGTATGTACTAGCCACGCGTCTTGGTGAGGTGTACCATAACCAACTGAAGAGCCCATTGGTACACTGGGGCGAGGCGCTGGTAACTGTTTTGAGCTAACCGGACCATTGTATGAAATTTCTTTGTGAATTTGTTAATGTACATAGCTCAATCGGACAATTTTACATCCTGTTTCCTACGGGATCAGATATTTCCAATATGGATTAGCTAGGAAAGCTAACATTATTTTTGAAAGAAAGTATTGACTTCCATAGTACATTGGCGCTGCTCGTGGCAACATTTGTGCCTTGCAGCGGCCTTCACAGTATGTACTAGCCACGCGTCTTGGTGAGGTGTACCATAACCAACTGAAGAGCCCATTGGTACACTGGGGCGAGGCGCTGGTAACTGTTTTGTGCTAACCGGACCATTGTATGAAATTTCTTTGTGAATTTGTTAAAGAATTCATTATGAAAAATAATAAATGTAAAACAAAAATATTGGAATGCAGCCGAAATAAATCAGAAACCTCTATGGACATCAAATTGGCAGGTGAAAAATTGAAGGAAGTATGAGACTTCTGTTACTTAGGAAGCAAAATAACCAGTGATGGACGAAGCAAAAGGATATAAAAAGTAGGTTAGCTCAGGGAAGGAAAGCATTTCTACAGAAAAGGAATCTGTTGACATCGAATATAGATTTAGGTATAAGGAAGTCATTTTTGAAGGCCTTTGTCTGGAGCGTGGCACTCTATGGAAGTGAAACTTGGACTATTGGTGCAGCAGAAAAGAGGAGAATTGAAGCATTCGAAATGTGGTGTTACAGAAGAATGATGAAGATTAGATGGGTAGATAGGGTTACAAACGAAGAGGTATTAAGACTAGTGGGAGAGGAGAGATGTTTCTGGCGACTGCTAATGAAGAGAAGAGATAGGTTGGTAGGACATAAACTAAAACACCCAGGGATAGCAAGCTTAGTTATGGAAGGAAGAGTCGAGGGCAAGAACTGTAGGGGTAGACCAAGGTTAGAATATGTTAAACACATTGCCTCAGATGTAGGCTGTGGTAGCTATGTAGAGATGAAACGGTTAGCTCAGGACAGGGAGGCATGGAGGGCTGCATCAATCCAGTCAAAAGACTGATGACTCAAACAACAACAACAACAACAACAACAACAACAACAACAACAACAACAACAACAAATTGAGATATTAGACTCAGTCTAATATTAATTATTCAGTCACACAGCACTATTACGAACACATTGCTCAATACTATACAATCGAATACCATTCCAAAGATGTGCACACGCTCAAAACAGACTATCCATTCTGACCGCGCGAAATCGTAACCAATAAGCCCGTAGTGTTGGCTTAAATTCAATTCAACAAATAGCGAGACTTGAGGATCTCAGTAGACGTCCTCAGAGAGCCATTAAACAGACCAAACCTGCCCCTACCCTCTCAAGGGCTCCCATATATTGCTAAAGCTATAAACACGTGCTTTGAGGATGCAAGGCTTCCTTCCTCAGCTTTCAACTCCGATTGTCGTTCCCCATATCAATAGCACCACTGATATTAATTGCAATAAATTAAAAAAAACTAAAGTTCAACGTCATCAACTCCGTTGATAATAAATTAGAAACTGTTATTGTAAAGGGGAAAGATAAAACAAAGAGTGAAGATCAGACTAATGTCATTTATCAAATTGAATGCAAAAATGATAACTGTAACAGCATTTATATAGGTCAAACAAAGAGGAAATTGTCTACGAGAATAAGAGAGCATAAAAAGAGAAGCGAAAAGGACACGGAAGAAAACAATGTGTTGAGACACATAAAATTGCCAACAAACATGACTTTAATTGGGATGGTGTGTAAATTATAGATAAGGAGATGGCTTTAAATAAACGAATTGTCGTACATTAAGAGCAATTCAAATTGTGTTAACACGCAGACAGACACCGAAAGGTTGCACGGAACTTACAATCCAGTACTTGTCTGTTAGGCTGCAGATTGACTAACGTGCCAAAGAGACTGTATATGTTTTTAAGTTATGTTTAAGGCTGCAGATTGACTAACGTACCAAAGAGACTGTATATGTTTTTAAGTTATGTTTAAGGCTGCAGATTGACTAACGTACCAAAGAGACTGTATATGTTTTTAAGTTATGTTTAAGGCTGCAGATTGACTAACGTACCAAAGAGACTGTATATGTTTTTTAGCTTATGTTTGGTACAAGTGCAATGGTACAATGGTTGTAAACAATATCTCTGTGATATGTGTTGTAGCTTGATAATGATCTGCCGATCGAAACAGAGCTCAGGGGGATGACAGATCATAGGGAGCACGTGGGTCGGGGTAAGGCCCTGTACTGGATGTTCTGCCAACCAATGAAGAATTAATTTTAGCATTAAGGTTCCAAAGTAGGCACTCATGTACGCTCGTATCAAACCGACTGGTGGAAGCGGGAATAGTCTGTTTTGATTGATTTTCCTCGTGGTGTTGTTGGTTGTTTTGATTTGTTCAGTATTTTGATTATTTATTTGAATTGAATTGAGAGTCAATCATGCCACTGCAAGGGAGGAAAAATTGCCAAGCTCCGGGATGTAAGAATTATAATGATAGTAAGAACAATACGGCAATTTTCATCTTCCTGTTGTTGACCATGTGTAAAACTAGTGGGCAATATGGACTACTCTCGAATAAAAATATATAGAGAATAAATGTGTGCATTTCATCTCTTGTTTGTTTTCTTACCCATTCTCCTTTGCATTGCAATAAAATTTGTGGTTTAGGGCTACGGGGAGGGGTGGGCGGCAGCCGGCATGCTAGGCAAAAACTGAGGTTATGGCAATATAGTGTGTGCATTTGGACAGTTTTCTTTATATTCATCGAATATCCCAACAATTCTGTAGATTAGGAGAGCATTTTTAATTAGCCTAAAGGTGAATTAAGCTCTAGAACGGCATAACTGTGTCCTTCGTGACAAATCTATTGCCAACATTGATATATATTGAACCCTTGCAAAGAAGCATATGAGACTCAGTTTCGGGGGGTGTAACGGTTCATATTCGTAAGTTGCTGTCAGGGCGCTTCATTAACTTGCAGGGTAACATATAACAAAATAACATGCAGGAAAGAGTGAAGCCAGGGTTAAAACAACTGAATTTAATAACAAATCACCATATTTACACATAAACAATTAACAACAAAAACTCCCAACTGACTCCCGCTTAATAAAATGCCAACACTAGGCGATATCTCTGGAGAGATTAATTACCTGGACCAAGTGTCCCTAAGATAAAATACAAAAGTGACCATATATGTGCGTATGCCGTTCTACATGCATCACGATGTGTACTTTGAATGCGTGATTCGTTATCATCCAGAATAATCCTTCAGACAACGAATCCACATTTCTTAGAGCTAGACCGACACGGGGGAACACAACAACAATACTTAAAATTAAACCGACACTTCCTAAATCTACTATAAACAAACACAAAATTTCCGTGTGAAATTGGAATCAAATTGCCGTAGCAACGTTTACTGCCTAAAAACTTAGGACTTCTCACACAAATCAACACAAGTACATTAACATGTGACCAATAGAAAAATACACAAATGACCGCTGTCAAAATTTACAAATACTCTACCACTACACCACACGGGTGTGACACACAAAATTACATGAATCGAGTCATAAACAAAGCAATAAGCACACAGCCAACATTTACGTTAATAATACAATATTTTACCCATACAACGTACAACAAGCCGTTACACACATGGCGAACTCCCCAATTAATTATGGCTTTAAAAATCACCATCACAATGAACAGGTTTGCTACATGAAAGCTTACAGGGGCCAGTCGGACAAACAGGACTGCCTATCAAAATAAGTCACAGGCAAAACGGGCGGTTTGTGGAACTCTGCATGTCTGTCAACCCACGTGTCAATAACCTCGACCTCCCAGGACATGGGGTCGAATCTCGAAGAAGTGTGCCCCAAAGCACAATAATACATGTGTGTGTCAGAAAAACATATGGACAAGAATCAGCAGTCTCCCAAGAGCACCCTGTCTTTCCATCTAAAATACAACAGCAGCAAAAATATGAGAGCGGTAGGACAACTACCCCCTCCTCACGTAGAATCAACACACACAAGACACATTAACACACACAGAATCACACGTATGGGTTTTGACAGACCCTGAAATAAAAAGACACAAATAATATCCACATGCTGGCGCCACCGTTCTATGCCGTGACAAGTCACCTGAAAAGGACTCAAGAAAAATCTATCAAAATTAGAACGAAGGTGTTCTAAAAATTACTTTTAAGTTGGTGCGCTTGGCAACCCTAATATGAATAATAACCTGTTCAGCAAATATCTTACAATAATTTCCTCCCATTCCTATTTCAAATATTAACGTTAATAAAGCACCATTTATCGAATGTAACGGGTTCCGCCTTTGCAAGGATAAAAATCACGCACGCACGCCGCGCGCATTACGTATGACTCAAGGAAAAACAAAATATCAAACAAACACTTTGGCCACGCGCCAACGGACATTTAAACATATAGTGTCGGTGCAAGAAAAACTCTAAAACAACAAGAAAAGAAAAACATGACTATCTACAAAGTTCCCCGGCCAAATCTAACTACATAATTGAAATAATCCAATTTTAGTACATCACCGCTTCTGCTTGTAGAACTAAGGACATCCTCCTCAACCCATCGCCCTATGGACAAATTAGCACTCCATAGTAGTCGTCTGCGTTGATTTGTTGAAGCTCATCCCAACTTCAAACCACGTGCTGATCATCTTGGTATCGACTCCTTGGCAGAAAAGTTCAATGTTAGTTATTTTACCTATCTATAATCGCTTGCAGGCTACTCAATTCACCCACAATAGTCCTAATGCGATTAATAGCGAAGACTGGCCCTAAATAACTCGCACACACGCACCATAAAAACACATATAAAATACACTGCAATTTATACATAAAATATACATCTCGAGTCCGCGCCA
This sequence comes from Meconema thalassinum, assembly GCA_946902985.2. Classification (NCBI taxonomy): domain Eukaryota; kingdom Metazoa; phylum Arthropoda; class Insecta; order Orthoptera; family Tettigoniidae; genus Meconema; species Meconema thalassinum. The sequence continues at coordinate 2,064,177,297 of OX336388.2, read as the reverse complement.
CTGGCTCGTTAACAAGTTCAAGGTCCTGGCTGCACTAGCAGTCGCTATCTCGCTCGGTATTTCCGTCCTGTACTCTGGACTTCGGCTCCGGTGAGCGCTAATTAGGGTGATACAATACTTCCCCCTTAGAGCTGAACTCGTCGTCTTTAAATGAATGTTACAAGTTATCACGCACTGGCGTGAAATATTTAGCTCACAAATAAAGCTGATTTTAGAACAGGATATATTATAGCTTTTAAAATTCGATACTGCAATCGCTGTGACTTTAGCTCCTCAGAGCTCCCAAAATAAATTAACTTCACTGATTTTAGAGCGTAAAAATCACGATACAAACTGGCGTGGAGTAGGCCTCTGAAGGCTCCACAAAGAATGACTTAGATAATTTCGAGCGTCAAAAATCACAATATAAACTGGCGTGGAGTAAGCCCCTCACGGCTCCACAAAGAAAAGGCTTAGATAATTTCGAGCGTCAAAATCACAATATAAACTGTCGTGAAGTAAGCCTCTGAAGGCTCCACAAAGAATAGGCTTAGATAATTTCGAGCGTGAAAATCACAATATAAACTGGCGTGGAGTAAGCCTCTGAAGGCTCCACAAAGAAAAGGCTTCGAGTGGCGTCAGGCCAAACTATTTATTAGAAACTGACAGGGGCGGAGGAGTGGGGTGGAGTCGGATAAAAACTTCCAGAGTTTTCGTCTCACAAAGATGGGACTAGTGTCATTCTTCTCCAAATAAATCAAACGTCTCAAATCACTCGAGCGGAGATTAATCCGTTCGGCGGTTCTTTAGATACACACTTCAGCGGGCTTTTTACTACTGACGCTGTCCACCTCGTGGTCATGGCTTGGTCTCTTGCGATTGGCTGATTCAATCGTATGTTCGTTGCGAGTACCTCGTGATTCGTCCTTTATGTCTCCAATTTTGGTACAGTAGTTGCACAATTTGGCCTTGAACTCGACTAATTCTGGCCGTCCCCCAAGAATAGCTACCAGCTCAACTCCTGTTGCAATCATTACGAAATGCTGGCCTCCCTAATATCCAAGTCGACTTCCTTAAGTGCTGCCTGGGCCGTAGTAATAATAATAATAAATATGAATACTTATTTATCGAAGATCAATAAGGGTTCATTTATCCTCAGCAAGGTTTTGAAATTCGAAACAATTTATTGGTTTGGATTCCAAAAACAAAATCCACTGTAGTAACAACACATCTCTTTAAATCTCACTCAGCTGCTCGAGTGTATGCCCCTCTGACTCAATTAGTGTGCTCCCTTCTCGCTGGAATGTCATTCATATTTTCACTAGGTCTCCCCCTTCTCCTCAAGTAGTTGCCACTCCCGTCGTCTCAGCTGCTCGTTGTTTACAAACAAAGTGCGTACTCAGGCGCTCCCCGTAGGTTTGAGTGTTGGCTCTCAAAATAAAATTTTTGCAATCCAGAATCTGCAAATATCATCTTTCCTAATCATCAAATGGTTCCCTTCTGTAGTACGGTTTCAAATTGGCACTATTAAAAACAGATTTTGCACCAGTGCTCACTTCTTCCAATCTGTAGGCATTGTTACCCAGATTCTTAATTACCCGGAACGGGCCAATGAACTTCGGACAGAATTTGGCGAAGACTTTGTTTTTAGGGTCGGAGATCGGTGGTCTACGAACCAGCACTAATTCTTGTTCTTGCAACTCTCGGTGAAACTTCTTTCCTCGGTACCGTCTCAGCCTTCGGTCCGCTTGGTTCCTCATGTGCTCTCTCTTTCGCTGGATTCGCAATTCATGCGCTAATAATGGATCCCTTGGGCAAGGAATGATCTTGTCCCAAGTTCTTTCTGGCAATCTGTTGTGGTGTACAATCAGTGGGACTTGACCCGTCGACTCGTGCTTAGTAGTGTTCATGCACATCTCAATTTCCCCTACTTTGTCTATCCATTTATTGTGTTCGTTAGGAATCATTACTCTGTAGTACTTAGCAACACAGCGAATTGTTCTCTCGCTCGGATTTCCACAAGGATGACGAATACTTGAAAATACGTGTTTTATTCCTAGGCTCTCCAAACCTTGCCTAAAAACATTGCTTGTGAAATAGGTACCGTGATCTGATAGAATGGATTCCGGCTTCCCAAGCATCGGAATGACTTTGTTCTTAATTCGACTGAGGACTTGTCTTGATGTCGTCTTCTGAATGGGACATAGCACGACCATCTTCGAAAATACGTCGACACACACCAGAAGATGTCGGCATCCACGCTTTCCTTTTACTAAAGGACCAAAGCAATCAATGGCGAGCATCTCACATGGTTTCTGCGGTAATAGTGGTCTTGGGGGTTGTTTCAGAATAAAGTTGTTCGGCTTTGTGCGCTGACAAGCGTCACACGTTCTAATTACTTCAACAATGGTGAATCTCATCTTGGGCCAAGTAAAGGTCTCCCCTATCGTAGCTTCAGTCTTATCCGTGCCGATATGTGCTAGGCTCTCGTGCACATGCCAAGTTAATCCCCTCTGTAGTGATGCTGGAACTAAAATTCGCAGTTTAGTATGATGCTCATCCACGTACTTATGTAACAAGTTATTTAAGTAGTGAAATCTCGCTTGTTTAGCACTGGCTTCTCGGTACTCCGGTGAATTTGGTTGTAACTCCTTCCTATAGAATTTTATCATCATCATCATCATCATCCATGGGTCTGCTTCTTGCTCCTTCCGAATATCCTTCAATCTTGCCAAAAACTCACGAGCCTTAGGTGTCAAGGTAATATTGTGAACTTCCGCTGTTACTTCGTTTCCGTCCTCAGGATTTCTACTCAAGGCATCTTGGATGACGTTCATTTTCCCAGGACAATGCTCTATTGTGATGTCAAACTGCTGTATGTAGATGGACCAGCGCGTAACTCTCTCACTTGCTATTGTTGTCTTGAATAAAAATGTCAGTGCATGGTGGTCGGTTCTAACAATGATGGAATAACCATAGATCATCTTACGCCACTGTTGAAGAGAATATAGAATTGCTAGTAGCTCAAGTTCCGTAACTGTGTAGTTCCTCTCATGTTTCCGTAATTTACGACTTGTAAATGCCAAATAGGATTTCATCTTGGGTTCTTCAGCGTCCTCTTGGTACAGCATAGCACCAATTCCAATTAACGAAGCATCTGCTTGAATAATAAATTGCTTCTCAAAATCCGGATATCCAAGTTTCACACAGTTTTCCAATAAATCCTTCGTTGCTTTAATAGACCTGTCGCACTCCTCGTTCCACGACCATCAATTCGCTTTCTTCAACATCTCCTGCATAGGCGCTACTGTTTCTGTGTAACCAGGGCAATTTTCTTTGAAGAAACCTGTCACTCCCAAAAATGCTCTAACATGTTTGACTTTGGTAGGTGTGGGAAATTTCTTAATAGCATCAATCTTGGCTGGATTAGGCCGCACGCCCTCGACATCAATTATATGTCCCAAATATAAAATTTCGCTCTGGCAAAAATGTGACTTCTTTAAGTTGATCTTGAAGTTCATGGTTCTCAAGTTGTCCAGCAGTTTATTTAAATTTATCAAGTGTTCTTCCATTGTCTCAGAAGCGATTAATATGTCGTCAACATATCTCGTGGTGAAGTTCTTGACCTCCTCAGTCAGATTTCTATCGAGTGCTCTAATGAGTGCACATCCCGCAGTTTTCACGCCGAAGGGCATTCGACACCAGATATAACTTTGATTATCGAATAAAAATCCCGTCAACAGTTGGGATTTTTCTTCAAGTTCAAGATGGTGGAAACTATTCGTCAAATCAACACTTGAGTATATCTTCTTCCCACGGAAGCCTTTCAAAACATCTTTGATCCTAGGTGCTTGGTCGTGCTCAACTAGCAGTTTGCTGTTCAAAACTCGCGCGTCTAGGCATAGCCTAATTGATCCGTTTGGCTTGGTCACAGCCAATATTGCGTTCAGGTAAGGGGTTGCCGCTTTCCTTATCATGCCAGAATCTAATAAGTTAGTAATAATGTCCTTCACCTGAGAAAAGTGCTTCTCTGGGATCGGGTACAATTTACTTTTAAATGGGGTCCAATCTGTTACCTGCATCGCATATTGAAAATTTAAAACTTTCCCAGGTACGGTGTCAAAAGCTCCTTTATGTAATCTTAAAATTTCTTCCAGTCTTCTTCTATCAGCTTCCCCTACGATGGCTTCCTTAAGTCGCTCCTGAAGTAGAATTTCGAATTTGGTTCCGTCAATTTCTTCTTCCGCCAAATGCACCCAAAGTTCCTGCGAAATATCTCGGCTGTCAATTTCTAGCACTGCTGTCTGGCTGACTTGCTCTCCCATCAAGATCTTATCTCTGGCCTCATTAGTGCATTCCTCAACAACCCAAGTATTGGCCTCTCTCTCCAGCGGATTCTCTTCCATATTTAAACCCACATGATTCAATCCTTCTACTTGTTTGAAGCTTACAGTGTTGTTATGTAAATCAATTACAGCATGAAAATCACAAATGAAGTTGGCTCCTAAAATTATATTGTAGTTCATCTTTGGAATAACAATGAATGTTTGTGAAAAAGTATGGTTCAAAATTTCCAGATCTAGAAATGCTTGCTGTTTACAATTCATCGTTTTATCAGGAATGACACCTCTGACTTTCATTAGCGGTACCGGCATAATAGGAACAGTCTGTTTTCTTGCTATTTCCTTTATCAAAATTTCAGTGACTAAGCTCGCCTGGCTACCTGTATCAATCAAACATCTCACCCTCATGCCTCCAACATGCGCGTAAATAATTGGTAGCTGTCTGATAACATTTTCACGGTTCTTCACCACTTCCTCCAGGCAGTCGTCCGGGAATGCTACCCACTCTTCTATATTGGCCACTATCATCTCTTCTTGCTCCCTGGCGACCTCCATTTTCAGCCAGTCTCCTTTCAGTTCATTTGTTTTTTTTATTATCCCGGGCCCCATTAGTTGTGTTTCGCCGGTTATCATTCTGTCGCTCCTGTTGCCTCAATAAACTCTCTGCCCCCTCTCCTTGATGGTTGTCTGGGCTCTGTCTGTTTGCCATGGCACGCCCCCACTTCTCCTTCTCCGCTTCTTCAGTACTTAATTGATCCAAGTATTTACGGGATTCAATATATCGCTCGTCCCAGTTGTTCCTGTAATCTCCTCTATTTTCTTGGCGATAGTCTCTGCCGTTATTCCATCTACCATCTCCATTTCTTTGGTAAGGTCTACCTTGTCTCTGGTTTCCCCTCCAATTTGTGTACTCCCGCTGGTACGTCCACTGATGATTTTGATTTTGGTTATTCTGATTGTATCTCCCGCGGTTATTCTGATAATTCTGATTGTTGTTATGGAACTGGTTTCGGCCGTCAAAATCTTGTCTTCTTGGCGTGAACTGTGTCCCTGTGGACTGTGTCTTAGTTTGGTTCCCCTGGCTGTGGTTATTTTGGAGTCCCTGAACTACCTCTGCCGTGTTGACACATTCCAAATTCCTTCTTCCTGTCTGTGGGCTTACCATACTCGTCTCGTCTAAGTGTCTGAGTAATTCTTCAGCTTGGACTGCGGTCTGAATGTTTCCTGCGACTAATAATTGTTGGATGTGCATTGGGAGTTGTTTCCCGATGGTTAGAACCATATTCTGCTCGCTAGGCGCGTCGTCAATGTATCTGAATTTTACCAATTGCTGACTGAAGAATTCTGAAAAACGGGTTGGATGTGTACTATGATATTTGCGCGTGTACAGGTCCATTCTCAACCCCTGTTGTAACGAAGGACTCCAAAACTTCTTCAAAAAGGCCTCGCGGAATTGAGCCATGTCTGTGAACGTGTACTTGAAACTTAAAAACCAGGTTAGGCTAGGTCCTTCTAAAAATTTCTCCACCATTCTTAATTGTTTCTCAGGGCCGATGTGCTGGTCATTAAAGTAATCAGTTAATTGCCGTAGAAATGCTTTGGGAGTGGTTCCTGAATGTTCCTTAAACTTATCGGGCTTAAAATCATTACCCCGAATGACTTGGATGACTTGGGCTGGTGCCAAGTTCGGTTGCGGTGTTGAAGTCTCCCCCCTGTACTGCTGGAATGCATTAGTCGTTAGTCTGGGACTTTGACCCCGACTCGTGTCCTCAGCCAACTTTAAACCTGCAGGACTTTCAATACTTGTTTGCTTCTCCGGTATATTTTCAGTTGAAAATAATGTCGCATTCTCTAGAGATCTAATCTCGTTTTTTATGATTAATTCTGAGTGTTCCTGTAATTTTGACTTTACATTTTCCTCCAGTGCCTGCATTCGCTTTAAAACTGCCAGCCTGTCTTCCTTATTCGCGTGAGCCTGCTGGTCCCAATCTCGCCGGATCCTACTTTTCAAGCTATTTATTTTCTCCTCGTTCCTTTCCTGATTTTTCTCTAGCTCTTCCCGTATCTGTTCTTGCGTTTTTACAAGTTGGCCTTCCAAATTATCCTGAGTTTTGACGAGCTGCTCTCCTACTTCTTGTCTTATGACCTCTTGTGTGTTTATTAGCTGGCCTTCCATCTCTTTTCTTATGACCTCTTGTGTTCTGCCTAATTGCTCCTCTAAATTCTCCCGCAAGTGTATCCGTTCGGTTTCAGCCTTAACCTCGACTTTATCAATTTCCTTTATTAATTCCAGCACGTTGCTGTCTACCGAATTAATTTGCTGTTGTAGTTTCTCTTGGGTTTTCTTCACTCCCGCGGTGTTACTGACACATGCTGCCTCTATCTACTTGAGTTTATCTGCCACCATCTCGTCAAATTGTACTAATTTGTTATCAAATTTCGCCTCCAATTTCTTAATTTCGCCTAACTGTTTGATATTGTTTTCAGCAAACTCGCCTGCCAGTTTCTCTACTTTTTTAACGCTCTCATTAATGTCATTAGTGATTTTTCCTAATTGTTCGGTTTGTGTTACCGCCTGTTGTGACAATTTGTGGTTTAGTTCATTGAATTGTTTGTCCGTGTCTAATTTCTGGACTTCTAACTGGACCGAAATATTACCGCTCATATCAAGTAATTGTTTTTCGCTCTTCTCACGCTGACTTTCGAATTGTTTATCATTATGCTCCCGCTGAGCTTCTAATTGTTCTTTTAATTGTTTATTTAATTGTTCTTCCGTCTTTACGGACATCTGCACTAATTGTTCTTCCGTTTTCGCGGACATCTGTTCTAATTGTTCTTCCGTTTTCGCGGACATCTGTTCTAATTGTTTTTCACTTTTCGCGGACATTTGGATCGACATCTGTTCTAATTGTTTTTCACTTTTCGCGGACATTTGGATCGACATCTGTTCTAACAATGCCTTAATCTCATCAACACTCGCCATATCACACTCAAAAATATATTCAGAGAAAAACAGGGTTATGGGCCAAGGTTTCAGCCCTATACGCACATACATGTCACACATTTAAATATTACTGGCTCTAATTTAATGAAAATTTCAGTAACAAAATTTACTGAATACAATGACACTTATTCCCAAACAACAAAATAACCCCTAGTGATCTGCTTTTAAATTCCTAACCAACAGAATTTACGAAACACCAATTAACCGAAGTCAATTAAATGTCAAATATAAGGCAACATCTTCCTGCTTTGACTGAGTTCATTAATAATGCAAATTTCTAATTTTAATGTGGGCGCCAGAACAAGTTTATAACAAATACAAAATCAAATTCTAACCTTGTTCAATATCTCTAACTTTAGGAACTCAGTGATTTTACTAATGCACATGGCGGTACAACATCGCCTCAATTTACTGAATTTACAAGTCCGCTTGACCTGGCATCATTTCTCAACGAAATAAATGAGATCAGCGAAGCAACAACAACAACAACAACAACCCCACTTGGGCAGCCATTTTTGTTTTATGAACCCTTGCAAAGAAGCATATGAGACTCAGTTTCGGGGGGTGTAACGGTTCATATTCGTAAGTTGCTGTCAGGGCGCTTCATTAACTTGCAGGGTAACATATAACAAAATAACATGCAGGAAAGAGTGAAGCCAGGGTTAAAACAACTGAATTTAATAACAAATCACCATATTTACACATAAACAATTAACAACAAAAACTCCCAACTGACTCCCGCTTAATAAAATGCCAACACTAGGCGATATCTCTGGAGAGATTAATTACCTGGACCAAGTGTCCCTAAGATAAAATACAAAAGTGACCATATATGTGCGTATGCCGTTCTACATGCATCACGATGTGTACTTTGAATGCGTGATTCGTTATCATCCAGAATAATCCTTCAGACAACGAATCCACATTTCTTAGAGCTAGACCGACACGGGGGAACACAACAACAATACTTAAAATTAAACCGACACTTCCTAAATCTACTATAAACAAACACAAAATTTCCGTGTGAAATTGGAATCAAATTGCCGTAGCAACGTTTACTGCCTAAAAACTTAGGACTTCTCACACAAATCAACACAAGTACATTAACACGTGACCAATAGAAAAATACACAAATGACCGCTGTCAAAATTTACAAATACTCTACCACTACACCACACGGGTGTGACACACAAAATTACATGAATCGAGTCATAAACAAAGCAATAAGCACACAGCCAACATTTACGTTAATAATACAATATTTTACCCATACAACGTACAACAAGCCGTTACACACATGGCGAACTCCCCAATTAATTATGGCTTTAAAAATCACCATCACAATGAACAGGTTTGCTACATGAAAGCTTACAGGGGCCAGTCGGACAAACAGGACTGCCTATCAAAATAAGTCACAGGCAAAACGGGCGGTTTGTGGAACTCTGCATGTCTGTCAACCCACGTGTCAATTACCTCGACCTCCCAGGACATGGGGTCGAATCTCGAAGAAGTGTGCCCCAAAGCACAATAATACATGTGTGTGTCAGAAAAACATATGGACAAGAATCAGCAGTCTCCCAAGAGCACCCTGTCTTTCCATCTAAAATACAACAGCAGCAAAAATATGAGAGCGGTAGGACAACTACCCCCTCCTCACGTAGAATCAACACACACAAGACACATTAACACACACAGAATCACACGTATGGGTTTTGACAGACCCTGAAATAAAAAGACACAAATAATATCCACATGCTGGCGCCACCGTTCTATGCCGTGACTGGTCACCTGAAAAGGACTCAAGAAAAATCTATCAAGATTAGAACGAAGGTGTTCTAAAAATTACTTTTAAGTTGGTGCGCTTGGCAACCCTAATATGAATAATAACCTGTTCAGCAAATATCTTACAATAATTTCCTCCCATTCCTATTTCAAATATTAACGTTAATAAAGCACCATTTATCGAATGTAACGGGTTCCGCATTTGCAAGGATAAAAATCACGCACACACGCCGCGCGCATTACGTATGACTCAAGGAAAAACAAAATATCAAACAAACACTTTGGCCACGCGCCAACGGACATTTAAACATATAGTGTCGGTGCAAGAAAAACTCTAAAACAACAAGAAAAGAAAAACATGACTATTTACAAAGTTCCCCGGCCAAATCTAACTACATAATTGAAATAATCCAATTTTAGTACATCACCGCTTCTGCTTGTAGAACTAAGGACATCCTCCTCAACCCATCGCCCTATGGACAAATTAGCACTCCATAGTAGTCGTCTGCGTTGATTTGTTGAAGCTCATCCCAACTTCAAACCACGTGCTGATCATCTTGGTATCGACTCCTTGGCAGAAAAGTTCAATGTTAGTTATTTTACCTATCTATAATCGCTTGCAGGCTACTCAATTCACCCACAATAGTCCTAATGCGATTAATAGCGAAGACTGGCCCTAAATAACTCGCACACACGCACCATAAAAACACATATAAAATACACTGCAATTTATACATAAAATATACATCTCGAGTCCGCGCCACTGGCTCGTTAACAAGTTCAAAATCCTGGCTGCACTAGCAGTCGCTATCTCGTTCGGTATTTCCGTCCTGTACTCTGGACTTCGGCTCCGGTGAGCGCTAATTAGGGTGATACAATACTTCCCCCTTAGAGCTGAACTCGTCGTCTTTAAATGAATGTTACAAGTTATCACGCACTGGCATGAAATATTTAGCTCACAAATAAAGCTGATTTTAGAACAGGATATATTATAGCTTTTAAAATTCGATACTGCAATCGCTGTGACTTTAGCTCCTCAGAGCTCCCAAAATAAATTAACTTCACTGATTTTAGAGCGTAAAAATCACGATACAAACTGGCGTGGAGTAGGCCTCTGAAGGCTCCACAAAGAATGACTTAGATAATTTCGAGCGTCAAAAATCACAATATAAACTGGCGTGGAGTAAGCCCCTCACGGCTCCACAAAGAAAAGGCTTAGATAATTTCGAGCGTCAAAATCACAATATAAACTGTCGTGAAGTAAGCCTCTGAAGGCTCCACAAAGAATAGGCTTAGATAATTTCGAGCGTGAAAATCACAATATAAACTGGCGTGGAGTAAGCCTCTGAAGGCTCCACAAAGAAAAGGCTTCGAGTGGCGTCAGGCCAAACTATTTATTAGAAACTGACAGGGGCGGAGGAGTGGGGTGGAGTCGGATAAAAACTTCCAGAGTTTTCGTCTCACAAAGATGGGACTAGTGTCATTCTTCTCCAAATAAATCAAACGTCTCAAATCACTCGAGCGGAGATTAATCCGTTCGGCGGTTCTTTAGATACACACTTCAGCGGGCTTTTTACTACTGACGCTGTCCACCTCGTGGTCATGGCTTGGTCTCTTGCGATTGGCTGATTCAATCGTATGTTCGTTGCGAGTACCTCGTGATTCTTCCTTTATGTCTCCAATTTTGGTACAGTAGTTGCACAATTTGGCCTTGAACTCGACTAATTCTGGCCGTTCCCCAAGAATAGCTACCAGCTCAACTCCTGTTGCAATCATTACGAAATGCTGGCCTCCCTTATATCCAAGTCGACTTCCTTAAGTGCTGCCTGGGCCGTAGTAATAATAATAATAAATATGAATACTTATTTATCGAAGATCAATAAGGGTTCAATATCAAAATGTATTATTTTCCTATCTGGACGTATATTTCAGAGCCTAGCGAAAGGCGCAGTTATGTTTGTGTTATTTTCATCAATAATCAATAACTCATCGCAGAACATACTGTTCAATTACGTGTAATAAAGGCTACATTCATATGGCTTTTTACTTTTTATGTTGCCAAACTGGGAAGTACAATCCATAGCCTTAGGCGGTGTTCTCTCTCGGAAATTCTATAACCAAAAGTGACGCATTTCTTATACTTACATGATCCTTGAGGTAGCTCATACTAGAGTTTGGTTAAACAAGGTGAGTTTGTCGGTTATTTGGCGAAATTAGATTCTCAATGATAACAATCATTTTAATTTTTTTAAACAGTTTCAGCTGAGAACTCACTGTAGGATGATCCTCACGAGGAACATCCGCACGTCGGTTATCCGCCCCCGCCCCGCTTCCGCACGACTGTTATCCGCACCTGCACCGCATCCGCAGTACTGTTATCCTCCCCCACCCCGCATTCGCACGACTGCTATCAGCATCCACCCCGCATCCACACGATTGCTATCAGCATCCGCTCCGCATCCGCACGCCTGTTTTCCGCACCCGCACCGTATCCGCACGACTGTTATGCGCATCCGCCTCGCATCCGCACGACTGTTATCCGCATCCGCCCCGCATCCGCACGGCTGTTATCTGAATCTACTGGCATTACAATAATATTTTTAGATAAAGCATAAAGTATTAAAGCGACACATTTAGACATTTGATGAGGTTATGTAGCCTATGCCATGTGCTAGGCTATGTATAAAATGAATGTTATAGGCTACAGCCAGTCTTAATGACATAATTGGAATGAGATTAGCTTAGGCCTAAGTCATCATCTTACATTTGTCATGAAAAAGATATAACGGAAAAATATGATAGCCTATGTCATAAACATCTGGGTCCTAGTAATGATTTTTAGCCTATTTTCAATTTTGAAAAAAAAAAGAATAGGCTTATGAGATCACCTTTTGTCCGTGTGTGTGTGCGTGTGTGTGAGTGTGTGTGTGTGAGGTGTGTGTGTGTGTCCCCCTAATAAAATCTAAACGGCCGGAGCGATTTCAATGAAACTCGGTAAGGTCATAGCACTATTCCCGGCGACCTCGACTGTGCCCTTCAAATTTTGTTACGTCTCACCAATCCAACATGGCGGCTGTGCGAAATATTTCACTAGCATTCAATATCTCCGAAACTATTACCGATATTGCCCTGAAATTGTGTACGATGATAAAGGGCACTAGGCCTACTAGAAGTTCACCTATGAGACTTTCAAAAACCTGGTGACTACAAAACCAACATGGCGGTCAAGCCAAGTTGAGACTTTTAAATAGACTTTTCTCGCGATTTAACAATCCAAACGTGATGAAACTTGGTACAGCAAATGTTTATACACATTGTAATGCACTGGAGTCTAATTTAGTTCAATTGTTTACATAACCTCAAAATGGCGGCTGTGCGAAATATTTCACTGACATTCTATATCTCCGAAACTATTACAGATATCACCCTGCAATTTTGTACGGTGATAAAGGGTACTGATACAAGTTTACCTATGTATATTTCATAAACCTGTAAAGTACAAAACAAACATGGCGACCAAGCGAATTTGAAATATTTTAATAGACTTTTCTCTTGATTTAATTCTCTGAGCGCAGAGAAATGTGGTACAGTAAATGATTTTGCAGCTTGTAATGCACTGCCATCTAATTTCATTCAATTGTTTACATAACCTCAAGATGGCGGCTGTGCGAAATTTTAAAATTAAGTTTTTATTTCTTGTGTCGTAATCATGCGATCGAAGTGAAAGTTTGAATAATGAACCTAGGCAATAATTGTCCTTGAATGGTACATAACTAAATGGCCTATACATATAACAATCCTAAATGGCGAGCTTCCGAAATATTTAGACGGTTCTCAATATCTATGAATCTTTTACAGCAACCAAACTGAATTTTTTTAATGTTCATAGAGACTATAGGACTTTCAGTAACCTGGTAAGCACAAATCCAACATGGCGGCGACGCGAAGTATAAATATTTAAATGGACGTTTCTCGCGAATTAACTATCCGAGTGCCGTGAAACGTTGCACATTAAATGCTTATACAAATGTTGATCCACTGGCATGTAATTTATTTCAATTGTTTGCATAATCACAAGATGGCTGCTGTGCGTAATTTTCAAATCTCGTTTTTACTTCTTGTGTTCTAATCATGCGATTGAAGTTTGAATACCACACGTAGACTACACATTAATCTTAATGTAATAGTACAAAAATAAAAATCCAACCTGGCGACCATCTGAAATATTTAGACGGTTCTCAATATCTACGAATCTGTTACAGCAATTAAACTGAAATTTTGTATGTTGATAGAGGCAATTAACATGAGCAGGATATATGAAAATAGGCTGTATAGTTCTTCACGGAACTACTTGTTAAAAAGTTCGGATTGGATTCTAAAAACCTATCCGGAAATTTACTCCAATCATTATCCGCAGCTTATCCGCTATCCGCACAGCCATGCGAACTATATCCGCATGGCGAGAAATGTTGCAGATATCCTCGGGTTTATCCGCGGATATCCACATCCGTGCAGGGCTTTAGCTATAGCTTACATGTGTGAGGCTTAAGATATCGTTTGCATTGCACAGTGTGATTTCTATTTTTATTCGGAGCTGTGATGTTATTGCTTATTGTTAGTTTATGTATTTAATTAAGTAATAATGTAATTAGTTCTAAACTGCTTAGTATAGGCAATAATTAATTTTGATCCTGTGTACGCCGTTTTTATACAGTCGTTGTTCCGCTGTAGACGCCATGTCAAGCTTTACTGACTCAGCAGGACTAATATCACCCGTATTGTCTCCTGCTGTGGGAATATGGGAACTTGATGACATTATCGAAGAAACTGAAGACCGCCTAATTATAGATCTCAACCATGCTATTAATAGCAGCAGCAGACACGGTCTACTGTAAAACGTATATATCGTAATATACTGTACTAGTTCTTAAGCCCGGTGTTCCTCGGGATCACAATTGGATATTAGAATATCGTAGCATTGCTCGCTGTGACGTATTGTGTGCAACCCGGAGGAAGGTTATAATGAGCAATATTTTGCCACTCAAAGTCGTTGTGCGTGTTTTTTTTATCTGATAAACAATTGTGTTGAAATTGTTAATTAGGTGGGTACGACGGTTCTATACTGCTTGTTGCTTATAATAGATTAATCCTGAAATTTCGCTAATACAACTCATTATTTAAGGAGCCTAATTTAATCTTAGTGTGCATTATTAACCTAGGCCTAACTGTTACATTTTAAGGGCCAATGAATTTCTTTTTCTTCATTGTATTTACCTCGCGTGTATTGTCGAACAGCAACATTTCAAGAGGATAATGGCAGTCTGCAGATAAACTCTTAGAATCCCAGCTTCATAATAATATAAGCATTTGATTAGGGGAATAACGAATACTAAAAGAAAATACATAATAAATATCATCTAAGAATCTATATGTCCACGAACACTTAAATAAGAACCACTCATAGGAGTGCAGAGAAACCTTGTGGCCAAGAGACAAACTAACCCTATCAAACTTGGTAGCAATTGTCATAACCTCAGTAAGTTATATCGTGCTAACTACGTATCATGTCTTGACTTAGAGTAAAAGTAACAAAACAAACTGTAATCATTTCAAGTAATAATAACAAAACCATTTTAAACATATCAATATTTCTAAATTTATGCCGTGTCTTGTGACGGGTTTGACCAGTAAGATTTGTAAGGCAAACTTAATAAACTAATTGGATAGTCGGTAGAATACGCCACAGTAGTCTGTTAATTTAACTTGTACATAATGGCAGTAAACGACCAAAAAGCAGTTAAATATTTGCAAATAGAAGAATTCAAGTAACAAAAAATAAATCTATAAACAGTAAAAAAGCATCCCGTTCTAAATAGAGATAATCATACCCTGGTAAACTGTCGTAAAGATCCAAATACTCACATACAATAAGCGACGCAGAGACTATAAAATTAGACTCAAGTATTAGGAAGCAGTATACAAAAAATAATATCCTACTAAAACTCTCCTCCATCTTTTTGTCGACCTCTCTTGGTCAATCCTTATTCTCTTCCCTGTAGGGAGTGTATCACTCACTTGACGTTACAGACAGTTAGGAACGGGGCTCCGAGGGAAAGCCGAAGTTAAACGATTGACTTCGCGTCACCACATGGTAGCTTGACGATTGGTTACGAAGTGAGAAGCTTATTATCCTCTCTGTTTCAAAAGAAATCATGTGATTGTGCCAGAGCTTATCTATATTTACGACACTTTACTAAATGTAAAATACTGTAGTGTAAAATTCAACAATCATATTCTCAGAATACATTACATTGAAGTACCTCCATTTTCTGACGAATGTACGTCGCCCTGTCGGTCTAGGGGTATGATTCCTGCTTTGAGTGCGCGAGGTCCTGGGTTCAAATCCCGGAAGTGCTCAGCGCTTTTACTATTGTTTTATCTCTTGAAAATATTCAAAAACTATGTAAAAGAACCTTACGAACTTTTTTTTTCATGCGAGACTTGTACTTACTGTGTGCCAGTAATATAAATACATAGTTTGAGGTCATACGCAATTTTTTATTTTAGTCGCTTTACCCTACAGGTTGGCTTTTCCCTCGGATTCTGCGGGGATCCCACCATTACCGCCACCAGGGCGGTGTCCTGGAGCTTGAAACACCTGGACGAAGGATAAAACTGGGGAGGTGGGACCAGCACCTCGCCCAGGCGGCCTCACCTGCAAAGCGAACATGGGCCTCATGAGGGATGAAAAGTGAGGGGAAGATTGGGAGGGATAGGTAAGGAAGAGGCAAGGAGGGTGGCCCCACCTCCCCAGTGGTATCCCCCAACCAGGTGTTTCAAGCTCCAGGACACTGCCCTTACGGTGGTTATGGTGGGATCCCTCGCTGAGTCCAAGGAAGGGTAGCGGCTTTGGTGGCGTAGTTGGTACATGCTGTACTTCTATGCCCAAGATCGCGGGTTCAAACCCGGCCAAAGCCGTCGTTAAAAATCCCTCAGTATGCCTTTCTTCGGAGGGGAAGTAAAGCCGGCAGTCCCATGTCATAGATTGTTGGCATGTTAAAGAACCTTCGTTCTTTAACGAAGAACGTTCGTTGCCAGGAGCCGACTGCGGTGGCGTCTAGTAACCAAGTTCTGAACTAGTAGTTGTTGATGGTGGCGTTTGGCGGCAAAAGTAGGAGCTACTTCAAAAAATCAATGTCTGCAGTCCTTACTTGAATTAAAAACAGATAACACACACTAATACAGCCATCACAATTAACACCGGTTATCAGACAGATTCTACACCCACCCAAAGTACACGGGGCTACATGACCGCGTTGTCACAGCCCCTAAACTGAGGAAGCAACCAACCAACCAACCTAAGTCCGAGGGAAAAGCCAACCTGGAGGGTAAACCAACGGGGAAAAAAGAAGCGTTTACCTCAACCTATGTATTTAAATTACCGGAAGTCTCGCCCGAAAAAAAGAACGTTCCTAAGGTTCTTTTACATACTTTTTGAATCGTTTCAAGAGATAAAAACAAAAGTAATAAATTTGCAAGGCTCTTACGGGGTTTGAACCCGGGACCTCTCGCACTCAAAGCAGGAATCATACCCCTAGACCAACAGTGCGATGAGCAATGTGCAGAAAATGGAGGTACTTCAATGTAATGTATTCTGAGAATATGATATGTTGAATATTACACTACAGTATTTTATATTTAGTAAAGTGTCGTAAGTTTAGATAAGTTCTGGCACAATCACATGATTTCTTTTGAAACAGAGAGAATAATAAGCTTCTCGCTTTGTAACCAATCGTAAAGCTACCATGTGATGACGCGAAGTCAATCGTTTAACTTCGGCTTTCACTCGGAGCCCCGTTCCTAACTGTCTGTAACGTCAAGTGTATCACTCCCCTGCCTTAGTTAATAGACCTTGTTTCATCTTGCCTGATACCCTCCTTCTGCGAGGGGTCAGTCTCCTTTTCTTTTCTTGTTATCTCCTGCCTTCTGTTCGGCTCAAGGCCCTCAAGGAGGCAGAGTGTATGTAGCCCCACTACTTCTAGTGCACCCTGGATATTGCTACACCCTCAAGGGTTCACAGTTGGTGAATTCGGGAGTTGGCGATCCCGGGGGATTCCTGAGCTGGGTCCGTTTATTTCTCCCTTTTCCACTGACTTTGGGGCGGGCCCTCTCCTCTTTACCTTTTTCTATCTGCCTTTCATGGTTCTCCTTCGCTCCAAGTCCCTCAATCCTCATTCTTCGAGGGTTGAGGGCAATTCTTTCTTCCCTGACCTTTATTTGCCATATTTTTTTGTTTACCATTTCTTCTTCTAGTATGTAAATCTGTAGTTAGTAATAGTTATAGTTTTCATTCTCATCTCATCTTTCAATTCACCCAAACCTTTCGGGGCCGATAACCTAGATGTTAGGACCCTTAAAACAACATTTTTTAAATTGTTCGGCTAGCCAGAAACTGTAGCTGTTTCAAACGGACACCCATGGGGTGAGCTACAAGTTCCGTTCAATTTCAAGTAGTTCCAACTTTCGCTACGAGATGTCAATGATACCAAGCGGTGACAGAGCGTTACAACGAAATCTAACCTAGAAATTTAGCTCCACACAAGTTTAGTCTGTGGGAGGACCTTTTACATGGTATAAATCTATGACATGGGACCGCCGGCTTTACTTCCCCTCCGAAGGTAGGCATACTGAAGGATTCTAACGCTCTTAAAAAATCCGACGACTTCGGCCGGGTTTGAACCCGCTATCTTGGGCACAGCAGTTCAGCATGCTACCAACTACGCCACCGAAGCCGCTAACACAACAATTATCATTATTATGATTATTATTATTATTATTATTATTATTATTATTATTATTATTATTTTCGGTTTATACAGTTCATATAACACATTTCTGGTATATTACAACGTAACTATACGGGCTTCAGTGAACCAAAGTATAGCTACGGAAACAGCAACTTCTAAGATAGAATTTCGCTACCCATGAACTTCCGACGATTCTGGTTGTTGATAGAACTACTGCCTTCTGCATTAGTTTGTACAACCGAGTATCCAGATCCAGTTCTTTAAGGCCTTGGAGCAAGGTACTTGGGATCACGCCCGTACTCGAGTCAATGATAGGTATGGTCTTCACTTTTGATAGGGTCGACCAACTCGCTGTATTTGCTGATCTTTTCAATGTGTTTTGACTGGAGATTCTAATTGTTAGGAATCGCAACATCAATCAATGTAGTTTGCTTGGTTTTCTTGTTTACAACCACCAGATCCGGCCTGTTGTGTGAAACCGATTGATCAGTCAAAATAGTTCGGTCCCAATAGGCCTACAGCTTGTATTCATTGTTTTCAAGAACACACTCTGGCTGATATTGGTGGTACGGAACTTTCTTTCCTTTCAAAAGCTGAAACTTATCAGCCAACTCCTGATGCAAGATTTTAGCTACTGCATCATGCCTTTGTTTGTAGCTTTTTTTTTTTTTTTCAAGCGAATTGACCACTTAGGATCACGCAACAACTTTATTTCTTTTTCTTATTCTTTGCCTGGAGTTTCCTCTGTCTCCAATATTCCTTCATGCGTTCACTGGCATTTTTTCTTTGGTCTTCTGTCCAAGTTCGTCCACTTCTCTTAGGTCTTCCTTCATCTTGAAACCCTTCCAGATTGTTCACTTTGCTCTTAAATACATTTCTTTCTAGCATTTGAGATTCTGTGATGTTTAACTTTTCTAAATCTTTCCTAACTTCCTTAATCCATGTTGTGGTGGTCTTTTTCTTCCAGAGATAGTCGAATATTTGTTTAGTTAATCTATGGTCGTTCATTCTATAGAGATGTCCGAGGAATGTCAGCCTTCTCTTCCGCATAGACGCGGAGATTCTTTCCACGTTCAGGTAGACTTCTCCGTTGCTTCTCAGTCTCCATCCATCTTCAGTCTGAACTGCACCCATGATTTTTCTAAGAATTCTCCTTTCCATGACTTCTAGCTTTTCGAGGCTATAGTTCATCGAGAGACATTCACTGGCAAAGAGGCACTCTGTTTTTACGACAGTGTTATAATGCCTTATTTTGGCATTCCAGGAGATGCACTTTTTGTTGTAGATATTTTTTGTTAATCCATACGCTCTTTCCATTTTTATAATTCGATCTCCAACAGCTGCTTTTTCTAACCCATTCTCCTGTATAGTCTCTCCTAGGTACTTGAACTTTTTTACCCTTTCAATCCGTCCTATCTCCGTGTCAAGGAACTTTGGTCCATGTTTGTCATTTGTCATAAATTTTGTCTTTTCAACTGATATCCTTAGTCCTGTTTGGCTAGCGATCTTTTCCAAGAGGTTGATTTGTATGACTGCTTCTTCCGTGGTTTCCGATAGTACTGCAGAATCATCTGCAAACGCCAGGCAGTTGACTTTAATTCCTACCGACTTCCTCCCGAGGCAGATTGGGTTTATTCCTCGACTCTCCAATTCAGAGTTCCAAATTCTCACAACCTTCTCTAGGACACAGTTGAAAAGGATTGGTGATAGGCCATCCCCTTGCCTGACTCCTGTCTTAATTTCGAACGGCCGAGAAAGCTCTCCCATGAACTTCACCCTGGAAGTTGTGTTTGTTAGGGTCTCTTTGACTGTATTTGCTAGTTTGGTTTTGATTCCAAATTCCCTTAGGATCCTGTCTAAGGTCTCTCTGTCCACTGAATCAAATGCCTTTTTAAAGTCTATGAAGGATACCACAATTTTCTTATTACTCAGCAGTCTGTGACGGATTATTGATTTCAAGTTGAAGATCTGCTCAACACAGGAGCGTCCTTTCCTAAACCCTCCTTGGTACTCGCCTAGTTGTTTGTCCAGCGTATCTTCTATTCTGTTTAGAAGAATCTTGGAGAGAATTTTATAAGCAATTGAAAGGAGGGACACACCTCTGTAGTTGTTCACGTCTTGCTTATCCCCTTTCTTGTGGAGCGGATGGATCAGCGCTGTTTTCCATTCTTCTGGAATTTTCTCGGTTTCCCAGACTGCACCAAGGATTCTGTGAAGGTCGTCTAGAATTTCTGGCTCTGCCCATTTAATCATTTCTGCTGTTATCGAATCTTCTCCACTTGCTTTGTTGTTCTTTAGGTTCTTGATGACATCCCTGATCTCTTCTTTTGTTGGTGGTGCATCCTCTTTTGAGTTTTCTGGTGAGTCTGCTATTTCTAATCTAGAAGTGGGGGTTGACAGTTCATAAGATCTTGAAAGTATCCAGCTAGTATTTCGCAGTTTTCATGGTTGTTCAGTCCAATTTTTCCCTGCTCATTTCTAAAACTCATACTTGGGGCTTGGTAACCCTTAAGTTTGTTTTTGAATGTCTGGTAAAAGTCACTGGAGTTGTGTTTAACGAAGTTGCTCTGAAGATTTTCTAACTGTGCAGCTTCAAAAGATCGCTTGGTCCTACGGACAATTCTGGATGTTTCTTTCCTCTGTTGTCTGAATTGTTCCAAGTGTTCCCTTTTTCCAGAAGATTTCCATCTTCTCCATTCCTCAGACCTCTTACTGAGAGCTACATCGCAGTGTTCGTTCCACCAGATTTCTCTTTTCCTCTTTGCCAACCCCAGTGTCTTCCTTGCGGCGTCATTGATTCCTGTACAGAGTTGTTGCCAACTTTCCTTTTTGGTGCTGCGGATTTCTTCCCTAAAGTTCTTAACAATGTCGTGGGAAATATTCAATTTTCTCATGTTATATTTGGTTATTCTAGGTGGGCCTCTCTTTTGTCGTAGCGGAAGGAAGCGGATTTTGGCTTTGGAAAGGTAGTGGTCTGAATCGAAGTCACCGTTTCTAATCACCTTGACATTCATTACCTCTTTTGCGTTTTTCCTTGATATCGCTACATGGTCCAGTTGGAATTCCCCTAAATTTGGATTTGGGGATACCCAGGTTTTCGCTTTTCTTGGGAGTTTCCTGAAATTTGTTGACATTATTCTAAACTGGAATGCTCTGCAGAGTCTTATGAGCCTTTCCCCATTTCTGTTTGTCCTCCTATGCGCTGGGTAATCTCCCACGATGTCCCTGTATTTTCTCTCTTTTCCTATTTGTGCATTAAAATCTCCCAGGAGGATTTTTATGTTTTTCTCGGGTATCTGCAAGATTTCAGTGTCTAAGAGATCCCAGAAATCGTCCACCTTCTGTGGATTCTTTTTGTTGTCTTCATTAATGGGAGCATGGCAGTTGATAAGCGTGTACTTCTTGTTTTTACACTTGAATGTAAGTAGCGATAGCCTTTCTGATTTCGATGTGAATTCTGTGACATTAGTCACTATCTTTTTGTTTACGTAAAAGGCAGTCCCTAGTAGAGGCATGTTTCCCATTATTTTTATTGCTGGCTTTCCTTTAAATACTCTGTAGTGTTCAGTGTCCACAACATTCTTGTCTAAGAATCTGGTCTCTTGCACAGCTAGGATCTGGATTTGATTCTTGTCTAAAAGCTTTTCAAGTTCTTTTTGCTTTCCTAATTTGAGGAGCGAGTTAACATTTAAGGTCCCAATGAAGTACTTATGTTTAAATCTCAGCTTGGAAGGTATTTCAAGACGCTCCGACTCGTCTTTGTTGCAGTTGTTGGGACTCCCCAGAACCCTAGGTCCCGATGCATTGCATAACGCAATGGTGGATTTCTCTTTCGAGCTACCACCTGGGGTAGTGCTTTCTTTCAGCGGACTTTCCATTCTGCAAATAAAGTTGTGATTTGTTAGGGGAGGAATTATCTTCCAAAGTTTGTGCTTTATTATTATTTTTTTTTTTTATTTAGTCAATTTACCCTCTAGGTTGGTGGTTCCAACGGACTCAGCGAGGGAACTCACCACTACCGCCTCTATGGGCAGTGTCCTGGAGCCTGGAACATCTGGTCGGGAGGGATACAACTGGGGAGGTGTGATCAGCACTTCGCCCAGGCGGCCTCACCTGCAAAGCGAACAGGGGCCTCATGAGGGATGGGAAGGGATGGAAGATTGGGATGGATAGGCGAGGAAGAGGGAAGGAGGCGGCCGTGGCCTTACAGTAGGTACTGTACCCGATAACCCGGATAGTAGGCTGTCAGATATCCGCCCCCTCAATCGGATTGCCAATAATCAAACGCGCCGGCATAGCTACATCAATGAAAATGGCACTGACAGATACTATCGAGATTAGAGCACAATAGTTAACAAGAAAATTATTGTGGAACACACCAAAATATACGGGGGTTCATACTTACCTTTACTTACCTCTTAAATTTATCTCGGGGACTGGGTTGTCAACTGGATCACTTAAAGTATGCCCACACAATAACCTCCACCATGATATTTAAAATGAACCAGAACGAAGACGAGAAACTTTAAACTGCACAATAATTTATTTCACATAAAGAATGATTTTAACAAAATTAAACAACAAAATCAACGTGGCAATCAGAAGCCATCGACCACATAACCATGTCCTCCTGTAGGACCTGTATTCTCTACATATAATGTTTTAGCTTTCTCAAGCTCATAGCAACGTAAAAATAATAATGCATATGGAATGGAAACGGGATTTGGGATGAGACACATATATCAATTGTTTTGCGTGTTTATATACTTCACATTTTATTTATAGCCACAAGGCTATTATGGAGCGTCCTTGGCCTCAGTAACACAGTTGTCCGGGCCAGCTGCAAGGCACCTGCATGGTCAAAGCGGACTCCCGTTCGTTCAACCCTAGCATAAGCGTGTTACCTCAGAGCTCGGCTCTCCCTTTCAAATACGTAAATGTTCACATCTCAACTGAAATATTATCACGCAAATGTCTTACATGCTTCATTCAAACACCAGTGGATTACTCCAACAATCCCAAATCATGTTTAATTGTTCAAACCACTTGCTTAACTTGCGTTGTTTAGAGTATAAAAACAAAACTCTAAATGTTAATAACAAAAGTTCATTAATTATTTATAACAATAATAAATTGTTTATAACAATGTCAAATGACAATTGAAAATTTTATACACGCTTCTATTAATCACTATCATTTCAAATTATTTAACAAAGATATTTACAAAATTATTTTACAATATTAAATTGTTTATATTATTTATACAAGAAATACATTAAACCACACGTTTATCCGGTTGATAATTACTCAAATCGTGATGATATAATCGACCAATGAAGGTTAGTTATATTTAACTGTCAAATTCAGGTTTAATAAGGTTTAATAATAATTATTAATATTTGTGACTGTAACCTCCATTCAAAATCTTCCTCTCAAATTATTTAACACTCTTGTTAATTTTAACAGTATCTTCATATGAATAATCTTTCAAAGAACAAGAACAACATTCAGCGGGAAAATACTTCGCTTATAACGCACAAAATTGCACAAAAATTGGCCCAAAATTCATCATATATCTTCATATATATGGCATAAAAATCCTTCAAACTACACACAAAAACTTCCACTTATTAATTCATCAACTTCATTAATTATTGTGGGAACCTCCTTCATTATTCAAGGGCATTACTCAACAGCGACTTTTACACGTCCACTGAACTAACGATTATACATCCATTGTTCCTCTTTAAAAATTCTTATATTCATCAATTGTAATAATGACTGTTATTAGTTAACCTTCGTGGGTTTCATTCATGAATCGATATGAAGTAAAAATTTGCCAATCACAAATAAATTTAATAGCAAATACGATTAGACACTCCTGCCTGGTCTATCAAAATTGAGATTAACATCTTCAAAGTAACGCAGTATAAAAATACTATCTTCAAACAAAGTTCATCTAAACTGCAAAATAGTCGAATAGAATACAATCAGATTGTGGAATGCAAACATTATTGTTCCAATCTAGAATTGAGAAAAACTCCTATCAAATGTTCATTACTATAGTGTATTCAATAAATGGTAATTAAAGTTCATATTTCATAAAATTGTCTATGATGCAATGATAAATGTCTATGTTGCAATCATGTTCATAAGACGACTAGTATTTCAAAGATCGTCGATATCGTAATAGATTTTAACGGTCTAAAATCTTTTAATCATTCTTCTTTCTTGAGGATGACAGAAAATTGGTCAAAGTAATTTACTGAATAGAATTACTTTAATAAAATGACACGCTGTCTGAATTCAAATCTGCCATAGCAAATCGTTAACTTTACAGTCAAATCGTGACTACAAAAATATGCAAATTACTGAAAGAATCTAATTCATCAGTCTCAACTGATCCAAAATTATTAAGTATGCCAATGACATAACAATGTCTCAAAAATCGAAGAAAAAGGCATAAATCATCGAAGTGTACTGAGTACAGAAATATCAATCAAGAAAATGGGGCAAAAGATAGGACAGAAAATATGGGAAAATGGTTGCTCAGATATCGCTACAAGACTCAAATAATACAAGAAACGTTCACGACTACCTTATCTGTTGATTGAAGATCTAGAGGAAAGTTTTCAAAGAAAACTGCTGTTGGTTCAATTTCACCAGCGTAAAGATGTGCTCCGTCCTCGAACTTGGAATCAGCGTCCTCGGTGAATCGAACTGCTTCCTCCTCCGAAATTGCACTGCTCCGTGGATACGAAAAACATCCTTCTGGCAAAACTCTTCTTTGTGCGCCGGGACAACCCTGGCCTCTCTTGAAAGTTCTCTGAAGTTCTTGCAGGAATTCGCCATGACGTTTAATGTAGTTATTTCCGCAGAAATATTCATAGTTGTGGAGTATGAAAATATTTCCACTGTTATCTGGTATAATTCAGCGATGGATTAACGATGCATGAGTGTAGTTGGATGTTCACTACATGCTCGCTTTTGTAGAAAGACGATTAACGAAGTTCCATGCTGTTACTTTACTCCAACGATATATGTCCCAATTGCATTAAAGCCTTAGCCTTCCATCTCAACTACTGTTATAATCATTGAAAGCACTGCAAGATTATAATGTTCCATAGTCGAATGTATCGTTGTAATAGCAAACGTATTCTCCAATATCACTGTTGCACTCCACGTGTCAGCCGTAGTGTATAATGTGGAATTTAAAAGTGTTTCTCATGTGGCGAGAAAATCACTTTTGTTGGCAGCCTAAAAGTTCCAATATCTTTCGAAGTATAACTGTGAAATTGTTCAAATCTTCTACACACCTCAATGTTATACTGCCCAATAGAACTATAATGCAGGCTGAAGTTAGCGCTTGATATCTTGACTGGTGGAAACGTTAATGTGAGCGTTTCAACTTCACCTAGTTTCGAGCAGCGTGCAATGGAACTGCTCCGAGTTCGTTCGATGCGCCGGGCTTTAACCACGCTAAAGACAACTTACTTCACTGAATCACTTGAAAATAACTATATATCACCAGAAATATATATGCGATCTGACATATGAGATCTGAGTTCTGAGATCTGAGTTCTGAGAGATATGAGTTCTGAGAGCTCCTCTCTCCTGTGCACGACCTTTTATCAACTTCTTAAGGGGCGTATCCATCCCTTCCATAGCCTGTTGCTGCGTCATTGCTAGAAGTTTTAACTTTGGCTATACTTGACGGATTTTCAAATTTCAAAAACTCAAAATGAATTTCTTCAAAATTCCAAATCAATGCCATAACTGAAAATAGATTTCCACAAATCTGCATGCCAAAAGTAATCAAATATCGTAGTTTCAGCAATCTCCGTCTTCCTTCCACACTATCGTTCATTGGTTCGAGTCTCTCCTCCAATAGCGTAGCTTCTTCCTTAGCACAATACCTTGTTTCCTGCGACTGCGTCGTAAATCTAAGATCTTTCTCGAACAAAATCATGACGTCACCAAGAATCTCAGCTCAATCAGCCTACTGGCATGAAGTATACGTCATCCGTGCCTACGTCATGAGTATCCACGTCATAACTATGACATCCATAACTTTACTCATATTTTCCAATACAGCCACCGTGGTCTCAATATAATTCATTTTCCGGGGGCAGTACCATCCCGGCATTTGCCCGAAGACGAAGTGGGAAACCACGGAAAACCACTTCGAGGATGGCTGAGGTGGGAATCGAACCCCCTCTACTCATTTGGACCACCCGAGGCTGAGTAGACCCCGTTCCAGTCCTCATACCACTTTTTTTTTTCAAATTTCGTGGCAGAGCTGGGAATCAAACCCAGACCTCCGGGGCGGCAGCTAACCATGCTGACCGCTACGCTACGGAGGCGACATTATTATTATTTTCATTACAATATTCGATTTATTGGTGCTCGGGTTCTTGGTATGGCATGAGGCTGCTGCTCACAGTCTCAAAAAGATTGAGAACGCCTGCGTTAGACCAACTTGGCCAAATTACGAGGAAATGAAATTCACATCCCGGATATTGACAAAGTGCCTGCAACATAATTATCTTCCCAAGATTGGCGTGGAGACTGGAGAGAAAGTGGTGTTTGAAATCTTGGACACGTGTCCGGGTCAGATTTAATTAATTTTCTTATCATACTCAGGACCCCCCAGGGAGGCAGCTGGGGGCCAATTAGGGACTCATTTATCACGCAGTAAGTCAGAAAACAGCAAGTTGAAGTCTGGAATAATAAATACCTCAATAATGTGTACCATTTATTACTTTCCGTACATGTCACAAACAATCTATAATTCATGTGACCCTCCGAGGCATCAAGAAGACCACTTTATACCGCATCTAGCACGCATCAAATATTTATGTTGTTATTGCTTATTTTATGGGCTTTGCGACGTCGTGGTCATGTAAGCCCGTAAACGTTGGTGTGTGTTTCTGTGTGCAATTTGTGTAATAACCTGTTTTATTGTGATGGCTGTACTACCGACAGTGGTGGCTACGTTCGCTAAAGAGCAGCGTTAAGTCATGGGGCCAAGCTCTCTGCTGACTCGGTAGACGCGTGGGTTCGAGCCCCACCGTCACCCGTCCTTGAAATGGTTTTCTGTAGTTTCCCATTTTTAACTCCAGGTTAATGCTGGGACGATACCTTCCTTCCCCATCCTCGCCCAGTTTTATTCACCATCATTCATTTCATCTCTCATTAACTTCTCTCATGAGGTTGGTGTCAAGAAGGGCATCCGGCCGTAAAATCCATCCGTCACAAAGACTTCCATTGCATCTCATCCCCGACCCCGTTGGAAAACGGGAATAATAAGGGGTAGACATACATACATACATACATACATTCATTGTGTTGGCTGTTCTAGCGTGTGTATTTGTGAATTGGGACTGGACTGGGAAGGAGGTGGCAGTGGCTTTAAGTTAGGAACCATCCCGGCATTTGTCTGGACTAGAAGAGGAAACCACAGAAAACCACTTCCAGGATGACTGAGGTACGAATCGAACCCACCTCTCTCTCATGGGCCGATAACCTAGATGTTAGGCCCCTTAAAACAACAATCATCATCATATTGAACCCACCTCTTCTCAGTTTTGCCTAATGAGGCAGAGTGTACCCCGTCCCAGCCCTCAGACCAGAAATAAATTTCTTGGCACAGCTGGGAATCGAACCCGGGTCTCCGCGGTTTGATTCCCGGCTCTGCCAAGAAATGTAGGTGATGGTATTGTTACGGCTGTGAGTTTGTTTTGTCGCCTCGCCGCGTTGAGTCACAGCTGCCCCCAGGCTGTGTGTGCTCTGCCTCAGTGTATTACGCGCGCGTTACGCAACGGGCTGCGAAGTGAAAGGGATGGTCCAGAATATTCGTGACCCAGCCAGTGAAGGAAATCTCTAGAAGCCGTGTGTCCTGGACTATTCTAGAATTCATTGAGTCACCAGCCTGCTATATAAGCGGCCTCAAAGTGAGGGGACTGAGTTTTTCTGTGGGTGTGTGTTTTACGAGCTAGTGCGAGCGTCTTTCCTGAGCGACAGAAGTGTAGTGCCGTGCGAGTTACGAAACCCAGTGACATTGTTTCCCAGCTTGTGAACAGCGTGCAGCAAGCTATCGTAAGTAACTGTAGTTGGTGATCATAAGGGAGAGGAGCCGGTAGTTTCTGTCAAGGCCACCGTACTCATTAAGACGGTTTAACTTCTGTGGTTTGTTGACAAGTGAAAGGGCCAAGAGCGCTCAAGGAAGAGACTTGAGGAAACTGGAGTAAGGTTCCAATTGCTTGTATTTGCTGATGAGTAGTGTACCTCTTCCTGCAAGCAATAAAGCTAACTTCTCTTTAAAGCAGTAATTGGTGTTGTGTTTTCTACCCTCCGTAATCCAGTTAACAAAAGTGCCGCTAGGGGGTGGCACGTAACAACTGGTGTCAGAAGCCGGATTAGGAACTCAAGCACAAGCACAACACCTGGCGGTCCTGGTTTCAGAACCCAAGCAGGTCATTTTCTCTAATTTTCCTGTGAGTGCATGCCCTGTACAAGACAAACAACTAAAATGGAGGCGCAATTGGCAGCATTGCTAGAAAAGTTAAATGGCATGGAAGCCAAAATGGAGGCCGGCCAGAAGAAGATGGAGGACGGCCAGAAGAATTTAACCAAGGACCTAACTGCCAAATTAGAAGACGGCCAGAAGAAGCTAGAAGACAGCCAGAAAAGTTTAGCCGAGGACCTAACTTCCAAATTAGAAGACGGTCAGAATAAGCTAGCAGAGGACCTGAAGGACGGCCAGAATAAGTTAGCAGAGGACCTAACCGCCAAATTTCTGGATGGCTAGAAAAATCTGGAAGAGTGTCTGCTGACGAAATTAGAGGAGGGCCATAGGAAATTAGAACAGGGCCTACGTGAGGAAGCCGCAGCAGTGGAAAAGAAGTTCGACGCCTTACAAGTGGAAGTTGCCGAGCTGCGCCAACGCCCGCTGATGGGGGTGGAGGAGAAATTCAACGCCTTGCAAGTGGAAGTTGCCGAGCTGTGCCAACGACCGCTGATGGGGGTGGAGGAGAAATTCAACGCCTTACAAGTGGAAGTTGCCGAGCTGCCAACGCCCGCTGATGGGGGTGGAGGAGAAATTCAACGCCTTACAAAAGGAAGTTGCCGAGCTGCACCAACGCCCACTGACGGGGGTGGAAGAGAAATTCAACGCTCTACGAGAGGACGTTGCCGTGCTGCGCCAACGCCCGCCCACCGTTACACCGGGAATATCAGGAACGGGACTTAGCAGAGTGACGCCCCAACCTTCGACGGAAAGGTCCCGTGGAGCACCTACTTACGTCAGTTCGAGGCAGCCTGTTCCATAAATAACTGGAACAACACAGAAAAGGCTACAGCTCTCATTGTAGCGCTGAGTTGACGCCCTCAACGTCCTTCAGGCCATCCGGACTGGATCCCAGGACTACGCTTCACTGATCGCCCATATGGAGTCCCGATATGGAGATAGCCATCTTCAGCAGGCCTACCAGATGCAGCTCCGGACCCGGGTGAAAAAGAACGCGGAAACCCTGCAGGAGTTCGAGATGGACATCGCACGTCTCGTAAGGCTCGCCTACCCAACAGCGCCGGCCGACTTTCTGGAGCAGATAGCGACGCAGACTTTCACCGACGGGCTACAGGACTCGGACACTCAAAAGGCGCTGCGACTCGCGCGCAATAAGACCCTGGCAGATGCGCTGAGCCACGCACTTGAGTTCGAGACGGCAAAGCAGGCATCTAGAATGCGCGCGCGGGTGCGTCCGGTGGACGTCGACGAACCAGCCAAAGCCAACAAGACCAAGCCCCAGGCCGATGAACTGATGGAGGCGCTAGGCCGGTTCTTCAAGAGTCGCAGTACCACCAACAAAAACGTAGCCGAAGGACATCCGGAGAGGCGGCCCGGAAGGGGACTACCGACCTGCTGGACCTGCCGTAAGAGAGGTCACCTGAGCAAGGACTGCGGTGATCGCGGCCGCCAAGGGTTTCCGTCGGGACAGTCAGTCGTAGGGAAACCGCGCGGCCCAGGAAAGCAAGTATCAGTCAGCCTTGGGGGGCAAAGGTTGGCTTGTGACAGTCGTCAAGCCCCGGCAGTCCAAGTTCGTGTGACGAAGTTACGGAGGGACAATAGCAGCCTGATGGTCGACGGAGTCGTCAACGGAGAGAGCTGGCCCATGCTAATCGACACGGGAGCATCGAGGACCATCGTCAGTCCCACCGTGATCCCGAAGTGGAGAGCGCGACCCACACAAAGGAACCTCCAGCTAATAACCGTGACCGGAGAGACCGCACCAGTATATGGCGAAGCATCACTGAGGTTCGTCATTGGTCGACGGGCGATAAAGCATCCAGTGCTTGTGGCTGACGTATCAAATGAAGTGATCATCGGACTGGACTTCCTGGACCAGACCAACATCATCTTGGATCTGAGTACCAACACTCTGCACTTCGGAGGTGAGGAACTTGCTTTGCAACCTGCGCACGAGTCCATCACCGCACGACGAGTAAGGCTGAGAGAAGACGTCATCGTTCCCGCCAGGACAGAGGTCAGCGCTGCCGTAATTGTCGACGGAACTGCTGAGGGAGTGGCGGCTGTCATCGAGCCAAAATATGAGGACATCCAGACAAAAGGATTGCTAATTGCCAAGACCCTCATCAACACGACGTCTCGGCCGTACTTCCGCCTGTCCAACCTGAACGACTACGATATTACGGTTCACCGGTACACCAACCTAGGAGTCTGCGAGCCCGTTACCTGGATTACCCGCATCACAGACACGACTGACGGACACCTGCAGACGGACAACCGAAGAAGACGCGCCCTGCCAGAAGAACTACAGAAGCTGTACCAAGGATCCCAGGACCATTTAGACGAGGAGCAATCACGCCAACTTCAGGACCTGCTACGCGATTTCCAGGATGTCTTCTCCGTGGGGAGCAAAGACTTCGGTAGGACAAGCTTGGTCCAGCACAGAATCGACGTTGGGGACAGCGCACCGATTAGGGCCCCATTCCGACGTGTCCTGCTCGCCAAGCAAGCCGAAGTCGACCGGATGGTAGAAGAGATGAAGGAGCAAGTGGTGATCAAGCCATCACATAGTCCTTGGAGTTCTCTGGTCGTGCTTGTGAAGAAGAAGGACGGTTCCACGAGGTTCTGCGTGGTTTACAGGCGGGTGAATGACGTCACGAAGAAGGACAGCTACCCTCTACCCCGGATCGACGACACGCTGGACACCATATCAGGATCAAGATGATTCTCCACCTTGGATTTGAAGAGTGGCAACTGGCAGGTGGAGGTCCACCCTAAGGACCGCGAGAAAACGGCGTTCTCTGTGGGCAGCGGGCTCTGGCAGTTCACCGTCATGCCATTCGGTCTGTGCAACGCCCCTGAGACCTTCGAAAGGCTAATGGAGTCCATTCTGAGGGGACTACACTGGAAGACCTGCCTGGTCTACCTAGACGACGTCATCGTTCTGTGGAGAAGCTTCGAGGAGCACTACAGCAACCTGAAGGAAATCTTGATGAAGCTACGGGCTGCCCAGCTGAAGTTGAGCCCCAAGAAGTGTCAGCTCTTCCAGAAGCAGGGCATATCGTCTCCGAGGAGGGGGTGCGCACCGACCCAGAGAAGACCGCAGCTGTGAGGGTGTGGCCAGTTCCGAAGGACAAGTCCCAACTACGAAGCTTCCTGGGACTCTGCACTTATTACCGCCGCTTCGTGAAAGGATTCGCCGACATCGTCAAACCTTTACATCGACTGACTGAGAAGGACCAACTCTTCACGTGGACAGCAGAATGCCACAGTGCCTTCGAACAACTCAAGCAGTCTCTGTGCACCGTGCCTATTCTGGCCTACCCCAGACCTGGAACAATGTTCATCGTCGATACCGATGCCAGCGACTTTGGCATAGGGGGCATCCTGTCGCAAGTAGTGGACGGCGAGGAGGGAGTAGTGGCCTACTTCAGCAAGGCCTTGTGAAAGACAGAAAGGAATTACTGGGTCACTAGAAAGGAGCTAATCGCCATCGTGAAGACCATTGATCACTTCCACAAGTACCTGTACGGGCAAGAATTTCTCATCAGGGCCGACCATGCATCCCTGCGGTGGCTTCTGAACTTCAAGCAGCCCGAGGGTCAACTCGCGCGGTGGTTAGAGAGGCTTCAACAGTACAACTTTGAGATTCAGCACAGGAAAGGCCAACTGCATTCTAACGCCGACGCCCTGTCACGAAGACCGTTCCCCGAAGACTGCACCTTCTGTGCCCGAAGGGAGGAGAACACCGGGATACAGTGCCGACGGACTACTGTGGAACTTCAAGGGAACTGGAGCCGCGAATCTTTCACGCGGGCACAAGCAGAAGATGATGACCTGGGACTGATAGCAGAATGGAAGAGGACTTGTGTCCCCAGACCCGGGTGGAACATTGTGTGTGACTGCAGCCCAAAGATTAAGTCCTACTGGGCGCAGTGGGACTCGCTGATTGTAAGGGATGGCCTCATCTGCCGTACCTGGGAGAGCACCGACGGGAAGACATCTCGGGAACAAGTCGTCGTTCCAAAGGCATGACGGAGGAAGTCCTGAAGGAAGTTCATGGAGGATCATCAGGTGGACACCTAGGGATAAAGAAAACCCTGGAGAAGCTGAGAGAGCGGTTCTACTGGATCGGATGCCGAACTGACGTGGAGAACCACTGCGCGAGGTGCCACGATTGCGCAACCAGCAAGGGCCCAGGACGAAGACGACGGGGTCCACTGAAGACCTACAACGTGGGCGGCCCCATGGAGAGAGTGGCTATCGATGTTGCTGGGCCATTCCCGTTAAGCGAGGCAGGGAACCGCTACATATTGGTCGTCAGCGACTACTTCACCAAATGGCCGGAGGCGTATGCGCTCCCTAAACAAGAAGCCGCGACGATCGCAGAGACCCTGGTGAAGGAATTCGTCAGCCGGTACGGAGTACCCCTGGAGCTGCACTCCGACCAAGGGAGGAACTTCGAGTCGCAGGTGTTCCAGAATCTATGCCAGCTGCTGGGAATCCGGAAGACAAGGACAACTCCGCTTCACCCTCAGTCCGAAGGGATGGTAGAGCGATTCAATCGCACCATCGAGAACCATCTCCGAATAGTCGTCAGCGAGCACCAGAGGGATTGGGACAAGCATCTCTATTTCTCCTGGCCTACCGCGCCTCCGTGCATGAAGCCACCGGGTGCACACCAGCCCGGGCCATGATTGGGAGGGAGCTCCGTCTACCTGTCGATCTTGCCTTCGGCCGACCTGGGAATGATCCGGTCCCGGTAAGCCAGTTTTGTCAAGAACTGGTCGACCAGCTGGAGGACGTGCACGCGTTCGCGAGGTGGAAACTGCGGATCGAGACCGACCGAATGAAGACCCGATACGACCAACGGACGGATGCCGGCGGATTCCACGAGGACGACCTGGTCTGGCTCTTCAACCCATTACGGAAGAAAGGCCGGTCACCCAAACTGCAGAAGTCCTGGGAGGGCCCGTACCGAGTCGTGAAACGGATCAACGATGTCGTCTGCAGGATCCAGCGGAGCCCGAGGGCGAAGATGAAGATCGTGCATCGAGATCGCCTGGCAGCCTACGGAGGGGCACAGACGCACCAATGACTGATCGGGACGATCAGCCTTTTAGGAA
Source organism: Meconema thalassinum (assembly GCA_946902985.2). Classification (NCBI taxonomy): domain Eukaryota; kingdom Metazoa; phylum Arthropoda; class Insecta; order Orthoptera; family Tettigoniidae; genus Meconema; species Meconema thalassinum. The sequence goes on along the minus strand of OX336388.2, from coordinate 2,064,143,728 downwards.
GGGGGTGGTGTTACGGCTGTGAGTTTGTTTTGTCGCCTAGCCGCGTTGAGTCACAGCTGCCCCCAGGCTGTGTGTGCTCTGCCTCAGTGTATTACGCGCGCGTTACACAACGGGCTGCGAAGTGAAAGGGATGGTCCAGAATATTCGTGACCCAGCCAGTGAAGGAAATCTCTAGAAGCCGTGTGTCCTGGACGATTCTAGAATTCATTGAGTCACCAGCCTGCTATATAAGCGGCCTCAAAGTGAGGGGACTGAGTTTTTCTGTGGGTGTGTGTTTTACGAGCTAGTGCGAGCGTCTTTCCTGAGCGACAGAAGTGTGGTGACGAAGTGCCGTGCGAGTTACGAAATCCAGTGACATTGTTTCCCCCAGCTTGTGGACAGCGAAATAGCGTGTAGCGGGATATCGTAAGTAACTGGAGTTGGTGTACATAAGGGAGAGGAGCCGGTAGTTTCTGTCAAGGCCACCGTACTCATTAAGACGGTTTAACTTCTGTGGTTTGTTGACAAGTGAAAGGGCCAAGAGCGCTCAAGGAAGAGACTTGAGGAAACTGGAGTAAGGTTCCAATTGCTTGTATTTGCTGATGAGAAGTGTACCTCTTCCTGCAAGCAATAAAGCTAACTTCTCTTTAAAGCAGTAATTGGTGTTGTGTTTTCTACCCTCCACAATCCAGTTAACAAAAGTGCCGCTGGGGGGTGGCACGTAACAGTATTTACATAATGCACACTTATTTACAGCAGTTATTACAAATTTGCGCAACTTGTTAATTCTATGTGTGTGTGTTTTCTTAAATATATTGTTAGTTGTTATTGACCTTCAAGTCGGCTTGTTTAGGGTCTCTGACAACGCGGTCATGTAGTCCCGTGTACTTTGGGTGTGTGTAGAATCTGACTGATAACCGGTATTAATCGTGAAGGCTGTATTCTTGTGTGTTATCTGTTTTTAATTCAAGTAAGGACTGCAGACATTCAATTTTCAAGTAGTTCCTACTTTTGCTACCATACGCCATTGTCAACGACAACTAGTTCTGAACTTCGTTACTAGATGCCACCGCAGTGGGCTCCTGGCAACGAACGTTGGAACCTAAGGGCTTTAGTGAAATCTAACCTATATACACACATCAAAAAAAGTTTTGCATCACCTCGGTTCCAAGAGTTCCGGAACCTTTAAATACAAAGGGAATAGAGATCAACACAAACAACATTTCAGCTCGTTTTATTGCTCATGAGACCCACACATTGCATGTTGTACCATCATACAGCTAGACTTTCAGCATTTGTGGTCCAGATTGCAGTACACACCACTACCTCTAATACCCAGTAGCACGTCCTCTTGCATTGATGCATGCCTGTATTCGTCGTGGCATACTATCCACAAGTTCATCAAGACACTGTTGGTCCAAATTGTCCCACTCCTCAACGACAATTCGGCGTAAATCTCTCAGAGTGGTTGGTGGGTCAAGACGTCCATAAACAGCCCTTTTCAACATATCCCAGGCATGTTCGATAGGGTTCATGTCTGGCGAACATGCTGGCCACTGTAGTCGAGCGATGTCGTTATCTTGAAGGAACGCATTCACAAGATGTGCACGATGAGGTCGAGAATTGTCGTCCATGAAGACAAATGCCTCTCCAATATTCTGCCGATATGGGTGCACTATGGGTCGGAGGATGTCATTCAGGTATCGTAAAGCCGTTTCGGAGCCTTCCATGACCACCAGTGGCGTACGTCGGCCCCACATAATGCCACCCCAAAACATCAGGGAACCACCACCTTGCTGCACTCGCTGGACAGTGTGTCTAAGACGTTCAGCCTGACCAGGGTGCCTCCAAACACGTCTCCGACGATTGTCTGGTTGAAGGCATATGCGACACTCATCGGTGAAGAGAACGTGATGCCAATTCTGTGGGGTCCATTCAGCATGTTGTTGGGCCCATCTGTACCGCGCTGCATGGTGTCGGGGTTGCAAAGCTGGACCTCGCCATGGACGTCGGGAGTGAAGTTGCGCATCATGCAGCCTATTGCGCACAGTTTGAGTTGAAACACGACGTCCTGTGGCTGAACGAAACGCATTATTCAACATGGTGGCATTGCTGTCAGGGTTCCTCCGAGCGGCAATCCGTAAGTAGCGGTCATCCACTACAGTAGTAGCCCTTGGGCGGCCTGAGCGAGGCCTGTCATCGACAGTTCCTGTATCTCTGTACCTCCTCCATGTCCGAACAACATCGCTTTGGTTCACTCTGAGACGCCTGGAAACTTCCCTTGTTGAGAGCCCTTCTTGACACAAAGTAACAATGCGGACGCGATCGAACTGCGGTATTGACCTTCTAGGCATGGTAGAACTACAGACAACATGAGCAGCGTACCTTCGTCCTGGTGGAATGACTGGAACTGATCGGCTGTCGTACCCCCTCCGTCTAATAGGCCCTGCTCATGCATGGTTGTTTACATCTTTGAGCAGTTTTAGTGACATCTATGAACAGTCAAAGGGACTGTATCTTTGATACAATATACACAGTCAACGTCTATATGCCGGAGATCTGGGAACCGAGGTGATGCAAAACTTTTTTTGATGTGTGTATAATAATTAATAATCGTGTGGCCTCCGGAGAGGCCTAGTGCAGTTCTTTCTATTTGACGCCCGTGGGCGACCTGCGCGTCGGAATGAGGATGAAGTGATGATGAAGACGTCACATACACCCAGTCCCCGAGCCACGGGAATTAACCCCAGGAGGTTAAAATCCGTGATGGCTCAGCCGGGAATCGAACCCGGAGCACTTTTGGGCCAAAGCCTAGCGCGCTAACCATAATCTAACCTATAATTTAGTTTCACACGAGTGTAATTAGTGGAAGATTCTTTTATATGCCATAAATCTCTGACATGGGACCGCTGGCTTACTTCCCCTCCGAAAGTAGGCTCACTGAGGGATTTTTAACGCGCTAAAAAAATCCGACGACTTCGGCCGGGTTTGAACTCGCGATCTTGGGCATAGAAGCTCAGCTTGCTATCAACTACGCCACCGAAAGCGCTCTGATATCTGTGATTGTTAGTGAATGGTCAGGTTGGTGTTTTTACAGGCTATTTATATTTGCTTGGCAAGGACATTCTCGCTCACACGCTCCGCCAGTGACGGCTCAGTTGCCGGCTGCCGCGCGCGCGTATGTACGGCAGAATATCGCGCTTAAAATCAGTATCATGCATGTTTACTCACCATGTTTACAGTAGATGCTGAAAATGTTCCCCATCCGCTGCTAAACATAATCGGCACCTCCTTATGAAGTTTCTGGTTCTTCTTCTTTTCTTTAGCGTTTGTCCCACCTTGTGGCAGGGTCCGCTATGTGGGATCGTAGTCTCCATTTCCCTCGGTCATGGGCCATGTCTGGATGAAGATTGACAGCCTTTAGATCATTGTGCAGTGTATCGGCCCACCGTTGCCTTGGTCGCCCTCTGGGCCTCTTTCCAGCCACATCCAGTGTGTAAGCTGCTTTTATCATTGTGTCGCCCTCTGCGCGCAGCACATGTCCAAACCATCTATTTTTATTATTTACTGAACCTATACGTTTGAATCTCTTAGCAAGTTGTTTTATTGTCCAATTTATTTGAATGGCTCTCCCTGGAAATTTCACTCGAAACTTTTTTCTTGTTCTAGCGCACAATTTCCGGCACTTTTTGCACGTATTGTGCAGATATACACGTTCACGTAACGAATATTTCACATCAGGCATTACAGCACTATACACAATCACAATAAAACAACCGGCTAAGAGATTCAAACGTACAGGACGTAAAGGTCGTTATTTTCTTACTGACGCTAAATTAACCGGAGTAACCAGAAACTTCATAAGGAGATGCCGATTATGTTTGGCAGCGGATGGGGAACATTTTCAGCATCTACTGTAAACATGGTGAGTAAAAATTCACGATGCTGTGATTAAGCACTGTATTCTGCAGTACATCCGCGCGCCCGGCAGCTGGCAACTGAGCTGTCACTGGCGGAGCGCGTGAGCCAGAATGTCCTTGCTAAGCAAAAATAAAGACCCTGTATTCGAATGGGTTAATAACTTAGCTGGTTGTTAGAGCGATGAGTGATCTTTTCTCGTGCAGCTCCTACTACTAACACTATAGGTGCATAATTATATTGTACCTAGGTGAATCACCCACATACTTGTGGACATAGATTTATGGGGGCAGATGACCTCGCTGTTCTGGCCCTTAAAACAACGATAACTAACTAGCATAGATTTAACAGCCTACATTTAAAGGATCTGATGATAATCGCTTGACGATAGAAACTAATCATCCAAGTGAATTTATTAAACATAACTTATGTAATTCTTTTCATATTTAGTGAAGTACCCGTTACAATCGTGTTGACCGACTGTAAGGTATTTATTTCGAAAACTATGGCAACACTGAAATATAGCTTCAAACATGATAATGTTAGACTACATGTGGCCGTTAATCTCGCGTTCACAAGCCACGGGACCTCTTCTTTTTACGTGGAACATGCACCACTAGGCGTGGCATTTCACCGAAAATATCTCGCATGCATTAACTAGGAATCGAACCCGGACCGCACTGGTGAGAGGCAAGCCCCCACCCTCTGATCTTCTTACGCCTTACACCGATCCATCTTCATTTCAATAACTCATCAGATGAGGCTGGCGACATGCTGGGCAATTGACCGTAAATACGCGTGTATTCACCACATAGAAGAGCATAGTATCACCTCATTCCTTCCCGGGATGGTCGAACTGCGTTAATTTGGTTAAAGCCAAAGAGTCCAGTCAGTGGCGTAGCCAGAGGGGGGGGGGGGGGGCTACTGGGGGTTGGAACCTCCCCCATTGGAAAATCGGCATGGTTGTGATTTGTGTCTGTTTCTCCACCGCGTCGGCTACTTGGTGATGTACAAATCACAAGGTAGATATACTGTACACTTTTAAGTAATTGGAACATAAAAAAGCTCTGTTTTTAGCCTACTTTCGATTTTTGCAAAAAATGAAAGTAGACTTATGAGATCAACACAGGGCGAAAAGTTGTGTGTCTGTCTGTGTGTGTGTGTGTGTGTGTACTCTGAATGTCTGCCCCCCCCCCCCCTATCAATTCGAACACGGTGAATCCGAATTGATCGAAATTTGGTACAGAGGTAGCAATAGCAAAGGGCACCTCATTGTCATGTTTTATATCGCCGACATCTTGACGGAAACGCAATGGCGGCCACCCAAATGTTAAAAGCTTAAATCAAATTACGACCACCCTAATCATCTGATCTCTACTAAATCTTGCAACTGCATATCTTTATGTGGTAAGGATCTTATGACAAAACGACAAGGTCATCAGCCCAATAGTTTACAGATAGCAGCCATATATGTGTGCAAATCAATTCACCATATCAATTCAAACACGGTGAAACCGAATTGAATGAAATTTTGTACTGAGGTAGCACTAGCAAAGGGCACCTCATATTCATGTTTAATATCCGTATAACACGTTGTATTTCAACAAGCTACTATAACCAACATTCAATTAAACTCCTTGAAAAGGACAAAGAGTTATAACAATACCCATGCATTTAGGAGAAAGTAGGCTATATGTTCTTTACTGAACATCTTGTTATTAGTTCAGTCCTCTACAAATATCCCTAGGTACAGTTGTAAGACGTATTTAATGAGTCTTACGTAGAATTAATGGCCCATACTAGTTATAAATTCATGTATTTGTTTCAATGATAGTCGTGGGCATTTCTCGAGGAAGGTTTCTGTAGAAAAATATTCAATTGTTGCCACAGGAAGCCGAGCAGTAACGATTTCAGTGTAAGTGAGAGTGTGTTGAAGCTGTCTGGCAACCTGTATTGCTGTGATGATTGTAGTTGTGTGTGTAAATGTATCTGGGACAGGGATGGGGTAGACGCTCCGGGACTTGAAGTAAGGCACTATCCCGGCAATTTCCTATAGGGAGTGTGGAAAAACCCAGAGAAAAACTAAACTCAGGATAGCCGTTGTCAGCACCGGGATTCGAACCTACGGTATCCGTACTTACTGCAGCTGCCCTCGCGGCCATGGTGCACGTTTGACGAGCTTGGCTACGCCGCGAGACAAAATGCTTGTAGAATTTGGCTTCGAGTAACTATAACCTCCCCCCATTGGTCTATCCTGGCTACGCTACTGGAGTCCAGTCAGCTTACGCTAATGGGTTTGGAAAGAAAGTAGGTGTAGGCAACCTCTCCTGAAATGTTGTTTAAGCCATGAGTTCACTGATAGCTACGCGAACCTGGACTCTCTGGAGTATCAGTAGAGTTAACATTTTGTTAGGCCTATCCATGTACAGTCAAAGAGTTGGAGAATTGCAAGTTAAAGGAATTTTTGTAAGTCTGAGCTGTCACAACGGGGCCAAAAGTGAAGGTGTTCAAACAAGGACAGTTCTGCCTATTTTATTTATGAATGCACCTTGTTTTGTAGCATTTACATATAAACACTTTGGTTCCCAAGATATCGTTTTTTTAAGCTCATAGTACAGTACCGGTTATAGCTTGCATACGAAAACATTTTTACGAAGCTACACTATATAAATTAAAATGTGCAGATCTGAATAGTAACTGTGAAACACAAGGTAAATGATCGATGATGATGATAATTTTTGTTTTAAGGGGCCTAACATCTAGGTTATCGGCCCCTAATGGTTTGAGTGATCGTGAAGATGATAATGAAATGTAAACTATAACTAAAACTAACCACTAACTTATATACTAGAAGAAGAATTGAAAAAAAAGGAGAATAAGGCAAATAAAGGACAGGAGGAAAAGAAATGCCCTCAACCATCGAAGAATGCGGATTGAGGGACTTGGAAGGAAGGAGAGCTATAAAAGGCAGATAGGAAAGTGAAAGAGGAGAGGGTCCGCCTCACAGGTAATGGATAAAAGGGAGATAAACCGGACCCAGCTCAGGAATCCCTCGGTGTCGCCAACTCCCGAACTCACCAGCCATGAGGCCCTGAGGGTGTAGCAATATCTAGGGTGCACCAGAAGTGGTGGGGCTACATACACCCTGCCTCCTTGAGGGCCTTGAGCAGAAGGCAGGAGATAACAGGAAAAGAAAAAGAAGGCTGACCCCTCGCAGAAGGAGGGTATCAGAAAAGATGAGACAAGGGCCAATTAAGGCGGAAAAGGAAGAGACTCCCTAGGCCTCGGATACCCTAATACCGTCGGGGTCGGAAGAGAACAAGAGTTCACCAAGTGAGGTCGACAGGAAAAAAAGACGGAGAGGAGCCCGGCACAAGTAACTGGAAGCAATGCCGGACTCAGCTGGGGCCCCGTGGTCGCCATCCCACGCCCCACTAGATGTGAGCCCCTGGGGGAGAAAATGATCGAACTTGAGCTTTAACCGCTAGGCTAAAGAAATCCAGGAATCTGAAATAATGCCAAAACTTGCTATTGAACAGGGCCCGGATGATTTATGTGCTTAACTTCTCAGAAATATGCATTTATTTACGTGCTTATAAATGGAAAATATGTGATTAAATTTCCAAAATATGTTCTTATTGTAAATTTGTATCATATTCCATCTCCCCCAGTTACTAAAAAAATAGTTGAACGTCCAGCTGCTTGAATAATACATAATCCTGTCTACAGTACAAAATGTTCCCGCTTAATAGGCTGGGGCTTGCCTCAGTTTCCAAATCCTACAAAACTTACTGCCGATGCGCGATACGAAATCATGTATGTGCTGTTTTTGAATTTCATTCTAAACAGCAGAAGAAAAGCTCACTTCAAATATTGTGAGGTTTGAAGCCAGTTTTTAAGTGTTGCCTAAGTAAACAAAAGCACCAAACTTTTGTTTTGGTCACTTCAAATACTTTCATAGTGCTCTGTCAATACTCACAAGTTTCTCAGACCACTGTAATTTCAAGTAAAATTTGCTGTCAAGGTAAGGACTATTGGAGGCTTAATGAGATAGTTGACTCCAGCCCCCCCCCCCCCCCCCCCCCCCCCCCTGCTATACATAATGGGCAGGGAATTCCTGTCTTTAAATACTACTACAATACAGGGTTGAATATGTGGGCAGCAGTTATCTAAGGAGCACCGGGTGAGTTAGCCGCGGTCGTTACGGCGTGTCTGCAGGCAATCGCTCACATCCGGAAGGCGAGGAGGTTCGAATCCCCCCACCGGCAACCTTGAAGATGGTCTTCTATGGTTTCCCATCTTCCTTCCAAGCAAATGCCGGGGTTGGTCCCTAACTATAGGCCACAGCCGCTACCTTCCAACTCCTTGTATTTACATGCACACTTTCCTCCCCAGACAACACTCCACACGCGACGGTACATGTAGCTCACCCCATGGATGTCCGCTTAGAAGTACGTACAAAACTGGCGAGCCGAACATGTCCTTGGACACTCCCGGCATAGAAGCCATACGCTAAAAAAAAGGAGTGCAACAAACTATTAAATATAGGAAATTCGCCAGAATATGTATTTATATATAAAATGGCAAAAATATGTAAACAAATAGAAAATATTTAGTTAAATAAAATATACTAGTGGGCCCGTGCGAGCTTTCGCAATGTGAATGTACTGCCCTGCGCTCTAGCTGCAGGCTCGCGAGGTTACCGTGCTCCCATTATAAATGTACATTTTTTAAGGTACCGGTATTTATTTAATTGTGAGGCATTTAAAGAGGAAGTGAGTGCGTTTCGAGCACACATGGGGTTATGCGGAACCTGTAGGTACCCCATATGTGTAGGTTGGTGTTAACAGGACCTTATTTTCGATACAAAACCGAAATGGGACCTTAGCAGAATAATATAGGGAGGATTTAATCACATAACTATCCAGACCTTATTAATTAATCTTTGAGATAACAAAGGCAGATAGTGAAGAACTCCATGAAGATCGATTACGTGCCGAGTGCGACCGTGCCGGATGCGACCCAGTAAAAATCGTGGCTATACTGACCCAGCTAGTAGCTTACAGTGCCCCATGCGACCCATTGTTCGAGAGAAGAATTGAAGATCTTATTTCCAAAGTGACGTAAATCCATGAAATGCAAAACTTCAGAAATCGCGTTTTTGTTTTGTGAACATTTAAATGGTTTAAACACAACAAATAGAAACTGATGCTCTACATATTCTTCAAAGTTAGCCATGGCCTTTATTTATCACGTGATATCACGTGATATCCAGAGAGCCATCGGATTGGTCAATATGGATATAAGACACATTGAAAATAAATAGCCTACACGTTGCAGTTACATCACTTTGCAAATAAACTTAGTTCTTAGATCTCTGATAATATGGGATATACGACGTATTGAGACTTCAAACCTTTGCTATACGTTGAGAGAATCTATAAACTTTCTTATGAAATAAAAAACTGAAAAACCGTCAATTTTAGATTTACGTAACTTTGGAAATGCTTGGGTCGCTAGTGGCACGATAGCAAATTGGTGGGTCGCTTGCAGCACGGATCGCATCCGGCACGGCACCTGAAGATCAGCGCAGGTTGACACATTCCAACATTACATTCACGTCCAGTTTGGAGTAGGGGAATGTGAAACACGCCTCGGGCAACGTTCCCTGTTATGGTTTTCTTAATTGACGCCCGTGGAGAGAAACCATTAGCGCAGCCTATCACGTAGGCACGGGAATAGTTAGTGGAAAATCTTTGATTCTTCCCATTTATTATTAATTACAAATGCGCACAAATTGTGCAGATTACAAAAGATGTATAGGCCTATTCATCAGTTTGTGAAGAAGTCTATGATGGATTTTCCATGTTTTGTGCAGTTTATTACATGGTAGCGTTCACATTTCTGGTCACAGATTTCATAGATGCACATCGGGTTTGGTTCGTGGAAGCAATTCGTCTTACACATGAAGTGGTGGTAGTTGATAAAATGCCGTAAGTCTTGGCTCGCTTCTGTTCAGGCTCTATTTTTAGCCTATTTTCAATTTTGAAAAAATAGGCTTATGAGATCACCTTTTGTCCGTGTGTGTGTGTGCGTGTGTGTGAGTGTGTGTGTGTGTGTGTGAGGTGTGTGTGTGTCCCCTCCTAATAAAATCTAAACGGCTGGAGCGATTTCAATGAAACTCGGTAAGTTCATAGCACTATTCCCGGCGACCTCGACCGTGCCCTTTAAATTGTGTTACGTCTCACCAATCCAACATGGCGGCTGTGCGAATTATTTCACTAGCATTCAAAATCTCCGAAACTATTACCGATACCGCCCTGAAATTGTGTACGGTGATAAAGGGCACTACTAGAAGTTCACCTATGAGACTTTCAAAAACCTGGTGACTACAAAACCAACATGGCGGTCAAGCGAAATTGAGACTTTTAAATGGACATTTCTCGCGAATTAACTATACAAACGTAATGAAACTTGGTACAGCAAATGTTTATACACATTGTAATGCACTGGAGTCTAATTTAGTTCAATTGTTTATATAACCTCAAAATGGCGGCTGTGCGAAATATTTCACTGACATTCTATATCTCCGAAACTATTACAGATATCATCAAGCAATTTTGTACGGTGATAAAGGGTATTGATACAAGTTTACCTATGTATATTTCATAAACCTGTAAAGTACAAAACGAACATGGCGACCAAGCGAACTTGAAATATTTTAATAGACTTTTCTCGTGATTTAACACTCTGAGCGCAGTGAAATGTGGTACAGTAAATGATTTTGCAGCTTGTAATGCACTGCCATCTAATTTAATTCAATTGATTACATAACCTCAAGATGGCGGCTGTGCGAAATTTTAAAATTAAGTTTTTATTCTTGTGTCGTAATCAAGAGATCGAAGTGAAAGTTTGAATAATGAAGCTAGGCAATAATTGTCCTTGAATGGTACATAACTCTATGGCCTATACATATAACAATCCTAAATGGCGAGCTTCCGAAATATTTAGACGGTTCTCAATATCTATGAATCTTTTACAGCAACCAAACTGAATTTTTTAATGTTCATAGAGACTATGAAAATATGTTCACCTATAGGACTTTCAGTAACCTGGTGAGCACAAATCCAACATGGCGGCGACGCGAAGTATAAATATTTAAATGGACGTTTCTCGCGAATTAACTATCCGAGTGCCGTGAAACGTTACACGTTAAATGCTTATACAAATGTTGATCCACTGGCATGTAATTTATTTCAATTGTTTGCATAATCACAAGATGGCTGGTGTGCGTACTTTTAAAATCTCGTTTTTACTTCTTGTGTTCTAATCATGCGATTGAAGTTTGAATACCACACGTACACAATAATCTTAATGTAATAGTACAAAAATAAAAATCCATCCTGGCGACCATATGAAATATTTAGATGGTTCTCAATATCTACGAATCTGTTACAGCAATTAAACTGAAATTTTGTATGTTGATAGAGACAATTAACATGAGCAGGATATATGAAAATAGGTTGTATAGTTCTTCACGGAACTACCTGTTTTCATTGCCTCTGTTGAGTAGAACTCCATCCAAATATCTTCCCTTTTTCGGGTTCGGTGTTCTATTGACCTCTTCTAGATGTCCGTAGATTGCAGCAAGAACTTGCATCTCAAATCCGCTAATAGGAAGGGCTCTCTAGCAAGTGCGTATAGCAGCCTTGAGCGGGTGTATTTAGAAACTACAAGCATTTATGACTTCTTCTTCTTTCTTCCGAATTTGGCCGCCTGTGGACCGCATGGAACCTAAGGCTTTCTGGTTAATCTCCTCTTCTCTTCCCAAAACCTCTTCATTCGTTCACTTCTGATCTTTCGCTCCTCCTCGGATATTACCAGTTTGGCTCTAATTTTAGGTGTTTTCTCCTCGAATATCTTGATGTTGTCAATTCGGTTTCTGAACTCTCTTCTGTTGTGGATCACATCCACTGTGAGTCCACTTTCCTTGGCGTCTCTTTTAACCTCTTCTATCCACTTAGTTGTAGCCTTCAGCTCTGTAATATACTTGAATATCCTCTCAGTCAGTCGGTTCTCGTCCATTCTCACCAAATGTCCGTAGAATTTCAACCTTCGCTTCCGCATTGTGACAGTAATTTTTTCAGTATGTTTATTGAGGTCATCATTCCTTCTGTTCTTCCATGTCCCGTCAGCAGTTTTCTGTGGTCCTAAAATTTTCCGCAAAATTTTCCTCTCCTTTTTTTATGACATTATAGAATTCTATTTGCAAGGCGTCGTTTCAGCACAATTGACTTCATTGATTTTGTACGTCTGCATCACTGGTGAAGTATTGAAGTGTTGTAACCGTTTTCATCCTTACTGCTGGATTCCAACAATAGGTTTTCATTGTGTTCACAACTATTGCTGCCGTGCAGAGCAAATACATTTTATGTTTCATTGGCGTCTGTTGACCACAGTGAAGCGTGTGTTTGTTTTCAAGACTTTAGCCACGTTCTTCCACATCATAATGTGTTGTTTGGGGCATTCAATTTCCCATCGTTCTTTATGGTGCACCATATAAGTTTTAACAAGGGACTTTTTAGAGTGTTGCGCTATACATTTTGTTGTGTCTTTGACATTTATTAATTCATATCGGCTGATGAAGGGGCCAAAAACATGTCCCACCAGACCACACGGTGATCTTTATTTAATAAAAAGTACTGATTATGCGGAACTTTCAACCAATTTAATGCTCAATTATAGAATACTAGCATTACCCGTCGCGGCTTCGCCCGCGAATATTCTAGTTGTATAGAGTACACTTAGCAAAATCTCAATCATGAATGCTATGACTCGTGGTATGAATAATCAGACTTTATCAATTCAGCTACTGGTGCAGTGGTTAGGGGTTTGTCATTCCTTTATAGGTATATCAGAGCAAAGTTATTTTTCTGGGAATATCACAGACACTGTTAATTTAAGGGCCTCTAAATGTGGTTTTCGGAGACCCTTTATAGTCGGGTGAAAAAGACCTTTCGTACCACACTCACACGTGAAAATTGCGTGAAAAAATTCTAGAGTGCCCCTTGACCCCCTTAAGCGCATTATACTCTATGTGTTGATGAATTTTACAGCTTAATTTGGTTCAGTGATACCCTCATAACTGCCTGGAAGCTTTCACAGTAATGTAATAATTGGAATTGCATTGCGTCTTACAGAGATTCTGTTACCATGGTTACCGTGTTGCATTCTTTTATTATTTCATTGTAAATATACACGTTTTAAGGTATTTACTTACTTGTGAGGCATTTAAAGAATAAGTGAGTGCGTTTCGCTTACGCATTGGGTTATGCTGAACCTGTATGTACCCCATATGTGTAGGTTGGAGTTAATGAGACCTTATTTTCGGTACAAAACTGGAATGGGACCTTAGCAGAATAATATAGGGAGGGATTTCCATAAATGTTTCTTCATTTAAGGTTGATAAAGATTATATTAGATTGGAGGATGACAGGTGTCTGTGCCGAGATTTTAATCTTGGACTTCTGGGAACAGCAGCTCTCCAGTCTAGCGTGTACGATACCAATTTTACCACGCCCAAGTTCTAAATACCCCACTAGTTATTGTGTTACTGTCCCTGAGTGGCTTGGAAGATAAATTAACGTAGGCTATACTTACATCTAATGTCTCAACATCTCACTATTCCTTTGTCCGACTAGAACGAGGAGGCTGCATGACTCAGTGGCGATATCGACGGCGGCATCAGTCAAGGAAGGAAGTGCCCACTTGCGGCGTTATCCGGTTATTGTGTATCTGATAGCAAACTTGTATTGCTTGACATGCAAGTGCCTGGTCTCATAAATTAACCGCAGTCATGAAAACATTCGCTGCTGATCAGAAGAAACCGCGTTGAGAAGTCAACGAAGGTCAATGGATTAATTACAGCCTCTTTGACTGCTGCCTTCCGGCTAATCTTTGGCAACTGATATAAAGAATGAATCTCCTTCTGTATTCCATTCAACATCTGTGAGTGTATTCATAAAAATGTCTTCACAAATTACTACCAGGTGGCAGACGTTTCTTACAGAAGATAGACTAATAAAAGAAACATCCTCTGTATCATTCACACAAATAGAAGCGTTTTCGTGGTTGTTGTTTTGACAAGCCAAGCGTTTTACGCGATTTGCTAAATTTATTTTGAGTGAGACAAATATCTAAATGTTTGTCCGTTCGTGTGTATGAAACGTTATCACGGGCTAACGGCTGCTCCCATTTTCCAAACAGTCCGCCTCGTTTCGTAGTTGTTAGCATTCGTGGATGTTACCGTGGAGGCCCGGGTTTGATTCCCGGTCAGGGACTGGAACGGGCTCTACTCAGCCTTGTGTGGCCAAACTGGGAAGAGGTGGGTTCGATTTCCATCTCTGGCATCCTGGAGGTGGTTTACAGTTCTTCTCCTCAGGATGGTACTTAAATTAAGGCCACTGCCTCCTCCTACCCAAATCCTCACCCCAATTGCAAACACACACTCCAGTGCAGCCATCGAAACTGCACAGGTTAGCAGACAGAATACACACACACCTATGTACACGGGATTACATGGCCACGCAGTTGCAAAGCCTCTAAAAAATGGTGTTTGTATTATGAGGGGTTTAGGCATCGTGGTCACTTGGCTACGTGTACTCGGGGCATGTCTAATAAACAGTGTAATTATGATGTCTATAGAAGTGTGGGTATTTGGAATTCGGTTGAGGATTGTGGAGGAGGTGGCCGTGGCCTGAAGTTAAGAACCATCCCGGCATTTGCCTGGAGTAAAAGTGAGTAAACCACAAAAAAAAACACTTCCTGGTTGGCTGAGGTGGTAGTCGAACCCAGCCCTTGTCAGTTCTTCCTCACAAGGCTGAATGTAAAGTATTCCGTTCCAGCCCTCTGACCAGAATTAAATTCCTAGGAGAGCCGGGAATCGAATTCGGACCTTCTGGGTGACAGCCAAGTACGCAAGCCTCTACACCACGAGCTGGTCGCCTCTGAATGAATCAACAACAATAGTGATTGAGGCGTTCCCGATCAAAAGGGTGAACTCGAGAGAGACCAAAGAAGGGAGATTGTATTTTTACGTGACCGTGAATCTTGTGATAATGAGCCACGGGACCTCCTTTTTACGTGGAATCTGAACCACAGGACATGGCATTTCACTTCGAAAATCTCACACGCATTGACTGAAAATCGAACCCAGTCCACCTTGGTGAGAGGCCCACAGCTTCACCGCTACTCCACCACGCCCCTCGAGAGAGACCGTGGTGTCCCCTCTCCAAACCCACTTTTCACCAGATACTCCAGCTCAATCAAGGGTACACTAATCTTCCTGAATCCAAACTGAGGAGCATCCGTGGTTTCCCACTTCTACGCCAGGCAAATGCCGGGACGGTATCTAACGTAAGGCTACGACCGCCTTCTTTCCAATTCTATCCCCAATTTACAAATACACACAATAGCACTGTTAATACAATAACACAGGTTATCACACAAACTCTATATACACACACACACACAAGTACATGGGACTACATGATCACGATGTAACAAATCCCCTTAAATAAGCAAAAACAACAACAAACTGTTCAACCATCACAAATGACATTGAATATTGTGAAGTCGATACTTCTGTTGAGCATGGAAAATCGATTGTAGCCTACTCATTCCTTTGTATTGAAATGAAAATCCACAGCCTGCTTCCAGTCTCCGACCGGGTCAGGAATGGAATGAATGGAGCCCCCCCCCATCTAGCGGCGAGGATATGAACTGTGCCGGCTGCCGAGGCCTGACGCACTCCTCTGGGGCTATGATTAAATGAATCACAGATGAAATGAAATGATAGTGGGGTGTGTTGCTGGAATGAAATTTTTGACAGGGAAAATCGGAGTACCCGGAGAAAACCCTGTCTGCCTCCGTTTTGTCCAGCACAAATCTCACATGGAGTGACCGGGATTTGAACCACGGATCCAGCGGTGAGAGGCCAGCGTGCTGCCGCCTAAGCCACGGAGGCTTCTCCTTTGTATTATTATTTATTTTTATTATTATTATTATTTTATACAGCCACCTATCGACTACAAATACACAACAACCGTTCCGGTTTTCTTCTTTAAGGTGTCTCATCCTTGTCCTTTAGCTTCCTGGCAAGGATCTTTCAGCCTCTGGCTCCTTCTCAATCGTTCTTCGGCTGAAAGCGTGGGTTTTTCTTTGGGGGGATCCTTCACTCCTGCAATTTTGGTTCTGAATCCTGTTCTGTCCCAGACATCAGCCTGCCTCTCACCCGGAGGCCCCGGGTTCCATTCTCGGCTCCGTCTGGGATTTTAGAAACAGACGTGAGGGCTGGAAGGGGGTGCACTCAACCTCGTGAGGACAATTGAGTAGCTGTCTGACAGTGAGGCAGCGCCCAGGTCACGAAAACCAAGATTAACGGCCGAGGGGATCCGATGCGCTGACCACGTGTCACCCCAATATCTGCAGGCCAAATGGCTGGGCAGCTGTTGCTTGGTAGGCCTAGGCCCTTCATGGGCTGTAGTGCCAGGGGTTAGTTAGTTTAAAAAAATAAGTTATGTGGTAGAAACCCACAAAACCGAGGCAGCACTATAATGAGGCGTACTAGGCAAGGTGAGGAATGAGGTAGTTTGCCATTGCTTTCCTCACTGAGTCAGTACAGCTGTACTAACCCTATGAGCAGAACCTTTCACAGTACACATAGGCACTAGCCCTGAGGCCATTACTCAACACCACCCACACCTCAGTAGCTTCCATATAATCACAGTCATGAGTGAGACTGAGATATCTGGGAAAAGCCACATTTTACTCTAGCCTGTGCCAACAGACAAATGCATGGTTATATGTCCATAGAAAGAAATCCTCTCTTTCCTCATCATGTCAGTTATTTTCTCTGCGTGTGTGTGCAACTCTTGGTTGTGGCTTCTTCGGAACTCGCCGTGTTCATTGACTGGACCCAGGATTTTCCTCAAAATATTATTATTATTATTATTATTCCATTCACATCTTGTGGCTTCTTCAAAACTTGCCGTGTTTTGTGACTGGACCCTGGATCTTCCTCAAAATCGTATTATTATTCCATTCATGTCACGTGTCGATTGTAATGAATGAATAATGTGATAAGATGATGATGATGATGATGATGATGATGATAATTGTTGTTTTAAGGGGCCTAACATCTAGGTTATCGGCCCAAATAATGTGATAAGAGTTTGATCTATTACCATCTATATTTTTGGATGAAATCACAAAAGAAAATTGCTATGGCCATTTTCTTGAAACGTGCATTAGTTGATTTCGCCTTTCTGGTCGGGAACGTAACAATTCTTCCCACATGGAATATTTTAAAAATGATGCATACTAGTAAATGAAGCTTGAACATGAAATTACGTTGTCTATGGGGAAGTGCACACATACCAGCACAGCTACTGTGCATTTGTCAATGCAAATATTTAAAAAGCCATCGGTCACATATCAGCGGGCACGTGGTCGTGGGATGAGTGCTCGTGACACACAAGCAAAACCACCGCAATTTGTTTCGTTTCCACGTTGCGTTCAAAATGTGATGCGGAAATAATATTACTGACACGTTCTATACTAAAAAAAATGAAAATAATAATAGCCAGACCTGTTTCATATTAAGTGACATCCGGTTCCAGATAATGATTTTAACTCTGTATCTTTTTGTTAGCAGCATGCACATTGATGATGGAGACCATTATTATAGGTTATATTATAATTGTTTTCTGCAGTGCAGATCATTTGTCGGCATGAATGTGATAGAAAGAGTATTAAATATATTATTCTCGTTGTTTAATGGCAAATTTGGAATATTCCATTTGAATAAACTGAAGCAAATCTGCGAATGCTATTATCATGTTGGAAGCAATTTTTCATTATTGCCTTAGTAATCGAAATATAAAAGCCTCCGTGGCTCAGGCGGCAGCACGCCGGCCTCTCACCGCTGGGTCCGTGGTTCATTCCCGGTCACTCCATGTGAGATCTGTGCTGGACAAAACGGAGGCAGACGGGTTTTTCTCCGGGTACTCCGGTTTTCCCCGTCAACATTTCATTCCAGCAACACTCTCCACTATCATTTCATTTCATCTGTCATTCATTTAATCATTGCCCCAGAGGAGTGCGTCAGGCCTCGGCAGCCGGCACAGTCCATATCCTCGCCGCTAGATGGGGCCTTCATTCATCCCATTCCTGACCCGGTCGGAGACTGGAAACAGGCTGTGGATTTTCATTTTCATTAATCGAAATATAATGCTTTACAGTCAGTAAACGCGATTGTACCCAATTGCAATGGGGATAATAATGACATTAATAAATAAACCTGTATTTTGGAAGGACGAAATGGGAAATGAGGAAGTATTAAAGAAAGTATGAGAATAAAGAATCATGCTAAGGAAGATAAGGAAAAGAAAAATGAATTGGATTGGACACTGCATAAGGGGAGATAGTTTGGTGAAAAGTACATTAGAAGGGACAGTCCAAGGGAAAATCCGAAGAGGAAGAAGAAGGTTTCAGATGCTGGATTCCATCAAGATTGATAAATCGTATGAGCTGATGAAACGTGCTGCTGAAGACCGGATAAGGTTTGAGACCGACCGCGGGGAAACCTGCCGTCAGGCAGATAAACTAATGATGATGATGTATGATCTGTTTCGATTGTCGAGCAATCATCATCGGATACTTTACACATAGGCTATTAAATATATGTCCACAAGTACATGGGTGATGGTATTTACAATATGTACACTTATTTAGTTACAGTACTTATTAAACTATCGCAGTTTGTCCAGATTTGTTAGTTATAATTATGTAATTCTGTTGTTAAGGATTCAGTTGAAAATTTTAATTTTCTCTTTCCTGGTGTTTTGGGAAGTAAGTTTGTAGCAAAAATGTTCCCAGACAAGGGTTTTTGAAGTTTGTCAACATTGGCAAACATCTATCCAATCTTTATTCATTTACCTTTGTAGACATTTCTTCGACAGCCATTTCTTACAACATTTGTTTTTATGCAAATGAGGTTTATATTATCTCAGATATTACTGCACCGATCCACTTGAAATTTCCACAGTATCTCTATGTGCATATGTGTATTAATCTGACCAAGAGTAATGGCTGCAGTTATTATCTAACTTGTGAAAAAAATGCATTGCTTCTAAACCATTTAAACTTATCGGAGAAAAAAGTACAAAAATAACGTTTGAAGCACTGGAATCATGATTCTAATTTGGATTGCAAGTCATGATATCTTCTTCAATTGTATTAAGTTTTAACCCTTTAACTTTAATAATTAGGTCATAAATGTACCGTTTGCTTAATGTTTTGTAATAATAAGATCTGAAGATTAAAAGCTTTAAGTCAATATTAATTTGTACCTTTTATTGTACCGGTTTCGGTCAAATTGTGGTCTTCCTCAGGACAAATAATAATATGAATAGAAATGCAAGAATTACAGTACATTCATTTTTTTTTCAAAAAAGTACGTTGTTCTCAAAACTATTTCTAAAAAATTAATCGTCTAAAAGCTAAAAAAATACATAACTTACCCTAAAATAAAACTAAAAAAAACTGTTACATAAATATGTTAAATACGGAAGAAATAAATCTTGATATAAAACCAGCTTGAAGATGGAACAGTGATCCACAGTAGAAAGAAGATTAAGATAAAAATGAGAAACAAATTCTAGAAAGTCATAAAGGAGAGGGGAAAAATCTAAACCTTAGAAAACTTACGTGGATATTATATAGACAAAAAATATTTAGGTTAAGATTGAAGTTGTCGGAATGAGTTTTTTCCCCCTCGGAAACTCTTTAAGATAGGTAAAATTAAAATAGGATGGTTATACTATCGAGTACGAAGACGAACCCTAGTGCATCGATGCTTTCGATGTCTATCTTATGGACATCATGCACGAAACTGCAAAGGTGTGGATAGAAGTAAGGTTTGCTTTAAGTGCGGAGAAGCTAGGTATAAGGCAGTAGGCTGCAAAGTACACCCTCTGTCCGAAAAGTTCGGTGAATGGGCTATAATACGAACGGATTGTTGGCTTACCTGAAACAGTCGCTACTATCCTTCGAAGTAATTCCCGTGGATGGTTATGCACTTTCGAGAACGACTGAAAAAGTCCTGGAAACTCCTGGCATAGTCTTCTTTAGGAATAGCCTTCAGTTTGGGTCGTCAAAACTCTAAATTGAAAGCATGAGAGAAGCGTGAATTTATGCAACCTGCCTTGCACACCTGATAGACGGGCGGCAGTGAGAAGGGTGAATTTATGCAACCTGACGTGCACACCTGTTCGACGGGTGGCAGTGAGAAGGGTGAATGTTACGTGGAATGGAATGGTCCTGAAAACCATCGTCACGGGTGACGAGACCTGGTGCCTGAGGTACGACCTCGAAGGCAAGCGTCAAAGTACGGAGAATCGGGGTCCAGGGTCGCCGAAAAGCCCTGAAGGGCCAGAAGTTTCTGGACATTTCGGACGTCCAACGCAATGTGACGACCCAACTGAAGGCTATCCCTCAGGTAGACTATGCCAGGACTTGTACAGCCGTTTTAAGAAGTGCATAAACATTCCACGAGGATTACTTCGAAGAATAGTAACGGCTGTTTCAGGTATGCCAACAATCCATTCGTGATATAAACCCATTCACCGATCTAGAATAATTTACAAGAGGATTGAAAGCCAGATAGAAAGGGAGTTGGGTGAAGACCAGTTTGGTTTCAGGAGAAATGTTGGAACAAGGGAAGCTGTACTAAGTCTTAGGCTGATTTTGGAAGGTAGAATAAGGAAAGATAAGAGAACGTTCATGGCATTTGTAGACTTAGAAAAGGCTTTTGATAACGTTGATTGGACTAAATTGTTTGACATTTTTAAATCTATTGGAATAAAGTACAGAGATAGGAGGGTGATCTACAATCTATACAGAAACCAGACAGCAGTCATTCGAGCTGAAGGACATGAGAGAGAAGCTGATATTCAGAAAGGTGTTAGACAAGGCTGCAACTTATCACCCATACTTTTCAATCTTTACATTGAACAAGCAATGAAGGAAATTAGAGAAAAATTTAAAGTGGGAGTGAAGATTCAAGGAGAAATAATTTCAACTCTGCGATTTGCTGATGACATCGTCATCTTGGCCGACAAGTCGGAGGATTTGAATGAGTTTTTGAATGGTATGGACTCCGTCTTACGGAAAAAATACATGATGAAAATTAATAATTGTAAAACAAAAATACTAGAATGCAGCCGAAATAAATCAGAAACCTCTATGGACATCAAATTGGCAGGTGAAAAGCTGAAGGAAGTAGGAGACTTCTGTTACTTAAGAAGCAAAATAACCAGTGATGGACGAAGCAAAGACGATATACAAAGTAGGTTGGCTCAGGCAAGGAAAGCATTTCTACAAAAAAGGAATCTGTTGACATCGAATATAGATTTAGGTATTAGGAAGTCATTTTTGAAAGTCTTTGTCTGGAGCGTGGCGCTCTATGGAAGTGAAACTTGGACTATTGGTGCAGCAGAAAAGAGGAGAATTGAAGCATTTGAAATGTGGTGTTACAAACGAAGAGGTATTAAGACGAGTGGGAGAGGAGAGATGTTTCTGGCGACTGCTAATGAAGAGAAGAGATAGGTTAGTAGGACACATACTAAGACACCCAGGAATAGCAAGCTTAGTTATGGAAGGAAGGTTCGAGGACAAGAACTGTAGAGGTAGACCAAGGTTAGAATAAGTTAAACAGATTGCCTCGGATGTAGGGTGTGGTAGCTATGTAGAGATGAAACGATTAGCTCAGGACAGGGAGGCATGGAGAGCTGCATCAAACCAGTCAAAAGACTGAAGACTCAAACGAACACCGAACTTTTCAGACAGAGGGTGTAAATCCACGATGCATCCACGATGCATACTTTGTACAGACAAGGATGTTGAAGATGCGAAACGAAAACATGTTTCTGGCTCAGGCGAGTGCATCGTGTTTCGTGAAGCTCTTGAAAAGGCCAAACATATTGGAAAATGATGCAGATTCTTCAGGCAAATATGCACAGGAGTCAATCTGCCAATGACCTATTGACACACATGACCCGTGAGATTGGGAGAAGAAGAAGCATAAGAGGCTTCATGTACGACACCACCCTGAAGTAATGCGAGAGCGGTTCCGGGGTGGAGTCACACCTCGTTGGTTTTAGTGGTTAAGAATCCCACAACCTTGTGAAGTTCGGATTCCCACAAGTGTCTCAGGCAAGATTTTCCTCATTCCTTCAAAAAATAAAAATAAAATAAAACATAAAATATTAATCTATTATTATTATTGATTTAAGCCCACTACGGAGCGCTTATGACTAGTTCTTCGATGCTCTTTTCCGTTCCCAATATCTCTTGAGCCCTGCTGATAATTTCTCCTTTCTCTCCTGCGAAAGGGGCTTCCGACATTTAGAGACTCTAGATGGTGGGGTCCAAGATTCTACCATAGCACAAAATTTAGAACGATCTTCTACATCAATGTCAGCAATTCCAGCCGAAGCCAAGTCCTTTAGTACTTCATTAAGCCACAGGCTTCCAGTCTTGTAGCTTTTAACCAAGGAGAAGATCTTCTTGGTAAGCCTGTTGCTGTTCAATCGTTGTAGGTGCCCATAGAACTTTAGCCTCCTTCGTCGCATACTGGTATTGGCTGATTCTAACTGTCGATACAGGTCAGAATTAGATTTCAAACGGTAGGCTCCATCTGGGAGCAATCTCGGGCCATGGATTTTCCTGAGGAAACGTCTTTCGGCTTTCTCCAGGTCATCCATGGTGCTTTTTCTGTTCATCAAGAGGGTCTCTGCGGCATACATAAACTGTGGTCTGACAGCAGTTCTGTAGTGACAGATCTTAGCATTCCTCGAAATGCATTTCTTGTTGTACAAATTGTGTGATAGTTGGTATGCTGCGTTGAGTTTGGTACGCCTTGCTAAGATGGAGGTGCCATCTCTACCATTGAGGTGGACCCATTCACCAAGATAACGAAAGCGATGGACTCTTCCAATCGTTCCATGTATGGTTGTCAAAGGGGTGTTTCCGGAGTGCCGATTCTCAAAGTACTTGGTCTTATCGTAAGATATCTGTAATCCAGATTTCACCGCTATCTCGTGCAGGGCTTGGACAGCTATGCCAGCATCCTTAGAGTTGTTGGCCAAGATTGCAATGTCATCTGCGAAGGCAAGGCACCTGATCTCGATTCTTCGGGTTCCAGCTCCAATGGCAACTGGTTTGATTCCTAGATTAATCTAGTTAGTCAACAAAAAAACAAACAAAAAGTCAACCCCTGGCACTATACAGCCCATGACGGGCTAAGGCCGACCAAGCGACCGCTGCCCAGTCATTCGGCCTGCAGATATTGGGGTGATGCATGATCAGCGCGTCGGGTCCCCTCGGCCGTTAATCTTGGTTTTCGTGATCGGGGTGCTGTCTCACTGTCAGACAGCTACTCAATTGTCCTCACGAGGCAGAGTGCACCCCGTTCCAACCCTCCCGTCAGTTTTAAAATCCCTGACGGAGCCGGGGATCGAACCCGGGGCCTCCGGGTGAGAGGCAGGCACGCTACCCCAACACCACGGGGCCGGCACTTAATCTAGTTAGTGACTAATAATAATAATAATATCGTATGGCCTCGGGTGCCTGGTGCAAGCTTTGTGAATTGACACCCAGAGGGCAGCTTGCATGTCGAATTTCGTCGTTCCTTTGAACGCTATGAGAGTCAAGGAGGTTAAATATCTAAGCTCCGTGACACTACAGCGCTTTCAAGTAGAGAATGGAGGAACTTTGTGTTGGCGGAAAATCCCGAGATTAATTTTGCCATTGAACACGGCTTACTGAATTCAAATGGATTCTTTAACATGCCAACAACGTATGACATGCGTGTCTCGATTTTTGTCGCCTTAAAAAATCACTTACCATGGCCAGGAGCGAACCTGCAATCTTGGGGTTGGTAGTCCGACACTATAACCACTCACCCACCGTGGCAAGCAGTTTGTGACTCATTCCTCACTTATGTCAAGTATTAGTCTTTAGTAGGAATGGGCTGAGGCGCAACAGTTTTGACGGAAAACAAAAGTAACGAGCCGGAGGCTGGAATGCGCAAACCGGTGACGACATCGGCTAATCGTGGCGTGTGTAACGAGGTGTGGTTCCGGCCAGAGCGTGGAAGGTTACAGCCCGTCGCTAGAGGGCACGCGTTCACGTCACGTGACGATACAAAGCGAGCAGCAGCATTCATCAATCGTCCAACCAAGACCAAGACAGTAGGCCATTCGACATGCTTCCTGGTGTGGTTGAAGACTGTGGGACACCCATTGGGTACACACTTTCCGCAAGTGCAGGCGTTCCTTCATGATGGTGTGCACACTTCCGACGCTCAATCCGACCTCGGCGGTCCTAGGTAATGAGTGCATCAACCAGCTGGATGTTGTCATCGGTAATGCAGGGGGGTGCCCCAGACCGGGCATCATCGGCTAACGACACCCGTCCTTCCCTGAAGCGCTTGTGCCACGCCTTGACCCGTGCAAGGGACATGCAGTGTTCGCCGTACACTTGTGGCATTCAGCGATAAATGTCCGTTCCCTCTACTCCTTTCGCTGTCAGAAACCGAACAACAGCTCTTTGCTCTTCGTTTGACGCCTCCATGTCACTGTTTGCAATGCGATTGGCAGCGATGGACGATTGATGCATGCTGCTGCTCGCTTTGTATCGTCACGTGACGTGATGCGTGCCCTCTAGCGACGGGCTGTGACCTTTCACGCTCTGGTCGGAACCACATCCCGTTACACACGTCACGATCAGCCGATGTCGTCACCGGTTTGCGCATTACAGCCTCCGGCTCGTTACTTTTTGAACGCTCCTTATATTATTAAATGTTTATTCCAACGATCTATTCTCTGTGGACCGGTTCGGGCTGTTAGGCTGCCGACAGCACAAATTAATTAATTAAAATATAGGCCTAACATGAAACAGGTTAGACTCAAACAATTGTGCATAGAAATTCTGCACCAAGACACATCCTGGCATTAGTCGTTACTCTTTGGAGGAAGTTGAATTAAATATGTAGAGCACGCTGCACCAATAAAATGAAACTCTATAGTGAACGAACAGCCTCTGATTTTGCGGTTTTCTTTTCTGGCGTAAGAAACAGTTCGTTGAGCGAAGTGGGGAAACCACAGAAGGGGAATAAATCAACTCACCTCATTGGACGTCCTAGTTAGGTTTTCAAATCACGTCCATGAACAAGAAAATGCGAAAATTAAGTTATTAGAAAAGGTGAGATGTGAAGAAACACGAGACCAATCAAGCGTGAGAGTACTGCACGTCCTTGTTTAAAAGCCCAAAATATAAAAACCCAACTTTAAATTATAGTGCGTCATTATCGTGTTGGAAGCCATTTCTCTGTGTTACATTAGTAAACGAAATTTATGCTTTTCAGTAGCTAAACATGATTGTACCCAATTGTAGAATCTCATTTTTCCCGACAGAATTACAATTAGTAACAGAATGAACCTTTTAAGTTCTAGAATTACAATTGCAGTGCAAAAAACACATAAATACCAAGTTGATTTCATTAAAGTAAGCACATTGAGTACTTTTCATACTCTAATTTTAAAATTACTTCTATGTATCTTACTTATTCACCCTAACAATTAATTAGCAATAACATAATTTACTGCCTATACCGTGCTAATCTGTCTTTATATGTATTTTATATTGTATCCACAATGTATTAATGTTACGTGCCACCCCTAGTGACACTTTTGTTAACTGGATTACGGTGGGTTGAAGCACAACGCAGATTGTTCCTTTAAAGAAATAATTAACTTTATTGCGGCCAGAAAGATACACTACTCATCTGCAAATACAAGCAATTAGAACCTTACTCCAGTTTCCTCAAGTCTCTTCCTTATGGAGAGCTCTTGCCCCCTTTCACTTGTCAACAAACCACAGAAGTTAATCCGTGCTAATGAGTCCGGTCCCGTACGCTGGCTGGAAACAGCTGCACTAAGTCTGTCACTCTCTGTTTTGCAATTCACCACAATGACCTCTGTCGCTCAGTGAAATCACACTCGCTCAAAACACAGGCAGTCCCCTGTATGCTTCTCACTCCCTCGCTGCCAAGAGAATCGGCTTCATTAGGGGTTTCGCAAGTCACCCCACTTCTGTCGCTCAGGATAAACGCTCGCACTAGCTCGTAAAACACACTGACCTCAGAAACTCGGTCCCCTCACTGTTGAGGCCGCTTATATAGCAGGCTGGTGACTCAATGAATTCTAGAATCATCCAGGACACACGGCTTCTCGAGATTTCCTTCACTGGATGGGTCACGAATATTCTGGACCATCCCTTTCACTTCGCAACCCGTTGCGTAACGCACACGTAATACACTGAGGCAGAGCACACACAGCCCGGGGCAGCTGTGACTCAACGCGGCGAGGCGACAAAACAAACTCACAGCCGTAACAGTAGGCCTATCTTACTTATTCACCCTAGCAATTAATTAGCAATAAAATAATTTACTGCCTATACCATGCTAATCTGTCTTTATATGTATTTTATATTATATCCACAATGTATTAATGTTTGATTTATTTCCTCCGGTGGCTCACACCTTGTGGGACGTTGGTTGGCGACCACGGGAGACCAGCTGAGTTCGGCATTACTTCCACTTACTTGTGCCGGGCTCCTCTCTGTTATATTTCTTGTCGACCACCTTTGGTCAACTCTTGTTCTTTCCCGACCCCGAAGGTATTAGGGTATCTGAGGCCTAGGGAGTCTTTCAATTTCCCGCCTTAATTGGCGCTTGTCTCATCTTTCCTGATACTCTCATTCCTCGAGGCGTCAGCCTTCTTTCTCTTTTCATGTTTTTTTTTAGCGTGTAGCTTTTAGTGCCTGGAGTGTCCGAGGACATGTTCGGCTCAACAGTTTTGCAGCTGCTTCGAGACGGACACCCAATGGGTGAGCTACAAGTACCGTTGGGGAGGAAGGTTGGAATGGAAGGTCGAGGAGTTGGAAGGTAGCGGCTGTGGCCTATAGTTAGGGACCAACCCCGGCATTCGCCTGGAAGGAAGATGGGAAACCACCGAAGACCATCTTCAATGTTGCCGGCAGGGGGATTCGAACCTCCTCGCCTCCCGGATGTGAGCGACTGCCAGCAGTCATGCCGTAACGACCACGGCTAACTCACCCGGTCTTTTCATGATATCTCCTGACTTCTGCACAAGGCCCTCAAGGAGGCAGGGTGTGTGTAGCCCCACCACTTCTGGTGCACCCTGGATAGTGCTACACCCTCAAGGACTCACGGCTTGTGAGCTCGGGTTTTGGTGACCTCGAGGGTTTCCTGAGCTGGGTCCGTTTCCCCCTTTCTCCATTGCCTTTGCGGCGGTCCATCACCGCTTTTCCTTTCCTATCTGCCTTTCTCTGCTCTCCTTCCTTCCAAGTCTCAATCCTCATTCTTCGAGGGTTGAGGGCATTTCCTTCCCTTCTGTCTTTTATTTACATTCTTCTCCATTTTGTTTCTCATTTCTTCTTCTAGTTTGTAAGAGAGTAGTTAGTTTTAGTTGTAAGTTTCATTTTCACTATCACCCAAACCATTAGGGGCCGATAACCTAGATGTTAGGCTCCTTAAAACAAAAATTATCATCATTAGGGCATGGATTTTTAGGTAAATAAATATTTTAAGCTGTTTTCTATAAAGTTATAAATTCCCGCTTTTCACTTATTTAGCACATAAAGAGACATAATATTTACATTTTTTTAAAATTAGTATGCTAGATCTTTCAGGTTATTGCATTTTTGTTCTGTGTTACTTCAACGGTGAAGAACCTGTGAGCAATATAATCTTCATGCAGAGCGTATGTCAGCTTGTAACTGTATTATTCTTAACTTGTCGCCCCGTGCCACTCACTGTGGAAGCCAGGGATTTCCTTGTCCATAGCCATATTGCACCACGTGCTAGACTTCCCCCCCCTCCCCAGCTACCTGGAACCAGTGTCACTCACATGCAGTTCATTTCTGGCACTGTGAAGTGTAAGGCAGTTCTACGATGCCTAAAGTAAAAACAACTACAAGATATCGTCTGTTGCAGAATTTAAAGATAATTATACTTCTGATGGGGGTGTTCTATTCTGCCAACAATGTGGTAAAGCAATCATGGCTGAACAGTGATCTCAAGTTACACCACACCTCAAGGGCAAGAAACATGATGTCGCAGTTTCTCGCCTTCAGAAGAAGTGTTTTGCGATAATTGTCGGTCATTTGTGATGGACAACCTGAAGATGTATCTCGTTGTGTATTGTAATGCTTCAGCAGTCAGAGGGACATAGAATAAATTGCATTCGTGAGTACTGCATAATGACCTTATATTCACATTAATAAACTAAATTATAATTAAATAATTTTACTGTTTTGTCACATATTTCAGGTATTTTTAATACATAAAAAATACATTTTTCCCCAATTTTTAGCACCTAAAAATCCGAGCCCTAATCATAATCATATGTTAGATTTAAGTGGTATTTGTATTGTCCATTATGTATTAATTGTATAATCTGGTTTGATGGAAGAGAGGTCCCAATGGCACTAATCTTGCCAGACAAAATAAATCTATCTACTCTCTTCCGTAAATCTTACACATTTTCAAGGTTTGAAATTTAAAAATTTATTTTGCTGTCCTCTGATTTCAGGAAGAATGTTATCATCCCTACAATCGACAGCGGTGGCTACGCTCGCTAAAGCACAGCGTTAGGCCACGGGGACAAGCTCTCTGCTGACTCGGTAGACGCGTGGTTTCGAGCCCCACCGTCGGCCGTCCTTGAAATGGTTTTCCGTGGTTTCCCATATGCAACACCAGTCAAATGCTGGGACGGTACATTCTGACAGGTCACGGCCGCTTCCTTCCACATCCATGCCCAGTTTCATTCATCTTCTTTCATTCCATCTCTCATCCCGGCGCGTAGGTCACCTACGGGCGTCGACTAGAAAGATCAGCACTCGGACTCTCAGGAGGCCACATGACAAAAAGAAATCCCTAAGGAGAAGAAAGCAGGATCTGACAGATGCGAAGATTACCGTACAATCAGCTTGATCACTCATGCTTCGAAGACCCTGACTCGAATAATTTACAAGAGGATGGAAAGACAGACTGAAACAGAGTTGGGTCAAGACCAGTTAGTGTAAGAAGAATGGGGTAAAGTGAGGAAAATTAGTTTATCAAGCTAAAATTTGGGGGAGAGGTTCCTTGAATAGCCTGGATCAAAATACTAAAAGTCCCAAAAAATCCCTCATGGGGAACATGCCGCCATCTTGGAAAAATGGCCTGCATCTTGGATTTCCTATCCAGCATCGCATTGAACGTCATAACTCGGTACCTAAGGGTGATGGGACATGCGGTTTGGTCAGGATAACTTACGAGAATGCAGGCTATCATTTTGACACTACTTAACCTAGATAACAATCGAAATAGTTATTAAAAATCACTTAAACAAACTCTCATAGGGTAGCGTTAAACGCCATCTTGATGTTCAATGTCGATTTTTCACCTTTTACTGTCATGGGATTGAAAAAAGTACCGAAATAAATGTTGTTAAGCACATCAAAACGCACAAAAATATGTAATCAGCACTTTCGTAAACCAAAAATTACGGGTGTGAGAAGTTGTCAAACATGCGCATGCAACTCGAGGAGCGGCGCGCCGAGGAGGTGGCCTTCTCAAAGCCGGTGCAACTGGTGATGTAAACATATTCTGTAGGCGCAACTATGCCCCTTTTTTAATCGTAAGTAAACATTTGACACTATTATATAGAAGGATAGCATCTTATAACCTAATAAATACTTTAAAAAAATTGTTAATACAGTAACTTTGCGCTCTAAAACTCTCTTTCTTAGCTACTTATATTGTATGTATAAAGAGAAAAGAATATTTCCTTTTAATTTTAATAATTTAAATATTTTTGCGCTACGCTCGTATGTAATTAAACTAAGAATGGACTGTCCGTCCACGCGTTGCCGAGTGACATCCCTGCCGCTGCGCCGCCGTCAGAGCGCTCTCGTACCCCCACTCCACCTTCCCTGTGTTGCTAAGCAGTGGCGCCGGCCGAAATAAACGTATTTACGGTAACGTTTATCATTAAATTTATCTTAAACGGTACGCCACAGAAAAGAATCATGAAAGTGAAAAATGTGTGTTTCAGTTTGAACTGTCGCTTTATGCTTATTTTGCCGATATTTACCATCCGGTTTAAAAGTTAATGCCGTTTCCTCTACTTTATAAAAGTCCTACATCATAAACGATTTTACCATTAAATTCTATTCAACACATAGAACATGGGCAAGCTTGCCAAAGGCGAGACTTCAAGCATCTCGAAAAATTCACAGAATGGCTACGTATACATTCTCCTTTCGACAAACCTCAAGATATTTTGGTGTCCTTATCAACGGGTGTTATAAGTGACGAAATGGTGACCTGCGACTGAGCTTGGGAGATAGGAACCGCGACTTTGAAGAAACTGGAAGGGAAATCTTTCGCCGAAGTTAATCTCCAACGAAAGAACAACGTTGTCACTCTTGCTGCTCTTGTTGCCCGAGGTGAGACCGTACCTGTAAATCCGAACCAGCTGTTTCATCGGATTGCATGTGTCGATCGCAATGAAGAGGATCTTGAATATTGCATTGAATAAGAGTTGGCTTTATTGCCGCCAGCGCTGTTCGATGCTTCAACTATCAGAAAAGGTACAAAATCAACTATACGGACAGTGATAGAGAAGTTGTGTGCACCAATGACCTGTCTTCCCGAAGACAGTTAC
Organism: Meconema thalassinum; assembly: GCA_946902985.2. Classification (NCBI taxonomy): domain Eukaryota; kingdom Metazoa; phylum Arthropoda; class Insecta; order Orthoptera; family Tettigoniidae; genus Meconema; species Meconema thalassinum. The sequence goes on along the minus strand of OX336388.2, from coordinate 2,064,112,976 downwards.
CTACGTGTTTGACGGTGGAGATCTCCTGCACCGGGTGGTATGGCCGAAATCTGGAACCTTCGATGATGTTTGTAAGAACTACATTTCGTACAGCAAGGCGAACTATCAAGGGAAAGCTGCTGTAGTGTTAGATGGCAATTCCGAAAGTACCACGAAAGACGTGGAGCATATGAGACGACGTGCCAATACGTCATCTTCTGAAGTTTTGGTGGATTTGGAAGTACAAGTGGTCTCGTCGCAGCATCAGTTCTTAGCCAACACTTCAAACAAATCAAGATTCGTCGCACTTTTAGGTCGTTGTTTCGAAGAAAAGGGGATTCCAACTATTCATGCGAAGTCTGATGCTGATCGTCTCATCGTGACAACAGCGGTCAAGGAAGCAGAGAAGGGAGGCCATGTGGTAATTGTTGGAGAGGATACCGATTTGTTGGTATTTCTTTCGAACCTTGCTGAACGCGATAGAAACGTCTATATGCTGGAGCCACCATCAAAAGCCCATCCGAAGAAACTCTTTGGCTCTACGGAATTGCAGAAGGAACTTGGGGACATGACCGACAATCTCCTCTTCCTCCATGCCATGTCCGGTTGCGACACAACTTTGGCTCCCTACAGGAAGGGGAAAGTACCGCGTTCAAGACTTTAAACAATAACCCAGGTCTTCGCCAAAGAGTTGCTGCTTTTTACAGCGCAGACGCTGCGGTGGAAGAGATCGTCAAGGCAGGGGAAGAATTCTTCGTAGCGTTATACGGAGGTAGAACTACAGATAGCCTAAAGAAGACAAGGTATAGTCAGTACCTTAAGACCATTGCCAAACAACGTATCCATGCAGACTTCGACCTCTCAAGTCTTCCACCAACATCAGCAGCATCTCGACAAAGGAAGGAAGCTTGTAGTTTTACGTGACAGTTAATCGTGCGATCATGAGCCACGGGACCTCCTTTTTACGTGGAATCCGAACCACAGGACATGGCATTTCACATCGAAAATCTCACGTGCATTGACCCGGAATCGAACCCGGTCCACTTTGGTGAGAGGCCAACAGCTTGACCGCTGCGCCACCACGCCCCCAGCATCTCGACAGCATAGCCCAAACGTTTACCACCAAGTGCAGGAATGGCGCGAAATCTCTCTTCCACCTACTGAGTGGGGATGGAAGAAGAACAGGATCGGCAAATTTTTACCGATTCCAACAGAATCTCCTCCCGCACCAGACTTCCTCCTAAACCTCATCAGCTGTGAGTGCAAGACAGGATGCGGCAGCAGATCTTGCGGTTGCCGAAGACGAGGTCTCTCCTGTTCAGCAATATGCAGCAATTACACTGGTGATGGTTGTTCTAACAAGCCAGAGCCAGATACACTTGACGATATGGCGAGTGAGGAACAGATGGACAACCCCGAAGAATTGACATGCAGATCCTCACCACCTTTTCGCCGCAGAGTAGACTCTTCTGAAAGTTCAACCTTACCAAAGAAAAACGTCAAGATTAAAGCAAGTGCCACGTTTCTTTACCAACACATGACCAATATTCACGCGTACGATATAATTAATAGTTGGCCTTATTCCTTTACAGGCACACCGCACTACAGCGTCCCGTGGCAGCAGAATCTCCTCTTTTCCGTGTTTGTCGTATTTGTACAAAAGAAATTGTAATGTGTTTAAACGTTAGTGTGTTTATGGTGTGGTATAAGATAGCAAATAAGCAAATAGCTGCTTAATTTATTTTCGAATAATAACGTGTATCCTTTTCTATAAAAATATAATATACATAGCTAAGAAAGAGAGTTTTAAATCGCAAAGTTACTGTATTAACAAATTAATTATTGCTTTTTATTATTTATTAGGTTATAATATGCTATCCTTCTATATAAAAGTGTCAAATTTTTACTTGTCATTAAAAAAGGGGCATAGTTGCGCCAACAGAATATGTTTACATCACCAGTTGCACCGGCTTTGTGAAACCCATCCTCCTCGGCGTGCCACTCCTCGAGTTGCATGCGCATGTTCGACAACTCCTCACACCCGTAATTTTTGATTTACGAAAGTGCTGAATACATATTTTTGTGCGTTTTGATGTGCTTAACAACATTTATTTCAGTACTTTTTTCAATCCCATGACGGTAAAAGGTGAAAAATCGACATTGAACATCAAGATGGCTTTTAACGCTACCCTATGAGAGTTTATTTAAGTAATTTATAATAACGATTTCGATTGTTATCTAGGTTAAGTAGTGTCAAAATGATAGCCTGCATTCTCGTAAGTTATCCTGACCAAATCGCATGTCCCTATCACCCTTAGGTACCGAGTTATGACGTTCAATGCGATGCTGGATACGAAATCCAAGATGCCGGCCATTTTCCCAAGAAGGCGGCATGTTCCCCATGAGGGATTTTTTGGGACTTTTGGTATTTTGATCCAGGCTATTCAAGGAACCTCTCCACCAATTGTTAGCTTGATAAACTAATTTTCCTCACTTTGCCCAAATTCTGTCTAATATTCCTGCACTAAGTTTGGTTTCAGGAGAAACGTATGAACAAGGGAAGCTGCACTAAGTCTTAGGCTGATCTTGGAAGTAAGAATGAGGAGAGATAAGAGAACGTTCATGCCATTTTTAGTCCTGGTGTTCACGGCATAAACCTAGAAAAAATGCTGAGTTTTAATTCACTGGTCGTGAAAGCCAATATACCATCTTTTTGGAAGCCTTCATAGGGAAGTTAAGGCTGCTTGAGATTTTAGCTCTCGCAATAAAGAGGCGCAGGTGCGCTTTGTAAAAATGGAGGTAGCGCGCAGTTTGCTAGTCCTGTGGGGATCCGGGCACAAACACCAAGAGCCCGCTGATGAGCCAGCTTGGTGTTCCTAGGCGAAACCCCACACAAGACATGGCATAAACCTAGAACGATTGCTGAGTTTTAATTCACTGGCCGTGAAAGCCAGGACATATAATTTCAACTCTGAGATTTGTTGATGATATTGTCACATTAGCCGACTAACCAGAAGATTTGAATGCGCTTCTAAATGATGTGGACTCCAAATTGAGGAAAGAATTTATGATTTAAAATTCAATCAATGTAAAACAAAAATATTGGAATGCAGCCGTAATAAATAAGAAACCCCTATGGACGTCATATTATCAGGTGAAAACCAAAGTATCAGAATTAAGAGACTATGTTCGTCAGGAAGCAAAATAACCAGTGATGGACGAAGCAAAGAGGATATAAACAGTAGGTTGGCTCAGGTTAGAAAAGCATTTCTTCAGAAAAGGAATCTGTTGACATCAAATATAGATTTGGGTTTTAGGAAGTAACTTTTCAAAGCCTCTTTTTGGAGCGTGGCACTGTATGGAAGTGAAACTTGGACTGTTGGCGCAGCAGAAAAGAGGAGAATTGAAGCGTTTGAAATGTGGTGTTACAGTAGAATGATTAAGATCAGATGGGTAGCTAGAGTAACAAATAAAGAGGTATCAAGACGAGTGGGCAAGGAGAGATGTTTCTGGTGACTCCTAATGAAGAGAAGAGATAGGTTGGTAGGACACATAGTACTAAGACACCCAGGAATATCAAACTTAGTAATGGAAGGAAGGCTTGAAGTAAATAACTGTAGGGGTAGACCAAGGTTAGAATATTATGAACAGATTGCCTCGGATGTAAGGTGCGGTAGCTATGTGGAGATAGAGCTGCACCAAACAAGTAAAAAGACTGAAGACACCAACACAATCCCCTCTTTGATGTAATTGTCCCCTATTTATCTCGAAGGTGTGAAAGGTGTTAAACTACAGAGCACTGGCTCGCCACGTTTGTGTTAAGGGAATAATTCTTTTAACTTTTTTGTTTTGAACCATGCTGCGATGACTACAGTACTATATGTTGTCTGGATTACAGCAGCAACACACTGGATCTAGAAAATTATGGTCTGCGTGTGTGATAGATCAAGTATTGTGGGAATGTGACGGCTGAAGGGTGAATGATAGGAAGTTGTTAAATGAATGATGGATCGCCTAAGCATGTTAGCAGGATCCTGCCAGCACACGTGTTAACTCCATCACGCCATCATCTTTGTCATATGACACAGGAGTGTTGATTTCATACGGTGACGTTGGTTGTGGCTGCTGTTTGTTTTAGGGATGGTCAAACTGCGCTAATTGGGTTAAACCCATAGAATATAGTCAGCTTACGCTAATGGGTTTGGGAAGTGAGCAACCTCTCCTGAAATGTTGGTTAAGCCATGAGCTGATTGACAGCTACGTACTAAACCTGGGCACCCAGGAGTTTCTGTAGATATAATCAGTGAAACTAACATGTTATCCATGTACAGTCAAACAGGTAGATAATTGCGAGTTCTAGGAAACAATAAATTTTGTGATTATGAGCTGTCACAACGGGGCCAAAATTAGAAGTGTTCGAACAAGGAATGTTCTGTCCATAATAAGCATTTCGGTTCCCACGATAACGTTTAAAAACCTATAGTGCAGGCTATAACTTGCATACGAAGAAATGTTTACGAAGCTACAACATAAAAATTAAAATGTGCAGGTCTGAAGAGTAACTGTGAAACACGAATAAAATGACCGAAGTGCAAGACTAAAAGAAATCCAGGAATCGGGAATAATGCAAAAATTTGCTAATGAAAAGTATCGAATATGTCTTTGAGATATCAGGAGTAGATAGTGAAGAACACCGTGGATATCAGCGCAAGGTGACGCATTCAGTTTGGAGTGGGGGCTGCGAAATAAGTCTCAAGCAACTTCCCCTGTTTGGATTTTCCTAATTGACCCCCGAGGAGAGAACCCATTAGCGCAGCTCGGTATCAACCCTTGTTTTATGGATTAAGACCACCGTGGGCAACGCCCTCGTGTACTGGGGTCACCGGGAAGGGGGCTAAGGTCAGTAGTGGTAACTTCCTCTCAGAGATGCTATAAAGAGTTGCTGTTGTTTGTTAGCTGTTGTTGTTGATTCCTTAAGGTCTTCGCGACATCGTGGTCACGTATCCCCCTGTATTTGGGTGTGCATTTGCCTGGAGTAGAAGTGGGAAACCAAGGAAAACCAGCTAACACGAGTGGAAATTCTGAGAAATTAGCTTGATTTTAAATTACACGAGTAATTTAGGACATAAATACACATTTGCCTCAGACCACCTCGTGATGTAGTGGCTAGCATTCTTGGCTGTCACCCCGCAGGTCCGGGTTCAACTCCCAGCTCTGCCGAAAAAAAAAATGGTGTTAGGGTGCAGTCAGCCTCGTGAGGCAAACTTGAGAAAAGGAGGGTTCAATTGTCGATTACCTATCTCAGCCACCCTGGAAGTGTTTTCCGTGGTTTCCCACCTCTACTCCAGGCAAATGCCGAGATCGTTTCTAACTTAAGGCCACGGCCAGCTCCTACGCAATACTATCCCCAATTTACAGATACACTAGTTCAGCCATTACAATAACACAGGTTATTACACGAAACTCCCTACACTCATATCCAAGGATACGAGGGCACATGACCAGGATCTCCCAATGTCCCTAAAATAAGCTACAGGAACACATTTGCCTTGATTTTCAAGGATTTAGAACGTTTATTTCTTTTAATAATTATATTAATAAGTATCAACACAAAAATTGACACTACGCGACTGTCATTAAACCCGAGATCTTAAACCTCAACTACAAAGGGGTTCTCGGAAACATCACGAAGGCGGAGAGAAAAATCATCCGGAAAATATTGGGCCCTAAACTCACAGCTGAAGGATATCGTCTACAGTCACACACAATCACAGAGAGATATTCCAACATCGAGACAGATTTCCGCAAAAGACGACTGAGGTTTCCCGGCCACATCATGAGCCTGAATGGCGACCGATTAACGAAGAGAATTCTGACATACTTAAGAGCAATTAAAGTGACTACAGTCTGGGTTACACAGGTCCGAATTGATCTCGAAAGTGCCAATATCAGACCAACAGACATCGAAGATAGAATGGCATTCAGACAACAGATAGACCTACACAGTTGGGAAGTCACACCTGAAGATCGACCAAAGTCAACGGGGAAACGATGCACGGAGGAACGTTGAGTTCGTCATAGCGACACGATGAAGGAGTTTCGGAAGACCAAGAAAAACAGCAGATCATAGTTTGTTTTATGTGATCCTATGGGTCTAAACAGCTAATAATAACAATAATAATACTAGTAACTAGACCTCAGATTTTAGGGCAATTGCCTATTTTGTTCCTTTAAGGATGGAAAGTAGGAGATGAGATATATTTGCGTTTCATGAAAAGTTATCAATTCCTATGAAGGTATTTAGTGCCCTAAAATGCCTATTTGACCCGTTGGTGCTTATTTTATATTTTTAATGCCTAAAAGTTCATTTTCAGTGTATTGCTGGGAAGGTTTGTTGTAAATTGACGATGTTTTAAAAATTAATAACGCAAATAAGGTTCTGTACTATGGAGACAGTAACTGAAAAGCATTCGTATGTATAAAGAGAAACAAGTATTGAATCCGGTATTTCGACTATACTGCGGTTTATTGCGCGTCAAAGGTCACTCTTAGAGGATGAAAAGGGTGGCAAGTTGACACAAGTGAAAGTTGTCAGGAATGTGGATAAGAAGGTGCAGCGTGCAACATCTGTTTTAGTTGAAAGGTGTTTTTCTGCTTTTAAAATGATGTTTGTCGAACAATAGGCCAAGTCTAACCGTTCACAATTTGAAAGAAAAAAGTGTTTAATAAACCGTAAAGTTATTTATGGTAGTGGATACAATATGAACACAAGCTCCATAAAGAGACAGTTAATTTGTTTTGTATTTAGACTTGCTCCAAGTTTGGAAAATTGTTTACGGTTAAATTTAGTGACAAATAAATTGTTTTCTTGTCACTACTTATATTTATACATTAATTGATCACTCATATTTTTAATTTTTACTACCAAATATTAATAGATTGCAGCCTAATATAATTTATTTGTGCCTAGTATTAATTGGTTTTGGCCTAATTTACCAGTTTTAAGGCCTATTTTAGGTACCAAAAACAGTAATTTTTGGTGCCTAAAAATGCGAGGTCTACAAGATCTTTCATACGGCAAGCGGCAGTTTTGTTATATGCTGCTGCGGTCGCCTTGGCCGAGCTTGTGGCGCGCCATGGCCCCCTACTGTACTATTGAAAGCACGCGCATAATACATACGAGTGCAGCGTTTTTTTGTTTGTTATTTTTTAAAGTACCGATGGACTAAATACAAATAACAGATTGGCATACCAAACTGATTTTACTACTAAATGTTTGCTTGTTTTATTCTTATGTCTCAACATAATCGCCAAAACGATTGAAACATTTGTCGTATCTTTACACCAGCTTTCAAATCATTCGGCAAAATATTCTGCCACCACTGAGGTGGGTGCGTCTGGATAGCCTCCTGAAGTTTTTCCATTTTGGCGAGGCGTATCCGCCCAACCATACCTTCAATTCACGAAAAAGGTGAAAATCATTCACGGCTACACTGTACCAACGCACAACGTTACGATGGACTTTTACAAAGAATTTAAGTTTTAAGTTTTGTACCATCTGCCGTTTAGTCCAAACCAGTAAACAAAAACAAACAAACAAAAAAAAAACACACAAAAAAAATCACAGTTCTAGCCCTGCAATCTGGAACTTATGTTGAAAACATGACTTGGGATTCAAGATTTTAGGATAACAAGAAAGAAAAGAAATAACATTTACATACGACAAAGGATGTGGTCTAACGTTTGGTGTGCATGACTTGTCAGTCAAAACGGACGTAGATATTTCGATTTTGATTTGACCATGTATGGGTCAACTCTAGCGCTCGTAGTGATAGATTTAGTGAACTACTTACGACAAAGGATGTGGTCTAACGCTTGGTGTGCATGACTTGTCAGTCAAATCGGAAGTAGATATTTCGATTTCGATTAGACCATGTATGGGTCAACACTAGCGGTCGTAGTGATAGAATTAGTGAACTACATGCGACAAAGGAAGAGGTCTAACGCTTGGTGACCATGTATTGTTTGAACGAAACCATACGAGTATCGTCGGCCTTCGTCTTCTGTTGGCGAGGTTTGCCTTTCTTTGAAGTAATATCATTAGTAGTTGTTGATCGTTCAATGATTACAATGTCTTCGTCTTGTTACCGACTCGTTCCAGGTTCGACGCTGGATGTTAGTTCTGTCTGCTTTTTATCATTTTAAATGATCTTGTCGACTTCGTTACTCTGGGGTCTGGCGTTACGTTACGGTGACGGGACGAAATGTACCCAGATGCACTGAGGTGTGTGACGTCATAGTACCGCTTGGTGCATGTGTTCCCCGATAATCTCTACTTCGTTAGTATAAGACAAAAATCTCCGATTCTTGGATGTCACGGGTAATCTCGAGAACCACTGGATGGATTTTGATGCGGTTTTCACCATTCTGTAAAGGTTATCTCGAGGAAAGATTCTGTAGAAAATAATTTTTGTATGATCAAAGGAAGCCAAGCAGTAACGATTTCAGTGAAAAAGTCGAAAACAAATTTGGCGTCTGTACACTTCTTAAGCTTACGCTGGGCAAACCGTAAAAATATTAATATACTATGTGCGTAAGAATTGGTCAGCATGAAAAGTTCTACCAAAAAAAAAAAGTCCGCGAGAGCATATCTCTATCTTCAATAGATCGCCCATTATAGGTGTTTTTAGACGGGATGGAAGGGGCACGTCCCCGCGCGCTCTGGTGAGCATGCGGCATCCCGCGCGCTTGACCTTGCTTTGCCCTTGGTTTGCACTTGCCGTTCGCGAGTAATTTGAAACAAGATAAGCAAGATATGTACATAGAGTTTAGTTTGTATGTAACGGAGAACCTCGCTTGCCCGCTCGCCCGTGGCGCAAGCCTGACTCCCGCCACGCACGTTGCCGTTATGCGGCGCCCGCGCGGCACTGAGTGATTGAGTATAGGAATTTGTACTTACCTAGTTCACAGCTGGTGCTGAAAATGTTCGCCATTCACTGCTACACATCGCTGGCACCTTTTTATGAAACTGGCATGTACTCTCTGAAGTTCCTCAGCACCGATTGACTGTATTTCAGCTGTAATATAGTCTTTAAGCTCATTTGTAGTGTGTGGGTTTCTCACATACACTCTATTTTTAAGCGTCCCCCACAAATAAAAGTCACATGGTGATAAGTCTGGGCTTCGCGGGGACCGCACGTTCCGACTTATAATCCTCGTACCGAAAATGCGACGAAATTCTGACATGGATGCTTCGGCAGTGTGAGCAGTGGCAGAATCTTGTTGAAAGTAATTTGACAATCGCTCTCCGTAAGTCAGTTCGTCAAAAAATTGGTCAAGGATCACATTGAAGTACAAATTCCTATACTCAATGACTCAGTGCCGTGTAAGCGCCGCATAACGGCAAAGTGCATGGCGGGAGACAGGCGCGCAACGCGGGCGAGCGGGCAAGGGAGGGTCTTCGTTACATACAAACTAAACTCTCTGTACTTTGCAGATAATTTTCTAACATGTCAAGAGTCAGCCTTTCTAGCATTTTTCAGCATTTGTAGCAATTAAAATGATACAAAGTCTAGTGTTTCAGACTGCCTGTCACTTTTTTGTTTTGTTATTCCACTTTTGAATATTTTGTGTATTAACCAAACGCCTCTTACCTGTTGGAGGCATGGTGACTCCAACTAAACTGACAAGTGGTTTTAACACTTTTCTGGGTCTTGTAGCGTTTCAACTTTTTGCACAATTGTCAAGATAGTTTAACTTTACGTTGATGTTAAACTGGACCCCAATAGTTTGTGAGCTCTTAGTGTCTTTTAAAAAGGTCTTTCAACAGTAAAATATTTCTATACACAGGCTACTCCGAAGACATAGTATGACGATTCTCAAAACGTTTCCCAAGTCCAATAAACGCTTGTGGGTATGGTGACCACCTGTTGAACGGAGGAATGAGGGACAAGACAGTCAAAAATGGGGGACATTCCACAATTTTGGGGGACAGTTACATTTTTAGCTGTAATTTTAAAACGACAACAATTTTTCATTTTTAAAAGCATTGTGTTGCCAGTTTCCTTCTTTTTTGACCAAGAGTACTCTTACTGAAGTAATCATCATCATAATCATCATCATCATCATTTCCCTTTCTCCAGCTGGAGCCGGGTAGGGGCCTTACTGAAGTAATAAAATACAAACATACATTTCACTCATCTTTATCATATGATTTATTTTTCAGTCAGTGGGTTGAAGAGCCTTAATCTAACTGAAAACATACAAAAGCCAACAAATTCTATAATGAATCACTATCCGACGTCGAATCCATTGCATAAATCATAAAAAGTTAAAAAAGTAAAACACCAGCGCTACAGAATGGCCACGGACTCGCCATGGACTAATGATAACTCGGAAGTTAGAAGGCTCATCCGGAACGTTTCTCCAAAGATACTATCATTATAACCTGCTCCTTTGCACTTTCAAAGATTATACTGTTGGCAACGGTTACGCTATGTTTAGTTGATGCTATATGGCAGGACGGTTGCCTATTGTGAAAATTCGTATCGATGACGGTGTCCGGACATAACGTACCACCTAGGTCGTTATCTACCTAAGAACGGTTTTCCCGCAATCCCCAAATATTTACGCTAGGACATAACGTACCACTTGATGTCAGACGGGCATTCTAATTACAGGTTCATTACCACATAAACACCAGTGGTGATCACACTGTGCGGCTTTAAACATTTTAGTATTGTAACATGGAGTTGTGTACAACGAATAAGGGCCGTTTATGTGCGCACTTCGACGGATGAAGTACGAATTGTACGTTGAAAGTTCAAAGAGAAAGAAGAAATATGTCAAGTATGATGAACGGCTTGACAGAATGAAGCGGTATGAAGAGAATGGAAACTTGAAATCTTGCTTGAGAGCTCTCGCATAATCGCAGATCTTTGAATGAAACTTCACATGGCGAACTTGCTATTCACTAGGATATAAAATCCACATAAAACATTTTAAAAATAAAAAGTAAAGAAAACGAAAAATGACCAGAGCTTAACCATAGCTGATTTTAAAAACGCCAAAATGTTTATAAACATTTTGCCAGTCCAAAGCCTGGATAAAGTGTGATGGGAATCCAAAAACTTATCATATTTTATATTAGTTTATGTTATGTTATTGCCCACGTATTTATTACCTGGATTAATTGAGCAATACCGAGCAAGTGGCCGTGCGGTTAGGGTTTCATGCACCTTAAATACTTCCCACTCTTTCAAGTGGTGCGTTATGTCCTCTCCTAAATATTTTAAGGTCATTAGCTGACTCTTCGCAGGTAATCAGCCGGCTAAGTGGTACGTTATGTCCGTGGTACGTTATGTCCTATAACCATCGATGACAGTAAGACGAAAATTCGTTCAGATAGAAAACAAAACAATTGCCAGACAAATGCCGTCTCGCGCGGGACATTTACAAAATACCTGAAAATGCGGGACGACCCGCAAAATGCGGGACGGGTGGTCACCCTCCTTGTGGGTGACGTATCAAACGCCTCGGCTACATAGCGGAAGGCTAGGGCCGCCGGGAAGGGGGACAAGGGGGGGGAAATGCATAGGTGCCCGTAAGCAATGTGGGCTTGCTAGTTTCAGTTAATTGTAGCTACTTTTGTATTACTGCATGTAAAATGTTGGCTATAACTTACAACCTGTCCGAGGCTTTGCAGAGTCAGGATGTTGATTTATCTACAGCTCTGCAGAAGATATCTCATGTTACCGGTATCGAACTTCTAACAGTCAAGATAAAATGTGACAGAAAATCACTTCCGAGTCAAATAATACATAGGAACTTCTTCTACTTCTACCATTCATTCGATAGAAGTTCCTCGATTCTGAAAATTACAAAATATATGCAATGTTCCTTATTCTACCCCAGAAGAGTATTGTCGCCGGGCAATCTATATACTGTACCTTACTTTGATGAACGTCCCTGTGCTTTAAACGAGCGATTTCAATCTTATCAGGAAATCATCACTTCCTTCCTGAATTTCGTTTTCATCATGATTTTCAGTCTATTCATCCAGCTGTGAAGTTCTATGAAAAAGACTTGTGTTGCGAAGACGCTATTGAAGGTGAATATTCATTATGGCGATAAAAGTGATCACATGAAATGTTTTTTATGAACTAACAATTGTATGTTTTTTAAATTATGTCTGTATCAGATGCCTTTCTCAAAATGACATCAGTCACATTATCTTTCCGGAATAGCTAAATAATAATATCGTATGGCCTCGGGTACCTGGTGCAAGCTTTGCTATTTGACACCCAGAAGGTAGCTTGCATGTCGAATTTCGTTGTTCCTTAACTATGAAAGTCAAGGAGGTTAGATGTTAGATATCTAAGCTCCTTGAACACTATAGCGCTTTCTAGTAGAGAAATGAGGAACTTTGTGTTGGCGGAAACTCCCGAGATTAATTTTGCTATTATGAACTCGGCCTACTGAATTCAAATGGGTTCTTTAACATGCCAACATCGTATGACATGCGTATCGTATTTTGCCGCCTTTCAAAAAAATCACCCACCACGGCCAGGAGCGAACCTGCAAGAGCTAGTAGATAGCAATAATAAAAAGTATTTCAAGAGGGGCCCCAGAAAAACATTTCATAGGAGCCCTCAAATTCTCTCGGTTGCTCTGCCGGCAGCTACGCCCATCATTCACCAATGCTACTGATTTTGCATAGTCCACGAGACTTACAGGCATGTTGAGTTGTTAAGAGTCAGATCCTCTCAGGCAATCTTCAGATAATTATCAATCAGCGTCAAAGGTGCAAAGGCCACTTAAAATCCGATATAATGGTTTTCATGATTGGCGCGAAGTGAATAAGAAATGCATGGAAGCGTTCACCATTGTTTCAGCGAATTACAATTGCGTTCAAAATAACCTCCTGTTGTTATTCATTGTTGATACTCGTTAACTAAGCCTCCTACCAAAATATGAAGTGTCATGCATTTTTTTGGAGGGCAGTTTAGTTAGCAGGGTTAAAGATCACCCAATAAAAACACCCACAGTACGAAAAATAGCGTCAAAAACTAAGTCAGAATGACGGGATGGAAAACAAAAGATACAGATTCAAATCATGGTAGCATGGTAGGGCCTATCTTCACTTGTTTGTTTTAAGAACAAAGGTTGGTTCTCGCAGGCTGAAAATCACGGATAATCTCATAATTTCATTAATATGCATTTCCAACTTGTATTGTAGGCCTAACGTTAGTCTTATTGGTTTATCAAGTTTCTGTATCATTCTATTTCCTTGCGTCTGTCTAATCATGCGACATATGATGTTTGGCCATATTGGTTGTGTGTTCGGCTTTCTCAAGATTGAGGCCCACAACTAACTCAATATTTCAACAGAGCTGTCCATCTAAGGCTTATTTGGTCTTCAACGTAGTCGGTATCCCCCTGGGTAGAGTTGAAGGATTGTTTTAACATATAACTCTAGTGACGTCCCATACAACTAGTCCAGCCTCCCGCAAATTTAGTGGCTTTACGACATAGTGGCCAGGTAACTCCGTGTGTTTGGATGTGTGTGCAGGCCCGATGAGAGGGAGGGGCAAGCGGGGCTCTAGCCCCTGGGCCCAAATTTGCTGAGGGGCCCGAGGCTGTAAAAGGACTTAGAGTGGACAACTTTATTTAAATTAATATCTTAACTATTATGACATTTTCTTACATGATTCTGTTCGGTGTAAATGCAGTCAGTGAATAGCACCCAAAACATTTCAAAGAGAACATAATTATAACTAAGTTTATACATAACCACTGAGTTTTACGTTTTTCTTCCGTGGAAAAGACAAAGTTGCCAGAGTTGTCCATTTAATTTATAATGTGCTTAAGTTCAAGAGCTCTTTGTGAAATATAAAGTTTTTAATTCAATTTCAGAAAAAAGTACTCTTTACTACATCCATTTTTGAACGGATTCTTTAAAAAATTGTAATGAAACCTATTACCAGTGAGGAAGTCAAGGATGTAATTCAACAAACAAAAAATGGAAAAGCCTGTGGGCCGGACGGGATCTGTAATGAACATCTCAAAGAAAGTAGCCCTATGTTGGTAGAGGCTTGGACAGTACTACTCAATCAATGTCTTGCGCAGGCCTCAATACCAGAGAAATGGAGATACTCCATAATGAAAATGCTATATAAAGGCAAGGGTCAAATGGATGATCCCAATTCATATCGTGGTATAGCGTTGGAAAATACAGGTCTTAAGCTATTGTCAAAGATACTGACAGAAAGATTAAGGGAATTAATAGACAGCGAACTGCCTGAAGAACAGTTCGGTTTCCGGAAAGGCCGGTCAACGATACATGCTATTCAGTGCCTCTTAGATAATATTGGCGATGCGCTAAGATTTTCTAGAGGTAAACTACATGTGATATATATCGACTACGCTAAGGCGTTTGATTCAGTTGACAGGGAAAAAACAATAGGCAAGTTGGAATCGATCATAGGAAGAGACCATTATCTGAGTAGGATAATAACGACAATACTCATGAAAAATTACGTAATCATTGATAACAATCTTACAAGATCGGAGCCTATCCTTCAGACAACAGGAGTCCTACAGAGCGATCCATTAAGTCCGTTGCTGTTCAATATCGCAGTTCGAGATGTTGTCGATGCCATAGAAACACCAGGAGTAAACATTTATATGTACGCAGATGATATGGCAATAACGTCGATCTCGCAGCAAATGTTACAAGAGGCGTTCGATAAACTTGTAAGATGGGCAGACAGTAATGACCTCAAGCTTAATCCACATAAGACAGTACACATGACGTTCAGGAATGGAGGTAGGTTACCAGCATCAGTGAAAATCATGTATGGCAATGTGGAGCTAACAAGGGTAAACTCCTAAAAGTATCTTGGCCTGATACTCCAAACGACTGGACGGAATTTCTCCAAACATTTAAAAGATAGAGCTGCTACCGCGGTTATAGCCATGAATGAGATAAAACTAATAAGACAACTCTCCATACAGACTGCATTAGAACTCTTTCACATAAAAATTTCTCCAATCATGACATATGCAATAGGATTAATATGGGAGCATCTCTCGAAAAACGATCTTGCTCAGATAGAAAGGGTAAAGGCCATATACATGAAAAAGATTCTGTGTCTAGGACAAAATGCACCGTCAAGGACGACCTATGAACTAACGAGACAACTATTTTACATAGAAGAGTTACGTATAAGAATGTTACTGCCTTCTACAAAGCAATATCAGTTAATACTGCAAGAACTTCAAGAGAAGAAAGCCAACATCTGGAGGGATTTCTACCAAACAGATGCCATGATGACCTCAGAGTGGAGGAATTCTATGTATGAACTTCGCCATTTCATGACACGTTTCGCTGTTCATGGTTTTCATTTCAAGCTGTGCTGCAAGAAGGTATACCACAACCCAGACGAGAACTGAAGGTGTGAGTTGTGTGGAAAGTCGTGTGAAAGATATCACGCAAAAGTTTGTAGCAAGAGAACAGTGACATTAACAGAATTCTGTACATGACTTCGTTGTGCGAAATTTTAATTATTATTGTATTTGACCATTGGTTGCAATAAATATCATTATTTAAAAAATTGTAATGCACAATGATCAAGATCTCGAAGTAAAAGAACAATCGATGAGAGAGAACAAAACGGAGAGTGGCTGAAATAACTGAATGAAAATGAAAATCCACAGCCTGCTTCCAGTCTCCGACCGGGTCAGGAATGGAATGAATGAAGCCCCCATCTAGCGGCGAGGATGACAGATGAAATGAAATGATCGTGGAGAGTGTTGCTGGAATGAAATTTTGACAGGGAAAACCGGAGTACCCGGAGAAAAACCTGTCTGCCTCCGTTTTGTCTAGCATAGATCTCACATGGAGTGACCGGGATTTGAACCACGGTCCCAGCGGTGAGAGGCCGGCGTGCTGCCGCCTAAGCCACGGAGGCTGAAATAACTAAAATTTAAAAATAATAATTGCATAAGTTGGGCAGGCATAATTCCACAGAACTTTCCCTTTTAAGGGGGGGGGGGGCTTGAAATTTCCAAGCTTAATACCATAATTCCCAAACTATGTCACAGGTTGAATAAATATTGAGGGGTCCGGATAATCTTGTCCTAGGGCCCGTGATAGCTCTCTACTTCCCTGTGTGTGTGGAACTTTTTGATAACCTTTGTTATTGCATGATTGTGAGCCTCCGAGGCTCAGGCGGCAGCACGCCGGCCTCTCACCGCTGGGTCCGTGGTTCAAATCCCGGTCACTCCATGTGAGATTTGTGCTGGGCAAAGCGGAGGCAGACAGGTTTTTCTCCGGGTACTCCGGTTTTCCCTGTCAAAATTTCATTCCAGCAGCACTCTCCACTATCATTTCATTTCATCTGTCATTCAATTCATCATTGCCAAAGAGGAGTGCGTCAGGCCTCGGCAGCCGGCACAGTTCATATCCTCGCCGCTAGATGGGGGCTTCATTCATTCCATTCCTGACCCGGTCGGTCGACTGGAAGCAGGCTGTGGATTTTCATTGCATGATTGTGTTAGTGTGTATTTGTAATTGAGACTAGCATTCGGAAGGTAGGTCGCCGTGGCCTTAATGTTAGGATCCATCCCGATGTTCATCCATAGTAGAAGAGGAAAACCACGAAGGAAGACCACGTTTAGTAGGACTGAGGTGCATATCGAACCCACCTCTTCCCAGGTTTGTCCCACAAGGCTAAATGAACACTGCTCCAGCCCTCAGACCGGTATGAAATTTATTGGCAGAGTCAAATATCTAACTCGGCATACTTTTGAAGTTATCAGGGCCATCAACTGTTGATGAAAGTTCTCCATAATTTTGAACCCTAGTCTCAATGTATGCAGGCAAACAGTTCAAAATTTGGCACATGAGTATAAACTATACGTTTTCAGATTCATTTCGAGGAACCCATACATGACAGTGTTGCCAGTGTTTAATGTTTAACTGCGGATATCTTCCATCACTTTAATGGATAACTAACACATTTTATATATTGTATATGTATTCTGTAGAAGATATAATAGTGCGCATTTTCAGAGGCAGCAGACCTACTGAACCCATGTACCATAGGCTTCAAAGGGAGTCGAATCCATGTATTTTGAGAAAGGAATGAAAGAATCATACAGTCTCTAAGGGAACGGAGAGAGATTTCATGCCAGGATGTTAGCCTAACATTGTGCAAGCACTAGGGCCAGGTGTTCCTAAGATGGGCTCATGCCTCTTGACATTTATAAGGAGCCAGTCATGGATATTATTAGAACGAGTGGAAAGTTTGGACTGTAAGACGAAGAAGCTCGACTCGGAAATTGCTCTTACGTTGCAGGAAAATGGCAACCGCGCTGCTGAGTCAGAACAAGAATAATTAAATTTTTGTGTAAAGAAAAACCCTTTAATAATAGTCCAGGAGAAAACCGCAAACGCAAGTATACGTCATTGGGAATTCACCGGGACCCAAGGAGTGGGAGAATTAAAAATGAACAGCACCACCCACACAGTTGAGGACGAGAAATTAATTAATATCTCGGAAATGCACGATCGATTTCCATGCACAGGAAGATTATTTTACGTTTGGAAGACGAGCTTTCTGGAGATATGATTTTTATAATTGTGCGACAATTAGTTCAAAAGTTGGTCACGAAAAGGACTAGGATTTTATCTTTTTGTGACTGAAAGGTATAAAACTCCTGGCCTCACCAAGCCAATCATTCAGTCTACGAGCATTCCGTGAGCGGAAGTGCTGCACCACATCGTATATGCAGTATTCAAGAGCCCGTGAGGGGAACGTTACGCCGTATCAGACATCGAAAGCAGTTAACCGGTACTCCTTGAGGGGAGAAACGCTGTATTACACCGCAGAATTAATATCCGACAGCCACGGGCGTCGAAGTATCAGTAACTTGCGTGCCTCCATAAGGAGTTGCAAAGAAGAAGTATAAAAGTATCGCCGTGTTGAAAAATTAGGAAAATCCTAGTTACAGGATTAGGTCCGACAGGGCAAAAGTTACCGTAAAAGTTCCAAAAATACAGTCAAAACAGGCTGCGAACTTAGGATTCAGGCGATAGGTCTTCCAGTAAACGACCAAAAGTATCATAACGTACGGAAGTACTGGAACAGCGAGTTAAACAGTTTATCAATTTTAAAGAACCCGAACAGGGAAAAACAGAGTAAAGTTCGCAACGTATTCCAGAAATTTAGAAGTGCGAGAACCAAATAAACAAAGAAGAACGGAAACTATAGACATTGTTTTCAAGAAAGCAGACGAACTATTCTAAAGCACTAAGACTCGAGAAGTATTAGTTGCTAAAAAATCCATAGGTCACCGATAGGTTATCGAGGGGACCTCGATCAGAACAGACTTTCGCTAGGATCGATAAATCAGATCTAAAAGGGGAGCCGTTCAAGCTAGAGAAATAGCCGATCATCAGGAACAGGATTCGAAGAATTGTTATTCCAGGGAAGCAGTAGATGATTCGAGACTTTCGTATTCTGCAGGATAGGAAGCCGACATTGAATAAATTTCACCCTTGGAGACGGGAGATTAAGAGGTCACGTGTGATAGGCTAGAAAAAGACGGCCTAGTGATCAAAAGTTGTGAAGTGTAAATATATCAAGAGTGTGTGTTAAAAGTAATATTTTTTAGTGTTTTAATGTGTGTTCTAAACGGATACACCAGTGTATTAAAAATGTTGTCAGTGTTAAGTGTATTGAATATGTGTCAAGAAATGCTTGTACATGAGATGAGTGTGTACAATATGGAGTAAGTCAAGAAGGTGGGCCAAAATGTCACATCAAACGAGAATAAAGGTCAGAAAACGACCTTAGACATGTGAGTAAAGATTTTCATTATGTTTTGGTGTCGGGGAAAATTTTTGTGTACAATTCCACCGGAGTTTTGAGTAAAAGGGATGTTTTTAAGTAAATAATAACTAAATAAGAACGCGATCTGAACGAAAATAAAGTTTTAAGAAATAATAAATAATTATGTTAAATAATAAATCCTGTAGAGGAAATGCATGGAATAAAATGTCAGTGTATTTAATGAATGTTATAAAAGCAAGCGTAATAATAATAATTATAACAAAGATATTTACATAAAGGTAAATTTGAATTATATGAAAGAAATAGCTTTTGAGCTTTTGTAAGGAATGAAGACATGATGTGAATAACTAGGTAAAGAAATCTAAATAAAGATTAAATTGAATGATATAAAAATATAGAGCGTTGAAGCCTTAACAAATGTATAAGACATGATGTAAATGCATGTTCTTAAAAATGGAGCGATTTATTGTCAATGGAAAAGATTAATACAAGAATTGAGATATGAATCAATGGTTACTATTAATTTATCAGTTCTTTGGAAGACATTAGGCCGTAAAGTAATGTGTAGCGGAATGGAACGCAATTAAATAAAAAGTCACGTTAGGAACGCGTAAAAGTTAAAGTACTTGGTAAGTTACTTATGGAGGGTAGTTGATTGCAGTGAATTGAGATATGTTGTAAGTCCTCTAAATTGTGACGTAAATCACGAGGCCATGTGTGTATTATATTATAAAAGGGAGCAAATGTATGGTATTATTGAGCGTAGGTCCTGTAAGCTACGGCTAGACCCTAAATCGCGTCTTGTGTAAGTCCTCTAAGGTGGAAATGGTTCCCGAGGCATGTTAAGGGATTCGAACCTAGAATCCTCTGTTTGTTAAAGCCCCTTATTATTCGTCGTCGAATGTGTATTACTCTTCCCCAATCAACGAGGACCCTTCATAATTAATAAATGCCAAGGTTACGAGAGTGGTTTATGAGCCAATAATATTGTTGAAAGTAAAACGATTGAGTAGAATGCCATGTCTCCCCAAAGAACTGAGAATAATGTGAAGGTTTGTTTTAAAAGCATTGAAGAGAGCTCCAACCGTAGGCTCTGCAGGGAGCCGCTTTCCTTGTCATAAATCACGCTCGAGTATAATGGCCTGACCCTCATAGAGCGAGGGTGGGTAAAAACCGTCTTGTAAGAAATGTTAAATACACCGTGAGTGTTTAAAGTTGTTAATGACCCGGGCGTTGAACCGAGGTCCTTGTAGATTGATATTATCGCTTGCCAGTTCAGATCGTAGTTTTCTTATGTGATAATGGTCTTATAAGACACATGAATTAAATACAAATCCCTATTGTAATGTTGTATGGAAAATAAGGAATCCACGAGTTTTGTGAAGATAACTAGATTTCGGGAGTAATCATAGTTTTTGACTTTGTCAAGTAATCTTTATAACTTTGGAGTACACAGATGGTTTCCCGATCACCGTAGTGAATTTGAAAATTTGAGAGAGATAGTAAATACGGAGAACATGTGATATGCCCAAATATGGAAGTGAATAATTAACATGTAATTTTAAATGTAATTATATATATTTGTTTTGATGATAAGAAAAGATAAAAATATTTCTTGAGGTGTATAAAAGTATAACACCATTATTATGGGAAAGTATCGAGCCAAAGGAGCTCGTAGTTATATGGAACTTTAAGATAAGTACTTTATGGAAGTGAAAATAATCGTGAATTGTTGGTTTTAAAGAAAACCATGTGTTTTAAAGAGAATATTTGTTTTATTTTTATGCTATTCCATTGTTCACTTTGGACAAGTAGAATGATATTGGTCAGTAGTTTATTTTTTTTATTGTTTGTAGCGCCATAATTTTTGTTAATTAAATGTGTTAAAATAGGAGTTGATTTTGTTGTTATTTTTGCAAGTGTATCCTCTATTTAATCCAAAATATGTAAGTCACAGAGTGGGAGAACTTACCGCAGCCCCGAAAAATCCCGAATTGAGCAATGCTGGCATACTGTGATTTGCATATTTCTTGCTAAAAGGGCACACTACCAATTACCTAATAACTCTCTCTAAGCATTTGATCCGGACTCTCAGTAGCATGCTGAGCTTCTATGCCCAAGACCGCGGATTCAAACCCAGCCGAAGCGTTAAAAATCGCTCAGTATGCCTTCCTTCGGAGGAGAAGTAAAGCCGGCGGGCCCAAGTCATAGATTCATGGCATGAAAAAGAACCTTCCACTAACTACACTCGTGTGGAGCCAAAATTTGTAGGTTAGTTTGAGTAATGCTCTTAAGTTCCAACGTTCGTCACCGGGCGCTGGTTGCGATGGCATCTAGTAGTAGCCAAGTTCACAGCTAGGTGTCGTGGACGGTAGCATTTGGTGGCGAAAGTAGGAACTAATTGAAATTATCGTCTGCAGTCCTTACTTGAATTAAAAACAGATAACACACTCTAATACAGTCATCACAATTAACACCGTTTATTAGACAGATTCTACACACACCCAAAGTACACGGAGCTACATAACCACGTTATCGCAGCCCCTAAACTAAGGAACCAACCAACTCTCAGTATCTCAGAATCGATGAAAAGGAACTATTTCAAGTAAACTGTTGTGCTCTATTAGGCTACAATATTTCAGGTATATTTCTAAAATATCATAAATGCCAGAATTGCCAAGTTATTTTTGTCATTATTCTAGTTAGATGTATATTAGTCAATCATTGGTATGATCTTACATTTTAAGAAAATTCTTTTCCAGTAGCATTTTTTAAATGTTGGCAGTATGCAATTATTGCAACGTTTGACAACAAGCAAGGGATTCTCAAGAAATACAATTTAAAGTTGGCAACATTGGTATTCGCGCAGGCTCTAGCTATCAATTGAGCTTCAAAGCTGTGATGTGTTTGTGTGTGTGTGTGTGTGTTGGCAGCCCTGAGCTGAAGAAAGAAGCATGCTCTCTCACACACACCTTGAGCAATTAAAGACTCCCCGACATTCCGCCTGCCCCGTCCAGCGTGTAACCATTTAATCATGTTCCGTCCGGGAAAACAATTAATGAGACCAGTTCCCCGCTAGTGAATGATGGCATTAATTACATAACTTAATTATTTCGTGGCGGACAGACCGGTTCATACCTTGATTTATGTGTTGAAGCAAGGAATATATTGACGAGATACACGTCCCTCTTACTTCAGAACCTGATCAATATGTAGGACAACTCTTTTTAAGTCTAATTAGCCAGACATGAAGTAAAAACACAGATTAATCAACTCCTGAATTAGATTCACTTTCAGAAAATGATTTATAGCGTATTCACTCAACGACAAGCTCAAGCTGACAAACTACCGGCTTTAGAATTAGCATAAATCCTTCAAAATTCGGACCTGCTTAAAAACTGCAGCAGCAATTTCGCACTTGCTACTTTGTATGCAAAGTACAAACAGTTTATCGCAGTCTGAAATGATTTGGAGGCTGGAGCCAACCGCTCTACTCCTCGGCCTGTCTATGTGTACTTGTGTGTGTGTGTCTGTGTGTGAGAGAGAGATTGATTGATTGTTCATTTTAGGATTACTAGCGGACCCGTCGAAGAAATCTCGCATGTTCATAAACTTCACTTTCCCCAATAGGTTTATAATGAAAGACTTAAGGAGAAAGGTTGTTAAGAATTAACGTTTGATTGTTTTAAGGTTTTAGACGACAACGCATGTTTGTAGCATGTTAGAGCTGCGTTTCCCAAACTGTGGTACGTGTACCACTGGTGGTACGTTCTTACTGCTGCAGTGGAACGCGGTGAAGTTACGAAAGCATAAAAAATCTTAGATACTTTACGAAAAATATAAAATTAAAAAATACAACAACATTGATATGTTGCCGGAGGACTTTAACTCCAAAGATAAGGAGCAGTTTTATGAACTGAATCGTGATCCAGAACTAAGGCAAACTTTTTCAAAAATGCTCTTGTGTATTTTTGGATTGAGAGGCGTGCAGACATAGCTGACAAAGCAGTTAGATTTTTTCTGCCTTTCACTACTTCGTAGATGCGTGAGACGGCAATTTCTTCACGTATTTATCTCAAGAATAAATACCGGAATAGGGTCCTGACCGTGGAAAGCTATCTTCGTTTGAGACTCAGCAATCTTAAACCAGACGTTCCTAAGTTGGCTTCTAATCTTCAAGCTCACCCTTCACATGGAAGTTGTTGGTTGAACTTTGGTTTTTATGTTTAATTATTAAGAGTTTTTTATTAATATTATTTGTACAGTGTCATTTCTGAATGTTTGAATTGAATACTTACTCTATAAATAATAGAACAACTGGGCACTAGTTTTATTATTTGAACTTTAACTCTAACAGTCCAACTCTAACAAACACAATTTACAATCCATCCTTTGGTCTGCTATGTAGTGGTGGTGGTGGTGGGAGTTATAGTTACTATATCTCCCAACCAATAGGTGGTACGCGAGATATTCTCATCTCTTTAAGTGGTACACACACAAACAAAGTTTGGGAAACGCTGTGTTAGAGCATCAGTATAGGCGAATCGCACTCTTCTTACAAAAATCGATACTTATGAAATTAGAATGCAACTCGTCACTGCTAATGTCATTTGTGTGCTGAGTCCATTGATTGACAGCTTAGCTGTAACACTCTCAACGGATATTCGATATTTATGTTATAATACGATTTGAGAACTCATTCATTTGATTTACTGTTTCTGAAATCCATGCAAAATGATAAATGGAAGACCTCAGAATGTTAAAATGACATGAAACAGGCGTTACAGCGGCCAAAATGTGAAGTGGACAGCAGGCTATTTTCCTACAGATACACTTCCTGCAAATCGCACACTTCGTACATTTAAAAAAGTCATTTTTAGCCTACTTTCGATTTTTGCAATAAATGAAAGTAGACTTATGAGATCAACACAGGGCGAAAAAAGTG
This sequence comes from Meconema thalassinum, assembly GCA_946902985.2. Taxonomy (NCBI): domain Eukaryota; kingdom Metazoa; phylum Arthropoda; class Insecta; order Orthoptera; family Tettigoniidae; genus Meconema; species Meconema thalassinum. The sequence continues at coordinate 2,064,089,195 of OX336388.2, read as the reverse complement.
TGTCTGTCTGTGTGTGTGTATGTGTGTGTGTGAGTCTGTGTGTGTGTATGTGTGTGTGTGAGTCTGTGTGTGTGTCTGTGTGTGTGTGTGTCTCTGTGTGTGTGAGTGTGTGTACTCTGAATGTCTGTCCCCCCCAATCAATTCGAACACGGTGAATGCGAATTGAACGAAATTTGGTACAGAGGTAGTACTAACAAAAGGCACCTCAGTGTCATGTTTTATATTGCCGCCATCTTGACGGAAACGTAATGGCGGCCACACAAATATTCAAAGCTTAAGTTAAATTACGACTAACATAACCATCCGATCACTACCAAACTTTGCAACAACATACCTTTATGGAGGGAGCATCCTTTGACCAATCTAATAGGTTATTAGCCTAATAGTTTGCGGATGGCGGCCATCTTTATGTCAAAATTGATTCCCCCTATTAATTCGAACACGGTGGAACCGAATGGAACGAAATTTGGTACAGAGGTAGCACTAGCAAAGGGCACCTCAGTGTCATGTATTATATCGCCGCCATCTTGACTGAAACGTAATGGCGGCCACACGAATGTTCAAAGCTTAAATCAAATTACGATTAACCTAATCATCCGATCTCTACCAAATTTTGCAACTACATACCTTCATGGAGGAAGCATCCTTTGACCAATCTAATAGGTCATTCGCCTAATAGTTTGCGGATGGCGGCCATATTTATGTCAAAATTGATTCCCCCTATTAATTCGAACACGGTGGAACCGAATGGAACGAAATTTGGTACAGAGATAGCACTAGCAAAGGGCATCTCAGTGTCATGATTAATATCGCCGTCATATTGACAGAAACGTAATGGCGGCCCCACAAATGTTTAAAGCTTAAATCAAATTACGATTAATCTAATCATCCGATCTCAACCAAATTTTGCAACTACATACTAAACCCTTTGGAAAATAGCATGTAGACAAGATTCAAAATTTCGGGGTCGTAATGGATTCTTGTGAATGTGATTTAGAGGTTTTGCTATCAACATAACTTCCAAGGTTCATAAGGTTAACTTATTATTATTATAAAGCCAAGAAAAACAACAGGATCTACTAACAATGAAATTTATTAACTGAATCAAACATAAAAAAAAAAACTATAACCACCCTTTTATTGTTCACTCGCGTGAACAGATCAAACACTGACCAGCCTGACGTACCATGACGACATGGCATGACAGCTGTCAACAAGCATTGTGACTGCAATGTCACTTAAATCAAAGTAACAAAAGAAAACGGATCACAAGATCCAAATATAACAAACAAATAAATAGTACAAAAATTTAATATTTATGAGCGACACGGGTTTTAAGACTAGTTCAAGTAATGAGCATTTTGACGGGCGCTCGTTTCCGACCAAAACAGTTGGTTCGGGAACGGACTCCGTACTGCGAAGGACGAATTACGGAAATGTGGGAACAACAATTACATATTTATATACACTACTGACATGCTCTAACCTTAGATTACCACAACCAAATACACGTGTGTATTATTTAAAATAAGGGCTGCGGAATTACCGTCTTATACCTTAAACACTAGGATAGCATAACATGACATGAACAAGTTTGGCCGGTTGCCAAATTATATTTATATGAATACAATGGCCTTGAAAATAAGAGCCAACAACAACAAAATACAACTTTTAATTTTCACGCCGGAAAGTTTGGCGTTTTAAAACAATGAACAAATAAGTCGTAGTAATGATAAAAGAAACTTGGATCGACAACATGGCAACTTCCCAAATTAAACCAAATAAAATAACCTTAACTCATTAGGCTTTAAAGCAAACATAACGTGTCATAACGAGCTGGAAACAACCGGGCCTGTTATCGCATCACCGAGAGAGTGGCTGATTTCTTCCCCCAAGTAGTAATTAGTGCCATGCTAAATATAGATTCTGGCCCATAGCCAGCGTACAGCACCTTTGCTAATCGCCACCTGTTAAACGCGTACAAATAAATAACACATTATCTCAAAACATCCTCTCAGGGATTTTTAAGAATACATTTCCAGGTCAAACTTATCCCCACGGATAACTAGTTTGCCGGAATGATATCGCAGTCATGGACAGGCTTTACCTCTCCTCATCATCATCACTTACACCCAAAAACACGTGGCACATTTCTCGAAGATCTCGTCGTAGCATTAATCAGCACACCTCTCAGATAATGACACACAACATGTCCAAGTGACAATAAAGAATAAATAACAGGATCAGTCCTAGCCCGAGTTATCAAAGCAACAAAATGCAAAAATTTCCCCCACGTAGTAATTAGTTTAACATATCATTAAATCAGTCCATTTATCATTGTCGTTCCTAGGTTCTCATTCATGGCTACACTTTTTATAGATACGTTAATCGATGCGGCCGTTTCGCTAAAAGAATTACGTATACATAAGGAAAACATTTATATTACAAAATTTACTGTACAACATAATTGTCACGCAATGCCAAAATTTACTACACGCATGTCAGTTAAGAAATCAAACCCTAAAATTTAAATTAAACCACACAAATAAAATCTATACAAAGTTCCACACATCTCTCGCGATTCCCCTCGTCCAAAATCAATAAATCAATTTTTTAATACTCATCACTTAAACTGCTTTCCAGAGGCCTCCCGCCTCGTCAATTCCCATCATTAGGCCGTTAGCCCATAACACTGATGGTAATGGAGGATGAAGCTTGCTGTCTTCTCTCCATGGTCGACATTTTGCTGCTGTTAACACACAATTATATCAAAGTTTTTAAACTGTTCTATCTGCGTTCTAAGTATTTTATTTCCTCAGATCGTCCTATGCAGAATCGTCGACTTTCCCTATTCTATGGCTAATTGCCATCTCACAATTTATGAAAATTTCCAACTTCGTTGCCGACACACAACTATAATTTTAAAACCATATCGTCTTAAGGACGTCTTAAAATGACTGTCGAAGAATAATTAGGAGTGCCCCGATTCATCTCAGACATGTGTATATATACAGAAAGCCTAAAGTTTCAATGGTGGGAGAAAAACAGCTCCTCAATATTTTAAGTAATGGGCCTATAATTATGTGTGACCTCTCAAAATTCTTGTATTTTCTCACAGGTCGCGAATCTGCCGTCGAACAAGCAAACCGATCGCTAGATCTTTTTATATCCGATTGCCGCGCAAAACACACTGACGCTATGTTCTGGCGTCATGTTTTCTTATTGGTCAGGTAAGTTGGCGTTGGAGCTCTGACCTTACAAATCCCGCCCTTATTTTCACGTCACGACTATTCTCCTCTCTCTCACTCCTTGCCTTGTACGCAGCATTGTGGCCTTTTATGGTCACGTACGCCACAGCGTCATATCTGATTTTCTCAGAAATCCAAGAATAACATTGGTTGTGAAACTATTGGTCATTTCCAGCCAGCACGTAGCATGTCTTACCAAGTCCAGATTTCTAGCTACATCAATATTACTCAAATATCCAGCATATCATGTATTTAGTATTTCCATCGTTTTTATTAATATGAAACATTATTATTGGACACAATGATAAGGGTTCATCTGACCCCTAGTTGATGAAATTCGAACTCAAATGAAGTCGAATTTCACATCCCCTACTTTTCTGGCTCAAATTTGAAGTTGCTGGTCACCCTCAAATATAATGACTGTCCGCCTCTGTCTGTTTCAGTAGCCGTCTCGTTCCAAACTCATTAGGAAATTCCTGTATACTTATGCCCTCCGGCCTCTTTCCTTGCTACTCGTCTCCCCTCTCACTCTTTCAAAACATCAACATATTCATTAACGACTTCCGCCTGAACTTGTAAACACGTCAGAGCTGTCTTTTGAGCGCTTTCACCACTCGTGTACCCCCGTATCTTTTGTTGTATGTTATCACGCGAATGTTTAATTTGCTGCAGTAACATTATTTCTCGGTTCGTATGGCTCTCTCTGATGATACAATTTTAAATGAGATATTATACACTGCCATGTTTCCTGTGCTCACCTCTCGGACTCTGTAGGCGTTGTTACCTAAGTTCGTAACCCCTAGTTGAACTTCCTTAAGCTGCTCCTGTCTCTTCTCCATTTTACCGTGATGTCATCTCCTTCTTCTCCCCCGCGTTGCCATCTTCTTCCTTCTCCCTTCTTCTTCTCCGATTCCCGTACAATAACTTTTTTTTACCATATTTCGAGACCCTTGCCTGACACGGCCTGCGAATCTCTCCTGCTATTCTTCTGTTTCCTATTGTCGGCTGCTCTATTTTCTTCTTCTCCATGCAGCTCCTCCAAATATCTCTGGGTTTCTACATGCATGGCCTCCAACATTTGATGTGTTCCGTTTTCCTCCTCGTGGTTGTCGGGATTCTTCCGCCGATCTATCGCTCTTTCCCATTTATCATTATTTCCTTCCATGTTACGTGGCTCCTCCAGGTACTGTTGCGGGTCAGCGTGTCTCTCGTTCCAATTTCTCTGATCATCCCTTGGATCCGATTGCTCGTTAAACCGCTGGTTATCTTGTGCGTTATATTGTTGATTGTAACGCCTATTGTCTCTGGGCCTTTATTGTTGATTATAGTGTCCTCCACGCCATCCCCGATTATAAGGTGCGTTATTATTATTATTCCTATTGTATGACGTTTGGTATCTCCTATTATCTCGCCACTGCTGATTGTTTGTGTTCCGGTAGCGGTTAGTTCCTTCCTGATTGTTATGGTTTCTGTCCCTATTTTCGTATCTCGGTTGAGATCTCGGCTCATATTCTTCGGTGCTCTGCCGTCTTTGGTTATCCCCAGTGTTTGTAGCTTGCGACCTCGTGTTTTTGTTCGGTGTCTTGACTACTTCGACTGCATTAACTAACTCTATCTGTCTCTTCTCTCTCGGGTTGATATAATTAGTGGTTTCATCTATCTTCCTTAATACCTCTTCTGCCTGGACCACGGTCGTAATATTTGCCGCCACCAAGAATTGCTGAACGCTAATAGGCATCTGCTTTCCTATAGTAGTTATTAGCTCCATTTCGCTCGGGGGATTATCAAGATCCTGCAATTTGACAAGTTGCATGGCGAAAAAATCTGCATATTTCGTCTGATGCGTGGAATGGTATTTGCGCGAGTATAAGTCCATTCGCAAGCTTTGTTGATACGACCCACTCCAGTATTTGCTTAGGAAGGCCTTGTGGAAACCTTCCATTGATTTAAATGTGTTCTTAAATCCAAGATACCAGGTAAGTGCTGAGCCCGCCAAAAATTTTTCAACCATTCTTAATTGTCGCGTTGAGCTAACATTTTGGTCCGAAAAATATTCTGTCAGTTCCCTTAAGAAAGCTTTAGGTGTCCCTCCGCTCTCTGGTAAAAACTTATTCGGTTTAAATTCGTTTCCACGGATGACTTGTATAACTTGCGTGGGAAGTTGTGTGTTTTGAGGTGTCGAGCTACGACCCTCATAATTCTGGAATGCTTGCGTGTCTACCGTTCTTGGACTTTGCCCAAGCTCGTGGCTGTCTATTGTGTGCTCTCTTTCCGCATTCTCCCCTTTCCCCTTTTCCATTAGTGTCGCAAACATCGTATTATGTCCAAGTGACTGCAACTCCGATTTTATCATGCGGTCCTCTTGAATTTGAAATCTTAACTTCATATTTTCTTCTAACGCCTGTATTTTCGCGTTATTTTCCCCTAGTTTCTTGCTTACTGCGAGCCGTTCATCTTTCGAATCAGCGCTCATCTTGGTCCAATCTTTCCTAATAGTATCCTTCAATTTAACAAAGCGTTTTTCGACTTCCTGTTGATTAGCCTCCTGATTATCTTCAAGTTTATCTATCCTTTCTCCCAGAGAAATGTTGTTCTGTTCTAATGTTTGTTTAATTTCTTCCTGGTCAATTTCTAACTTTTTCCATTTCTTAATTGATTGTATTTCTAATTTGTTGAGTTCCGTCACTAAGCCCGTGATATTGTTATCTACTGTAATTATCTGATCTTGCATACCCTGTGTCCCTCGTTCGATATTCTCAAACCTTTTTTCTAAGTTTGTGTGTGCTTCTTTGATTTCAGATGAGCTGGTCAAACACGCTTGCTCGATTTGTGCTAGTTTTGCCATAACAGTCTCATCCATTCCTTTTATTTCCTTTTTAAACGAATCTTCGATACCTTTTATTATTCCTAATTGTTTGGTATTGTTAGTGCTAACGTCCTTTGCTAATTGGATTAGCTGTTCTTTTGTGTGCTCTTTGATTTCTACCGTTAGCGCAGCTAGATTTTGAGTGTTCCTTTCGTCTTGTGCGTTTAATATTTCATTGTTTTTCTCAGACTGCCTATGTAATTGTTCACTAACCAGAATGTTTTGTGTAGCGATTTTCTGATTTATATTCTCGTTAACTTCGGATAGTTTTGTGTTTAACTGTGTCTGTATTTCTACACTATTTGCCGCTAACTGTTTCTGCATTTCTACATTATTTGCCGCCAACTGTGTCTGCGTTTCTGCCGATTGTTTATTTATAGCCGTTAACTGTGTCTGCGTTTCTACACTATTTGCCGCTAACTGTGTCTGCGTTTCTTCACTATTTGCCGCTAACTGTGTCTGTATTTCATTGGTTATGTCCTTTCTCATCTCACTAAGTTGTTCTCGCGTACGAGCGGATGCTAGTTCAATCACTTCGCGAATTTCTCCCAGAGTTGCCATCACAACAATAATATATTTGAGACATAGGGAAATGACATAAGGGCGGAGCCCTGGATACGCGCGCTCACATATATTAAATATACACACATTAACCCTTTACATACTCAGTTCGTTTACTTTAAATTACTCCCACAAACTATAGCATCACTGAGTATAATTTACTTATTATTCCATTTAATTTTTAACCCTTTGATTCAGTTATAATCTTCCTGACCTTACTTTACTTACAAATTTTAACCAATTAATAGAGTATTAATTAGTTTTTAAGGTCTAACCTTCCTGTCAAATAATTCTTTGAGTTTGGCTTTTCTACACAAAGCTAATTTAATTTTATTGGGCGCCTGGAACAGTTTGTTCTAATTTTAATCAAAGTTCAAACACTTAACTTGTTCCACATTTACTTTATTGCAAACTCCATGACTTTATATTTTCAAACATTTGGCGGTACTATCTTCGCCTAACTTACGTTAATAAACTTATCACATGCCGGTGATCTATTTTTTTACTCTAAAACACAAATGCCCCACGTTCGGAAGCCAAAGTAACTCTTATAAACCCTTTGGAAAATAGCATGTAGACAAGATTCAAAATTTCGGGGTCGTAATGGATTCTTGTGAATGTGATTTAGAGGTTTTGCTATCAACATAACTTCCAAGGTTCATAAGGTTAACTTATTATTATTATAAAGCCAAGAAAAACAACAGGATCTACTAACAATGAAATTTATTAACTGAATCAAACATAAAAAAAAAAACTATAACCACCCTTTTATTGTTCACTCGCGTGAACAGATCAAACACTGACCAGCCTGACGTACCATGACGACATGGCATGACAGCTGTCAACAAGCATTGTGACTGCAATGTCACTTAAATCAAAGTAACAAAAGAAAACGGATCACAAGATCCAAATATAACAAACAAATAAATAGTACAAAAATTTAATATTTATGAGCGACACGGGTTTTAAGACTAGTTCAAGTAATGAGCATTTTGACGGGCGCTCGTTTCCGACCAAAACAGTTGGTTCGGGAACGGACTCCGTACTGCGAAGGACGAATTACGGAAATGTGGGAACAACAATTACATATTTATATACACTACTGACATGCTCTAACCTTAGATTACCACAACCAAATACACGTGTGTATTATTTAAAATAAGGGCTGCGGAATTACCGTCTTATACCTTAAACACTAGGATAGCATAACATGACATGAACAAGTTTGGCCGGTTGCCAAATTATATTTATATGAATACAATGGCCTTGAAAATAAGAGCCAACAACAACAAAATACAACTTTTAATTTTCACGCCGGAAAGTTTGGCGTTTTAAAACAATGAACAAATAAGTCGTAGTAATGATAAAAGAAACTTGGATCGACAACATGGCAACTTCCCAAATTAAACCAAATAAAATAACCTTAACTCATTAGGCTTTAAAGCAAACATAACGTGTCATAACGAGCTGGAAACAACCGGGCCTGTTATCGCATCACCGAGAGAGTGGCTGATTTCTTCCCCCAAGTAGTAATTAGTGCCATGCTAAATATAGATTCTGGCCCATAGCCAGCGTACAGCACCTTTGCTAATCGCCACCTGTTAAACGCGTACAAATAAATAACACATTATCTCAAAACATCCTCTCAGGGATTTTTAAGAATACATTTCCAGGTCAAACTTATCCCCACGGATAACTAGTTTGCCGGAATGATATCGCAGTCATGGACAGGCTTTACCTCTCCTCATCATCATCACTTACACCCAAAAACACGTGGCACATTTCTCGAAGATCTCGTCGTAGCATTAATCAGCACACCTCTCAGATAATGACACACAACATGTCCAAGTGACAATAAAGAATAAATAACAGGATCAGTCCTAGCCCGAGTTATCAAAGCAACAAAATGCAAAAATTTCCCCCACGTAGTAATTAGTTTAACATATCATTAAATCAGTCCATTTATCATTGTCGTTCCTAGGTTCTCATTCATGGCTACACTTTTTATAGATACGTTAATCGATGCGGCCGTTTCGCTAAAAGAATTACGTATACATAAGGAAAACATTTATATTACAAAATTTACTGTACAACATAATTGTCACGCAATGCCAAAATTTACTACACGCATGTCAGTTAAGAAATCAAACCCTAAAATTTAAATTAAACCACACAAATAAAATCTATACAAAGTTCCACACATCTCTCGCGATTCCCCTCGTCCAAAATCAATAAATCAATTTTTTAATACTCATCACTTAAACTGCTTTCCAGAGGCCTCCCGCCTCGTCAATTCCCATCATTAGGCCGTTAGCCCATAACACTGATGGTAATGGAGGATGAAGCTTGCTGTCTTCTCTCCATGGTCGACATTTTGCTGCTGTTAACACACAATTATATCAAAGTTTTTAAACTGTTCTATCTGCGTTCTAAGTATTTTATTTCCTCAGATCGTCCTATGCAGAATCGTCGACTTTCCCTATTCTATGGCTAATTGCCATCTCACAATTTATGAAAATTTCCAACTTCGTTGCCGACACACAACTATAATTTTAAAACCATATCGTCTTAAGGACGTCTTAAAATGACTGTCGAAGAATAATTAGGAGTGCCCCGATTCATCTCAGACATGTGTATATATACAGAAAGCCTAAAGTTTCAATGGTGGGAGAAAAACAGCTCCTCAATATTTTAAGTAATGGGCCTATAATTATGTGTGACCTCTCAAAATTCTTGTATTTTCTCACAGGTCGCGAATCTGCCGTCGAACAAGCAAACCGATCGCTAGATCTTTTTATATCCGATTGCCGCGCAAAACACACTGACGCTATGTTCTGGCGTCATGTTTTCTTATTGGTCAGGTAAGTTGGCGTTGGAGCTCTGACCTTACAAATCCCGCCCTTATTTTCACGTCACGACTATTCTCCTCTCTCTCACTCCTTGCCTTGTACGCAGCATTGTGGCCTTTTATGGTCACGTACGCCACAGCGTCATATCTGATTTTCTCAGAAATCCAAGAATAACATTGGTTGTGAAACTATTGGTCATTTCCAGCCAGCACGTAGCATGTCTTACCAAGTCCAGATTTCTAGCTACATCAATATTACTCAAATATCCAGCATATCATGTATTTAGTATTTCCATCGTTTTTATTAATATGAAACATTATTATTGGACACAATGATAAGGGTTCAATACCTTTATGGAGGGAGCATCCTTTGACCAATCTAATAGGTCATTCGCCTAATAGTTTGCGGATGGCGGCCATCTTTGTGTCAGAATCGATTCCCCCTATTAATTCAAACACGGTGAAACCGAATGGAACGAAATTTGGTACAGAGATAGCACTAGCAAAGGACATCTCAGTGTCATGATTAATATCACCGTCATATTGAAAGAAACGTAATGGCGGCCCCACAAATGTTTAAAGCTTAAATCAAATTACGACTAACATAACCATCCGATCTCTACCAAACTTTGCAACAACATACCTTTATGGAGGGAGCATCCTTTGACCAATCTAATAAGTCATTAGCCTAATAGTTCGCGGATGGCGGCCATCTTTATGTCAAAATTGATTCCCCCTATTAATTCGAACACGGTGGAACCGAATGAACGAAATTTGGTATAGAGGTAGCACTAGCAAAGGGCACCTCAGTGTCATGTTTTATATCACCGCTATCTTGACGGAAACGTAATCGCGGCCACCAAAATGTTAAAAGCTAAAATGTAATTACGACCAACCTAATAATCTAGTCTCTACCAAATTTTGCAACACCATATCTTTATGTGGGAAACATATTCTGACCAAACTGCAAGAACATCAGCCCAATAGTTTGCAGATGGTGGCCAAGTATGTGTGCAAATCGATTCCCCCTATCAATTCAAACACGGTGAAACCGAATTGAACGAAATTTGGTACAGAGGTAGCACTAGCAAAGGGCATCTCATATACATGTTTAATATCCCTATAGCACGTTGTATTTCAACAAGCTACTACAACCAACATTCAATCATACTCCTTGAAAAGGACAAAGTGTTATAACAATACCCATGCATTTAGAAGAAAGTAGGCTATATGTTCTTTACTGAACATCTTGTTTAAAGAAATTATAGATATTTATGAAATTAGAGTGCAATTCGTCACTGCTAATGTCCATTATCTTTCATTAGAATGCTCATTTGTCACGATCGGTCGCTTTTGAGCGCCGCAGGAGGGATCTAGCCTATACTACTGAAATAATATATATGACGATGTGTATAGGGCTTAGAAGTCCCATTTGTTGCATGCAATCCACTCTAGTCCGCCTTTTTGCGTAGTGGTTAGCATTTTTGGTTGTTGCCGCGGAGGACCGGGTTCGACTCCTGGCTATGCCAAGAAATTTAATTCTGGTCTGAGGGCTGGAACGGGATACACTCAGCCTCGTGAGGCAAACTGAGAATAGGTTCGATTCCTACCTCAGTCATCCTGGAAGTGGTTATCTGTGGTTACCCACTTCTTTTCCTATCATTACACGCTTCAAGAAGTGTACGTCATGATCGTCACGTTTTGATTAACCTTTAACATACTTATTACATCGTATTTCGCTGATGAAAGGACTCTCTTGTTTCAGATTAGCGTTAGCCGATCGGGTCATTTAGGCTGTTTACTACCGTGTCGACAAATTTAACGTTGAGAGAGATGATTATCATTTTAACGAAAACGAATACATTGGCTATCACATGATAATTAGCACGTTGTTTGAACATTACTCTGAGGTACCTGAAAACAACTAAATTAAATTGTCCGTCACGAACTAAAATGTCATTACTGGTATCCTTCTTCCACAATTACCTCCACACAATAGTGTTAATGATGTTCTGTACAAGGACTGTTCTGCTATCACAATAGAGCAGCCTTCTTGAAGTAGGAGCAGCAGTGACAGTGATCCATACAAACTCCTTTCTACTAGCACAAAGCTACTCAAAAGAGCTTATAGATTTATCCCTTAAATCAAAAGCCACAGGACCTGCTATTTACCTGGAATATGAACAACGGAACGTCAGTTTCCCTTTTCTTCTTCTTCTTCTTCTTAAGTATTCAATCCATGGATTGGTCTGCGGCAGTTCTCCAGTCGGCTCTATTTATAGCTTTCCTCTTCATCTCATCATAGTTTCTGCATCCTACATCAGACATGATTTGCTGTACATATTGTAGGCGTGGTCTTCCTCGACATCTTTTGCCTTCAAAACCATTCCCTCCAATACCGTTTTCAGCAGGCTATCGTGTCTCAAAATATGTCCTATCAGTCTAGTCCTCCTCCTCTTTATGCTTTTCCATAAGGTATAATTTTCCTCCACCTTTTTAAATACTTCAGCATTCGTTATTTTTTCTGTCCAGCTAATTTTTAGCATTCTTCTATAACACCATTCTTCAAAAGAATTCATCCTCCTTTTTTCTTCTTTTCCAATTGTCCACGTTTCGCAACCATAGGCTAAAGGGCAATACTCCAAACATACGCTTTTAATAATCGTTTTCTGGTTTTAAGATTAATGGAATTTGTAGTGAATAAACGTTTCTTTTTGTGAAATGCTAATTTGGCTTGTAAAATTCTACATTTGATTTCTTTCTTGCTTCTTCCATCTTTGGTAATTTTGCTTCCGAGTTATTTAAATTCTTGAACATTTTCTAGTGTTTTGTTGCCCACCACTAATTTCATACTTGAGTCTGCCTTTTTATCGCAGACCATAACTTTCGTCTTTGACTTATTTATTTTCATCTTGTATTCATTACCCATGATGTCCTCCATTTTTACTATTATTTGTTTGAGATGTTGTTCACTAACTGCAACTATGGCAATGTCATCTGCAAATCTAATCATATTTATTTGTTCACCTTGTATCCTTATTCCTAAATTCAAATCCTCTCGAACCTTATTCAATGCATCCTGGATGTAGGTATTAAAAAGCGTGGGAGACAAAGCACAGCCTTGTCTAACTCCTTTCCCTAATTTTGCTTCCTCTTGTTCATTTCCAATTTTAATTACTGCAATTTCATTTTTGTACAAATTCCAGATTATTCTTCTATCTCTATATGGGACTCCTATGTTTTTAAGAATTTCAAACATTTTTATCCAATGTACATTATCAAAAGCCTTTTCAATATCCACAAAGCATAAATAAGTTCTTTGGTCTTTTCCCTATCTTTTTTAAAGTAAAAGTCTCAATGCCAATATTGCTTCTCTAGTACCCTTACCCTTTTCTACTCCAGGCAAATGGTTGGATATTACCAATTGACCAGGATCCAAACCTGGGCCACCTAGGTGAGAATGACGGAGCACGTAGACCACTCTGCTATTAACATTAACAACATCCCACCAATCATAAAACAAGATAGAGTTAGTTAATTATAGGTGTTAGGGGGAAAAACAGCTAGGTCATCTGCCCAAAGATAGATTTATGATTTTGCAGAGCTAAAACAGAATGGATTTGTTTTTAATTGTATATTTTTGTCATAAGTCAATTTGGTTAAGTAGAAATTAGAAATTTTGGATTAGGAATTTGGTCTATTATTGCGAATATGGTTGTGTTTCCTAGGAGATGGGTACATTGTTGTACAAGATTTATTACAGATACAATCTTAAATAAACATTGTTACTCTGTAATCTGCAGTCTACTCCCTTCTTACCCCTAGACATTTTTGTCACGCATGCTTCAATGAGTGGGATAAGTGCGCTTACACGTGTTGCCATAGTAACTAGGTATCAGAAAAGTGTTTGGGCGACACGCTTCGAGTGGGATAAGTGCACTTGCACGTGTTGCCATAGTAGACTAACTAGGTGTCAGAAATGTGTCGGCGCAACACGCTTAGAGTGGGATAAGTGCGCCTACACTTGTTGCCATGGCAACTAGGTGTCAGAAATTTGTCGGGGCAACATGCTTAGAGTGGAATGATTGCTCTTACACTTGTTGCCATGGTAACTAGGTATCAGAAATATGTCGCTGCAATCTTACTGGACAGATCAGGCAACACTGAAAAATGGCATATAATATTGCCAATACTGTCATGCTAATTTTAATGTTTAATTTACAAAAGGAATTATTCGAATATCTCCTCAACATGACCATCTGACAATTCACATCTCTTGCTACAAATATCTTTAAGACAAATGTTCTCAGAATCGTAATTTATATGATGCTTTCCTCCATAAATCACTTATTTTTCCTCGGATATTGCTAATTGTTAGAGTGTATGGTTTTCTAGCTCCATGCAACAAACTGAATCTCACTCAGGTCAGTAAGGCCAATTAAAGCATTCTATAAAACTTCTCTTTAAAAAATAGAAAAGAAATTTAATATTAGGTCACCCAGAATGAAAATTAAATACTTTAATGTAATAATGTTTAATTAAAATATGTGTACATGGTTGAGGCCTGCTTTGTAGCAGGAGGTTTAGCCTAACATGAAGAAAAAAGTAAAAGTAAAATAAATCCTATTAACATGTGGGGAGTGAGAGAAATGACAAAGGACAGCTCAAATCAAGGACAAATTATGAAAATTGGGTTAAGTAGAAATTAAAAATTTTGGATTAGGAATTTGGTCTATTATTGCGAATATGGTTGTGTTTCCTAGGAGATGGGTACATTGTTGTACAAGATTTATTACAGACACAATCATAAAATAAACATTGTTACTCTGTAATCTGCAGTCTACTCCCTTCTTACCCCTAGAGCAGACGTGGAGGGGAAAGGTGTCTCCCAGGTATTTATTATTTTATGCGGTTGATATTTATTTTATTTCAAGTCTAAAAGAACTGTTAGTAGCTTCCAAGCAAATCACAACAAACAATACCGCATAGTTATTTTAATTGTTTCATTCTTGGCAAGCAGAAACCATATAACCACGGTGGGTGATAGGTATCCCCCGTATGACCAGAGGTGCAATAAATGCATTTATTATTTTCAAGACAAGTCACAAGTACGAGACAAAGATAAGAAATAAATGCATTGCTCCAAAATGTGGCTTGGAAATGAACTAACCTTAAATTCTACGCCTATCAATGTTTCCCCAAACACCATCTGAGATTAGAAGAAATGCTCGGATTCCATTGGGGACGGAAGAGACAATACACCTTTTAAGACCGCCAGCATTGGAAAGATATCTGTGTAGATAGCCTATCAGAGTAACCACCACGTACGTACCATTGTTGGCGGGTGGATCAAATTCCTATGACATTGTTGCACTCAATTTAAGAACACCTACTATAGATTACATTGTCAATAGTAGAGTAAGGACTAAAATTTGAAACAGAAGACAGACAGTGTAAACCAAAAGCTTGTAAACAAATTTCAAATTGTGCCATTCTTTTTGTAAAATGAAAGTTTGTTTTTAAAATGTATGTTGGAAGTAGGCTAAATTGTTTCTATCTTAGTGCCTTTCTAGATTCGAACAAATCATATTATCAATGAAGAGTCTCAACATTATCTTTCGGAGAAATATCCCAAATTGTTTGGTTGATATTATACCCGTTTCCCACGCGATCAAACGTGTTACAAAATATGTCGCACCTGCTCCAGGGTTAAGGAAGGTAAATTGCATTCATATTCTATCTCTGAACTTCGAAATTCACATTCATCGAGTAGGTGCCAGGGCGGTTGTGATTTCCCTCTCTCTGGCGTGGCATGTTGTGCTTGTGTTCTATATCGAGAATAACTGACTCACTCAAGATGCTGGGTCTAACAACCCGTTACGTGTTCTCAGTATCTCTGACACCATCTATTAAAGCCCAGAGAAATAAAATGGCTAGTTGGCTTAATTATGCATAAAGGCTCCTGAAGAATTCCACGTTGGTGGTCCGAATGAGAGTACCTATTGATCTGTTGATTGCCCAAGTGCTGTGGACCCAGTCTGTTCTATTGTAATGAGTAGCTCTTGTAAATCACGGACCTCACACGCCTTCACCGCCGGACTCCCACCCATGCCTCTGTCCAGCTCGAAATTGCATGTAGAACTCTTTTGTACTCGATGACTGCGTCATGTTTCTTACCATTTACCACTGACAGAATTATGGCCATCAGTAGATCATTGCTTTTGTGCACTTTCAATGCGACCGACGACTTTTCCCCTCATGGGCAGCACTCGTAAGGCTTTGAAGGCCATATGTCAGTTCACGCGAGCTTGTCACACCAAATCTCAATGCCTGCCTCCTTTACAAAGCACAATGGCACTGCAGCTTTAGTTCAAAGTCTGAAGGAACGAAATGTGCCCCACATACCTGCTGGGTAAAATATTACCTGTTGGTTACCTAATCGTATCCTCCAAGTAAAAGAATTTGTATGGCGTGTGCCAAGATAAATGGCATCTTTACATGCTTCGAGGAGTTATATTGTTGACTACAATACCTTTGTGAAGGGAAAAATTGGCGGTGGCGAGAAAAGATTTAGGGTCTTGTGCATTTCCTGCGTGTTTATAAAGGGCCAGCTTATGTCACACGCATTGAGGTGAATTTGAACGGAAATTTTTATGCTCGCATTTGCAACAGAACCAACCAAGCAGAAAACGTTCTTGTTGATATCCTTCAGTGATTATGTGATGGATGGAAGAGCAATGCAAAGAATACCATTTGTAAAATACGGAGTAAAATTGTCATAAATTATCCTCAGCTTCCCTTCCTTTAGATACTAGTCTACTCGTCGCATCATCATGTTCTATGATAAGAATTTCAATTTTATTAGATTACATTCGAACCTCACGTTTATGTTATTCATCTGCTCATTTCTCACACTTAGAGCAAAGTACTCGATGTCGATATTCGAAATAATAAGGTAAACCTGGATTGAACTAACATTTTAAAATCATTACCTTACCTTCAAACCAGGACATTGATTTCCTGAAAAAGTATTGTTAATTTGTGCCCTTTTCGTATTGTGACATATTTATTGTTCTCTTTGAAATACCAATAAATAATAATAATAAATAATAATAATAATAATAATAATAATAATAATGATAATAATAATAATAATAATAATAATAATATCGTGTGGCCTTGGGTGCCAGGTGCAAGCTTTGTTATTTGACACCCAGAGGGCAGCTTGCATGTCGAATTTCGTCGTTCCATGGAACGCTATGAAAGTCAAGGAGGTTAGATATCAAAGCTCCTTGTACACTGTAGCGCTTTCTAGTACAAGGTCTTCTATTTCGCTTAACAAGTACATTCTCGCTCAAGCGCTCCGCCAGTGACGGCTCAGTTGCCGGCTGCCGCGTGCGCGTATGTACGGCGGAGTACGGTGCTTAAATCACTATCATGCATTTTTACTCACCATGTTTACAGCAGATGCTGAAAATGTTCCCCATCCGCTGCCAAACATAATGGGCATCTCCTTATGAAGTTTCCGGTTACTCTGGTTAATAAGGCTTCAGTAAGGAAATAACGACCTTTATGTGTATTTTTATTGTTTACTGAACCTGTACGTTTGTATCTCCTAGCCAGTTGTTTTATGGTGATTGTGTATAGTGCTGTAATGCCTTATGTGAAATATTCGTTACTTGAACGTGTATATCTGCACAATACTACATAAAGTGCAGGAAATCGCGTGCTAGAACTTGACAAAAGTTACGAGTGAAATTTCCAGGGAGACCCATTCCTATAAATTGGACAATAAAACAACTGGCTAAGAGATTCAAACGTACAGGTTCAGTAAACAATAAAAATAGACGTAAAAGTCGTTATTTCCTTACTGAAGCTAAATTAACCGTAGGAACCGGAAACTTCATAAGGAGAAGTCGGTTATGTTTGGCAGAGGATGGGGAACATTTTCAGCATCTACTGTAAACATGGTGAGTAAAAATGCATGCTACTGATTTTAAGCACCTTACTCTGTCGTACATATGCGCGCGCGGCTGCCGGCAACTGAGCCGTCACTGGTGGAGCGCGTGAGTGAAAAGATCCTTGCCAAGCAAAATAGAAGACCCTGTAGTCAAATGAGGAACTTTGTGTTGGCGGAAACTCCCGAGATTAATTTTACCATTATGAACACGGCCTACTGAATTCAAATGGGTTCTTTGACATGTCAACATCGTATGACATGGTGTCGTAATTTTGGCCGCCTTTCAAAAAAAAAACACTTACCACGGCCAGGAGCGAACCTGCAAGTTTGGGGTTAGTAGACCAACACGTTGACCACTCACCCACCGTAGCGAACAATGTTGGAGATGATCATAGGAACTGTTCCATATGCCATTGCTTCCTGATCAGTTCTGAGAGCTATAGCTGTACTTTAACAGTTTTTCAACATGTATTGTTAGCATGTTGTCACTGTTTGGGATTGCCACTTACCTGTAGTACACTTTCTGGGGCATATTTATTGTACGGCACTTTCCCTTGCCTCATCAGTTGAAGATGTACTATCCTGGCAACAAAAACATGTCTCTTTCTATATTCTGTCCTCGCAAAATGGCGACAACTTGAAATTATTATTTATCGGCTTCTTTGGCGTAGTTGGTAGCATACTGAACTGCTGTGCACAAGATAGAGTGTTCAAACCCGGCCGAAGTCGTCGGATTTTTTAAGAGCGTTAAAGAATCTTTCGGTATGCCTTCCTTCGGAGGCGAAGTAAAGCTGGCGGTTTATGGCATGTAAAATATCCTTCCACAGACTAAACTTGGGTGAAGCTAAATTTCTAGGTTAGATTTCGTTGAAACGCTCTATCAAAGTTCTATCGTTCACCACTAGTTATCGGTGACATCTGGTGGTGAATGTTGGAGCTACTTGAAATTGAACGGAACTTGTAGCTCACCCTATGGGTGTCCGCTTGAAGCAGCTACAGCCTCTGGCGAGCCGAACATGTCCTCGGACACTCCCGGTACTAAAAGCCATACGATCAATAAATTATTATTATTATCATAACGTATTTGTAATAAATTTGTTCCTTACGATTGCAATGTTTGCACTCTATCAGCTTGATAACTTTCTAGAGCTTTTTTTTTTGCTGCGCGGGAAACGTTCATCAATTGTCTCATTCTTCTTGAAGTACATTTTGAACTAGACAATGATAATGATAAATAGGGAAGTGTAGCGCTAATTAGTGTGGTGACTTTGACAAATTGAGCAGCTGATTACTTTCTATACACCGTTATCTCCTCCATGTGGTGTGGAAAGAGGGATTAATTAGCCGAGTCATCGCCAGCTGGAAGTCCAGCATCAAGTCATATTTGGTCCTAAGGCATGTAATTCATTATCGAGAATGGAAAATATGTGAAGAATTTGTAACATGTAATGATACTTTTTAAGGAATGTGTTTTTATAATCTACTACTGACTCACTAATAGGTTGTTGTTGTTGATTCATTTAGGGGATTTTTTTACATAATGGCCATGTAGCCCTGTGTGTGTGGAAATTGTGTGATAACTTATGTTATTGTGATGGCTGTATTTAGGGTTGCCAGACGTTCCGTTTTACCCGGAACAAATCCGTTTCTTCTTGTTTTGTTCCGTGTTCCGTTTTAATCCTTAACGGAATGTCAAATATTCCGTTTTTTGGTTAATTTGATAATATATTCAATTTCGCAGCAATTTTCAAATGTCCCGTTTCAGAATTGATTGTACTATCTAGCTTGTTTTCTGGTGATACAGATGCAAATGTGCCCTTGTATATAACAGCGTCGTATATACGAGAATCAAACTTCGGGGAGCGTTCAGTCCGGGTATGCTTTCACTAGAGCTCAAATACCAGACGGCTGCTTACAATTACAAGGACCATATGCAAAACTATAAACAAGAAATGAGTGAAAAACAAATAAAATTACCACCATTTAATAACTGAATAAAAACAACAAAACATAAAAAAATAATATAAACAAAGTCCACCCTGAACTTTACTCCCACAGTACAATAATTTACACAGATCTGAGTGGCCTAGAAAGGTCCACTCCAAAGAAATAAAATTGTGGATCAAAATCCACTTGTCTGATTAATATGTATGCACGCGTATAACTACGCTAGAGAAGAAATAAGTACTTTTGATGGAGATTTGCTCACAGATGGAACAGCCAATATGCTTGCAAACCCCCATACTGCAAACCATTATTATGGCTTTATGGGACACACTCGAAGGATATCTTACCAACAATTAAAATTTTACTGACACACGCAACCATTTAAAATTTATAAACTAATCGATCTCCATCGAGATCGCAGTGAGTCAGGAAACTCCCAGCAAAACAGAAGCTTGCCCAAAGGCTCAATTGCTCAACATATACATGACAACAACGTGGCCGAACATCGAGACCACCCGAGGTCAAAGAACATGACAATAATTAAACAAGAAATAAGATGCCTAAAATCCAATGATATTTACATGAAATAAAAGCATGAATAAGCTAACACGCTGGGACTCGATCAATCAAAAACGCGAACAGCACCCATTTACCGATTACAATTCTTTTATCATTAAACAGGCTTTATTTTAATATAAGATAAACATTTACGAAGAACGGAGACCTGGGCCGTGAATACTAATGAGCACAGCTTGCTCCTTATCTGATGGAGTGCGCCGGGTAGAAATACCTTCACTTACCACTCATTAGCGTCAGTGTTCAAAACCAGCCCTCCTTGTCGAAGCTTTGAGTCATGCTATTTATAACAAGAGACTAGACAGTCCCGTTCCGCCACCTGTTAATCGCGACAGATAAATTCACACACTTCTTGTCAATTCCAAAGAATTGCAAGACATCGTAGAAGGGGATTCCAACATTTTCCTCGCAAGGATTAAATGCTTATCCTGGACAATAGCTTCAGACAGAACCAAGGTTCCCGAAAACTCCTATCCCATAAAACACATATTTGCAGACTCAACAAAGCATTTTGGGCAGAACACAACACAAATCTACCACGGGCCGACACTCCAATCAAATATCATAGATTTTGTGTACCAAGACACTAAAAGGGAAACTTCATCAACAGATAAAGTCATTGGGCATATGACCCCTCACTTAACAAAAATGCAACAAACGGCAATTAACACACAAGCCTGTGTAACAATAAAAATCTATACAATAAAAAGATTTCCCACCAATTCTATTATCTACTCTAGTTAATTCAGTTTCGCTTCTGTTATGATATCGGTTCCCAATTTGTGTCGCTTAGCCGCGCATTTTACGGTAGCGAAGCGCACTTGAGTACTCTTGCCCCGTGTACTTGACATCAACAAAAAAAATCTTCACAAAGATAGAATACATGCCACGTTGCTCATGAACTAAACTAAAGTGTGTCAGTACCACAAACCAACTACAATAAAACACGAAGACAAAAATAAAATAAAATATTTACACAAAATAATATGTTCCCACAAAACCATAACCAGTTTGTCAAATAATTAAATTATTTAGTACTTATTCCTCTTTCTGCGTCATCTCATCGAACATCGCCTGACATTCTCTCTCCAAAGTGTTTAGCTCATCTCAGACCACATGGAGCCGTAGAAACGTTGGTTCGATGTCTTCCTCTGGGTCTGGAGTTCCATCTTGACGTTGAATAAAAATAACAAAAATAAAATGTTATTTATAGTCACACGTAATTTTCTATCTAAATTTTTGCCAATAGTTACTTTATTCACCATTTGTCTAGTGCAAAATTAAATGTAGACTTTCCCTAATAGTTGTAGTCGTGGGAGACTACTAAAATATTACCGATACACAAATTTCACACTCAGCTGTGCGCACACAACTTTATTATAATGTTTTCAATAATGACCCTATCTCTGATAAATTTAACACAGTATATCTTCACGGTATGGAAAAGAATAAGTGATCACCTCACGGTGTCACCAAGAATCCATCCCTTCGTCACTCAGACGACAGTATTTATGTGAATTTAGCAAAAGGACGGAGGGAGAGGGAAATCTATCACTAACTTCTATAATAATGCGACTATTGGCATGCAACAGGTATCAAACAGTTTGAAAAATTATACAGGTCACAATGGGGCTATCGTGCTCTGGAATCGATCATAGATTTCGTTAATCCAATCTTTCCCGCTTTCAACTTCAAGCCGGCGTCAGACGCTCCCTTGGCGCTAAAATTGGTGACCCTCTCTGATTGGTAGTTCATGACGTCAATATCGCAGTTTAGAACAGAAGCCTCTGTCCTATGATTGGTTGAAAGTTCCTCTCGTCTCTCTCATCCAGCAACTATCTTACTCGTAACGCTAGGGTGACAAAGAAATTACGGTCTGAAATGAGTCAGGACCCCAACACACCTTTGTCTGATAAAGTGTCTGTCAAACATTCCGATCTCGTCACTCCTTTGTTTCAAGACTGGGCACGTTCAAACGTACTGTCTCCAAATAAGCTTGATATTTCGCAATCCAGTCTGGCCTTCCTGTATGATTCTGGCAGTAAAATCAGAATATAATGAAATGAATAATTAGAATCATTAATATGCGTAGCTTATTAAGGGTTCACAAATTTGAAAGAGAAAATGATTTCTATGTCTGTGTCAGATAGCTCGGTGCATGTTATAGATTTATTAGCGGCAAGAAAATTAAGGAATATCATAGTCCTTGTGAAGTTAATACTCGGCGTGGTCCCCTCCAATGCTTTTACGAAGAGAGTTTTTGTTGTTGTTTTGAATATCAAATGGAGAGATGATAGAAACAGAAACTCCATTAGTTGGATAAAACAAGAATTGTTCACATATTACAATTATGGCGAATATTGTAGTGAATTTTATCAGAAAGTACTTGCAAATAAAGAATCCTTGCAAAGGGTCGTTCAAATGAAAACCATTTGTAAGTTGCTGGTGTCATAGGCCTATATGATATGTCAGCAATATCCAGTTTTCATTTTGTGCATTTAATTATGTAATGCTTATTTAATACATATGTGTATTATTTATTACAACATTTAACAATGTTTTGGGACGCGTGTTCCGTTTTTCCATTCTTGAAATCTGGCTACCCTACCTGTATTAGTGTGTGTATTTGTAATTAGAGCGGGGATTGGGTAGGAGGCGGAAGTAGCCTTAAGGGAGCACATTCGCCGCTCATAGGCATCTCCACAGGGTTATGATTCAACAATTGATTATTATGGTGTTTGAAGCCATTAACAGTGTTGCCTTTGTAAACAAAAGTTTGGTGCTTTTCTGTCGGTCAACACTATTGTACCCAAATGAGATGGGTTATTCCCTAATCCTGAAAATCTCTTGTACTTTTTTCAGGATTAGGGAGCTTGCCACGGTGGGTGAGTGGTTATAGTGTCGGACTGCCAACCCCAAGATTGCATGTTCGCTCCTGGCCATGTAAGTGATTTTTGAAAGGCGACAAAAACCACGATACTCATGTCATGCGTTGTTGGCATGTTAAAGAACCCATTTGAATTCAGTAGGCCGTGTTCAATGGCAAAATTAATCTCGGGATTTTCCGCCAACACACAGTTCCTCCATTCTCTACTTGAAAGCGCTGTAGTGTCAAGGAGTTTATATATCTAACCTCCTTGACTTTCATAGCGTTCAAAGGAACGACGAAATTCAACATGCAAGCTACCCTCTGGGTGTCAATTAACAAAGCTTGCTACATTCACCCGAGGCCATACGATATTATTATTATTATTATTAATATTATTATTATTATTATTATTATTATTATTATTATAGCATTAGGGAATAACCCATCTCATTTGGGTACACTAATGTTGACCGACTGAAAAGCATCAAACTTTTGCCAACAATTGATATTGTAACTTTCCAATAATAGTCTAATAATAATAATAATATCGTATGGCCTCGTGTGCCGGGTGCTAGCTTTGTTATTTGACACCCAAATGGTAGCTTGCATTTCGAATTTCGTTGTTCCTTGAAGCACTATGAGGGTCAAGGAGGTTAGATAGCTAAGCTCCTTGAACACTATAGCGCTTTCTAGTAGAGAAATGAGGAGCTTTGTGTTGGCGGTAAATCCCGAGATTAATTTTACCATTATGAACATGGCCTTCTGAATTTAAATGGGTTCGTTGGCATGCCAACATCGTATGACATGGTGTCGTAATTTTTGCCGCCTTCCCAAAAAAATCACATACCACGGCCAGGAGCGAACCTGCAAGCTTGGGGTCAGTAGACCGACACGTTGACCACTCACCCACCCTTCATCATCATCATCATTGATCAAGTCCAGTTTTCCGTGTGTGGTATACGAGCCCCTTCCATCTCTATCGATCCATGAACCATTCTTCGTCCACAATTCTCTCCCAATCCTGGCCTCATTGACACACATTCTTTGGCCGCATTGTTTTAATTCTATTGAAAAAGGAGGCAAGGTTCCTTTCGAAACGTTTAGAATGTTAAATTTTATTTTCAGACGGCAACATCCCAGGTTTGCAGCAGGTACTGTACTTGGACCACAGCAAAACGCGAAGAAAGCCGAATCCAAGCAGCCGAGATGAAGTTCCTTAGAGGAATAATTGGGAAGACACGGAGGGATAAAATCAGAAATGTGGACATTAGGGAGAGAAATCGGTTCCCTAAACTGCAAGACAAGATAGAAACCAGTAAGCTGACATTTGATGAGAATGGAAGAAAATAGAGGTGAAAAAAAAAAAAAAAAAAAAAAAAACGAGACAGTCGGTCTGAAAGACTGGACCTTATATCATTTTAAATGCTACAAGTCGCCTCCGTAGCGTAGCGGTCAGCATGGTTAGCTGCCGCCCCGGAGGTCCTGGGTTCGATTCCCGGCTCTGCCACGAAATTTGAAAAGTGGTATGAGGACTGGAACGGGGTCTACTCAGCCTCGGGTGGTCCAAATGAGTAGAGGGGGTTCGATTCCCACCTCAGCCATCCTCGAAGTGGTTTTCCGTGGTTTCCCACTTCGTCTTCGGGCAAATGCCGGGATGGTACCTACTGTCAGGCCACGGCCGCCTCCTTCCCTCTTCCTAGCCTATCCATCCCAATCTTCCATCCCTTCCCATCCCTCATGAGGCCCCTGTTCGCTTTGCAGGTGAGGCCGCCTGGGCGAAGTGCTGATCACACCTTCCCAGTCAGTTGTATCCATCCCGACCAGATGTTCCACGCTCCAGGACACTGCCCATTGAGGCGGTAGTGGTGAGTTCCCTCGCTGAGTCCGTGGGTACCACCAACCTAGATGTTAAATTGACTTAAAAAACAAGTAGTTCCGTGAAGAACTATACAGCCTATTTTCATATATCCTACTTATGTTAATTGCCACTATCAACATACACAATTTCAGTTTGATTGCTGTAATAGATTCGTAGATATTGAGAACCGACTAAATATTTCGGATGGTCGCCATGTTGGATTTTATATATGTAGTTCCTAGAGTTATGTACTGTTACATGCAGATTATTGTGAACGTGTAGTATTCAAACTCCAATCGCATAATTAGGACACAAGAAAAAACAAGGAGATTTTAAAAAATTTCACAGCTGCCATCTTGAGGTTATGGAAACAATTGAAATAAATTAGATGCCAGTGGATTAACATTCGGATAAAGATTTACTGTACCAAGTTTCACTGCACGCGGATGGTTAAATTGCGAGAAACGTCCATGTGAATATTTATAATTCGCGTCACCGCCATGTTGGATTTGTGATCACCAGGTTATTTAAAGTCCTATAGGTGAACTTAAGTTCATAGCCCCTATGAACATTAAAAAATTTAGTTTGATTGCTAAAATAGATTCGTCGATATTCAGTATCGTCTAAATATTTCGGATGGTCGCCATGTTGGATTGTTAAATGTATAGGCCATAGAGTCATGTACCATTAAAGGAAAATTATTGCGTAGGTTCATTATTCAAACTTTCACTTCGATCGCATGACTACATCACAAGAAATAAAAACTTAATTTTAAAATTCGCACTGCCGCCATCTTGAGGTTATGTAAACAATTGAACAAAATTAGATACCAGTGGATTACAATGTGTATAAATATTTCCTGTACCAGGTTTCAGTGCGCTTGGAACATTAAATCGCGAGAAAGGTCTATTTAAAATGTTCAAATTCGCTTGGCCGCCATGTTCGTTTTGTAGTTAACCGGTTTTTGAAAATCTTATAGATGGACTTCCAGTAGTGCCCTTTATCTCCGTACAAAATTTTAGGGAGATACCGCTAATAGTTTCGGAGATATATAATGCCGGTGAAATATTTCGCACATCCGCCATCTTGTGATTATGTAAACAATTGAACGAAGTTAGATGTCGGTGCATTACAATGTAGATAAACATATACTGTACCATGTTTCATTGCGTTTGGTTGGTCAAATCGCGAGAAACGTCTATTTAAAAGTTTCAAATTCGCTTGGCCGCCATGTTGGTTTCGTAGTTACCAGGTTTTCAAAAGTCACATAAGTGAACTTATAGTAGTTCCCTCTATCACCATAGAAAATGTCAGGGTAATATCGGTAATAGTTTCGGAGATATTGAATGCTGGTGAAATATTTCGCACAGCCGCCATGTTGGATTGGTGAGTCGTAACAAAATTTGAAGGGCACGGTCGAGGTCGCCGGGAATAGTGCTATGAACTTTCCGAATTTCATTGAAATCGCTCTTGCCGTTTAGATTTTATTAGGGGGGGACACACACACGAATCACACACACACACACACACACACACGCACACACACACGGACAAAAGGTGATCTCATAAGCCTATTTTTTCAAAATTGAAAATAGGCTAAAAAATGCTACAAATGCTGAAAAATGCTAAAGAGGCTGGAGGCTTCTCGCTTCGCTCGAAGCCAAAGACTCTTGACATGTTAGATGATCAAGAAACAATCAGAACGCTAGAAAGTTACAAGTCATCGCGCTGAAAGGAGGGAGCTGGCTGAATGACGTCACTCTCGCCGTGCCGTAGCCGTCTCGTAACGCCAGATCTCACCAGTGAATTCAGTACACATGCACCAAGCGGTACTACGACGTCACACACCTCAGTGCATTCTCGGTACATTTCGTGACGTTGCCGTAACGTAACGATGAAGTCGACTATATCATTTAAAATGATGAAAGAATATTTATGGTTAAAATACCAGAAAGAAGTCCACGAGGAAGACCCAGAAAGAGGTGGATAGATACGGTGAAGGAAAGCATAGAGAAAAGAGGAGTAAAAGAAAAGGAAGTATTGAAAGAACAAAATGAATGGTGGAGGGATAGACAACTGTGGAGGTCCTTGATTCGCAACCCGACCCAGGTAACTGGAAACGGGAAATGAAGAAGAAGAAGAAGAAGAGAATATCCCAAAAGCCTGCCCTAGTCCCTAAAGAGTAAACTCGTGTATCCCAATGGCCTTGTGTAAATCTTTGAAATTGTCACCACTGGGGTGACTTACATTCTCCAGTAGGTCTGCACTTTGTAATGAGGGTATTAAAAGGAAGTAGTACCTCTGCTAAAGAATTAGGATGATTGTCACTTGTAAGACCTATTCTGGAATATGCCTCGGCGGTTTGGGATCCATATCAAGTAGGGCTCATCAATGAGTTGGAAATGGTACAAAGAAAGGCCGCTAGATTTGTGCTCAGTGACTTTAATCCCAGGAGCAGTGTGAGCCGTATGTTAAAGAAACTTGGGTGGGAATCACTGGAGGCTAGGAGGATGAAATCTAGACTCTGCGCTATGTACAACACGTATACAAATCAACCAGCATGTGGTGAGCTTAGCAAACGATTGGGAAAGCCCACTTACTTGGGTAGGAGCGATCATCCTTTCAAAGTTAAGGGCCGACCACAGCGAACAAATTATGGTAAATATTCTTTTGTAAACCGTGCCATTGATAACTGGAACTCTCTACCTGCCGCAGTCTTAGAGCCTTTTCACAAACATATAGCTGTGTTTAAGAAAAGACTGACTATTTGTGAAAATACTAAAGTTTAATTGTTGTATAATTGTTATTGAATTGTTATGTATAATTATTTATTTGTTATGTATATACAATTTGTCACCGGGGGACACACCCCCCATTGCAAATAAATGAATGAATATGAATATTATGAATATATCTCAAACCGGAATTGGGCTACATCTCTTGACAGAGTCTGGAATTGAACTCTGTCCAACAATGCTAACCACTACACCATGAGACCTACAGCCCATATATGAAACAACAGCAACAACACATCAATCGCCTTAAGGGGATCTATAACCTACTCTAACTTCATTTCTATTTTCTGTTAGTTTATTGTTGAAGTTGTGCAGATTAACCGGTGATTGGTTTTAAGCACTACATTTCCGAAATGATTTGTCGAGGTCGAACGATTGGAGAGGTGGGAACCTCTAACTGTGTCTAGAAGCAGCAGAATGCAAAATCCGACCCTGAAGAAGCAACATTTAATCACGGCCCTCGGGGTTAACGGAAGCCTGTTGGACATAATTAAATTTCAAGAGATGTAATTGCCGTTGCCTAGTACTTGATGACAGAGGAAGAAAATGGTTTATCTTCTCTTCTAAATTGAAGGCTACTGTACACTTATACAATTCGAATTTTTTACTTTCCAAATACATAACTTAAGGATTGTTTTTCAGTATTGGTAATTATAAATACGGATTATTACTGTATGACTCTAATTCTCTTTTAATGAAGGTGCTACTGCGTAGATATACTTAATTCTTTATCATTATTTTTGAAAGTAGTTTCACTGCCTGATATACGCCCTGTGCTAAGATTATTACTGTCTTTTTATTCTAATTATACGGGGAGTAAATTTGCCGGTCTCATCGGACCTGGCGTGGGGACTGGCGTACTCGACATCTTACGGAAGCCCTTGAGCTACAAACAAAATAGTAAGCTTGTAGGTTAATCTCGTTATTACAAGCCCCTTACGTGGAAAGCAAACCATTGGGCGTGACATTTCACTTCTTAAGTCCCACGTGCCTTAACCGGAAATCGAACCCTGTCCGCTTTGGTGGGAGGCAGGTAGATTGACCGCTGCGCCATTAAAATGCAAATGAAAATGAAAATCCTCAGCCTGCTTCCAGTCGACCGACCGGGTCAGGGAATGGAGTGAATGAAGCCCCTATCTAGCGGCGAGGATATGAACTGTGCCGGCTGCCGAAGCCTGTCACACTTCCCTGGGCCAATGATGAAATGAATTACAGATGAAATGAAATGATAGTGGAGAGTGTTGCTGGAATGAAATTTGTGACAGGGAAAACCGAAGTACGCGGAGAATAACCTGTCTGCCTCCGCTTTGTCCAGCACAAATCTCACATGAAGTGAACGGGATTTGAACCACGGACCCAGCGGTGAAAGGCCGGCGTTTTGCCGCCTAACCCACGGAGGCTGGTTGTTGAAGTGGAGTCGATCTTGAATAATTTCCTCTGCAATACCAATTTCTTTGAGGCCTTTCTCTATTTCACTAAGCCATTTGTTCTTGACTTTCTTTGAGAGAGGAAGGTTTAGAATCCTTTTTGTGAACCTGTCATTGTTCATTATGAGAATGTGTCCGAAGAACTTCAAACGTCTTTTCCTGAAGGTGTCAGTGATCTTTTCAGCATGCAGATAAAGCGCCTGTGACTTCCATTTCATCCAAATTTCTTCTGAGCAGACTGGGCCAAGGGTTTGCTCGATACTTTATCATTTCAAATGATCTTGTCGACTTCATCGTTATGCGTCACGGTTACGGCGTGTATGACGTCATCATGTTGTTCAGTGCATATGCACCGAGTCTGAGTTTACTCCTGGGGTCTGGCGTTATGTGAACGGAGACGGCGAGTGCTTGACGTCATGCAGCTCTCGCGCGGGAAGCCCAAGTTAAAGGGTAATGGAGTCTGGTTGGTTGGTTCTTAAGTTTAGGGGCTGCGACAACGCGGTCATGTAGCCCCGCGTACTTTGGGTGTGTGTAGAATCTGTCTGATAACCAGTGTTAATTGTGATGGCTGTATTAGTGTGTGTATCTGTTTTTTTTTTAAATTTAAGTACCGACTGCAACTTAGAATTTTTCAAATAGTTCCTACTTTTGCCGCCAAACGCCACCGTCAACGATTACTAGGCCTAGTTCAGAACTTAGCAACTAGACATCACGACAGTCAGCTCTTGGCAACGAACGTTGAAACCTAAGAGCGTTGTTTACATTCTTAACCTATCCAATTTAGCTTCACACAGGTGTAATTAGTGGAAGGTTCTCTAACATGCCATAAATCTATGACATGGGACCGCCGGCTTTACTTCCCCTCCGAAGGAAGGCATACAGAGGGATTTTTAACGCTCTCAAAAAATCCGACGGCTACGGCCGGGTTTGAACCCGCTATCTTGGGCATTGAAGCTCAGCATGCTACCAACTACGCCACCGAAGCCGCCTGGTAATGGAGTCTGTTGAGTCTGAGTTTACTCCTGGGGTCTGGCGTTATGCGAATGGAGACGGCGAGTGCGTGACGTCATGCAGCAGAGTGCAAAGACCCCTCCTGAGCCTTTCTAACATGTGTAGCATTTGTAGCATGCGTCATTTGAAATGATATAAAGTCTAGTCTCTTTGACTGACTGCATCTTTTCCTTTCTTGTTTCTAGACGTATTTAATAAGAGACCTGTCTCCATTGGCCAAGGTTTCCGAGGTGTATAGTGCTTCAAGTTTTATACTGTGGTGTATTGTCTTAATTTTATTAGACGACAGAGCAAATAACGTCCTATATGCCTTTGTACTTCAACTAGAAAAATGTGCATTCCTATAATAGGTATAAACCTCCAGGAGCGATCAACAATACAGAAAATAACTCTTCAATTTAAGGAAGAGGTTCACGTATCAGACGCTAGTAATGCTATTGGAAACGACAGCCACTCCGTACAGCGTATTTATGACTCAAAGGCGAGATATAACAAACTATCAAGTGAATAATGGATGTACTAATTACACAGGACTTCAAGAGGGCCATAAATCAGACTACAGTAACCATGGACCAGAAGTTCCTGCAGATTGCAGCAGATGCTTGCGTGCAAGTGCTAGTTGAACTTACCTACTATCCGCGTCACCTAAAGTAAGTTACTAAGATGAAGCCTAGGTACTTGAACTTCATCACAATTAACTGCTTGCCACGGTGGGTGAGTGGTTATCCTGTCGGTTTACTAACCCCATATTGGCATGTCGAAGAACCCATTTGAATTCAGTAGGCCGAGTTCATAATGGCAAAATTAATCTCGGGAGTTTCCGCCAACACAAAGTTTCTCATTTCTGTACTAGAAAGCGCTATAGTGTTCAAGGAGCTTAGATATCTAACATCTAACATCCTTGACTTTCATAGTGCTTCAAGGAACAACGAAATTTGACGTGCAAGCTACCCTCAGGGTGTCAAATAACAAAGCTTGCATCCGATGCCGTACGATATTATTATTATTATTATTATTATTATTATTATTATTATTATTATATCACAATTAACAGGTTGATTTATTGTAATTGTCTTGCAGCTGGATTGAATCGGGGTTGCATTCACTGTGACCACTGCTGCCTGGTTTCGTAGTCACATGATATGTAGTGAAACTCCAGTCCAAAATATCCTAGCCTAGGCTCGATTTATCAGCTCTGCCAAGAAATGTAATTCTGTTCTGCCTCGTGAGGCAATACTGAGAAGAGATGGATAAGAATGACAGCTCGGCTACGGTATCCTAGTAGCCGGTTTCCTTTGTCACCCACTTTTATTCCAGGCATATGTCAGGACCATACCTAATTAAGGCCACGACCGCCTCTTCCCAATCCTAACCTAAAGTACAAATACACACACTCTAACAAAAGTTTGGTGCTTTTCAGTAGGTCAACACGAATCTACCCAAAAGAGTTGGGTTATACCCTAATCCTGAAAAACATTACATGAGTTTAATAAATACCTGTATTTTCAAACATAGATTGTATAGCCTAATGTAATGTATCTGATGATGATCACTTGACAATCGAAACTGGTCATCCTAGTGTATTTATTAATCTCATGTATTTTTTGAGGATTAGGGTATAACCCAACTCTTTTGAGTAGATTCATGTTGACCGACTGAAAAGTACCAAACTTTTGATTACTAAGGCAACACTGAAAAATGGCTTCAACCCCCATAATACACACACTCTACTACAGACAACACAATAGCACAGGTTATCAGAAAATTATACATTCACTCCTAAAGTCTATTCGCCGATTCGAGACAGTGCAGGTAAATACTTACACGTGATCACTTGACTGCCCGGACAGGGAAACACGCTCAGTTCACGTGATCGGCTCCTCAGTCGGACAGGGCTAGCCAAGATGATTCGAGATAGTTTATCATGCCGTAGCCGTAGAAAAGACAAGTCTGTACTGCGGCCTGGGTTAACTATTTACAGTTACTTTCTTTCCACTATAGTAACGAATATTGTCAATATATGGTAAACTACAGCATAGAGGAATCATAAAATAAATACGAAACATTTCAATACGCTCACGGTAATGCAATACAGTATATTAAATTAAATTTAGCTGCTATTAGTTATTATTTTACTTTCTTACCATCTTTAATTGCTATTGTATTAGTACCTAAAATCTGAACCTAATTTTACATTATGTGACCAAATATTAAAACATCATGCTTCATTTACTGTTATATCGACTTGACCTTGTGTACAGTATATTCCCTCTTAACAATTTCTTTTACTTTTTTGTAATTTACATTTTTAATTTTTAATCTTCAAATTTTAAGTTTTAATTTACAATTTTTAATTTTCAATTTTTATTTTGTATTCTGATGTATTTTATTTTTATATTTTCATGTATTTTCATGTATTATCTGTGTGTAAACAATTCTTTGCTACTGTGGGGCATTGCCCTGTTGTGGGAATAAATAAATAAATAAATAAATAAATACATAATAATAATAATAATAATAATAATAATAATAATAATAATAATAATAATAATAATAATAATAATAATAATAATAAAGAAATAAAGAAATTGAAAAAATCTATGATTCGATCAGGAAAAGGAGGGTTAATTTCTTTGGACATGTAAAGAGGATTAATAACACCAAACTCATATAACAAATTTTCAGTCATGTATACAAAAGCAAGAATGGTAATCAATGGGTATAAATTATAAAAAGGGATATGGAAGAGATGGAAGTAACAATAGATAATAATCAGGACAGACCACTTTTCAGAAATACGATTAAAAAAATGTCAAGTGTTTTCAGGAGAAAGAAAAGAAGAAGCGGGTTAACATCTGGACGGAAGAGAGAAGAAGGAAGTAATGAAGAACTACTGGAAGGCAAGAAAGGATAAAGGAAATAAGAGACAGTGAATGCAATGGGTTATTTTACGCAGTCGATAATTGAGGAAAAGATAATAATAATAATAATATCACGATAAATATGGTTTTCAGTAGACTGTGCCTGCCAGCCGCTGCTGTAGCATTGTTGAAATTTATAACTAGGCGGTCTTCAGTTTCTTCGTTAATATAACTTGAAAGATGGCAGCATGAGCAGATCGACTTGTGTCGAGAGTCACGTCCTCCATGGTCGATAATCTTCACACCATTAGCCCGACATTTTGTCTGGAGTAGAAGTAGAGAAACCCCTAAAAACCAGCCGTCAGACTAGAATTAAATTTCTTGACTGAGCCGGGAATTGAACCCGAATCTCAGGGACGACAGCCAAGCATGCTAGCCGCTACACCACGAGGTGGACTTTCAGTGAAGAAAAATATAATAAAAATAATGTTTTTGGTTTTACGTCCCTTTTAAATAATCTGGCTTTCAGAGACGCCGGGGTGCCGGAATTTGTCCCGAAGGGGATTTTTAAAGAGCCAGTAAATTTACTGACACGGTTCCATCGCGTTTGCGCACACTCACTGACTGCGCCAATATACCAACCTGCAACCTTAGGCCCAGCAAGCGAGAACGTTACCGCTGAGCCACGCAGCCAGCTATAGTAGAAGGAAAAGAAGACGAAAAAGAATACAGTAATAAAGATTTACTCTCACGCAGCTGTGCCACACTGTGGTGATAAAATAACGTAACTCTTATCTTTCCACTAACACAGAAGAATATTTACGCTAACATGTTGGATTTATGAGACAGGTGACGTGCCCCCTGCTTGTAAGAAGAATGTTATCATCGCTATAGGAGCTGACATACGTTGAAAAATGTCTTACAGTCCGCTTAATCAGTCATAATTCGAAAACCCAGACAAGAATAATCATTTACAGGAGGGTGGAACGAAGCTAAGTTGGGTGATGACCTGTTTAGTTTCAAGAGAAACGTAGGAACAAGGGAAATCTTTATAGAAAGTCTCTAGTTGGTCAACACAAACAGTGCCCAATTACATTTGGTAGGAAAACACGTTTTTAAACGCCCAAACATAAAAAAATAATAAATTAAAAAAAAAAACACTTTTATGTACAAAATTTACCAGCGTCTGATATGTGATCCTCTCCCATAAATTACGAGGTTATTTTCAGTAACTTATTGTAGCTCGCTCCATAAGGAACAAAAGGAGAACTTATATGGCATTTTCACACCTTTACCAAATAAAAGCTAACTAGATCAGGACAGGGAGGCATGGAGAGCTGCTTCAAACCAGTATAGGACTAACGACAAACAAAACACAATGCAGGATCATCTAATAATTCGTCATGAATCGCATGGATAAAATATAGACGTATATTTTGGTATATTTCGGGGCACCATATATTCATCGAAACAAATGCTTATCATCTTTATACGTCAGTTAGTGTCCGTATGATAATCATAGGCAATGTTTTTTTCTTTTTTTCTAAAAACTCATAGTTGTAGTAGATACAACATCACGATCATGCAATTTTCGGCAATTTGCTGAGTCCGGTCATTGTTTGTGTTCCAATCATTAACTTGAAGCTTTTTCGATGCCTGTGTGGATGTAAAATAGTTCGTTATTCAACCTTCAAAACTAACCACATGCACAAATTAACAACCTACCCCGCCTCCAAACACTATAAGAACAAAGTGCCGAGTTGCCGACCAAAAGAAACTGATTCGATAGATCGATTTAAATCGAGGATTATTCGAAATCTCCTCCAGCTGTTGTGAACAGCGCGTTGACGCCAGCTGATCGATGAACTTTCAAGTCGGACTAGATACAAATGTACCAATATTTTTTCTTAAACAGTTTTCAAATTTTTAAGGGGTACGAGTATCCCCGCTTTCCCCCTGACAAAAGAGTAATTCCATTTCTGGAAGAAGACAGTAGGCCTACTGCCTGAAGAGTTGACTATGCCCATCTAATTTCCATTTCCATACCCAATTCATTGTTTTGATATTAGGCCTACTAGGGCCTGGATTTTTAGGTGGCTTAAACCTTCACTTTTGGTTGATTGGTTGGATCTTAAGTTTAGGGGCTGCGACAACGCGGTCAATTAGCCCCGTGTACTTTGGGTGTGTGTAGAATCTGTCTGATAACCGGTGTTAATTGTGATGACTGTATTAGTGTGTGTTATCTGTTTTTTTTTTTAAATTAAGTACTGCAACTTAGAATTTTTCAAATAGTACCTACTTTTGCCACCAAGTGCCACCGTCAACGACTACTAGGCCAAGTTCAGAACTTAGCTACTAGACGCCACCACAGTCGGCTCTTGGCAACGAACGTAAAAACCTAAGAGCGTTGTTTACATTCTTAACCTATCCAATTTAGCTTCACACAGGTGCAATTGGGGCTTTAACATGCCATAAATCTATGACATGGGACCGCCGGCTATACTTCCCATCCGAAGGAAGGCATACGGAGGGATTTTAATGCTCTTAAAAAATCCGGCGGCTTGGGCCGGGTTTGAACCCGCTATCTTGGGCATAGGAGCTCAGCATGCTACCGACTACGCCACCGAAGTCGCCGATCACTTAAGGTTCCTTGTATTCTAAAAATAGGTTATTTTAGGGTTTTCTTCCAGGATCAATACAGGCAGCAATAATGTTCTGTTTTTATTATTTCTGTGAAGTTTATTTATGAACTTATTTCACAAAAGTTTACATTGTCACTTGTGCCGGGTTCCTCTCCGTCTTCTTTCTCGTCGGCCTCTCTTGTTCAACTCGTGTTCTATTTTGACCCCGACGGTATTAGGGTATCCGAGGCCTAGGGAGTCTCTTCCTTTCCCACCTTAATTGGCCCTTATCTCATCTTTTCTGATTCCCTCCTTCTGCGAGGGGTCAGCCTTCTCTTTCTTTTCATGTTATCTCCTGGCTTCTGCACAAGGCCCTCAAGGAGGCAGGTTGTATGTCATTCCACCACTTCTGTTGCACCCTGGATATTTCTAAACCCTCAGGGGCTCACGGTTGGTGAGTTCGGGAGTTGGTGATCTCGGAGGATTCCTGAGTTTGGTCCGTTTTTCCCCCTTTTTCCACTGACTTTGGGTCGGGCCCTCTCCTCTTTCCCTTTCCCATCTGCCTTTCATGGCTCTCCTTCCTTCCTAGTCCCTCATTCTTTGAGGGTTGCGGGCATTTGTTTTCTTCCTGTCCTTTATTTGCATTAGCCTTCATTTGTTTACTATTTCTTCTTCTAGTATGTAAGTCTGTAGTTAGTATTAGTTATAGTTTTCATTCCCATCTCATCTTTCACTATCACCCAAACCATTAGGGGCCGATAACCTAGATGTTAGGCCCCTTAAAACAACAATTATCATCATCACCGTACTGCATTTAACGGTAGTAACCTGAACTATATCCGTCCCACTACTTGTAAACGCGGTGGAAATAATTTTACGATACATTTCAATGGGGAAATAGCATTCTTTATTTGAAAAAGGCAAAACAGCTATTTAGGTTATTTTAGGTGTCAACCCATCATTTAGTTTTTTTAGGTAAAATGAAATTCACATATTCTGCTCCAGGAAGTTTGAAACGAACATATATGTTCAAATTTCTGAATTACATAGCCAGGGGGAAAAAAAGGTTAAAACCTAAGAATTCGGGCCCTAGATATTACATTCAAGACGTGTTGAGTTCACCTGACACAGAGTATTTGCGCAGTGGTACGCAAACATCTGCTGGAATTTGTGGGAACTTCTGATCCATATTTACTGCAGTCTGATTTATGGCCCCTCTTAGAGTTGTGTGTAATTAGTCCATCCATTATTCACTTCATAGTTCGTATGATCTCGCCTGCGGGTCATAAATATGCTGTACTGAGTGCTTGCTATTTCAAGAAGCATTACCAGCGTCTGATATGTGATCCTCTCCCATAAATTGCGAGGTTATTTTCAGTAACTTATTGTAGCTCGCTCCGAGTGGGTTATGCTTATTCCAGGAATGGCGTAGCCTATATCTATGGTCATGAGCGCATGTTTTAGGTCATCAAGCATATCATTGGATTCTCTTGGAAATATTGATTTATAGTCGTATAATCAATGGGCACTTATTTCACTGAGGTTTTATTGGGTGAATCCGTAGACATTATGTTCTCTTCCATCGTTCCGATTACAAAGTTCGTGGACAATCTGAATAGGCCTACATGTGTTTTCAGGCATCGATGTGTTGTTATCAAATCAGGTTCTTCAACTATTAGGTTAAGCGGCCTCGGTGGCGTAGTCGGTAGCATGCTGAGCTTCTGTGCCCAAGATAGCGGGTTCTAACCCGGCCGAAGCCGTCGGATTTTTTAAGAGCGTTAAAAATCCCTCAGTATGCCTTCCTTCGGAGGGGAAGTAAAGCCGGCGGTCCCATGTCATAGATTTATGGCATGTTAAAGAACCGTCCACTAATTGCACCTGTGTGAAGCTAAATTGGATAGGTTAAGAATGTAAACAACGCTCTTAGGTTTCTACGTTCGTTGCCAAGAGCCGACCGCGATGGCGTCTAGTAGCTAAGTTCTGAACTTGGCCAAGTAGTCGTTGACGGTGGCGCTTGGCGCCAAAACTAGGAACTATTTGAAAAATTCTAAGTTGCAGTCTGTACTTCAATTAAAAAACAGATAAGACACACTAATACAGTCATCACAATTAACACCGGTTATCAGACAGATTCTAAACACACCCAAAGTACACGGGGCTACATGACCGCGTTGTCGCAGCCCCAAAACTTAAGAACCAACCAACCCAACCAACTATTAGGTTCTGTTAAAATATTAATAACGTATGGCCTCGGGTGCCGGGTGAAATCTTTGTTATTAGACGCCCAGAGGGCAGCTTGCATGCCGAGTTTTGTTGTTGTTCCTTGGAGCCCTATGAAAGTCAAGGAGGTTAGATATCTAAGCTCCTTGATACTATAGCGCTTTCTAGTAGAGAAAGGAGGAATGTTTTAGTGTTGGCGGAAAATCCCGAGATTAAATTTGCCATTATGAACACGACCTACTGAATTCAAATTGGTTCTTTAACATACGAACAACGTATGACATGCGTGTCGTGATTTTTGTTGCCTTTCAAAAAATCACTTAACATGGCCAGGAGCGAACCTGCAAGCTTGGGGTTGGTAGTCCAATACGATAACAACTCACCCACCGTGGCAAGCTATTAGGATCTGTTACGTAATAGAGATACGGTACTAGCCCTGGTACTGCACATGTTAATCAGAAAGTTAAAATTACTTGGCTTGGTCAGGACTCTAATACAGAACCTTTCTATTTGATGTTGTTAATTCATTTTAGGAGCTTGGGATATATCGATCATCAGCCGCGTCTAGTTGAATGTATGGTAAATTTGTCTGGAAACCTGCATTTATGTGATGACTGTAGTGGTGTGTGTTGCTGACCCATCCTCAAAATAAAATAAATGGCCGTTGACCACATTAATAAATGACCGTTGGCCACATTAATAAATGTATTATTATTATTATTATTATAAGAGAAGATTCATACACTTTTTCTGTCGCCCTCCCCTTCTGAGACATGAAATATCCAGCGCCATGACACTCTTGGTAGTGTTATTCTACAGTTTTATACTATAGCTTAGCGTTTAATTATAACACTTTTCCTCACTCAAGTGAGTTTTCCAACCATTGATGTTTATCTTGGCACTTGTTTATTTCGGCACTTTTAATTTTTCACTTTGTTCATTTTATTTGATCCACCATTTTGTGATCTCTTTCCTATAGATTCTGTTTCTTGCTGTACTGATCCAGTATCGTCCTAGTAGATGTCTGAAGTCATCTGTCAATCTTCTTCTTGGTCTACCACTGCTTTTCTATCCTATGTAGGGGTCCCACATGGTTATTCTCTTCACCCATCTGTTCTGGGGAAGTTTCGCGACGTGCCCTGTCCACTTACACTTTACTCTTGTGGCATACTGAGTGGTGCTTTCGGAGGAACTCTAATCGAGCTAAGTTAGCCTATGTCCTAGCCGGGCGACTGTATCCAAAGAAATTGTACAGTAGCATAGCCAAGATCGACCAATGGGAGGGGTTATAGTGACGGAGGGATAACAGTAATTCGGGGTATTACGGAACTCGGCAATCTCACACTCAAGAAGTTAACAACGATCTCCAAATTAGTATTAATGTACCTATAGAATATTCTAAGTCCTTATTATTATTATTATTGGAATGCAGCCGCAATAAATCAGAAACCTCTATGGAAATCAAATTGGTAGGGGAGAAACTAAAGGAAGTAGGAGTCTTCTGTTATTTAGGAAGCAAAATAACCAGTGATGGACGAAGCAAAGAGGATATAAAAAGTAGGTTGGCTCAGGCAAGGAAAGCATTTCTACAGAAAAGGAACCTGTTGACATCGAATATAGATTTAGGTATTAGGAGGACATTTTTGAAAACCTTTGTCTGGAGCGTGGCGCTCTATGGAAGTGAAACGTGGACTATTGGTGCAGCAGAAAAGAGGAGAATTGAAGCGTTTGGAATGTGGTGTTACAGGAGAATGATGACGATCAGATGGGTAGATAGGGTAACAAACGAAGAGGTATTAAGACGAGTGGGAGAGGAGAGATGTTTCTGGCGACTGCTAATGAAGAGGAGAGATAGGTTGGTAGGACACATACTAAGACACCCAGGAATAGCAAGCTTAGTTATGGAAGGAAGGGTCGAGGACAAGAACTGTACGGGTAGACCAAGGCTAGAATATGTTAAACAGATTGTCTCGGATGTAGGGTGTGGTAGCTATGTAGAGATGAAACGATTAGCTCAGGACAGGGAGGAACAGAGAGCTGCATCAAACCAGTCAAAAGACTGAAGACTCAAACAGCAACAACATTATTACTATTATTATTATTCATTCATCCATTTATTCAATTTCGCTAATCGGCCAACTAGGGACCACGATAAGCCTCATTTTACATTCTGGCATTTGCTCATTTTTTGCTTGATCCACATTGCCTTCATGAGCTCACTGTGTTTAGCACGACGTTCCTCTGTCCATTTCGCACCAGTTGTCCGTTTTTCGTCCCGGAAAGTCCCAAACGTCTTGATGGCTGCTCTATAAAGATTTCGGTCTTGTGCATCTTCTGCTCGTATCCCCATTTCTTTCAGATCTTTCTGGACGTTAACATACCATGGCATTGTCGTTTTTTGTTTTGAGTCGAATATACTGAAGATACGTTTCGTCCATCGGGAATCGATCATCCGTCGCATATGACCGTAGAAGCAAACTCTGCGTTTTCGCATTGTGTCTGTGATCTTCTCTATCCTCGAGTAAATTTCTTGCCTGGATTTTCTGATGTAGATGCCATTTTTGTAGTCTGGGCCAAGTATGATGTGTAGGATCTTTCTTTCTTTTCTCTCTAACTTCGCGAGCAAACATTTCTCGGATAGGATAAGGCATTCAGATGCATATAGCGGTACTGGTTTGATGACAGTGTTGTAGTGACGAATTTTTGTGTTCATAGAAAAGCACTTTTTGTTATATATGTTGCGGGTGGTTTGAAAAGCGACTTCCATTTTCTTGCTTCTTGCTTCTATGGCTTCCTTGTCAAGGCCATTTTGCTGGATCCATTCCCCAAGATATTTAAATTTATTAACACGGTTTATCGTTCCATATTTGGTGTTTAGTTGTGCTGTATCATCCTTGATGTTCGACATTACTTCTGTCTTTTGAAAGGAAATTTGTAATCCTGTTTGTTCTGCTACTTCCTTCAATATATTGACCTGTTCTGTTGCACTTTCGAAATCTTCTGTCATCAGGGCTATATCATCAGCGAATGCTAAGCAATCTATTTCCACTCCGTTTTTCTTCGTCCCGATCCTTAAAGGTTTGTAAAGGCCTCCTTCTTTTAACTTCTGTCGCCAATTCTGTATTACCTTTTCAAGCACGCGGTTGAACAACAGAGGTGACAGGCTATCTCCCTGTCGAACACCTGTCTTGATTTCAAAGGGTTCAGAGATACATCCTTGGAATTTGACTTTGGATGTGGTATTAATTAGGGTTGCCCTTATTATCGCCAGCAGTTTCATATCGACTCCCATTTCTGCAAGTATGTTAATCAACACATCACGGTCGATGCAGTCGTACGCTTTCTTAAAGTCTACAAATGTCGATACATACGTTCGATCTCTCAACACATAGTACCTAATTATGGTTTTTAGGTTAAAGATTTGTTCTGCTGTCGATCGGCCTTTCCTAAAACCCCCTTGGTATTCTCCGAGTTTGTGTTCAACTTGCTGTTCCAGTCTTTCAAGGATGGAAAGTGACAGGATCTTGTAAGCTACTGACAGAAGAGAAATACCACGGTAGTTGTTCACATCTCTTATATTTCCTTTCTTGTGTAAAGGATGGATCAAAGCTATCTTCCAGTCCTCTGGGAGTTGTTCTGTCTCCCATATATCTACAATGGTTTGGTGTAGGATGTCAATTGCTTCTTCTGGGGCATGTTTCCACAGTTCTGCAATCATGGAGTCTTCACCAGGAGCCCTGTTATTTCTCAACATCTTTATGTGGCGTTTGATTTCATCGCGATTTGGTGGAGAAGATGGCAAATTGTGGTTCATTTGTTTGTTTGCTCTGATGGGGTTGGATGGCTTTTCACAATTTAGGAGGTCGTTAAAATACCCGGCTAAAATTTCGCAGTTTTCCTCGTTGGATGTTGCTAGAGTTCCATCTTTTCTTAGAAAACAAAGGGAAGGTGCCTTGTATCCTTGTATCTTCTTTTTAAAATCCCTGTAGTATTCACGGGTCTCATTTCTGTGAAAGTTTTGTTCAATTTTGTCCATTTGTTCTTTTTCATACTTGCGTTTCTCGCTGCGTATTATTTTTGCTGTTTGTGCTCGTTGGTCTCTATAGATGTTCCAATCTTCTTCCTCTGTGGTGGTGTAGTACTTTTTCCAAGCATTTAGACGATCCTTTAAGGTCTTCTCGCAGTTATTGTTCCACCATGTGTGTTTCTTCCTCTTCTTGGTTTCTGCTACTTCTTTTGCAGCGTTTATCATCTGCTTTCTCGTGCTGTTGAAGTCTTTTTCCACTGGTTGGGCAAGTTCTTTGAATTCATTCTCCCTATCTCTGAGCATGTTTGTGTCGAAGCGGATTATGGTAGGTTTGTTTTTCTTTTTGTTTAGTGGAATGGGCCGGAACTTTATTACCGATACATAGTGATCTGAGGCTATGTTCATTCCCTTTTTTACGGTAACGTTCATGATTTCCGGACTAGATCTTCGAGATATCGCAACATGGTCTATTTGGAACTCTCCTAATGTTTTGTTCGGGCATCTCCATGTAGTCTGTTTTCTAGGTAGGTGACGAAAGTGTGTTGGCATCAGCTGGAGGTTATGGTTATTACATAGTTCAATGAGGCGTTCTCCATTCTTGTGAGTTCTATTGTGTGCTGGATAGAGCCCAACGACATTCCTGTATTTCCGTTCACGTCCTACCTGTGCGTTGAAATCACCCATTAGGATCTTGACGTGGTGTTTCGGGATTTTTGCCAATCTAGCATCCAAGAGGTTCCAAAATCTATCAGTGTCTTCCAACTCTTTTTTGTTTTGTTCATTAGTTGGAGCATGTACATTGACTAGCGTGTATGTTTTGTTTGCACAGCGCAGAGATAGAAGGCATAACCTATCGTTAACAGCTTCAAAATTCGAGACTGACCTAAGGATTCTGGTGTTGACAGCAAAGGCTGTACCAAAGATAGGGGTGTTCTTCATTACCCTCTTACGGGATTTGCTCTTGAAGAACCGATACCCATCAGACTCAAACGTATCTTGGTCAGTGAAGCGAGTTTCTTGCAAGGCCATTATTGCGATTTTGTTTTCGTGAAGGGCAAGGGTCAGCTGTTTCATCTTACCAGTTTGTATTTTATTATTATTATTATTATTATTATTATTGTTTTAAATACAATTTCCCTCCGGCTAAGAAAGAAAGAAAGAAAGAAAAAAAGAAAAGAAAGAAAGAAAGAAAGAAAGAAAGAAAGAAAGAAAGAAAGAAAGAAACAAACAAACAAACAAACAAACAAAAAAGAAAGCTAATTGACGGCGGGATTTAAAATAATCTATGGCTAGGCTCAGTTTGAAAAAAGCTATATTTAGCGGGGGAAAGGCTAGATTGGCAAACCTGGGAGGTCGGAGTTTTGCATTGTCAAGAAGACGTGT
This sequence comes from Meconema thalassinum, assembly GCA_946902985.2. Taxonomy (NCBI): domain Eukaryota; kingdom Metazoa; phylum Arthropoda; class Insecta; order Orthoptera; family Tettigoniidae; genus Meconema; species Meconema thalassinum. The sequence continues at coordinate 2,064,046,117 of OX336388.2, read as the reverse complement.
GTTGCCGGACCGTAAGGTAACAACAATACATCACCAAACAGTAAGGATGCTGAGGCAAATCACAAACAGACCGATTTCCCACAAAGAATGAGTTATAGAATCATCAGAAAGTGTCATTATTTAATTTAAGAATTAGCTTATTAATTATTGCCGGTAACACTTCCTTTTCTTTTTTGTGTAAAATTTCCAAGGGGGGGGGGGGGGACGTTCTAACCCCCAGTAACACCCCCTTGGCTACGCCACTGAAATTGTATATAATGCGGTATTACCCATTCAATATTTGATTGCCGCTGAGCGTGGCCGCGCCATGTTTATTGTAGCATGTGCCCCGGGGGGCAAAGTGGAGGACACAGCGATGACAGAGTGCAGTCTGCAAATAAGTCAAGCAGCATTGCGTCAGATAGACTAAGCGTCACAGGAGCTCATGTTATTTACCATGGACAGTTAACGATGACTGAGGCTACTGGAGCTGAGTCATATCCTATTCGCGCAACTGTACTTGTCAACGAAGCACAGTGACGTGTAACACAAGTAAACAGAGAATAGTTCCCATCTCGACCGCCGGCAATCAATTCGTGAAAGGGTAATATTAAAATAAAAATAAAAATGGTTTGGTGGCGTAGTTAGTAGAATGCTGAACAGCTGTGCCCAAGACCGCTGGTTCAAACCCGGTCGAAGTCGTCGGATTTTTAAGAGCATTAAAATCTTTCAGTATGCCTTCCTTCGGAGGGGAAGTAAAGTTAGCGGTCCCATGTCATAGATTTATGGCATGTAAATGATCCTTCCACGGACTAAACTTGTGTGAAGCTAAATTTCTAGGTTAGATTTTGTTGGAACGCTCTATCAAAGTCCCAACGTTCACCACTAGGTATTACCCTTTCCCGAATTGATTGCCGGTGGTCGAGATGGGAAATATTCTCTGTTTGCTCGTGCCACACGTCACTCTGCATCGTTGACAGGTACAGTTGCGCGAGTAGGATATGACTCAGCTCAAGTAGCTGTCCGTGGTGACATGAGCTCCTGTGACACTTATCTGCGCTTCTAAGACAGGTACCGCCCGCAATGCTGCTTGACTTATGTGCAGACTGCACTCTGCCATCACTGTGTCCTCCTCTTTACCCTGCGGGGCTCCTGCTACAATAATCAACAAATGGTGGTGCAGCCATGCTCAGCGGCAATCAAATCTTAAATGGGTAATATCATTGGCATCTGGTAGCGAAAGTTGGAACTACTAGAAATTGAACGATATTTGTAGCTCACCCTACGGGTGTCCGCTTGAAGCAGCTACAGCCTCTGGCAAGCTGAACATGTTCTAGGACACTCCCGGCACTAAAAGCCATACGATAAATAAATAATAAATAAAATTTAAAAAAATATAAAAAATGCGTATAAGCAAATATTAGTTCCCATCTCCGACACCGGCACTTTTATCTTGAAATACTAAAACCTGAAGTCTCAGATTTTTACTTGGTACCACCCCTAGAATGGGCCCCTAGCCACCGCTACTTAGAACAACCTTGCAGCTGTCTTAGTTTTCAAGGAACTCATATTAGTAAATTAGTGTTTAACATGCTAATGAGCAGGGTCAGTGTGTAAAGGTGTCAGCAGTAAGATCCGGAAGTGTGGAGAAGAAGCGATGGGGGAGAGGAAGTAGGCATGCCGTGTTTTGCACGTGTTCCCGCAGTCTAAGTTCACAAGAAACTAGAGCAGGAAATGGGTGTGAAGGCAGAGATGATGAATTGGTTGAGAATGACCTCCCCTCTCCATCATCCAATCTCCTGGCGATGATGGATCACCGGGCGCTGTCAGGAGCCCATTCATCATGTCAGCAGGGCAGGAGGGGTGACACATGCCCCTCCCCCCTCCACCCAGGTTACCGCCGTATTTATTATGTTGACACCAACTACGGCTACTTACAAGGGTGGCTTCATCTCATACATACAGTATTGCTGTCTCAATATGTAGCAAGTTCGTAAGAAGTATTTGGCATGTGAAATTGTAATAATAATAATAATAATAATAATAATAATAATAATAATAATAATAATAATAATAATAATAAAAATTAATGAAAGGCCGCTGCCTGAGGTTCGTCAGGGCATGTCTAGAGCCGGCGATGGACATGACAGCAAGCGAATCGTCGGTGGCAGGATGCTGATGAGGCGGGCTCCTGTCGCACAAGAAGATACAGCCCAACAACTACAACAAAGCCAACCAACGTCAAGTGCTTTGCCTGCTGAAAGTGCTGTGCCAGAACCACTTCCGGCACTCACCCAAGCAGGCCTGCCAAGAAAGCGCTTAAAATGGTCAATCGCAATGAACGAGACCATAATGCGCATTTATTATAAGGTGACTCGCATTGGAACAGAACTAACTGGATATAGGCAGAAATTATTCAATGAGTTCCATGAAGCATACCCCGAACTCCGTGTGACTGAACAGAGAGTGGCGGACCAATATAGGGCGATAGTCCGTAATAATTTAGTGCCAGAAGCAAGACTTAATACAATCAAGCAGGAGGTCAGAAGAGTGTTTGATTGTGATCAAGGAACTAATCTGGAGAGTGAATTAGCACAAGAGCTCCATGAGCAGGAACAACATCAAGAAGAACAAAATGAGCCAGTCAGTGGCATACAGCCGGATACGCATCATGAAGATGAGTCACATACCAAGATCCTAGCAGATGAAATGATGACGGCTATGACTCAGTTCAATGGAACAGACCCAATGCTTAGACCTGCCTTGCCTCGAGTAAATTCGTCTAGGAAGGTATCAAAAATTTTAAATATCATGAATCAAGCTATCCTACCCAAACACTTGATAGATGTGAATGACTTAGAATCTCTTCACACTGTTCTGTACTGTGGAGCCGTCACAGTTATCAGAACTATGGGCATCCAACTGAGAGAAAGGAATACTTCCTGCAGTAGGAAATGTGCTCCTGTTACTCCTAAGTGGGAGAGACGTCTGATAGGCAATATCGACAAATTGCGAACAGATATTGGCCGTTTGACTGAGTTTATTAGAGGAACGCACACAAGAAGACTGGTGAGACTCTGTAAGGCAATAATAAGGCGGTCCAAAATCCACACCGACCGAGATGACCCAAACACAAAAGCCGAACAGTGTTTAGATACACTCAAACAGAAACTTACGTTGATAGCGAACAGACTTTCCAGATACAGAGCCAGTAGGAAACGGAGACAGGACAACAACTTATTTGTCAAAGGCGAGAAGAAATTCTACAGAGCACTGAGTGAAAACTATGTATCCTTAAATGCTCCTTATCCAACAAGAGAAGAAATTGAAGAGTTTTGGAGCAATCAACTATCCAAAGCCACCAATTTTAACTCAGACTCTCATTGGGTTCAGGAAGTAACAAACATCTCTAAAGAATTTAATCCGATGCAATATGATCCAATAACATCCACTGAAATTTCTTCCATTATTAAAAGTCTTCCGAACTGGAAAGCACCTGGTTTAGATCAGATACAGAATTACTGGTATAAGAAATTCTGGTGCGTATACGATCTTCTGTCTACTCTGGTGAATGAAGTTGTTGCTCATCCACAGAAGATGCCAAATTTCCTTACACAAGGTGTAACACATCTACTTCCGAAAGACCCACAAAATATGCAAGATCCTGGAAAATACCGTCCAATTACATGCCTTCCCACGATGTATAAGATCATCACGTCCTGTCTTAGTAGGAGGATATATGCTCACTGTGAAAAAAATAACATCATAGCAACACAACAAAAAGGATGCACGAAAGGGTCCAAAGGGTGTAAAGAAATACTTATCATTGACTCAGTGGTTTCTAACCAGGCCTTTACCAATAACAGAAATTTATTCACGGCATATATTGACTACAAGAAGGCCTATGATTCCGTGCCCCATGATTGGTTGATCCATATTTTGTCAGTGTATAAGATTGATCCTCAGATTATATATTTCTTGGAACACGCCATGACATCGTGGCGTACAGTGATGAGCCTTAGTACTACAAATGGCAGTATTGCAACAAGTATGATCCCAATCCACAAGGGAATATTCCAAGGAGACTCCTTGAGCCCATTATGGTTCTGTCTTGCGATGAACCCACTATCAAACCAACTTAATTCAACAAAATATGGATTCAGTATCAAGAAGAACTCCAGGGAGCTTGCAAAGCTCAACCATCTCCTGTATATGGATGACCTAAAGCTATATGCTGCCACCAGAGCACAACTAGAGTTTCTGTTGAAGATAGTGGAAACCTTTTCACAGGATGTGAAAATGGAATTCGGGCTGGAGAAATGTAAGACGCTGAACATTATGAAAGGCAAGCTGCAGGAAGGTGTATATGAAACAGCTCAGGGCCATCAGATTGCAACAATGCTCACTAGCGAGACCTACAAGTATCTGGGAATGAAGCAAGCCAGACACATAGAACACTCAGTAGTGAAACAAGATCTGACGAAGGAATTTGTCAGAAGAATTAAGCTTGTTTCTAACACCAGCCTCAACAGTAAAAACTTGGTTAAGGCAATCAACGCTTATGCTGTCCCTATTCTTAGTTACTCGTTTGGGGTCATCAAGTGGAGTAAAACTGACATTGCAAGCTTAGAACAGAAAATTAGAACATCACTGACCAAGTCACGAAAACACCATCCCAGGGCATCTGTGGAACGAGTCATGTTACCGAGACATATGGGTGGGAGAGGAATTGTTGATATAAACAACCAAGTAGCTCGACAGATCTATGAGCTAAGAAAATACTTCTGTTCTGTATCGAACCATTCGATGCTGCACAGGGCTGTCACAGAAGCAGATGATTCAACTCCACTACTCTTAAGTCAGCAAGAGACTCAAATTCAGGTGCGCAGTGATTTGGATAGATTCAATGCCTGGTTGTCCAAGCCACTACACGGAAGACATCCCAATGAAGTCATCCAAACTCACGTCGACAAGCTAGCGTCGAACTTTTGGTTGATTTCTGGGCAGATGTTTCCTGAAACAGAAGGCTTTATGATGGCTATTCAGGACCAGGTTGTCCCCACGAGGAACTACCTAAAGTTCATAACCAAGGATGCATCTGTGCAAGATGACCATTGCAGATACGGTTGCCCAACATCTGAGACTGTTCAGCATATTATATCGGGTTGTCGCCATTTTGCAGGGACAGAATATAGGAAGAGACATGATTTTGTTGCCAAGATAGTCCATCAAGAATTGGCTATACAACTTCAACTGCTGAGCCAAGAGAAAGTGCCGTACTACAAATATGCTCCTGAAAGTGTACTGGAAAATGACAGCTTTACGTTGTACTGGGATCGTACTGTATTGACAGACCAATCAGCTGTGCACAACAGACCTGATTTAGTTCTTGTTGACAAATGCATGAAGCACACCACCTTCATAGATGTGGCGATCCCAAACAGTGGCAACATACTAACAAAGCATGTTGAAAAGCTGTCAAAATACACAGAGCTTTCAGAACTGATAAGGAAGCAATGGCACATGGCACAAGTCAGGACAGTTCCTATTATTATCTCCAGCACTGGCGTGATTCCCAACAACTTAAAGGAATCGCTCACGGCGTTGAAATTAGACCCAGGCCTTTTCAAACTGATGCAGAAAACAGTCATACTTTCTACGTGTCGCGTAGTAAGGCTGTTCTTGGGCAATCAGGCCTGAAGCAATGAGGGGAATATGAAGCTACTACTCAATGCAGTCACCAAGAATTTGCTCCTTGTGATATGTACGGTATCTGGGATTGTAAATGTTTTCTTTCCAGCAAATGCTGAGAATGTGTAAGCGCATGCGCAAAATAAATAATAATAATAATAATCTGCACCCGCAGATATATATTGAACTACAGAAGGCAGTTCTGTTCAACACATGCCATATTGTTAGGAAGTTCCTTGATGGAAATTTAGCTCACCCTATAAATGAAGAAGACTCGTGAAGACTGCGGGCACGATATGGGTGTACAGTAATGTGAAGTCTCTGAACAGTGTATACAAAATTATCTCAGTACAGATGGTTGGTTCCTTGCTAATGCCGAACCAGGCTGTAACATAACATGTAGCCGGTATTTGCCACGATAATGTTGTCAATCAATAAACGATAATAATAATAATAATAATAATAATGATAATAATAATAAAATATAGCAAGTTGGTCGGCCCATCAAAAGGCAATGGCATGTAGAACGGGTAAAGACCATACCTATCATTGTCTCAAGTACGGGCGTGATCCCAAGTACCTTGCTCCAAGGCCTTAAAGAACACAACTGTACAAACTAATGTAGAAGGCAGTAGTTCTCTCAACAACCCGAATCGTCCGGAAGTTCATGGGTACAGGCCGGACGTTTGTTTTAGACAATTGCCCTTGACCTTGAAGCCAGCGGGTGAGCCTACAGTCAGTCACTCTCTCACCCTATCGCTTCAAACTTGTCACCACCGGTCTGATGTAATGGCATTTCAGACTTGAGCACGTGGTGACACCGTCCCGCTGACAGTACAGTCCATGTCGAAGTATTGGTGTGACACGGAAGTACACGTTACGTAGTTACGAACAGAACGCCATTATATTTACCAATGACTGTACTTCAGCATAGTGTGAGACAGCTTTCTCAATCATCGGACCACTTGGGGGAGCTGATAACAACACAGATACTGCAGTAACTCGCCTCCAGGCTTCCATTAAGATTTTTCACTCGTCTAAAACAAACGTCCAGCCTTTTCCGGCTTAGAAATGACTGTTTCAGTAACTATACTTTGGTTCCCTGAAGCCCGTATAGTTATGTTGTGATGTAACAGCAATGTTTCATATGTAGTCTACTGTATAAAATATTATAATTAATAATAATAATCGAAAAAGGTCTTATAAAAGTAGGGATTTTGCTTGAGGACATTCAAGAACGTCTTCCTCTCCAGAAAAAGCTTACAGTACACCAGCGGTTCCATGAAAAGCCACAATCACAAACAGGCAAGGAGTGGACGGCTGACAGAAAGGAGGCGCACAGGAAACGGATGAAGGACTACTAGGAAAAGATTAAAGCTCAAAGACGAAAACAGTTGAAGTAACGTGGTCCATAGCCGGCCGAAACGAAGATAAGAAGAAGAAGTAGTACACAAGAACACATGGCTCATAGACATCGCAGTACCAAACCCTCACATCAGAACTAAGACCCACGAACAATGCAACAAATATGTGGACTGAAATAATAAAGGTCACGATGACATCACATGATCGACATATCGCAGGTTGCAGATCGACCGCACGCAAGAGTTCTGACCTCTTGCAGCCGATTTTGTACAGTAGGTCAGATCAAGGACATCCCAATAATCAAAGTGAAGCAAGAATAGCGTTTCAACCATATTCGTTTTACTGTAGTTTCTCGAGAAATATGTGTTTCACCTTGTTTAAAGAGGAAAATGATGAAAATGTATTATTTCATTACGTCCGAGACGAGGGCGGTCCATTTACAAATTTCAGGTCTACAATGTCAAGATATTTTAAACCAGAAGTGAGGTAAGCAACTGTCACAGATATTTACCGGAGGAGAGCCGTCTTGATTTATCTTTGTAGGAGCTTGGTGTATCCAATTAGGATAGCTTGATACTTAATAGAATTTACTTTTAGACCATGTGATGAGGACCCTGTCGTAGTTTTGAGATGATCTCCAATCAGGTAATTAAGAAGATAAGGGAACTTCTGCGGCAGCGAGCAAATATATGTGTTGATCGTCAGTATATGCAATACCGTAAAGACAATGATATGCCATTGACGTAGAGAGAAAATTTGAGAGGACCCAGACAGAGCCCTGTGGGCCTCCTGCCTTCAGGCCTCGCTACGATAATACAGTCCATCATGGCCATCAGAAATGCACTATGGGCAAACATGTAGATAGGAAAAGATCCACGATAGGACACTATCGGAAATTTGAGGTGAAGGGAGCTTAGATATGATGTGTCGAAATTTACAGCATCAAATGCCTTACTAACGTAAGTCCAGCAGTACTGAAATGGTCGCCCGTCTTTTGTCCAATGCCTAATGTAGCCTATAGCCTATCAGTCATAACTTTCAGCATGGCCGTGACTGTACTATGTCCTGGTGTGAAGCCCGAATGGAAGGGACATACGAGATTATAGCTCTTCAAGGAATTATATTTTTTGACGGACAACGTATGCAGGTGTTCTATGTAGGGCAGGAAAAATACGATGCTAGAAGCTGTCCAAAAAAAACGCCTTCTTTTATTACTATCGTGTTGTAAGCCATTTATAGCCTATTTTCATTTATGAAAAATTAGGCATATGAGATCACTTGTGTGTGTGTAGCCTCTGTGTGTGTTTGTGAGTGCGTACGTGTGTGTGTCCCCCTAATAAAATCTAAATGGCCGAAGCGATTTCAATGAAACTCGGTAAGTGCATAGACTACCACTAACCCGTCCGATCCCGAGCGTGCCTTTCAAATTTTATAACTTCTCACCAATCCAACATGGCGGCTTTGCGAAATATTTCACCAGCATTCTATATCTCCGAAACTATTACTGATTTAACCCTGAAATTTTATACGGTGATATAGGGGCTCTACTGGAAGTTCACCTATGTGACTTTCAAAAACCTGTTAAGTACAAAACGAACATGGCGGCCAAGCGAAGCTGAAACATTTAAATAGATTTTTCTCGCTATCTAACCATCCGAGCGCAGTGAAATGTGGTACAGAAAATGTTTATACACACTGACATCAAATTTAGTTCAATTGTTTACTAAACCTCAAGATGGTGGCTGTGCGAAATTTAAAAATTAAGTTTCTATTACTTGTGTCCTATTCATGCGATCGAAGTCAATGTTTGAATAATGAACCTACGCAATAATCGTTATCTAAGAGTACATGACTCTATGGCCTACATATACGTATAAAAATCCAACAGCCGAAATATTTAGACAGTTCTCAATATCTATGAATCTATTACAGCAATCAAACTGAAATTTTGAATGTTGATAGTGGCAATTAATGTTAGTAGGATATATGAACAGAAGCTATTTAGTTCTTCAGGGAACTACTTGTTCAGTGTTGCCTTAGTAAATGACATTTAATGTTTCTTAAGTCGGTCATCTTGATTGTACCCAATTGTAGTGGGTGTTTCCCTAATCCTGAAAAGGAATTACATGAGGTTAATAAATACACTTGGATGACCAGTCTCTATCGTCAAGCGATCATCATCAGATCCTTTACACTTAGGTTAATAAATCTATGTATACAAGTATGGATGATGATACTGTATTTAAAATAGGTATATACACATATTTATGTCGCCTCCGTAGCGTAGCGGTCAGCATGGTTAGCTGCCGCCCAGGAGGTCCTGGGTTCGATTCCCGGCTCTGCCACGAAATTTGAAAAAGTGGTATGAGGACTGGAAAGGGGTCTACTCAGCCTCGGGTGTTCCAAATGAGTAGAGGGGGTTCGATTCCCACCTCAGCCATCCTCGAAGTGGTTTTCCGTGGTTTCCCACTTCGTCTTCGGGCAAATGCCGCGATGATACCTTCTTCAAGGCCGCGGCCGCCTCCTTCCCTCTTCCTTGCCTATCCCTCCTGACCTTCCATTACCTTCCCTCATGAGGCCCCTGTTCGCTTTGCAGGTGAGGCCGCCTGGGCGAGGTGCCAATCACACCTCACCAGTTGTATCCCCTCCGATTAGATGTTCCCAGCTCTAGGACACTGCCCGTAGAGGCGGTAGTGGTGAGTTCCCTCGCTGAGTCCGTGGGTTCCACAAACCTGGAGGGTAAACGACTAAGAAAAGAAAAGAAATATACACATATTTAGGTGAACCAAGTTATTAAACTAGCGCAAATAGTCAAGAATTGCTAATTTCTTTTTTAGCCTACTTTTCACATTTTGCAAAAATGAGGAAAAAGTAGACTTATGAGATCGGGAAAATGTGTGTCTGTCTGTCTGTCTGTCTGTCCTTCTGTCTGTCTGGCTGTGTGTGTGTCCCCCCCTATCAACTCCTAAACGGCTGCAGCAATCGAAACAAAATTTGGTAGGAGTAAAGATCTATACCTGAATATCTCACGGCCATATTTGAAAATGATGTCAGTGCTACCAACTGCTAAAAAATCGCAATTGAAATTTGAGCTCCATGTTGGATATCTTGGAAAGTATGAATGGGAGCTATTTCAAAATTGGCACACGTACAGATCATAATATTTCAGTTTAATTTCCAGGAGGCCAAACATGGCAGTGTTGCCAAAATGATTATAAGCCTCCTGATAGGTCCAATTTTTAAATGCATATAACTTCTACACTATCAAGCGGAATTCAACCAAATTTCGTATGTTGTATGTGTACATAACCAGATATGACTGAGCGTATTCTTAAGACCTACCAGGGCTGCCAACTGTTAACAAATGCTCCTAATTTATTTTATCCAAATACCAATATATCAGAAAGTATGCAAGCCGACAGCTTTAAACTATGCACACGTTTAGTACCTGACATTCTATATTAATTTGGAGTAACTTATATACGTCAGTGCTACCAACATGATTCTAAGCCTGCTGACAAGTCCAACTTTAAATACATGTAACTTCCATACTATCATTTGGATTTCAACCAAATTTCGTATGTGCTATGTGTACCATAACAGATATGACTATGCGTATTCTAAGGAGCAACCAGGGCTGCCAACTGTTAATATGTGCTGTCCCTATTTTTGTTACCCTAATATCAATATATCAGAAAGTATGCAAGCCAATAGCTCTAAACTTTGCACACGTATAGTACCTGGCATTCTAGACGAATTTGGAGTAACTAATATACGTCAGTGCTGCCAACATGATTCTAAGCCTGCTGATAGGTCCAATTTTAAAATGCATGTAACTTCTATACTAACTAATGGATTTCATTCAAAATTGGCACAACAATAGATCATATTATTTCAGATTATTTCTGACCAATACATGCATGACATTGTTGCCAACTTGATTTTACGCGCGCTGTTAGATCCAATGTTTAACTGCATGTAACGTCCATGCTATCCAGTGGACTTCAACCAAATTTTGTATTTAGTACCGTAAGAGACGGAACTCAGAATATATTCAGTCATCAGGGCTGCCAACTGTAGTGCTCTATTAGGATACATTATGCCAGGTATACAGTATTTCGAACTAATTGGAAATTTCGATATTAGCAACTTAATTTCGTCATTATTCTAGATAGGTTCATATTCTGTAGAATAATCATTGGCATGAAAAGTAGGCTGTATAGTTCTTAACGGAACTTCTTGTTTTTTTATTGTTAAGGAAAATAATGATAAACTACCCCACTTCCCTCCTTGCCTAGTATGCCTCATTATATAGGGTTCGACCTGTCTTACCTGATACTTCGCTTGTTAGTGTGATGATAATGATGATGATAATTTTCGTTTTAAGGGGCCTAACATCTAGGTTATCGGCCCCTTTGTTAGTGTGATATCAGTGATTGTATGTCTGTATGTGTACCCCTTATTAGTCCCGTTTTCCAACGGAGTGATACAGTGATTATTATTGTTAAATGGTCAGGTTAGAGTGGATTGTGAACTTCCTGATTGTTTAAGCGATGTGTTGTCCGTTCTCGTGCAGTTGCTACCACCACTGCCTTAGAGAAACACCCATTACATTTGGGTACACTCGTGTTGACCGACTGTAAAGCATTACATTTCGACGTCTTCTTTTGCTCTATAAGCCCATCATCGAGGAGAACCCATAGCTAAAATGGAAATTTTGGACTCGAAAACGTACTGTACTGATCGACGCAACGGCTATAAGGGGCCAATATTGGGTGTTGTTCCACGACCACTTTTATTTATTTATTTAACTAGCGTATGGCTTTTAGGGCCGGGAGTGTCAGAGACTGTAGCTGCTTCAAGCGGACACTCATAGGGTGAGCTACAAGTTCCGTTCAATTTCAAGTAGTTCCAACTTTCGCTACCAGATATCAATGAAACCTAGTGGTGAAATTTGGAACTTTGATAGAGCGTTACAACGAAATCTAACCTAGAAATTTAGCTTCACACAAGTTTAGTTAGTGGAAGGATCTTTTACATGTCATAAATCTATGACATGGGACCACCGGCTTTACTTACCTTCCGAAGGAAGGCATACTGAATGATTTTAACGCTCTTAAAAAATCCGGCGACTTCGGCTGGGTTTGAACCCGCGATCTTGGGCACAGTAGTTCAGCATGCTACCAACTACGCCCCTGTAGCCACTTTCCACGACCACTAACTACCCGCGTTACGAATCCCAACAAGGGACGTAAAAACAATAACATCTTATTATATAATACGCTAAGGTGTATGTTTCACAAAACTCAAGCTCCTAAACCAGAGGGAGTTAGAAGGTGTGGTGTGTACGAAAACCTTCCAAATCGTCTCAATAGTACAGGAAAAATCTTGCATTTCTTGAAAAGTCAACGGAAATATATTTATTTATTCATAAAGTGCTTTTAAACAAACAAACAAACAAACAAACAAACAAGGTGATAGCCCTCGGCACAACTGTCGCATGTACAGCCCGCATAGCACTAGAGCCCAGCGGGTAGTCTGTACACATGGGGAGCACAAAACCCATTAGAATATGCGAGAGTTCTCGTACGGGTCCGCTTGCTATTATTATATTGTATGTGTACTAAATAACGAAATCACTTAGTGGATACAGTAAAAATTAGTGTCCATTCGGACGATCCTTCTTCCTTTATTGTTTCTGTTACGATGTTTAGTTTAGTCTAGTTGTTTCATTAAAGAAATTCTTTTATTTCAATGATTAAAAAAGTAATTATCACGCCGAAATATTACCCCAGTTCATTCCTGCTGGGAACAGATAAGATCTTTACTGTGTTGGCAAAACAAACAACCCAAACTAAAGTCTCAAGCTTAATCATCAAAAATGTGAGAAGCGCTCGGTGATGAGGAAAGAAAGAATGGGAGGGAAAAGGAAGATAAAGAAGGTGGGCAGTTAAAAGTAGCCCACACGATAACTAATTCAAGAAGACTCATTTGGTTGCAAGCACTCACACGGGGACAGTTAAATTACCGACTGAAAAAATACGGCAACCAGTAAATTTATAGCTTTCATTTGTTTTCGAGATAAACGGAGTTCAGACATTCTAATTAATTGGTAGCGCTTGGTTTAGCAGATAGATCCTTCATCAGCTGCTATTTCAATTTAACGTCAGCATAATTATTAACATCTGCTCCCATTTCTAGAAACGTAGGCTCGCTTATCTTCACCACAACAACAACACCTTTCTGTCAGCGACAAACATTAATTACCTCCTCCATTTAGACGATGTTGAATTTTTAATGTTAATTTACACTTGTTTCTGCTGTCCAGTTGTCACAGTTTGTAGCCGACAACAAC